>CM039678.1:422324538-423524538 GCA_022496015.1 Hordeum marinum | reverse complement strand
GTGGATCTAAATACCCTTGTAGATCGCTAAACGGGAAGCGTTAAGAAACGCGGTTGGGGTAGTCGAACGTCTTCGCGATCCAAATCGCTCTGCATCCCAAGATACAATCATGATCCATCCCACGATCCAATCACGATCCATCCCGCGATACGGTCACGATCCGTCCCACGAACTTGATCACGATCCGTCCCACGAACTTGATCACGATCCTTCCGATCTAGCACCGAACGAACGGCACCTCCGCGTTCAACACACGTACGGCTTGATGACGATCTCCACCGTCTTGATCTAGAAAGAGGGAGTGGAGAGGAATAAGAGTTCTCTAGCATCCTGACGGCGCTCCGGCGATGGTGGTGGAGCAATTCCGGCAGGGCTTCGCCTAAGCACTGCAGAAAACCGATCTAGAGCAGAAACTATGCACTGGAGGAATGGGTAGCACGTGGCTGGAAAAACTAGTGCAAAAACCCAAAACCCTCTAGTATATATAGGAGGAGAGGAGGAGAGGAGGCAGCCTTGGCCTCCAAGGCTAGCTGGTTCGGCCGAACCTACTAGGAGAGGAGGATTCCTCCTCCAATCCCAGTAGGACTAGGAGTGCTCCTTTTTGCATTTTTTCCACCTTTTCCTATTGGTTTTTTCCCTCCAGCCACATGGACCATGTGTGGGAGTTTCACCCAGCCCACTAAGGGCTGATATTCACTCTCCCACAGCCCATGAAGCCTCTTGGGTCGAAATACCCCTCCCAGAGGCCTCCCGGTACACTATCGGCACTCCTGGTACACTACCGATGACCAGAAACTTTTCCGGCGACCAAAATAGGACTTCCTATATATGAATCTTTACCTCCAGACCATTCCGGAGCTCCTCGTGATGTCCGGGATCTCATCCGGGACTCCGAACAAACTTCGGTCACCACCATACATAACTCTATACTACCGAAACGTCACCAAACCTTAAGTGGTGCAGACCCTACGGGTTCGAGAACTATGTAGACATGACCGAGACACCTCTACGGTCAATAACCAATGGCGGGACCTGGATGTCCACATTGGTTCCTACATATTCTACGAAGATCTTTATCGGTCGAACCTCTATGTCAAGGATTCAGTTAATCCCGTATGATGTTCCCTTTGTTCTTCGGTATGTTACTTGCTCGAGATTCGATCGTCGGTATCTCCATACCTAGTTCAACCTCGTTACTGGAAAGTCTCTTTAATCATTTCGTAATACAAGATCTCGCAAGTAACACTTAGTCACATTGCTTGCAAGGCTTATTGTGATGTTGTATTACCGAGTGGGCCCTGAGATACCTCTCCGTCACACGGAGTAACAAATCCCAGTCTTGATCCATGCCAACGCAACAGACACCCTCGGAGACACCTGTAGAGCACCTTTATAGTCACCCAGTTACTTTGTGACGTTTGATACACACAAGGTACTCCTCCGATATCTGTGAGTTGCATGATCTCACGGTCATAGGAACATATACTTGACATGCAAAAAACAGTAGCAATAAACTGACACGATCATAATCTACGTTTGTTGTTTGGGTCTTGTCCATCACATCATTCTCCTAATGATGTGATCCCGTTATCAAATGACATCTCATGTCCATGGCTAGGAAACCTTAACCATCTTTCGATCAACAAGCTAGTTCACTAGAGGCACACTAGGGACATTGTGTTTGTCTATGTATCCACACATGTATCCGTGTTTCCAATTAATACAATTATAGCATGGATAATAAACGATTATCATGAACAAGGAAATACAATAATAAACACTTTATTTATTGCCTCTAGGGCATATTTCCAACAGGAATCCATCAGCGGAGTCCACCTGCATGATCCCGACGCTCTCCATGATGAGGAGGGAGTAGTTCACCCTTGGGACTGAGGGTATGTACCAATAGCTATGTGTTTGATCTCTGTCTCTCTCTCTCGTGTTCTTGAGATGGAACGATCTTGATGTACCGCGATCTTTATTGATATTTATTGAATCATATGGAGTTTCCCCCTGTCTATCTTCTTGTGATGAATTGAGTTTTTCCTTGAAGTTTTCTTATCAGATTGAGTCTTTTAGGATTTGAGAACACTTGATGTATGTCTTGCGATGGGATATCCATGGTGACAATGGGATATTCTATTGATCCACTTGATGTATGTTTTGGTGATCAACTTGCGGGTTCCGTAACCTTGAGAATCTATGCATAGGGGTTGGCACACATTTTTGTCTTGACTTTCCAGTAGAAACTTTTGGGGCACTCTTTCAAGTTCTTTGTGTTGGATTGAACATGATGAATCTGAAATTATGTGATGCATATCGTATAATCAAGCCCATGGGTACTTGTGGTGACATTGGAGTATCTAAGTGACATTATGGTTTTGGTTGATGTGTATCTTAAGGTGTTATTTTAGTATGAACTCTAGGGCTGTTCGTGACACTTATAGGGATAGCTCATAAGATTGATCAAAAAATAGAACTTTGAGGTGGCTTCATACCCTACAATAATTTCTTTGTTAGTTCTCCGCTATTTGTGACTTTGGAGTGAACTCTTTGTCGCACAAGAGGTACTTACATATGATTCAACTATGTCAATATTGTTGTGAGAAATTGCACTAGTGAAAGTATGGACCCTAGGCCTTGTTTCCAAGCATTTATACAACGTTTTGCTTGCTGTTTACTATTTTTTACCTTGATGTTTTTATATTTTCAGCTTACGAAAACCTATATCTACCATCCATATTACACTTGTATCACCATCTCTTTGCTGAACTAGTGCACCTATACAATTTACCATTGTATTGGGTGTGTTGGGGACACAAGAGACTCTTTGTTATTTGGTTGCAGGGTTGTCTGAGAGAGACCATATTCATCCTACACCTCTTACGGATTTATAAACCTTAGGTCATCCACTTGAGGGAAAATTGCCACTGTCCTACAAAACTCTGCGCTTGGAGGCCCAACACGAGTCTACAAGAAGAAGGTTGCATAGTAGATATCAAGGGGGAGAGAGCCCCCTACTCCTTCTTCTTATTCCTTGGCCTCCCCCTAGATGGGAGGAGATTCCCCCCTCTGGTCCATGGCCTCCATGGCGGTGGAGGGGCGGAAGCCCGTCCGAGACTGGATCCCCCTCTCTGTTCTCTTCTGTTTCGCGTTCCTGTTTTCTGACCGAAAACCATTTCTTATTTTCCTAGAGTTCCATAACTCCGACCGGGCTGAAATTTTGAGGAGATTTTTATCCAAGAATTGGATTTCTTGCGCTGAAGGATAGCTCCAATCGACATATGAGGTGGGCATGGTCCACCTGGCCTCATTTGGGCCCTAGCCCGCGCCCTGGTAAAGGGTGGAGGCTGTGGGACTCCGTTTGCGTTGATTCCACTTCTCAAAATTTATAAATATTCCAAAAAAATCTCCATAAATTTTTATTGGGTTTGGACTTCGTTTGGTATGGAATTTCTGCAAAACAAAACACACACAAAAATAAATAGGAACTGGCACTTGGCACTGGATCAATGGGTTAGTCCAATAAATCATATAAATTGTTGCCAAAAGTATGTGAAAGTTTTATAATATTGGCATGAAACAATAAAAAATTATAGATATGAGGGAGACATATCATTGCTCCACTTGATGATAGCTGGGACCAAGTTAGTAGCGAAATCATCTGTACACGCAGCTACAACTACAACGGCTGCCTGCCGGACCAACTCATTTTGGGCCCAAGATGCTTTTTCCTCGTCCTCAACAACTTTTTTCTCTAACGCGAGATTCACTCTCTCGTCGATGTACGCCTAACTGAAGAACTTCTTTTCTGCTTCTTGGCCTCCGGGCCCTCCTTGTAATAGAACTTCCACGTGGCGTCGTCTCCGATGCCGTGCACACAGCCATATTGCGGCGCTGGTCCAAAGGGATTCCCTTCAGTTCGTTCAAGTCCTGGTTGAGAGGGGGTTCCCACTTGGGCCTCATCGATGAAGAGTCGCTTTTGGCCGCAAGCCTGTGCTGCTTCTCCTGCAAAAGGAGCATGAACCATTTACGAATGTGTAATCGACTTGATTAGAAACTAAATGTAAGGTGGTAAAAGAATAGTTACCACTAGTCTAATCAATTTCCTCATTATCGGGTACGTGTACAAACCTTCTTTTCCTTGTCCCACTTGTATCAGACCTGATGAAGTCACGCTCCAATGGGTCGGTGAACTGTGCGAAGGGGTTTGGGATCCCCGCGGCTTCACGTTCCGCATCCCCCTTATCCCATATGGACCTTTTGCCAAGGTAGCAACGGCTTCCGAGGCGTTTGTTCCTCGTGTTCCTGTGCTGAAGCTCCTTGTATTTGTTAGACTTAGCCTTGGTTGCATCGGCAGCGCAAGTGTCGTTGAACTTTTCGAACTCCTCTGCTGTAAATGTTGGATTCTCCTCCAAAATCTTGGACAGGGGTTCATCAGCCTCAATATCTCGTTTAACCCTCCCTTTCTAGGAGGCCAAATCATTGCTGAACATGCGCATGGTGTGGTTGTTAATCTTTTCCATGGCAGGATCTTTCCATGGGTCTTCTATCTCCTCATCCCGGCCAGGGAACTGAAATCTCTTGTGCAGCTTCATTAGGATCATCTGCTCCGTATTTGGCTTACTCCGTAAGTCATTGTTGTTGATGCTCGCGGTTTCCCGAAGGATTCAT
Source organism: Hordeum marinum (assembly GCA_022496015.1). Taxonomy (NCBI): domain Eukaryota; kingdom Viridiplantae; phylum Streptophyta; class Magnoliopsida; order Poales; family Poaceae; genus Hordeum; species Hordeum marinum. The sequence goes on along the minus strand of CM039678.1, from coordinate 423,519,864 downwards.
CCCAGCTAGTTCCCGTAGCACTTGCAAACTTCAGTCGGCTCTAATGGCTCAAATTTACGAGGGTGCATATTTGTGATCAGCAGTCTTCCGATGCCGAGTTTGTTAGGTTTTCGTGTCCTCTTCTTCTGCTTCTTCTTTTCATTAGCGGACTCGGCGCCGGTACCTTTCATGCTAGTCTTGGCACCACCATCGGTGTTGATGTCGGCATCATTATCATCATCGTGGCCCTGCAAACCTTGACTGTACTGACTAGAAAAAAAGTCAAGGTAATCATGTTCATGGTCATATTGTATGCCGTCTGCAGTATGGTCAGAAGCCCCGACTTATTCTTTGTTTGACATGTTTCCTATGATTAAGTCTGCTTGTCTAATTCTTAAACTATACTATGAGTAATGACATACAAAAAAGGTCTATGGTTTGCTGAAACGCCGTTTCATTCCTATCACAGCAATTCCCGGGCACTCGATATGCCTACTGTGTAGCACAAGTCATGTCGAAATTCATTGGAAATTTCGGCATGACCTTTGATAACCCACAAGTGTAGGGGATCATTTGTAGCCTATTTAAATAAATAAGTGTGTCGAACCCAATAAGGATCTAAAGGTAGAACAAATATTCCCTCAAGTTCTATCGACCATCGATACAACTCTACACACACTTTATCGTTTGCTTTACCTAGAACAAGTATGAAACTATTTTGTAGGTCGTAGAATAGTTTGCACGAATAAAACTAGAAGTACTTTGAGGGAATAAAACTACAAGTAAATTTCAAGATAATAAAAGTTAGTTGTTTAGTAGAAAGCTTTTGTCAAACAAGAAGATTTTTTTGTCCCTGGGCAATTGATACCTAGACCGGTAATCATTATTGCAATTTTTTATGAGGGAGAGGCATGAGCTAACACACTTTCCATACTTGGATCATATGCACTTATGATTGGAACTCTAGCAAGCATCCGCAACTACCAAAGATCCTTAAGGTAAAACCCAACCATAGCATTAAGCATCAAGTCCTCTTTACTCCAATACGCAACAACCCACCTACTCGGGTATGTGCTTCTGTCACTCACGAGACCCACCATAAGAAAACCATGAACATATTGCAACACCCTACAATGGGAATCCCTCATGTTTGTACGACACGGAGGGCACCATAGGACATCACCAAAATAAAACATACAACTTATACCCACCATGATCATTAATTAGCCCATAGGACAAAATGGATCTACTCAAACATCATAGGATAATGTCGTGGGAACGAGCACCTATGGGATCGGAGGGACCCCTTTCGGTTCGGCGGGGGAGAAGGCTCGCTGAAAAGGGCCGGTCTGATGAACAACATGCAGGGATTTTTACCCAGGTTCGGGCCACAAAGATGCGTAAAACCCTACTCCTGCTTGGTTGTATTCAGAGTGTTCTTAGGGTTCTAGCTACAGGAGCGCTATGAGCAGCTGCCACGTGTGTGAGCTAGAAAGTCCAAAAGTGTCGAAAGTGCAAGGGTGCAAAATTCCTCTACCTTATCGCCCTGGGCCTTCTTTTATACTGAAAGGGATCCCAACAGCGGCGTACAGTGCATACACGGGGTGTACAGAGCTACAGTGCTATCATACCTAAAAGTGATGGAGTAGGACAAGTGCATTAAATGCACCGTCAGGCATCTCTGTCCGCCTGCGGGACGGGATAGGGGCCCGTCCCATCGGCACCGCTCAGCCCTCTCTATCGCCGATGCCGCGACACGCGTCTAGGTGGATCGACACCTGGCCTGTGCACTGGCGGGGCCATGCCGGGGCTTCGCCTTGCCGAGTCTTGCCGGGGCCCTATCTTTGCCTGAGGGTCCGATGGTCATCCCAGCAAGGCCTTGCTGGGAGTCTCGATTCTTCTGCGCTAGTACCTCACAAGTCCCTGCTGGGCCTCGTCGCCAGGGTGGCTACTACTGCCCGTGCACGAGTAAAGGGGCACTAGGAAGCCCAAAACTCTAGTACACTAACAGGAGCCGCCAGGCCTGGGCCCCACACGTCGCAAGGCGATGTCAGGCTAGGACCAAATAGTGCATGAGCACGCGTGGCAGGGCCCTGCGGTTGTGATCATTGCACTTGCTGCGCTTCCCCATGACGCGCATTGAATGCGGGTCGTGGGATACGTGCGTGGTGCAGCCGCCAATTTTTTAATTACTATGTCAAGTCATTTCCGCCATGCGCGCCACATGCATAGTTGGGAGCCAGAAACGGGCGCCCGTGATTTAAAGTCCCTGGGAAAAGAAGTAACTGCAGCGCCATGGATTGGGCAACGGGGCGGTTGCTGTTCGCCCCGTGATCGAGGGTGCTGTTATTAGAGGAGGTGGGCGGCAACCCTTGGAGTGGGGGAGAGCCAGTCCCCACGACCTCTCCTATAAATTGAGGGATAGCAAGGGCGATGCTCGTCCATCCTTCTTCCATCTTCCGAGTGCAAACCTCCATAGTTCGCCCTTCCACGTCTTCCCAACCTTCGGGTAGCACTCGCCATTAGCCATGAATAGGGGGCGAGGGCGGCCACCGTCCTCCGCTCCAAGGAGGAGCTCTCATCGGGATCATGCCGCCGCTTCATCCACGGAGGCGGAGGGTGGTTCGAGCTCGCGCGGTGGAAGAGGCGTGAGAGGTCGCGGTCGTTGCGGAGGCCGAGGTCGAGGGAGGCGGAGCGCCGGTCCAACCCCTCCTCCGATGCCAGACCTCTTCGTTGAGGAGACCCCCGCCGAGGGGACGGTGTTGGACTTTGTCCTCGAGCTGGCTGGTCCCCTCCGGAGTCATCTGCGCCTCCCTCGCCTCTTCGCCAGGGAAATGAAGGCCGACGAGCTGCTAGTCCTATGGCAACGGGTGGCTGGTTGTTGTAATGGCACGACACGGGTAAACGTCGAGTACCCAGCGAACCGCGTCATGTTTCTCACGTGCGGCTAGAAGACCTTCGCATGCGCCCACAACCTCTAGGTGGGGCACGTCCATTGCTTTAAAATTACGGAGGCCAATGGGCTCTCCATCAAGATTTATGGATGCTCCGGTGTCCGTCTCAGCTGTTGTGAAGAGAGCTCGAGAAATGCCGAAAGCTTGCCCTCGGGCGAGAGTGATGAGGAGGACAGCGACAAAGACAACGACGATGAGTCCGGTCTTCAGGCGGTCAAGTCGGAGCCCGATGATTCGAGCTCGGACTGACCGCCGGTCGCACCTTCACCGCCAGCCTCACGCCTCTCCCCCTCCTAGTAGGACGACCTTGCGAGGGGCCTTAGTCCCATGCACTACCTCATCTTCCAGCTGGATCTTTCGGCAGGCCCATGGACTTCGGCGTCTGGGATCCATCCCCCTTTTCACCCGCGATGGCCTCTCCTACGTGCAATGCTGGTCCAGGAGGGGCCAAGTTCTTGCCTGCCCATCTGGCAGCCCTGCTCCTCCGCGCAGTGCTGGTCTAGAGGGGTCAGGCCAGGCTTCTACCGGGGGGTCTCTCGCCATCTTTTTCTTCTTGTAGCTCGCCTCCCCTTTCCATCTTTTTCTTCTTGTAATCTCCCCTAGGGGATAAAGTCAAATAAAGATGTACTTGGGAAAAAGCGATATCTCATGTAAATTTCACCCTACTTTGAATGACTATGTGTTATCTTCCTTGTTAGACTGTTTCTGTGTATGGAACTTTCCCTATGCCTTCTCAGAATAATCTTGTCGGCGTGCGTAGCCCTACCGCGAGCGCTTCGAGGAACTAGTCCTTAGCAGTCTCTTGACTATGCTTGGTACAATCGTTCAAGGTGTTGGTCGTGCTCGAAATAGAATAAAGGTGCAAGCATTGCCACTTGAGTCGTTGAGCAGACTCAAAACAAAACAAGGAGCGCGAGCGCGACCACTTAAGTCGTTGAGCGGTCCCGAACACAGTGAAGGCGCAACCAATCATAGGAAGGTTCTCGTGCATGCAGATTTTCCATATATAAGTCGAAACCGCCTAAGGAAAATAACTCCACAACAAGAATTGTCTTGGGGTTTCGCAACTTATCTTTTTGTTACCATACTCCTTTTGGCAAGTTTTTTTTGGGACGTCGCTCGTAGGTATCCATACCACCATTCCCCCCCGACAAAGCTGCACGTGAGGTGACCTTCTGTCCTTTGAGAAAAAGAAAGAAGAGAAAATATGGATATGGAACCTTGGTGGTCCTGATGAGGACATGACTACCTTGGATACGACCAATAATGTTACATACATGCATATTTGTGAGGTGATTTCTTATAAGAATTATGCAATAATTTATTTATGTTATCCTGAACAAAAATACTTCACCTATTTTTATTTTATGCCTAAATGCAGAATGGTCGAACACTTATATGAACCACGTGTGATGACAAAGAAAGAGGAAATGGTTGGGTGCTATTCAAGAGGTCCTATAATGTCAAAGGAAACAATTAGGTGTTGTTCAAGAAGTTCTCTCACGTCACTTTTAGCCCAAGAGAAGATAGAGTCCAAGTCTCTCACGTTCTGGACTCAGATTCGGACTGCACAGACACACCTGTCTCAAAACGCCAACAACGTTTTCATACGGACTCGGAATTGGGTAATTCCTTTTTTTTCTGGAAACTAGATTTCATATGCGTTCCAGACCAGTTTGAATCACCTTAAAATTCGTCCGGATCACGAAGATATCGACGAAACAATCTGACGTTGCATTAGAATCCGAGTCAAACTACAAGTCTAAAGATGTTGCATCACCTCCACTTGGGCCCATGGGCCTTGTACGACCTAGGGTTTGTTTTAGGGTGTCTTGGGACGTCCTCCCACCTACTTGGCTGCCACCCCTTGCTCCTATATAAGTAGATCAATCTAGTAGCTTTTCCTTTGGGTTTTGTTTAGTTAAAAGTTAGCCATTGCAACTTCGTGTACTTCGTTTGTGTCCAACGACCAGACCAAGACCGCTTTCGGAACCCCACCCTTATCAATACTTCATATATATTAGCAATATTCAGATTGCATTATCATATTCTTGCTTGTTCTTCGATTGCTTGCAGGAATAGACCTTCGTGGTCAGGTTGATCGTGCTCCGGCGTGGTCAATAACCTCTTGGAGATTGGTTTAGCGATTGCTAAGGCACAACGTCGTGCACGTTTGTAGTCGGATCGTCAAAGTCTTCTCCACCAAATCGATAGTTATCATCTCATCGAAAGATCGGGACCCTCGCCTCTATCAAGTGGTATCAGTTTTCAGGTTGCTCGGTGAGAATTTCCAGTTATTCATAGATTAGATTAATTTTCCTTACCTATTGCCCAAGAGAAAGTCACACAAAAAAAGTTAGATCTATTCATCTTTTCTCCAAACCAGTCTGAGCCTTTTGCAATTTTCCTTTCAGTGCTTGCATAGTTGAATTATCGGTTGCATCGTCGTGTCGAGTTGCTGGTCTTAGCATCTAGTCTTTTAGAGTTTCGAGTTCTATTTACAACTTGTCACGCCGGCGTCGCACCATCTTCATCGCTGCTGCCATATACCACCACCACGCCAGCGTCATCCCTTTCGTTGTCACCCACCACCAACCATCAATTTTCACCACATGCTACCATTGTTCATTGTCATTATCACACTTGAGGTCGTTCACATGTACGCTTGATCCAATCTACATCTTATCTAATTTGTTGGATAGAAAAAAAAGTGAGGGATAAAAAAAGAAAAAAAAGTGAGAGAAAAAAAGAGAAGAAAAAAAATAGAGAGAAGAGAAAAAAAACAAATTTTGGATCTACCTAGACTCAATCTCGTATGTGAATTCGGATTGAAATCTGTTTTGCGCAGTGTTGAGTAAAACAAGCGTATCTTCCTCATAAGAACTCGGAATTGAGTGATTCTTTTTGCATACGAAAGCTTGAGTCAGTAGCATTCTTGAGAAAAAATATCAGAAATTTCACATAATATTTTCTAGAGGAAAGCTGAAGAGAGAGTTTTGTATATCTTGCTTGTCGGTCATTTATCATCATTGCCTTTACTGCCATTGTGATCTTCACTTATATCTTGCTGTTGAGAGCTAATTCATATCATCCTTTTCTGCTATTTCTCGTACATCGTGACTCCATTAGTGTTCTAGGCTCGCGTCTCTAGTACGGTCTAGCCTAGGACCAGCACAGTACCGTCGTTGAGCGTTTATTCAACATTGCATCTCTGAATTGATTATTGCTCATCTTTTGCTACCATATATTAAGCCTTCCAAGATCCACATATTTCTACATCGTGTATACATACATTCACCTGGTAATCGCTTTACCCAATCTTTGGAGATATTGACACCGTCGGTTGCCAGTCGCCACCTGCTGCATGGTAAGAATTTGTAAGACATTGATATTTGCTTTATTGTGAGCATTTTCCCACCACATCCCAGTAGTTCATAGGAACAATATACTTGGATCTTTGTTTCTTGTTTCTACTAGTCATGATAGGATCCAGAGTTGTCAGTTCATGGGCTTCTTCGATCGTGGGAGACGTGTCACCACAAAAACCGATACGAGAGATGCAAAGAGATCCAAATGCACATGATCAGGTTAATGTTTCTATACCTCCATTTAATGGCCGATTTAGACCTGCTTTATATATCGAGTGGGAGTTTGAAATAAATAAAATATTTGCTTCCCATAATTTTGCTACACATAAGAAAGTTAAGGTCGCAGTTGGTTCTTTCACTGGTTATGCTTTAGTTTGGTGGAGCGAATATTGTCGGTTACACAAAGATATTATACCTATTACTTGGGATGCTTTGAAACTTGCCATGAGACACACGTTCGTTCCTGCTTATTATACTCGTGACAAGCTTAAAAAGTTACAATATTTGAAACAAGGTAGTGACACCGTAATGAAATATTATGATGATTTACAAATGACCTTGTTGCATTCCTCATTAGAAGAAAGTGAAGAAGATTTTATGGATAGATTTTGGGGAGGATTAAACCTTGATATTGAGGAGATACTAATTCATGAAAAGTATTATTCTATGGATCATTTGTTTCGTCTTGCTTGCAAAGCTGAACAGGAAATAAATCAACGTCTTGCCCAAAAGGAAATAAAGCGCAAGGTGCACATTCCAAGAGTTGATACCGTTGTTCCTTCAACTAATAGGCATACTGTGACAACCACATCAAATCTTGTGAGGGCTACATCACCTTCACCATGTAACACGTCACCACCGAGAGTGCCTACATCATCTGAGTTGATCATAATAGGTAATGCCAAAGGTATTGTTCTTCCACCTCCACATGAGTATGATGAATGCCTTGTAAATTCCAATGTACCCTATGATGAGCTACCCATTACTTTGATCACACCACCTATTTTAGAGGACTATGTTCATGGTTATACTTCCTCATGTGATCAAATAACTACAATATCAACAATTATGAGTGCACCCATTGAATTAACTATTGATGAGCAAGAACCGTGTGAATCAGTAAATAAATCTAATTTGGGTCAAATATGTTTGAAAATAATTCTGCCGGTGTTTAATCATTTTGATATGACCTCCAATCTTGGTGATAATTCTGTGTCAAATGACATGTTGCATGTTTGCTTATTTAAGCATGTTGTAGCATCTAAATTTGAAACGATTCACGTTTATTTACCAATATTGGGATGGTTTAATGATGAACATCATGAATCTTTTGATATGAATAAGGACTTCACTTATATGTGGAAACTGAGTTGCAATATTGTGATGCCTTCTACTTCTTGTCATAATCTTTTGACTTTATATTTCATGACATGTGATGAGTGCCCTTGTATATATATGTCACATGTGTCACAACTTAGAACAATAAAAATGGATGACATATACATATACAATGTGTATGCCTTTTCTCTTTTGGTAGCCACATTTCAGATTAAGCAACGCCAAGGACGGCTTTGTTTTCAAAAAGGGGAGGATGATGAGGACATGACTACCTTGGATACGACCAAAAATGTTGCATACATGCATATTTGTGAGGTGATTTCTTATAAGAATTATGCAATAATTTATTTATGTTATCCTGAAAAAAAATACTTCACCTATTTTTATTTTATGCCTAAATGCAGAATGGTCGAACACTTGTATGAACCACGTGTGATGACAAAGAAAGAGGAAATGGTTGGGTGATATTCAAGAGGTCCTCTAGTGTCAAAGGAAACAATTAGGTGTTGTTCAAGAAGTTCTCTCACGTCACTTTTAGCCCAAGAGAAGATAGAGTCCAAGTCTCTCACGTTCTGGACTCAGATTCGGACTGCACAGACACACCTATCTTAAAATGCCAACAACTTTTTCATACGGACTCGGAATTGGGTGATTCTTTTTTTGGTGGAAACTAGATTGCATATGCGTTCCAGCCTAGATGGAATAACCTTAAAATTCGTCCGGATCACAAAGATATCGACGAAACAATCTGACGTTGCATTAGAATCCGAGTCAAACTACAAGTCCAAAGGTGTTGCATCACCTCCACTTGGGCCCATGGGCCTTGTACGACCTAGGGTTTGTTTTAGGGTGTATTTGGACGTCCTCCCACCTCCTTGGCCGCCACCCCTTGCTCCTATATAAGTAGATCAATCTAGTAGCATTTCCTTTAGGTTTTGTTTAGTTAAAAGTTAGCCATTGCAACTTCGTGTACTTGTGTTCAACGACCAGACCAAGACCGCTTTCAGAACCCCACCCTTATCAATACTTCATATATATTTGCAATATTCAGATTGCATTATCATATTCTTGCTTGTTCTTCGATTGCTTGCAGGAATAGACCTTCGTGGTCAGGTTGATCGTGCTCCGGCGTGGTCAATAACCTCTTGGAGATTGGTTTAGCGATTGCTAAGGAGCAACGTCGTGCACGTTTGTAGTCGGATCGACAAAGTCTTCTCCACCAAATCGATAGTTATCATCTCATGAAAAGATCGGGAACGTCGCCTCTATCAGGTTCGTTAGCCCTTGCCGGAATTAAGTGTAATGCAATACCTCAGACAAACATGCACATAAATAAACATGAGAATCGATCAAGATTGCATAACACTTATCTTTATTCAACTATGCATAGGGTCTGAGCCTGGCTTTGTACCAAGGATTACATGCTTCAGCGACAAGACTTGTACAAAAGGTGGTTGCTGGGATGCCCGGCAACCGCACCTTATGGGTAGAACTTGCTAAGTTCGATATTTCAGGAGTTGCTCACTAGGATGCCATCTTCGGTCTCCAGGCAGACTGCACCCGGCCTGGTGACTCGTACTACCCGATAAGGGCCTTCCCGCTTTGGTATCAACTTGTTGGAATTCTTGGCGGACTGAACTCGCCGAAGAACAAGGTCGCCTTCCTCAAGATTTCTCGCATTAAATTTGTGGCTATGGTAGCGGCACAAAGCTTGCTGGTAGTGTGCGGCTCCTCACAACAGCCTGAAGATGGTCTTCCTCAAGGAGCGTCGCGTCATCTTGCCGCAACTGCTCTTGCTCGAGCTCATCATAAGCGAGCAGTCGAGTTGACCCGTATATGAGTTCCATGGGGAGAAATTCCTCCGCCCCATATACGAGGGAGAAGGGTGTCTGGCCAGTAGCTCGATTTGGTGTCGTTCTGATTGACCAAAGAACCACCGGCAACTCATCAATCCAGTTCCTTCCGCACTTGCGCAGCTTGTCAAAAGTTCTTGTCTTGAGGCCTCGCAGCACTTCAACATTAGCCCTTTCCGCTTGGCCATTGCTCCTTGGGTGGGCAACAGAAGCAAACTAGATTCTGCAGCTGAGGTCTTGGACATATTGCATGAAGGTGCGGCTCGTGAACTATGTGCCATTGTCAGTGATGATCCTGTTGGGAACACCAAAGCAGCAAACTAGTCCTTTGAAGAACTTGATGGCTGACTGTGCTGTCACCTTTCTCACTGCTTCCACTTCCGTCCACTTTGTGAACTTGTTGATAGCCACATACAAGTACTCAAAGCCCCCGGCAGTGCGGGGGAAGGGGCCCAAGATGTCGAGCCCCCAGACCGAAAATGGCCAAGAGAGAGGGATTGTTTGAAGGGCTTGAGCTGGTTGATGTAATTTCTTCGAATGAAACTGGCATACTTCACATTTGGTTACTAACGCAGTTGCATCCTTGAGGGTAGTGGGCCAAAATAAACCTTGCCGGAATGCCTTTCCGGCAAGTGCTCTTGATCGTATGTGGGAGCCACATATGCCTCCATGTATCTCTGCCAACAGTCCTAGTCCATCCTCCCGAGAAATGCACTTGAGCTTCACACCATTCGGTCTCTTTCTCTACAGGACGTTGTCTACGAACTGGTACATATGAGACCGGCGGGCTACTTTTTCTGCTTCCTCTTGTTCCTCAGGGAGTTCTCCAGTTTGAAGGAAACGGACGATGTGCTATGCCCATGCTGGAGCCTGGGGCTCGACAACAAGGACCAAAGGCACATCCTCAGCTGGGGAGCGTTTTTCTCAACGGCAAGGGAATGATGGCCCGCTAGAGCGTGCTGCACACGACAAGCCTGGCGGGAGCGTGTGCTTCCACGACAAGAGCCAGAGACTCCGTCGGAGCACGACGCTCACCGACAAGTCTGACATTGTCCCCGACAACCTCCTCGTCGATGGCTTCTGGGAGCTCTGCCGGGAAATACTTGCCGAAACTCAACTTCCTTCTTTTCTCTTGTCCAGTTGATGGCATCACGAAGGGTTGAGTCAACCGGAGCACGAAAGTTCCTGGTTCCACACGCAACTTAAGGGCAACACACTTTGACAGGCCATTGGCAACGTCGTTCTCTGCACGTGGAACATGCTCCATTTGCAGGCCGTCAAAACGTTCTTCCAAATTCCTCACTTCATCTACATAAGCTTCCATCAACGGACTTTGGTAATCTTTGTTCACTTGCCTGACGAGAAGCTGAGAATCACCCCTGACAATAAGTTTCTTGATCCCAAGGTCTGCCGCAATCCTGAGACCGACGAGCAGACCTTCGTACTCGATAGTGTTGTTCGTTGATCTCTCCCGGGGAAAGTGCATCTGAATCACATACTTGAGGTGCTCTCCGGTGGGTGCGACAAGCAGCACTCCGGCACCGGCACCTTGCAGCGAGAAAGCTCCATCAAAATACATGATCCATTCTTGATCGGGTTCCTTACCGGGGAGAGTTGACTCTGTAACTTCTTCATTGGGCATTGGGGTCCATTGTGCAAGGAACTCCGCCAAGGCCCTGTTCTGAATGGTCGAAGTGCTTTCAAATTTGAGACCAAAGCGTGACAGTTCCAAAGCCCACTCTACAATCCTGCAGGTAGCTTCTGGGTTCCGCAAGATTCGCTGTAGCAGGAAGCGAGTGACAACGGTGATCTCATGTGCTTGGAAGTAATGGCGTAACTTCCTCGAGGCCATAAGAAGGCCATAGAGAAACTTTTGCACGCCAGAATATTTTGACCTAGCCCCCTGCAACAGGGAGCTGACAAAATAGACTGGGCACTGCACCACCTTCTTTTTCTGGATTGTCCCATTCAACTGCGCAGATCCTTCCTTGCTAGCACCAGACCCTGTCAGAGAATGCCCTGGCTCATCGCTTGGCGGACCTGCCATTGCTGCTGCTTCTTCATCAACTTCTCTTTCAGCCACTAGTGCAACACTCACCACTTGATTCGTTGCCTCTTGATATATCAGCGGCGGCTCTTGTGGTTTTGGCACGACTAGGACTGGTGGAGAGGAGAGGTACTTCTTCAAATCCTGCAGCACTGCCTCTGCTTCCGGAGTCCATTTCATTGGACCTACCTTCTTCAAGATTGTGAAAAAGAGCAGGGCGCACTCAACAGATTTTGAGATGAACCTATTAGAGCAGCAACATAAACAGCAATACGGCGCACATCTTTGACTCGTCTTGGTGCTTCAATTTGCTGAATCGCCTTGATCTTGTCAGGATTTGCTTCAATTCCTCGTTGAGATACAAAGAACCCAAGAAGCTTGCCGGATGGGACGCCAAACACACACTTCTCAGGGTTGAGCTTCATGTTGATCTTGCGCAGGTTGGCAAATGTTTCTTCTAGGTCCGATATGAGCGTAGCCTTGTACTTGGTTTTGACCACTATGTCATCCATATATGTCTCCATATTTCTATGTAGCCGGGGCTCAAAACCAATCTGGACCGCTCTTGCAAATGTAGAACCAGCACTTTTCAACCCGAAAGGCATACACAAAAAAGCAATACGTACCACATGGGGTGATAAATGCGGTCTTCTCCTCATCTTCCTTGGCCATGAAAATCTGATGATAGCCGGAATAGGTGTCAAGGAAAGACAACAAGTCGCAACTGGCGGTGGAGTCCACAATCTGGTCGATGCGCGGCAAGTGAAAATGATCTTTGGGGCAGACTTTGTTGATGTCTGTGAAGTCAATGCACAACCTCCATTTTCCATTCACCTTGCGCACTACAACTGGATTGGCCAACCAAGTTGGATGGTGTACTCCTCTGATCAGGCCAATCGCTTCTAATTTCTTGATCTCTTTGCAATAAACTGTTGCCGCTCCAAAGCTTGCTTCCGAACTTTCTACTCGACGGGCCGCGCGTGTGGGAAAATGGCAAGGTGGTGCTCAATCACCTCCCTGGGAACACCGGGTATATCAGATGGTTGCCATGCAAACTCATCGATATTCGCCCGCAGGAAGGCGATGAGCGCGATTTCCTATTTGTCATCAAGGGCAGAACTTATGGTGAAAGTTCCCCCCATGCCATCCTCCTTGGAGGGCACCTTCTTTGTCTCTGGCGGAGCAGCCTTGGACTTTTTTCTCTTGCCGGTGGAGCTCTCTGGCATATCGTCAATGGGAGCGTAGCATCCCGAGGAGGTGCACTTGCCAGAATGTGCGCTAGAGGCCTTGCCGGTCTTCTTCCCCCCGGGAGCTTCAACGACAACAGCAAGTGCCTTGGTGGTAGGTGATACGTCTCCAACGTATCTACTTTTCCAAACTCTTTTGCCCTTGTTTTGGACTCTAATTTGCATGATTTGAATGGAACTAACCCGGACTGAAGCTGTTTTCAGCAGAATTGCCTTGGTGTTATTTTTGTGCAGAAATAAAAGTTCTCGGATTGACCTGAAAAATTACGGAGAATATTTCTGGAATTAATAAAAAATATTGGCGAAATAATCAACTGCAAGGGCCACCACATGGCCACAAGCCTGGTGGGCGCGCCCACCCCCCTAGGGCACGCCGAGCAGGCTTGTGGGCCCCTTGTTGCTCCTGTGACCTCGTTTGAACTCCTATATATTCCTATCCGGGGAGAAAAAATAAAGGAGAAGAGTTCATTGCGTTTCACGATACGGAGACGCCACCACCTCCTGTTCTTCCTTGGGAGACCAGATCTGGAGTCCGTTTTGGGCTCCGGAGAGGGGAAATCGACGCCTTCATCATCACCAACCATCCTTCATCACCAATTCCAAGATGGTCTCCACCATTTGTGAGTAATCTCATCATAGGCTTGCTGGACGGTGATGGGTTGGATGAGATTTATCATGTAATCGAGTTAGTTTTGTTAGGGTTTGATCTCTAGTATCCACTATGTTCTGAGATTGATGTTGCTATGACTTTGCTATGCTTAATGCTTGTCACTAGGGCCCGAGTGCCATGATTTCAGATTTGAACCTATTATGTTTTCATGAATATATGTGTGTTCTTGATCCTATCTTGCAAGTTGTAGACACCTATTACGAGTTATGATCCGCATCCCCCAGGGTGACAATAACTGGGATTCTTTCCGGTGATTACCGTAGTTTGAGGAGTTCATGTATTCACTAAGTGATAATGCTTTGGTCCGGTTCTATACTAAAAGGAGGCCTTAATATCCCTTAGTTTCCAATAGGACCCCCTACCATGGGAGTGTAGGACAAAAGATGTCATGCAAGTTCTTTTCCATAAGCACGTATGACTATATATGGAATACATGCCTACATTACATTGATGAATTGGAGCTAGTTCTGTGTCACCCTATGTTATAACTGTTGCATGATGAATGCCATTCGACATAATTATCCATCACTGATCCATTGCCTATGAGATTTCCACATATTGATCTTTGCTAAGTTACTTTTCCGTCGCTACTGTTACAATCATTACAAACTGCTACTATCACTTTGCCACCGAAACCGTTACTTCCATATTACTTTGCTACTAAATACTTTGCTGCAGATATGAAGTCTTTCAGGTGTGGTCGAATTGACAACTCAGCTACTAATACTCGATAATATTCTTTGGCTCCCCTTGTGTCAAATCAGTAAATTTGGGTTGAATACTCTACCCTCGAAAACTGTTGCGATGCCCTATACTTGTGGGTTATCAAGACCTTTTTCAGGCGCCATTGCCGGGGAGCAAAGCTCTATTATCTGAGTCACTTGGGCTATATATATATATATATTTGTTAATCACTATGAGGAATCTTAAAGATGCAAATACCAAGATATACCCCTAAACTACGAGGACAGGTAAGGAACTGCCATCTAGCTCTGCACTTGATTCACCTTCTGTTATGAGTAAATTTGCAACACCACCACTTGCTAGTAATTCTGATATGTTGCAAGTAATTAATGATGCTACTTATGCTATGAATGATGCTTATGATGATACTTTGCTTGATGATACTATACCACTTGGTGAATTTCTTGATGAACAAATTGCTAGAGCCAATGCTGAAACTGATAATATTTCTGAATCTGATGAAATTATTGAAACTGAACACTATGATACACCTGCTAGACCTAGATCTCCTAGATATGAATTTCCTGATATACCTGAAGGTTATGTTATGGAAGGAGAGGTAGCTAGGGACTTTCTTGCTTGTAAGGATAGAGGTGATCTTAAGAAATTGCTTCGCAAGTGGAAGGGAAAATCTTTGAATGCTAGACTGAAATATGATCCTAAGTTTGCTACTTCACCTATCTTTGTTACTGATAAGTATTATGAATTCTCTATTAATTACTTTGGTTGAATCTGATCCTTTCCATGGTTATGAATCTGAAACTATTCTGGCACATCTTACCAAATTGAATGATATAGCCACCCTATTTACTCATGAGGAAAAAATCGCTATTACTATATTCTTAAGTTGTTTCCTTTCACATTAAAGGGTGATTCTAAGATATGGTTTAATTCTCTTGCTCCTGGTTGTGTGTGTAGTCCCCTGGACATGATTTATTACTTCTCTAAAAAATATTTTCCTGCCCATAAGAAACAAGCTGCCTTGCAGGAATTATTTAACTTTGTGCAAATTGAAGAAGAGAGTCTCCCACAAGTTTGGGGGTGGCTTCTCCAAGTACTTAATGCTTTGTCTGATCATCCTCTCAAGAAAAATGAAATACTTGATATCTTTTATAATGGACTAACCGATGCTTCTAGGGACCACCAAGATAGTTATGTTGCTTGTGTTTCCAGGGAATGAACTATTGAACATGCTGAATTACTATTGAATAATATATTGATCAATGATAATGATTGGACTATTCCTGAACCACCTTCAAAGCCAACTCCGAAGAAAAGAGGTATTCTATTCCTCAGTCCTGAAGATATGCAAGAGGCAAAGAAATCTATGGAAGAAAAGGGTATTAAAGCTGAAGATGTTAAGAATCTACCACCTATTGAAGAAATACATTGTCTTGATAACCCGACACAGGTAGTAGAGGTAAATTCTCTCTGTAGATTTGATGAAAGAGATATCCCTTATAATAAGCCTGCTAGCCAATGCTTGGATGAATTTGATAATTTTATTGTGAAGCAAGAAAATTTCAATGCTTATGTTAGTAGACAATTGAAACATAATGCTTACATGCTCGATCGCTTGGGTGATTATGTGAGTAGAACTATAAATGACCTTAAGCTTATTAGTAAACATGCATCCATGGTAACCACTCAAGTAGAGCAAGTACTTAAGGCTCAAACTGATTTGCTTAATGAGATCAATAGTAAATACAACGATCATTCTGTTAAAGTTGTGACTAGAGGAGGTAGAATGACTCAGGAACCTTTGTATCCCGAGGGCCATCCTAAGAGAATTGAGAAAGATTCTCAGAGAGTTAATACTGATGCACCTATTCGTTCCAATTAGAGTAGGAAAAAGAATGATTATAGTACTTTGCATGCTGCTAGTGAACCTGTTTTAGATACATCTGAGAATCCAAATGATATTTCTATTTCTGATGTTGAGACACAACTAGTGATGAACATGAGCCTAGTGATAAAATTAATAATGATGTTCATGTTGATGCTCAACCTAGTAATGATAATGATGTGGAGATTGAACCTGCTAATGATCTTAATAACCCACAATCTAAGAATAAAAGATATGATAAAAGAGACTTCATTGCTAGGAAACATGGTAGAGAAAGAGAACCATGGGTTAAGAAACCCATGCCCTTTCCTCCTAAACCATCCAAGAAAAAGGATGATGAGGATTTTGAGCGCTTTGCTGAAATGCTTAGACCTGTCTTTTTACGGATGAGCTTGACTCATATTTTGAAAATCTCTCCTTATGCTAAGTATACGAAAGATATTGTGAAACATAAAAGAAAGATACCGAAAGCCGATATTTCCACCAGTTGCTATTTACACTTTTAAAGGTGGAATACCTAAGAAATTAGGAGATCCCGGAGTACCTACTATACCATGCTCTATTAAAGGAAATTATGTTAAAACTGCTATGTGATCTTGGAGCTAGTGTTAGTGTTATGCCTTTCTCTTTATACCATAGACTTGATTTGAGTAAGTTGACACCTACTGAAATTTCTTTGCAAATGGCTGATAAATCAAGTGCTTTACCTATCGGTATTTGTGAGGATGTACCTGTCGTAGTTGCAAATGCTACTATCTTGACGGACTTTGTTATTCTTGATATTCCCGAGGATGACAGTATGTTGATCATCCTTGGTAGACCCTTTTTGAATACTGTTGGGGCTGTTATTGATTGCAACAAGGACAATGCCACTTTTCATATTAATGGTAATGAGCACATGGTACACTTTCCAAAGAAACAACCTCAAGTTCATAGTATCAACTCTATTGAAAAAATTCCAACGATTATTATTGGAGACTTCGAGTTCCCTCTTCCTACTGTCAATAAGAAATATGATATACTTATTATTGGGGAAATACATATCCCCATTGAGGTAACTTAGTTTTATTCGAAAATTCTTTGGTTTCATGTTATTCAAAAAAAGTTCGTTAATAAGACTTGATCAACCTTATTGATGGATTCCTTTTGATAAGCATGAGATGGATCAATTTAGAAAGAACAACTTCCTATACCTAACTTTTACTTTCTGTTACCTAGATGAAATTAAGTAAAATATTTTTATTATTTTTGTTTTCTGAGTTTCCCGTGTAATAAAAAAGTGACCTGAAAATAAAAGTTCTTCAAATGTCCTGAAAATGGAGTATGATTTTTTTGGGAATATTTATGAATTTTTGGCACTGAGTATGCATCAGGGGACTGCACCAGTGGGCCACAAGCCTGCAGGGCGCGTCCACCCCCCTGGGCGTGCCCTGGTGACTTGTGGGTCCCATGTGGCCCTCCTCCACTTATTCCAACAATCATTCACTTCATCTTCCTATAGAAAAACCCGTGTTCTAGCTCATATTGCTACCATTTTCAACCTCCTTGCTCAAAGCTCCATTTGAAAAACTATTTAAGGGGATTACTCGTTGGTATGTGACTCCCCCAATGGTCCAATTAGTTTTTGTTCTAGTGCCTTATATATTGCAAATTTTTGCTGTTGTGGTGACCTTGTTTCTGAGCTTGCATGTCAAATTTGTATGGTCCAAAGTAGTTTTGATGCATGATATAGTCTCTAGGCACTTGAGGGAGTATTTGCTATGAGGTTTTTTTAAGTTTTGTTCACCTTTATTTTAGTTCACTAAAAATTTCTGAAAATTTTCAGAGAAAGAAAAGATGTTGAGAAGACTATTAAGAGGTTCTTCAAGCCGGGGTTCAAAGGAAGATGAAAATGAAATGAAGGAGAAACCCAAATATAATCTTCCTCGCATCGCGGAAATCCGACCATGTGAATGGCCGTGTGACACATTCTTTAGTGCGGCCGAAATTTATGAAGATTTCTATTATTTGGTCGAGAATGTAGGCATCACCGACTTCCTCAATGATAAGTGTGACCAGTACCTCTTGCTCACTAATACTTGTGTACTAAATTTTCAATTTCATCCTAGGGAAGACCCTCCTACAGTAGAATTTCACTTATATGATGTGCCTAAGAAAATGAACCTCTATGATTTTTGAAAGTTTGCAAGATACCCTATGAGGGCAGCATTAGGGAACCATGTCCTCGAGACATGGAAGATTTTATTGTCGTAGTCACTGTAGGGGAAGAGAGAGGCGTGTCAAAGGCAAGAGAAGCTAGTTTACATTATCCAGTGCTACGCTATTATTCACTATTTGCGAGAAGATGTTTAGTTGGTCGCTGGGAGAGTAGAAGCCTTAGTGCCCCTGACCTTGCTATTTTGCACCATGCTTTATTTGCTGATAGAACCTTTAGTCTGGGCTCTATGGTGACCCAACGGTTCAACACCAACCATTTGAAGGGGCCCATATTCGGAGGTATCTATGCATCTCGTATAGCTAAATTTTTTGAGATACACATTAGGCTTCACGAGAAAGATGAGAGGCTGATACCCGCGAAGTTTTTAGATTATGATCGTATGGTAGCCCATGATGTTATTAAGAAGAATGATAATAGGAGGCTTTAGTATTTAGTCAGGGTACTTGTGAGATTATTACTCCACCTGCTTCTTCTCTATTCGATATTCATTCAGGCAGGTACACTGTTATGCCCGATGACATCTACCGATATTGGGGTTTGTCGCAACCCCCACCACCTGAGCAGGCACCGGCCATTGATCCATATCAGGTCCTATTTTTTCAAGTGGAGCCACAAGAGGTCGCTAATCAATGGAACCCTCAGTGTCCTCCGGAGTATCCCGGAGAAGGTTATTTCCAGCCATGGCCCTAGACCAAATTAGTCCAAAAGCCTAAGCTTGGGGGAGTACGTATTTCTCGCCGATGTTACATTCATGTTCACACACTCATTTCAGTTGTCGGTGTTCATACTTTTTCATTGTACTATCCATGCTATGTTATTTCTTCTATATGCTTTCATCTTTTGTATTTGATTAATCTTTAAGAAAATCCAAAAAATTAGTTCTAGCTTTACCTTCTAGTTTGTTTTAGTTGTAGCATTAAAAGAAAACCCAAAAAGATTTCTCGTTCTTCTTTTGCTTGTTGGGAGCTTTCCCATGTAAATAATTTTCCTTTCTTTTCTTTGGGTCGTAAGGAGAAGACCACGACATGTTGAGTGTCTCTCATATGCATTATTGTTTATCTTACATAGAGCACATATTGCCTTGTATTCTCCTTTGATTTATTGCTTGCAGATTCCAGCTTAGTCCAATGAACTTGCACTCTTATTATTATTCACATCGTTCGGTCGTGCAAGTGAAAGGCAATACTGACGATATAAGATGAACTGACTGAGATGGAGAAAAGTTGGTATGAACTCGACCTATATTACTTTTGTAATGATTAGCTCAATGATCGGGATTCAGCTCATTATAGGTTAAACATGTTTGCAATGAAAATTAGAGATTATAATTATTCATGCCATGCTTAATTAGCTAAGAGTTAGTAATGGTTTGTTTTGAGTGTCAACATGCACATTAAAATGGTTGTGATGTAGTATGATAGAATGGTATCCTCCTCTGAATGATTCGAGTGGCTTGGCTTGGCACATGTTCACGCATGTAGTTGAAACAAATGAACATAGCCTCCACGATGTTTATGTTCATAGTGAATTATATCATAATCATGCTTGCATTAAATGCTAGTTAATATCAAAGCATGTTGATGACTATGTCACACTCTAGTTTGTCGCTCCCGAGTCTTTTGCTAGCCTTCACTTGTACTAAGCGAGAATACTGCTTGTGCATCCATCTCCATAAACCCAAAGTTGTTCCATATGAGTCCACCATATCTACCTATATCTTGGAAATATGCCATAGAGGCAATAATAAATTAGTTATTATCATATTCCTTGTTCATGATAATCGTTTATTATCCATGCTAGAATTGTATTGATTGGAAACTGAGATACATGTGTGGATACATAGACAACACCATGTCCCTAGTATGCCTCTGGTGGACTAGCTCGTTGATCAAAGATGGTTAAGATTTCCTAGCCATCGACATGAGATGTCATTTGATAACGGGGTCACATAATTAGGAGAATGATGTGATGGACAAGACCCAAACTATAAGCGTAGCATATGATCGTGTTAGTTTATTGCTACAGTTTTCTGCATGTCAAGTATCTGTTCCTATAACCATGAGATCATGCAACTCACTGACACCGGAGGAGTACCTTGTGTGTATCAAACGTCGCAATGTAACTGGGTGACTATAAAGGTGCTCTACAGGTATCTCCGAGGGTGTCTATTGGGTTGGCATGGATCAAGACTGGGATTTGTTACTCCATGTGACGGAGAGGTATCTCAGGGCCCACTCGGTAATACAACATCACAATAAGCCTTGCAAGCAATGTGACTAAGTGTTAGCCACGTGATCTTGTATTACGGAACGAGTAAAGAGACTTGTCGGTAACAAGATTGAACTAGGTATGGAGATACCGACAATTGAATCTCGGTGAAGTAACATACCGAAGAACAAAGGGAACATCATACGTGATTATATGAATCCTTGACATAGAGGTTCAACCGATAAAGATCTTCGTAGAATATGTAGGAGCCAATATGGGCATCCAGGTCCTGCTATGGGTTATTGATTGTAGAGGTGTCTCGGTCATGTCTACATTGTTCTTGAACCCGCGGGGTTTGCACACTTAAGGTTCGGTGATGTTTTGGTATAGATGAGTTATGTATGTTGGTGACCGGATGAGATCCCAGATGTCACGAGGAGCTCCGGAATGGCCCGGAGGTAAAGTTTAATATATAGGAAGTCGGTATTCGGGTTCCGGAAAAGTTTCGGGGCTTACCGGTTTTGTGACGGGAGTGCCGGAAGTGTTCCGGGGGTCCACCGGGAGGGTCCACCTGCCCTGGAGGGCCCCATGGGCTATGAGAGGGGGCCACCAGCCCTGGTGGGTTGGTCGCCCCTCCCACCAAAGGCCCATGCTGTTGCGAGGGCTAGGGCAGGCCCAAGAGGGGCGCCCACTTGCCTTGGGGGCCAAGTTGCCCCCCTTGGCCGCCGCCCCACCCTAGGGGAAAGCCTAGGGCGCCCCTCCTCCTCTCCCTCCTATATATATGTGAGGTTGAGGAAGGGATGCATCATCACAAGCCACAGCGCAGCCTCTCCCTCCCCCTCTAGATCTGTTTCTCCTCTAGATTGTCACGGTAGCGCTTGGCAAAGCCCTGCCGGGATAGCTCCACCACCACCGCCACCACATCGTTGTGCTGGCAGAGAACTCATCTAACTCTCTGCTCCCTCTTGCTGGATCAAGAAGGCAGAGATCGTCATTGAGCTGTACGTGTGCTGAACGCGGAGGTGCCATCCATTCAGCACTAGATCGGAAGGACCACGATGGGATCGCGGGGCGGCTCGTGATGAGATCGCGGGATGGATCGTGATTGGATTGTGAAGATGTTCGACCACATCAACCGCGTTTCTTAACGCTTCCTCTTAGAGATCTACTAGGATATGTAGATTCACTCTCCCTATCGTACATGCTCATCACCATGGATAGATCTTTGCGTGCGCGTAGGAATTTTTTTGTTTCCCATGCAACATTCCCCAACAATGGGATCATGAGCTAGGTCTATGTGTAGATGAGATATCGAGTAGAACACACACGAGTTTGTGGGCGTTGATGCTTAGATTTCTTCCTCCCTCGATCGTGTTTTGGTTCAGCGGTATTGTGGGATGAAGCGGCCCGGACCAACCTTACTCGTACGCTTACGAGAGACCGGTTCCATCAATTGACGTGTAACTTCGTTGCACAAAGATGTCTGGTGGGTGTCTATTTCTCCTACTTTAGTTGGATCGGATTTGACAAAGGCGGTCCTTGAGAAGGCTGAAAAGCAACTTATGCATCACCATTGTAGTTTTTGCGTAGGTGAGAATTGTTCTTGCTAGATACCCGTAGCAACCACGTAAAACTTGCAACAACAAGTAGAGGACTTCTAACTTGTTTTTGCAGGGTATGTTGTGATGTGGTATGGCCAATTACATGATGAGATATTTGTGATGTATGAGATGATCATGTATTGTATAGAATATCACGACTTGCAAGTCGATGAGTACGACAACCGACAGGAGTCATAGGGTTGTCTTTAATTATTGTATGGCATGCGTGTCAATCATTAAGCACTATGTAATACTTTACTTTATCGCAAAACGGTAGCAACAGTAGTAGACGCATGGTGGGTGCGACAACCCGGATGGTGACACGTTGATGGAGATCATGGTGTCATGCCGGTGACAATGGAGATCATGTCAGAGCTTTAAGGATGGAGATCAAAAGCACAAGTCCATGGCCATATCATGTCACTTATGATTTGCATGTGATGTTAATACTTTTATGCACTTGTTTTGCTTAGGACGACGATAGCATTATAAGGTAATCCCTCACTTAATTTCAAGATAAATTGTGTTCTCCCTGAGTGTGCACCATTGCGAAAGTTCATCGTGTCGAGACACCACGTGATGATCGGGTGTGATAGACTCAACATTCACATACAACGGGTGCAAGCCAATGTTGCACATGCGGAACACTCGGGTTAAACTTGACGAGCCTAGCATGTACAGACATGGCCTCAAAACATAAGAGACTGAAAGGTCGAACATGAGTCATATAGTAGATATGATCAACATGATGATAGTCACCATTCAAACCACCTCAACTCACGTGACAACCGTACTTGAGTTGGTGAATTTGGATCATGTATCACTCGAATGGCCGGAGGGATGTCAATTTGAGTGGGAGTTCTTAAGTAATATGACTAATTGAACTCATTAACATGAACATAGTCAGTAGTGTCTTTGCAAATTATGTTGTAGCTCACGCTGTAGCTCCCTTGAATTTTTATATGTTCCTAGAGAAATAGAGTTGGAAGATGATGGTACCAATATTACAGACTGGGTCCGTGATCTGAGGATTGTCCTCATTGCTGCACAGAAGGCTTATGTCCCTTAAGCGTCGTCTGTAGATGTTGTGAACATCTGGCATGCACGTTCTGATGACTACTTGATAGTTTAGTGCATCATGCATTATGGCTTAGAATTGAGGCTCCAAAACATTTTTAACGTCACGGAACATATGAGATGTTCTAAGAGCTGAAATTGGGATCTCAGGCTCGTGCTCGTGTTGTGAGATATGAGATCTCCAACAAGATTCTTTGCGTGCAAGATGAAGGAGAATAGCTCAATTGTTGAGCATGTGCTCAGATTGTCTGGGTGCTACAATCGCTTGAATCGAGTGGGAGTTGATCTTCCAGATAATAAAGTGAGTGATATAGTTTTCCATGTCACTGTCACTAAGCTACTAGAGCTTCATGATGAACTATAAAATACCAGGGATGGAAATGATGATCCCTGAGCAGTTCCGATGTTTGATACCGCGAAGGTAGAAATCAAGAAGGAGCATCAAGTGTTGATGGTTAGTAAAACCACTAGTTTCGAGAAGGGAAAGGGAAAGGAGGGAAACTTCATGGATGGCAAGTCAGTTGCTGCTCCGGTGAAGCAACCCAAAGTTGAACCAAACCCGAGACTAAGTGCTTCTATTATAAGGAGAGCGGTTGCTAAAGCGGAACAACCCTAGATACTTGGTAGATAAGAAGGCTGGCAACGTCGACAAAAGTATATTTGATATACGTGTTATTTATGTGTACCTTGCTAGTACTCCTTGTAGCACCTCGGTATTGGATACTGGTTCAGTTGCTAAATGTTAGTAACTCGAAGTAAAAGCTACGGAATAAACGGAGACTAGCTAAGTGTGAGGTGACGATGTGTGTTGGAAATGTTTCCAAGGTTGATGTGATCAACATCGCACGCTCTCTCTACCTTCGGGATTAGTGACAAAACTAAATAAATGTTATTTGGTGTTTGCGTTAAGCATGAACATGATTAGATCGTGTTTATTGCAACACAATTATTCATTTAAGTTAGAAAATAACGGCTCTTCTGTTTACATGAATAATACCTTCAATGGTCATGCACCCAGTGAGAATGGTTTGTTGAATCTTGATCATAGTAATACACATGTTCATAACATTGATGCCAAAAGATACAAATTTAATAATGATGGTACCACATACTTGCGGCACTGCCGCTAAATGTCATATTGGTATAAATCACATGAAGAAACTCCATGCTGATGGGTCTTTGGACTCATTCGATTTCGAATCGGTTGAGACATGCGAACCATGCCTCTTGGGCAAGATGACTAAAACCCCGTTTTTTGGAACGAGCAAGTGACTTATTGGAAATGATACATGTTGATGTATATGGTCCAATGAGTGTTCTAGCATGCGGTGGATATCAATATTTTCTTACCTTCACTGATGGTTTGAGTAGATATAGTGTATATTTACTTAATGAAAAACACAAGTGTAAAACGCTTGAAAACTTCAAGCAAATTCAGAGTGAAGTTTGAGATCATCGTGACAAGAAGATAAAAATATCTACGATATGATCGTTGATACATCTCGAACGTATCTATAATTTATGAAGTCTTCATGCTGTTATTTTATCATTCTTGGATGTTTTACAATCATTTTATAGCAAATTTATATCATTTTTTGGGACTAACCTATTGACCCAGTGCCTAGTGCCAGTTGCTCTTTTTTGCTTGTTTTTTACATCGCAGGAAATCAATATCAAACGGAGTCCAAACATGGGGGGTGCACCGAGGGGGGCACAACCCACCAGGGCACGTCAGGGCCCCCTGGCGCGCCCAAGTGGGTTGTGCCCACCTCGGTGGCCTCCCGCACCCCCTCTTTGCACTATAAATTCCCAACTATTCCGAAACCCTTCGAGGTAGCCCTAGATGAGAAGTTCCGGCGCCGCAAGGCTCTGTAGCCACCGAAAACCAATCTAGACTCCGTTCCGGCACCCTGTCGGAGGGGGGAATCATCTCCGGTGGCCATTTTCATCATCCCGGTGGCCACCACGATGAGGAGGGAGTAGTCCACCCTCAGGGCTGATAGTTTGTACCAGTAGCTATGTGTTTAATCTCTCTCTCTCTCTCGTGATCTATATCATGGCCTTTGTTAATATAGATGGATCATATGATGCTTCTCCCCTCTATACTCTTATTGTGATGAATTGAATATTTACCCTTTGAAGTTTTGTGATGTCGGATTGAATGTTCATATTTGGGAACACATGATGTATGTCTTGCAGTATGAATACTTGAGGTGACATTGGGGTATCTTATTGGTTCACTTGATATGCGTTATGGAACTCAACTTGCGGATTCCCTCTGTGATATTGGGGTAATCTATGCATAGGGGTTGATGCATGTTTTTATTATCTTTTCTCCAATAGAAACTTTGGGGACCCTTTGTAGTTCTTTGTGTGGATTGAGTATTATGAATATGAATTTGCTTTGGTGTTCTTTTAGAATGAACTCTTTATTAGATCGATCGGAAAGAATAACTTGCATTATTTTAGTACGAACTCTAGGATAGATCAAACGGAAAGAATAACTTTGAGGTGGTTTCGTACCCCACAAACAATTTCTATCTTTTGTTCTCCGCTTTGAGGTGATTCTTTATCACACTTTGAGGGGTGCTCATATGATCCAACTATGTTAACATTGTTGAGAGATTGCACTAGCGAAAGTACGGACCCTAGGCCTTGTTTTCAAGCATTCCAATACCTTTTTGTGCCCGTTTACTATTTGCTACCTTGATGTTTTTATTTATTAAGATTATAAAATATATTTCTACCATCCATATTACAATTTTATCACCACCTCTTTGCTGAAGTAGTGCACCTATACAATTTGCCATTGTATTGGCTGTGTTGGGGACACAAGAGATTTCTTGTATTTGGTTGCAAGGTCGTTTGAGAGAGACCATCTTCATCCTACAACTCTCACAGATTGAGAAACCTTAGGTCATCCACTTGAGGGAAAATTGCTACTGTCCTTCAAAACTTAAATGTGCTTGACATGTGTTTCCTAATTCTCTATTCATGTTTCAGTCCTTTTCTTTTATGCGAGCATCATTGAAATCATCATGCCTAGCTTAAAAGGCATAAAAGAAAAGCGCTTGTTGGGAGACAACCCAACAGTTTTACCTAATGTTTTTGTGTGTTCACATGATTAATATACTGTATTAATCTTGTTTTATTTCTTTTGTTTCAATAAAGTACCAAGTAAAGCCATTGGGATCATGTGGGGTCATAATTGATCTGATCTTGTTGAAAAACAGAAACTTTTGCACTCACGAAAATAATTCTATTCTTTAATAAAGTGATTTTGAGTTGATTCTTTTTTAATAAGATTAATATACAAATTTCTCACGTATTCCTAATGTTTCAGAAGTTTTAGAGTAGCACAAGTATGGTTGGAGTACAGATTATTACAGACTGTTCTATTTTTTACAGATTCTGTTTTCAATGCATAGTTTGCTTGTTTTCTAGTTTCTATGGCTTATATTGCTGAATATAAATTGTGGAAATGATATTATACAGTAGTAATTGTGTCATAACAATTATGGATCTTGTCTTGACAGTACCAAAGTGAAATGGTTTTCTCTTTATCATACTAACCCATCTCACGAAGTTCCGTTAAGTTTTCTGTGACTGAAGTTTTCAAGCTTTGGGTGAGATATCAATATGAGTAGAATAAGGAGGGACAAGGACCTAAAATTGGGTATACCCAAGGCACCACCAAGGTAAAATTCAAGTAATATACAAGCAACTAAGCTTGGGGATGCCCCGGAAGGCATCCCCTCTTTTGTCTCCAACATTATCGGTAACCTCACTTGGAGCTATGTTTTCATCCGTCACATGATATATGTTTTACTTGGAGAGTCAATTTATTTTCTTACTATTTGTTTGATGTTATTTATAATAATTTTTTTCATATTTTATTTCAATAAAAATGTGAAGGATATCCCTCACCATGCTTATTTTGCAAGTATACATGTTGCTGTTTCAAAACAAAAAGTTTACTGCTGTTGTAAAAATTCCCTAGAAAAGTCAGAATGTGACAAAATGTTGAAACTTCTTGCATAATAAGATATTATAAATTTTATAGAGTGTGGTTAATTTTCATAACATTTTGAGTTTAAGAAGTATTGATACTCTTGCATTCTTTACAGACTCTACTATTTTTGCAGATTGCTATTATGTTTGCATTGTTTGCATATGTTTGCTTGTTTAATGATTATATTTGAGGATAGGAGTATTAAATATGCAGAGTAATTTATCATTAAATGTTGAATAATAATTTCAGTGATTTTCTACAGTAGATAATGATAAGGTTTTTGCATTGGTTTATACTAACTTATCTCACGAGTTCTTGTTGAGTTTTGTGTGGATGAAGCTTTTGAGATTGTGGAAAACCGTGATATGAAAGGAATTAAGGAGACAAAAAAGCTCAAGCTTGGGGATGCCCAAGGCATCCCAAGATAATATTTCAAGAAGTATCAAGCATCTAAGCTTGGGGATGCCCCAGTAGGCATCCCACCTTTCTTCATCAACAATTATCGATTAGTATCGGTTGATCCTAAGTTTTTGCTTCTTAAAATGATGTGTTATATTCTTGAAATGTTATTTTGTTTTGTTTTTATGGATGTTTTAATAAAATAATTATATCTTAAAGTTTTTAAATAAAATGGCGTCCTCAAGTAATTGCTAGGGAGGCTAAGTAAGCGACATTCACATCCCGTCAACGAAGCTCTTTTCTATGTCATTTACTCTTGTGCTTCACTTATATCGTATGAGTAAATTGTTGAATAAATTGAATTTCATGAAGTTGAAACCATATCATGCCTAGTGGTAGCTTTACATTGGGTTTAGAAAGTGAAATCTTTTGAGGCTTGACAATCACAATATTGGTCATACAAGCAATTCACGAATAATTAGTATTAGGAAGAGAACTTTCACAGGCAAATACACTATCCTAGAAATCTTTTCTGATTGTGATCCCCCATCAAAATATTATATGCCAAAATTGTTGACGTTGGACAAGAAAGGCAACGTAATGATTTATGTTTGTTCATATTCACATAGAAGTTTTATTGTCATAGATCCTTCAACATGTGGTGCTTTCCCCCATATTTGCTAGCCAAAAATTCCGCACCAAGTAGAGATACTACTTGTGCATCCCAAAACCCTTAAACCCAAATCTTATTTTCAAGAGTCCACCATACCTACCTAAGGATTTAGCAAGATCGTTCAAGTAAGTTGTCATCGATGCAATAAGTCAATAAAAATTGCTTCTAAAAGGGTTATTTCATTTAATGTAAGAGAAAATTCAGTGTTGTACGAACTTGTGATGGCAAAGTAATAAAAGCTACGGACTGCATAATAAAGATTGCTATCATAAGGGGCAATATAACATGATGTTCTTTTGCACTAAGGGGTTGAGCATACAAACAAGTAAGCGCATGGCGACCTCTGCTTCCCTCTGTGAAGGGCCTATGTTTTAATTTATGTATTTACTTTTATGCAAGAGTCAAAGTTTTTCTCTCTATTCCTTTTTATTTTTCTCCTTTGGCAAGCATCATGTGGTGAGGAAAGATCTAGGCACATATGTCCAGTTGAATATGGGTAGCATGAGTTATTATTGTTGACATCACCCTTGAGGTGAATACGTTGGGAGGCAAAGCAATAAGCCTGTATCTTTCTATGTGTCTGGTTGAAACGTTTTGCCCATGTGTATGCGGTGAGTGTTAGCAATCATAGAAGGCTATATGATGGTTGAGTATGTGGAGATCTTACTTAAACTCTGTTGAATAAGTTGAATTGCAATTGCTTGGTGACTCAGAACATAGGTTGTTGGGTTTCAAGAGAATTCATTGTTTGAACCATAACATGTGAATTCGTTGCTACTTTAACACGAGAAAACTTTATGAGAAAAGAATTGTTGTAATGATGCTAGGAAAAGTGATTGAAATTATCATTGATCAGACTTATGCACTTTGCTAGCATTCACACTTCATAAATTATTACTTTTATCATTTACCTACCTGAGGACGAGTAGGAATTAAGCTTGGGGATGCTGATACTTCTCCAACGTATCTGTCATTTATGAAGTATTCATGCTGTTATTTTACCATTCTTGGATGTTTTACAATCATTTTGTAGCAACTTTATATCATTTTTTGGGCCTAACCTATTGACCCAGTGCCCAGTGCCAGTTGCTTTTTTTGCTTGTTTTTTACATCGCAGGAAATCAATATCAAACGGAGTCCAAACACCACAAAACTTTTTGGAGATTTGTTTTGGACCAGAAGGAACCCAATGGGCCAGAGCTGCACCTGAGGGGTGCCTCGAGGGGGCACAACCCACCAGGGCACGCCAGGGCCCCCTCGCGCGCCCACGTGGGTTGTGCCCACCTTGGTGGCCTCCCGCACCCCCTCTTTGCACTATAAATTCCCAACTATTCTGAAACCCTTCGGGGTAGCCCTAGATCAGAAGTTCCGCCGCCTCAAGGCTCTGTAGCCACCGAAAACCAATCTAGACCCCGTTCCGGCACCCTGCCAGAGGGGGAATCATCTCTGGTGGCCATGTTCATCATCCCGGTGGCCACCATGATAAGAAGGGAGTAGTCCACCCTCGGGGCTGAGGGTTTGTACCAGTAGCTATGTGTTTAATCTCTCTCTCATGATCTATATCATGGGCTTTGTTAATATAGCTAGGTCATATGATGCTTCTCCCCTCTATACTCTTATTGTGATGAATTGAATCTTTACCCTTTGAAGTTTTGTTATGTCGGATTGAATGTTCAGATTTGGGAACACATGATGTATGTCTTGCGGTATGAATACTTCAGGTGACGTTGGGGTATCTTATTGGTTCACTTGATATACGTTATGGCACTCAACTTGTGGATTCCCGCTGTGATATTGGGGTAATCTATGAATAGGGGTTGATGCACGTTTTTATTATCATTTCTCCGATAGAAACTTTGGGGACCCTTTGTAGTTATTTGTGTGGATTGAGTAATATGAATATGAATTTGCTTTGGTGTTATTTTAGTACGAACTCTTGATTAGATCGATCGGAAATAATAGCTTGCATTATTTTAGTACGAACTCTAGGATAGATCGAACAGAAAGAATAGCTTTGAGGTGGTTTCGTACCCTACAAACAATTTTTATCTTTTATTCTCCGCTAATAGGAACTCGAGAGTGATTCTTTATCGCACTTTGAGGGGTGGTCATATGATCCGACTATGTTAGCATTGTTAAGAGATTGCACTAGCGAAAGTAAGGACCCTAGGCCTTGTTTTCAGGCATTGCAATACCTTTTTTGTACCCGTTTACTATTTGCGCAGACAGTAGCGCAGCGCAGAAAGATGTTTCTGTGGAGCCTACGTTAGTTGAAGAGGAAGTTAATGATAATGATCATGAAGCTTCGTATCAAGTTACTATTGAACCTCGTAGCTCGACAAGGATGTGTGCTACTCCTGAGTGGTACGGCAACCCTGTCTTAGACGTCATGTTGGTGCACAACGATGAACCTACAAGCTATGGAGAAGCGATGATGGGCCCGGATTCCGACAAATGGCTAGAGGCCATGAAATCCGAGAAAGGATCCATGTATGAAAACCAAGTATGGACTTTGGTAGAGTTTCCCGTTGGTTGGCAGGTCGTTGAGTACAAATGGACCTTTAAGATAAAGACATGCGCTGATGGCGAAAGTCACCCTTTATAAAGCTCGACTTGTCGCAAAGAAGTTTCCTCCAAGTTCAAGAAGTTGACTATGATGAGACTTTCTCACTCATAGCATGCTAAAGTCTGTTGGAATTATGTTAGCAGTTGCTCCATTTTCAATTATGAAATCTGGCAGATGGATGTCAAAACATCGTTTCCTTAACGGTTTACTTGAGGAAAGGTTGTATGTGATACAACCAGAAGGTTTTGTTAGTCCTAAGGATGCAAATAGGTGTGCGAGCTCCAGCAATCCTTGTATGGGCTGGAGCGAGCATCTCGGAGTTGGAATATACGCTTTGATGAGGTGATCAAAGTTTTTGAGTCTATACAAAGTTTATGAGAAACTTGTATTTACAATAAAGTGAGTGGGAGCACTATAGAGTTTCTGATAAGCATAGATGGATGACATATTGTTGATCAAAAATGATGTCGAATTTCTGGAAAGCATAAAGGGTTGTTTAAAACGAGTTTTTCAAAGGAAGACCTGGATAAAGCTACTTAATTGTTGGGCATCGAGATCTATAGAGATAGATCAAGACGCCTGATGAGACTTTCAATGAGTACATACCTTGACAAGATTTTGAAAGAGTTCAAAATGGACCAGTCAAAGAAAGAGTTCTTGCCTGACTTGTAAGGAGTGAAGTTGAGTGAGACTCAAAGCTCAACCATGGCAGAAGAAAGAGAAAGGACGAATGTCGTCCCCTATGCCTTAGCCATAGGCTCTATATAGTATGCCATGCTATGTACCGCACCTGTGTGTGCCTTGCCATGAGTCTGTCAAGGAGTACAAGAGTGATCCAGGAGTTGATCACTGGACAACGGTCAAGATTATCCTTAGTAACTAAAGTACTAAGGAAATGTTTCTCGATTATGGATGTGATAAAGAGTTCGTCGTAAAGAGTTACGTCGATGCAAGCTTTAAACACCAATCCGGATGACTCTTAGTATCAATCCGGATACGTATAGTGGAGCAACCATTTGAAATAGCTCCAAGTAGAGTGTGGTAGCAGTATCTACAGTATGACATAGAGATTTGCAAACTACACACGGATCTGAATGTCGCAGACCCGTTGACTAAAAGACCTCTCTCACATGCAAAGCATGATCGAGCCCTAGATCTCATTGGGTGTTAGATTCATAACAATATGAATCACATGGTGATCTAAACTAGATTACTGACTATAGTGCAAGTGGGAGAATGTTGGAAATATTCCCTAGAGGCAATAATAAATTAGTTATTATCATATTTCCTTGTTCATGATAATCGTTTATTATCCATGCTAGAAATGTATTGATCGGAAACTGAGATACATGTGTGGATACATAGACAACACCATGTCCCTAGTATGCCTCTGATGGACTAGCTCGTTGATCAAAGAGGGTTAAGGTTTCCAAGCCATTGGCATGAGATGTGATTTGTTAATGGGGTCACATCATTAGGAGAATGATATGATGGACAAGACCCAAACTATAAACGTAGCATATGATCGTGTCAGTTTATTGCTACAGTTTTCTGCATTTCAAGTATCTGTTCCTATGACCATGAGATCATGCAACTCACTGACACCATAGGAGTACCTTATGTGTATCAAATGTCGCAACGTAACTGGGTGACTATAAAGGTGCTCTATAGGTATCTCCGAGGGTGTTTGTTGGGTTGGCATGGATCAAGACTAGGATTTGTTACTCCATGTGACGGAGAGGTATCTCAGGACCCACTCGATAATACGACATCACAATAAGCCTTGCAAGCAATGTGACTAAGTGTTAGCCACAGGATCTTGTATTACGGAACGAGTAAAGAGACTTTCCTGTAACGATATTGAACTAGGTATCGAGATACCAACGATCGAATCACGGGCAAGTAACATACCGAAGAACAAAGGTGACATCATACGGGATTATATGAATCCTTGACATAGAGGTTCAACCGATAAAGATCTTCATAAAATATATAGGAGTCAATATGGGCATCTAGGTCCCGCTATTGGTTATTGACCGTTGAGGTGTCTCGGTCATGTCTACATAGTTCTTGAACCCGTAGGGTCTGCACACTTAAGGTTCGGTAACGTTTCGGTATAGATGAGTTATGTATGTTGGTGACTAAAGGTTGTTCGTAGTCCCGGATGAGATCCCCGACGTCACGAGGATCTCCGTAATGGTCCAGAGGTAAATATTAATACATAGGAAGTCGGTATTTGGGTTCCGGAAAAGTTTCAGGACTTACCGTTTTTGTGACGGGAGTGCCAGAAGTGTTCCGGGGGTCCACCGGCAGGGTCCACCTGCCTCGGAGGGCCCCATGGGCTGTGAGAGGGGGTGCACCATCCCCTGGTGGGCTGGACACCCCTCCCACCTAAGGCCCATGCGGTTGGGAGGGCCAGGGCAGGCCCAAGAGGGGGCGCCTTGCGTTGGGGGCCAAGTTGCCCCCCCTTGTCCGCCGCCCCACCCTAGGGGAAACCCTAGGGATCCCCCTCCTCCTCTTGCTCCTATATATATGTGAGGGGAGGGAGGGTTGCAACATCACAAGCCACGGCGCAGCCTCTCCCTCCCCCTCTATATCTGTTTCTCCTCTAGATTGTCACGGTAGCGCTTGGCGAAGCCCTGCCAGGGCAGCTCCACCACCACCGCCACAACGCCGTTGTGCTGGCGGAGAAATCATCTAACTCTCTGCTCCCTCTTGCTGGATCAAGAAGGCGGAGATCGTCATCGAGTTGTACGTGTGCTGAATGCGGAGGTGCTGTCCGTTCAGCACTAGATCGGAAGGACCATGATGGGATTGCGGGATAGCTCGTGATGAGATCGCAGAACAGATCGTGAAGACGCTCGACTACATCAACTGCATTTCTTAATGCTTCCGCTTAGCGATCTACAAGGGTATGTAGATTCACTCTCCCTCTCGTAGATGCTCATCACCATGGATAGATCTTTGCGTGCGCGTAGGAATTTTTTTGTTTCCCATGCAACGTTCCCCGACACTATATGCGGTATTTACCTACCGTTCTAAGTAAATTTGCATGTGCTAAACTTTAAACCTTAAATAAACTTTCTGATTTGTATGCCCAAATTGCTCATGTGGCGACTGGGGCTGTCAGTACCTTCCATGCTAGGTGGGTTATTCTCACGGTATGTGTTGATTCACTATCATTCATGAGAAAGTGGCTGGTAATCGGGATGCCCAGTCCCATGCTCGAAATAAAAAGCAAATTATAATTAAACAAAACTCCCTCAGGACAGTGTTTGTATGGAAGGTACCAGTGGATTCGGATCGCCGTGGAGTCTGACTGATTGGTGGAGGGGGAGTAAAAGCTTTACTATTCTGTTTGGGAACCGCCTATAATGTATCTAGCATGGAAGATATTGAAAACCTCTTGGTCGTTATGTGAGCAATGAAAGCATACCGCTCCAAAATCATTACCTATCTCTGTTTTAAAGGCTCGAGCTATGGCACCTCTGCAAATCAATGCTTCCCTCTACGAATGGCCTTTCCATTACTTTATTGTTGAGTCTTGATCTTCTAGTAAAAGGCAACAGTTAGAGCGCATCACCGTAATTTTTATGCTTTAATATTAATTGATATTGAGTATGAGTATGACTGGATCTCTTTTATGATGAATTAAAATGTCCAGTCAACCCTCGTTCTTCAGAGGTGCTCTGCATTTATGTTTTGCGGTCTCAGAAACGGCTAGCGAGATACCATTATGTCATATTGTATGATGATTGTTTTGATTAAATTGTTGTCATCCGAGACTTATTATTACTCCTCGCTAGTTTATTATGACATTGATATGAGTAAATGTGAGACCTAAATGTTATTATGGATGTGGTTAGTCTATAATCTTTGCTGAAAATCTGAACATAAGTTAGACATATTTACAACAGCAAGATCAAGCAGAGTTTGTAAAAGTTTTTATTTATCACTTTCAGTTTATCAATGGAATTGCTTGAGGACAAGCAAATGTTTAAGCTTGGGGGATTTGATACGTCTCCAACGTATCTACTTTTCCAAACTCTTTTGCCCTTGTTTTGGACTCTAATTTGCATGATTTGAATGGAACTAACCTGGACTGACGCTGTTTTCGGTAGAATTGCCTTGGTGTTATTTTTGTGCAGAAATAAAAGCTCTCGGATTGACCTGAAAATTTACGGAGAATATTTCTGGAATTAATAAAAAATATTGGTGAAAGAATCAACTACAGGGGGGCCACCACCTGGCCACAAGCCTGGTGGGCGCGCCCACCCCCCTAGGGCACGCCAAGCATGCTTGTGGGCCCCCTGTTGCTCCTCCAAACTCGCTTCCACTCCTATATATTCCTATTTGGGGAGAAAAATAAAGGAGAAGAGTTCATCACGTTTCACGATACGGAGCTGCCGCCACCTCCTGTTCTTCCTCGGAGACCAGATCTGGAGTCCATTTTGGGCTCCAGAGAGGGGAAATCGACGCCCTCGTCATCACCAACCTTCCTTCATCACCAATTCCATGATGATCTCCACTGTTCGTGAGTAATCTCCTCGTAGGATTTCTGGATGGTGATGGGTTGGATGAGATTTATCATGTAACCGAGTTAGTTTTGTTAGGGTTTGATCCATAGTATCCACTATGTTCTGAGATTGATGTTGCTATGACTTTGCTTGTCACTAGGGCCTGAGTGCCATGATTTCAGATCTAAACCTATTTATTTTTCATGAATATATGTGTGTTCTTGTTCCTATATTGCATGTTGTAGACACCTATTACGAGTTACGATCCACATCCCCCAGGGTGACAATAACTTGGATTCTTTCCGGTGATTACCGTAGTTTGAGGAGTTCATGTATTCACTAAGTGCTAATGTTTTGGTCCGGTTCTCTACTAAAAGGAGGCCTTAATATCCCTTAGTCTCCATCAGGACCTTGCTTCCATGGGAGGGTAGGACAAAATATGGCATGCAAGTTCTTTTCCATAAGCACGTATGACTATATATAGAATACATGCCTACATTACATTGATGAATTGGAGCCAGTTCTGTGTCACCCTATGTCATAACTGTTGCATGATGAATGCCATCCTACATAATTATCCATCACTGATCCATTACCTACAAGCTTTTCACATATTGATCTTTGCTAAGTTACTTTTCTGTCGCTACTGTTACAATCATTACAAACTGCTACTATCACTTTGCCATAGTTACCATTACTTCCATATTACTTTGGTACTGAATACTTTGCTGCAGATATTAAGTCTTTCAGGTGTGGCTGAATTGACAACTCAGTTACTAATACTCGAGAATATTCTTTGGCTCCCCTTGTGTCGAATCAATAAATTTGGGTTGAAAACTCTACCCTCGAAAACTATTGCGATCCCCTATATTTGTGGGTTATCAGTAGGTGTTGCGGCTGCATCCCGGTAGAGCTGGTCGATGCAGATAAGTTTTCTTTTCTTATCGGAGTTGATATTAATGACGCTCATTGGCCCGGGCATCTTCAACACGTTGTAAGCGAAGTGGGTGGCCGCCATGAATTTGGCCAGTGTTGGGCGACAAAGGATGCCATAGTACGGCAATGAGATCTTGGCGACGTTAAAAATGATCTTCTCCGTTCTAAAATTGAGATCACTTCCAAACGTCACTAGCAGCGTGACCTTGCCCTTCAATTGAGTTCTTCCTAAATTGACGCTTTGGAAAGCGCCTGTCGGCTCGAGATCCTCATCAGGAATTTGCAGCCTTTGGATGACATCAGGTGAGATCAGGTTCAGGCTGGCCTCACTGTCGACTAGCATCTTCGTCACCTTGAGGTTGCGGATTGTTGGTGAAACCAACAACGGCAGGCACCTGACCACAGTTATGCGATCAGTGTGATCCTCGGCATCGAATATGATAGGAGTATTGGACCACTTCAGAGTTCTCTAGGCACCGACAGAGGGCTCCGTCGCATTAACCTCGCGCGCCCACTGTTTAAGTTGGCGGTGGGAGGAATGCAATGAGGCACCTCCATCTATCTACATCATCTCTATAGCCTTCTGGAACTCATGCTCGTTGGATTCATCATCCTCTTCGACATCATCATCATCTCCCTTTTGCTTGTCGCGGCCACGGGCGGGCCGTTCTTTTTTGTTGCTTGGGCTTGCCGCGGCGACCTCCTCGGTCAACATGCTTCTTGGACCCCTCAGCACCATCCTGTCCTTTCTCCTTATCTCGACTCTCATACTCGGCTTTTTGCTTCTTGGCAAGCTACTAAACTTGCTGGTAATCTTGGAGATCATGGCCTTTGGTGCGATGGATCTTGCAATACTGCTTGTCGGAGCCTTCTGGTTTGTCGGCAGCCACCATGGCATGGCAGGAGGCACACCCGGAAACATCATTGCCGGGGCCATCAACCTTGCCCTTCTTGGTGGCACCAGGGTTGCCGGATCCCTCGACGGCAAGTACGGTCTTGCCCTTGTGCTTCTTGTTCCGCCGCTGGCCCTTCTTTGCCAGGGTGGTGGTTTCCTCATCTTCAGAGTCGACCCCTGCGTCGACGTCTTCGCCGGGGAGTCTCTTCCATTCTTCAGCCCGAGCACATTTGTCTGTCAAAGCATAAAGCTCGGCAACGTCTGTGACCCTACTCATCGCCAGCTCTTCCCGCATCCTGCGGTTGCACACGTTCTGATGGAACACGCCGATAACAGCGGTAGGATGAACGTCTGGTATGTTGTGGTGCACGCGGCTGAACCTTTGGATGTACGTGCGCAAAGTTTCGCCCTCCTTCCGAGGGATGATATGCAGATCACTTTCCTGACTAGGAGCTTGATGACCTCCTGTGAAGGCGCCAACAAACTCATGGCACAGGTCTGCCCAGGAGGCGATGGACCCCTTTGGCAGGTGCATCAACCACGACCTGACGTTGGGCTTAACCACCAATGGGAAGTAGTTGGCGAGTATCCTGTCATCGCGACCCTAGGCAGTCTACACCGTAATGGTGTAGATGCTCAGGAACTCCGACGGATGAGTCTTGCCGTCATACTTATCCGTGACTTCTCGTTTGAACATGCGGGAGTTGGCCACTGGACTTGCCACAGCTCACAAGTAAACGTCGGAAAACCCACCTCGTAACGTAGGCTGACAGGATACCCTTGCATAGACTTTTCTACAGTGGGCCCTGCGCGCCTATCAGACTGGAGGCACGCTTCCTGCCGCCACTCGATTGCAGTTTGAGCGTCTTCCTTGCCCCTTTCTCGAAGAACTTGGCGCTGGTCGCGGCGCGTTCGTGGCTCAAACGACGCCATTGAGTAAGCATCATAAGCGTCGGTCCGCCGTGTCGGTGAACGGCGTTGTTGCTGTGGAGGAGAGTTGGCCGATGTCGCACCACCTCCAGCCCTCTCACCGCTGGCGTGAGCCGGCTTAGTGGACCGAAACTTATCTGCGAGGCTGAGGAGGCTCTGAATAGTGGCTCTCCATTCGTCGAGTTCTCTGCAGCAGGAGGGAAGTTTAGGAGTAGTTGTGCCCGCGCCATCGCTTCCTCCGACGTGGTCGGCAGTGAACGGCGCGAGGAACGCGAGGTGCTCTGACTTCTAACTGTGTTAGAAGGAGCACCGCCTTGGTCCCGTGATGGCACGCCACTCCCACTAGCATGTTGGCGAGCATGCTGGTCCTGCGCACCTTGGGAATGATGCGCAGGAGCATTTCCGTGGGGACGTTGAGAACTGCGGGCGTGTGGCGCGGCTCTTCGCGCGTGCCCTGGGAAAGTCTTGGCGTAGGCGCCGACGTGGGTGCCCTGGAAGATACCCTTCCGCCCCCGAAATTCTCCGTACCGTCCGCAAGCGGTACCGCTCCATCCTAAGACCCAGGGGCACGGGGGTTCCTGCCGCCGCCATGGGCGTCTCCATGGCGAGCGTCGCCGCTCGCTTGGCCTTGATCACCGGAGCGTCATGGAAGTTCTGATCCTCCGCCTCCTCCTCCTCCACCCGTGTCTACGCCATCCCCTGTCTGCATAGATACATGGACGGCGGACGTGGATGGACCAACTGCCGTCAGGCCCTTCTTCTTGGGGGGCCATGGCAATGATGAGTATGAAGAAACTAGCACGCTGATCAACAGAACGGGTTCGCAGGACCTACACCGCTACCTAGCGCGCCAAAGATGTCATGGGAATGAGCACCTATGGTA
Organism: Hordeum marinum; assembly: GCA_022496015.1. Lineage (NCBI taxonomy): Eukaryota > Viridiplantae > Streptophyta > Magnoliopsida > Poales > Poaceae > Hordeum > Hordeum marinum. Next base: position 423,480,903 of record CM039678.1, on the reverse strand, counting down.
TCAGAGGGACCCCTTTCGGTTCAGCAGGGGGAAGGCTCACACAAAGAGCCGGTCGGATGTACAACACGCTGGGATTTTTACCCAGGTTTGGGCCGCAAAGGTGCGTAAAACCCTACTCCTGCTTGGTTGTATTGAGAGGGTTCTTAGGGTTTGAGCTACATGAGCGCTATGAGCAGTTGTCACGCGTGTGAGCTAGAAAGCCCAAAAGTGTCAAAAGTGCAAGGGTGCAAAAGTCCTCTGCCGTATCGCCCTGGGCCTACTTTTATACTGAAGGGGATCCAACCAGTGGTGTACAGTGCGTACACGGGGTGTACACAGCTACAGTGCTATCATACATAACACTGACGGAGTAGGACAGGTGCATTTAATGCACTGTCAGGCATCTCTGTCCGCCTACGGTACGGGACAGGAGCCCATGCCATCGGCACCGCTTATCCCTCTCCAACGCCGACACCGCGACACACATCCACGCGTATCGACACCTCGCCTATGCGCTGGCGTGGCCTTGCCGGGGCTTGGCCCTGCCAGGTCTTGTCGGGGCCCTGTCTTTGCCTGAGGGTCTGATGGTCATCCCGGCAAGGCCTTGCCGGGGGTCTCGATTCTTCTGTGTTGGTACCTAGCAAGTCCCTGCTGGGCCTCGTCGCCAGGGTGACTACTACTGCCCGTGCATGAGTAAAGGGGCACTACGAAGCCCAAAACTCTAGTGCACCGATAGATAGCCACATATCAATGGGAAATAATATATGGAGTTTAGCACTATGTGTAAGTAGAGATTACAATGGGGAAGAGAAGTTTTACACCACTGCATAGAGGGGGAGAGAGTTGGTGTTGACGACGGCAAAGTTGTTGGTGTAGATAGCCGTCACGATGATTGCCTCTACGACGTTCTGGTGCCACCAGGAGAGAGGGGGAGAGAGCCCTCCTCCTTCTTCCTTGGAACCCCCCTAGATGGGAGGAGAGTCCCCCCTATGGTCCATGGAATCCATGGCGGCGGAGGGGAAGGAGCCCCTCCAAGATTGGATCTCCCTCTCTGGTCTCTTTTATTTCATGTTCCCCTTTTCTGGCCAAAAATCGTTTATTATATTCCAGGAGATCCGTAACTCTGATTGCGTTGAGATTTTAACCCATTTTTTCCGGATATAAGCTTCCTTGCACCCGAAGTAGAGCTCCAACTGACTTACGAGGAGGCCACGATACACCACCACGCGCCTGGGCCTTGGAACGCGCATTGGTGTCTTGTGGTGGACGTGGCCTCCTTTTGTGTTGATTCCACCGCTGAAAAATCACAAATATTTGAAAATAATTCTCCGTAAATTTTTATCGCGTATGGACTTCGTTTGATATGGATATTCTCCAAAGTAAGAAACAAGTTAAAAACAACAACTGGCACTGGGCACTATGTCAATAGGATAGTCCCATAAAATAATATAAAGTTGCTATAAAATGATTATAAAATATCCAAGAATGATAATATAACAGCATGGACCAATCAAAAATTATAGATATGTTGGAGGCGTATCAGCATCCCCAAGCTTAATTCCTGCTCGTCCTCGAGTAGGTAAATGATAAAAACAGAATTTTTGATGTGGAATGCTCCCTAACATGTTCATCACATATTCTTTTATTTTGTAGCATGAAAATTTGGACTTTTAGATGGTTCAAAGAAATAGTGTAGTTTTGGCATGAAGACTTTAATACTCAATCTTACAAACAAGCATTCATGTCGTTCAAAATATCAATGCTGCAGAAAGTTATCCCTAGCCCATCATCCTCAATCTTTGATCCATTCATGGAACACACTCGAATATTAGCTACACCCAATGCATAAGTATGATCATAGTGCCCCCTAGTTGGTGCTTTCTAAGAGAAGATGGAGACTCAAAACAAGAAAAAATTGCATAAAGTAAATATATAGGCCCTTCGCAAAGGGGAGTAGGGATTTGTAGAGGTGCCAGAGCTCAAAGCTTAAATTGAGAGAGAAAATATTTTGGGTGGCATGCCTTTCCTATCAACGAAAATGACCAAGAATTTTCAATACTTTCCATGCTAGATATATCTGTTGGAAATATGCCCTAGAGGCAATAATAAATTGGTTATTATCATATTTCCTTGTTCATGGTAATCGTTTATTATCCATGCTATAATTGTGTTGATCGGAAACTCAGATACATGTGTGGATACATAGACAACACCATGTCCCTAGTATGCCTCTAATAGACTAGCTCGTTGATCAAAGATGACTATGGTTTCTAAGTCATGGACATGAGATGTCATTTGGTAACAGAATCACATCATTAGCAGAACGATGTGATGGACAAGACCCAAACTACAAACATAGCATGCGTTCAACTACATCAACCGCGTTTCTTAACGCTTCCCACTTAGCGATCTACAGGGGTACGTAGATCCACTCTCCCTCACGTAGATGCTCATCACCATGGATAGATCTTGCGTGTGAGAAGGAAATTTTTTGTTTCCCATGCAGCGTTCCCCTACAGTGGTATCAGAGCTAGTTCTATGTGTAGATGAGATCTCGAGTAGAACACAAAGAGTTTGTGGGTGTTGATGCTTAGATTGCTACCTCCCTTGGTCATGTTTTCGTTCAACGATATTGTGGGATGAAGTGGCCCGAACCAACCTTACTCGTATGCTTACGAGAGGCCGGTTCCATCGACTGACGTGTCACTTCGTTGCACAAAGATGGCTGGCGGGTGTGTGTTTCTCCTACTTTAGTTGGATCGGATTCGACAAAGGCGGTCCTTGAGAAGGTTGAAAAGAAACTTATGTATCACCGTTGTGGTTTATGCGTAGGTGAGAATTGTTCTTGCTAGATACCCGTATCAGCCATGTAAAACATGCAACAACAATTAGAGGACGTCTAATTTGTTTTTGCAGGGTATGTTGTGATGTGATATGGCCAATTACATGATGAGATATATGTGATGTATGAGATGATCATGTGTTGTATAGAATATCACGACTTGCATTTCGATGAGTACGGCAACCGGCAGGAGCCATAGGGTTGTCTTCAATTATTGTATGACCTACGTGTCAATCATTAAGTGCTATGTAATGCTTTACTTTATCGCTAAATGGTAGCAATAGTAGTAGAAGCATGGTGGGCACGACAACCCCGATGGCGACACGTTGATGGAGGTTAAGATGATGGAGATCATGGCGTCATGCCGGTGACAATGGAGATCATGCCGGTGCTTTCAAGATGGAGATCAAAATTAAGCACATGTTCATGGCCATATCATGTCACTTATGATTTGCATGTGATGTTAATCCTTTTATGCACCTTGTTTTGCTTAGGAGGACGATAGCATTATAAGGTTATCCCTCACTTAAATTTCAAGATAAATTGTGTTCTCCACGGGTGTGCACCGTTGTGAAAGTTCATCGTGTCGAGACACCACGTGATGATCAGGTGTGATAGACTCTAAGTTCACATACAACGGGTGCAAGCCAGTGTTGCACATGTAGAACACTCGGGTTGAACTTGACGAGCCTAGCATGTATAGACATGGCCTCGGAACACAAGAGACCAAAAGGTTGAACATGAGTCATATAGTAGATATGATCAACATCATGATGTTCACCATTGAAACCATCTCAACTCATGTGATGATCAGACTTGAGTTGGTGAATCTGGATCATGTATCTCTTGAATGACCAGAGGGATGTCAATTTGAGTGGGAGTTATTAAGTAATATGGTTAATTGAACTCATTATCATGAACATAGTCACTAGTGTCTTTGGAAATTATGTTGTAGATTACTAGCTCATGTTGTAGCTCCCTTGAATATATATATATGTTCCTAGAGAAACAGAGTTGAAAGATGATGGTAGCAATATTGCGGACTGGGTCCGTGATCTGAGGATTGTCCTCATTGCTGCACAGAAGGCTTATGTCCTTAATGCACCGCTCGGTGCGCCACCCACTCTAGCGTCGTCTGTAGATGTTGTGAACATCTGACAGGCACGTTACGATAACTACTTGATAGTTTAGTGCGTCATGCATTATGGCTTAGAATTGAGGCTCCGAAACGTTTTGAACATCACGGAACGTATGAGATGTTCTAAGATCTGAAATTGGGATCTCATGCTCTTGCCCGTGTTGTGAGATATGAGATCTCCAACAAGATTCTCTGCCTGCAAGATGAAGGAGAATAGCTCAATCGTTAAGCATGTGCTCAGATTGTTTGTGTGCTACAATCGCTTGAATCGAATGGGAGTTGATCTTCCAGATAAGAGAGTGATTGATATAATTCTCCAAGTCACTGTCACTAAGCTACTAGAACTTGGTGATGAACTACAAAATGCCAGGGATAGAAATAACGATCCCTTAGCTGTTCGCGATGTTTGACACCGCGAAGGTAGAAATCAAGGAGCGTCAAGCGTTGATGGTTAGTAAAACCACTAGTTTCGAGAAGGGCAAGGGAAAGGACGGAAACTTCATGGATGGCAAGTCAGTTGTTGCTCCAGTGAAGCAACCCAAAGTTGAAACCAAACCCGAGACTAAGTGCTTATATTATCAGGTGAGCAGTCGCTGAAGTGGAACAACCCTAGATACTTGGTAGATAAGAAGGCTGGCAACATCGATAGAAGTATATTTGATATACGTGTTATTAATGTGTACCTTGCTAGTACTCCTAGTAGCACCTGGGTATTGGGTACCGATTCGGTTGCTAAATGTTAGTAACTCGAAATAAAAGCTACATAATAAACGAAGAACTAGCTAAAGGGTGAGGTGACGATGTGTGTTGGAAATGTTTCCAAGGTTCATGTTATCAACATCGCATGCCCTCTCTACCTTCGGGATTAGTGATGAACCTAAATAAATGTTATTTGGTGTTTTGCATTGATCATGAACGTGATTAGATCGTGTTTATTGCAACACGGTTATTCATTTAAGTTAGAGAATAATGGTTATTCTGTTTACATGAATAATACCATCAATGGTCATGCACCCAGTGAGAATGGTTTGTTGAATCTTGATCGTAGTAATACACATGTTCATAACATTGATGCCAAAAGATACAAAGTTAATAATGATAGTACCACATACTTGTGGCACTGCCGCTAAATGTCATATTGGTATAAAGCGCATGAAGAAACTCCATGCCGATGGATGTTTGGACTCATTTGATTTCGAATCGGTTGAGACATGCGAATCATGCCTCTTGGGCAAGATGACTAAGGACCCTGTTTTCCGGATTGATGGAGCGGGCAAGTGATTTATTGGAAATGATATACGTTGATGTATGCAATCGAATGAGTCTTGTAGCGTGCGGTGGATATCGTTATTTTCTTACCTTCACTGATGATTTGAGTAGATATAGTGTATATTTTCTTAATGAAACACAAGTCTGAATCGTTTGAAAGGTTCAAGCAAATTCAGAGTGAAGTTTAAGATCATCGTGAAAAGAAGATTAAAATGTCTGCAATATGATCGTGGAGGTTAACATCTGAGTTACGAGTTTGGCATACAACTTCAGACAATGTGAAAGTTGTTTTACAACTCACACCACCTGGAACACCATAGTGTGATGGTGTGTCCGAATGTCATAGTCATGCTCTATTGGATATGGTGCGTGCTATGATGCCTCTTATCGTTTTTCTACTATAATTTTGGGGTTATGCATTAGAGACAACTACATTCACTTTAAATAGGGCACCATCTAAATCCGTTGAGATGACACCATCTGAACTATGGTTTGACAGAAACCTAAGCTGGCATTTCTTAATGTTTGGGGCTGTGACACTTGTGTGGAAAATGTTTTTCACCTAATGAGCTCGAACCCAAAGCGGACAGATGCATCTTCATAGAATACCCTAAGAACAGTTGGGTATACCTTCTATCTCAGATCCAAGTGCAAAGTGTTTGTTGCTAAAAAGGGGTCCTTTCTCAAGAAAGAGTTTATCTCGAAAGAATTGAGTGGGAGCAGATAGAACTTGATGAGGTTGTTGAACCTTTGTTTCAACTAGAGAGTAGCACAACACAAAAAATTGTTTCTGTGGAGCATACGTTAGTTGAAGAGGAATTTAATGATGATGATCATGAAGCTTCGTATCAAGTTACTATCAAACCTCGTAGGTTGACAAGGACGCGTACTGCTCCAGAGTGGTACGACAACCCTGTCTTAGAGGTCATGTTGTTGGGCAACGATGAGCCTACGAGCTATGCAGAAGCGATGATGGGCCCAGATTCCGACAAATGGTTAGAGGGCATCACTAGTAGAAAACATACCTTTCGTCCCAAGCATTAGTCCCGGTCTGGTTACGAGCCGGTACTAAAGACGGTATTAGTCCCGGTTCGTGCCGGCTCCAACGGCTAGGAGCAGGGCAACCTTTAGTACCGGCTCGTGAGCGATCTTTAGTACCGGTTTGTGTCATGAGCCGGTACTAAAGGGGGCGTGGCAGGCTTTTGATCAGGCTTGGGCCCCGCATGCACCTTTAGTACCGGCTGGTTACACCAACCGGTACTAAAGGGCAACCTTTAGTACCGGCTGGTGTCACCAGCCGGTACTAAAGACGTCCTATATACGCTTCGTCCGCAGCCGATCGAAGGGGCTCTCATTTCTCTGTTTTCTCCCCTATTCTTCTTCTTGCTCGAAGCTTATCCTACATTTTGCCAAGGATTTGTCAAGATTTAAAGGCACCCCATCTATCCAAGTGTTCATAAAGGTTAGCAACTTTGCTCCTTCATGTCTCATTGCTAATTAGCTTGTGGTGTGCTCAAAGATATGTGATTTGTGGGTTTTAGCTAGGTTTTGGAGGAGTGATATCATTATGTGGGAGTTTATTTGGTTTATATGCAATTTGAGCTCAAATTAACTTGTTAGGTTGCATATGTGTAGGTGTGGTTTATTTGGTGCCTTCCCATCCCCGGCCGTCTAACCACCGTCGATCATCCACACCGTCTCGTCGCGGCACCGGCCACCTTGTTGAGCCTCTTGTTCTTCTTAAAACCTTTTTTTAATTATTTGTATGATTTAGATAGTTGTGTGTATGATTTACTTACTTGTATTATTGTTAGTTATTCTATACTGTCATGGTTATGGTATCCGCCCACATCGGCCCTCGTCCAGTCTATGATTCAGATGTGGTATGCCGTTATCTTTTATAACTATTTCACACATCATCTAATGTCTATGACAATTAATTATGCTACCAAATTGACATAGATGTTTTTATTACAGGAAGTAGTTGAACCAGAATTTCAACCGACTATGCAATTCTGCTCGAGAAATTAACACAAGCTGAAAAAGAAATTGATCATTTGAAACAAAAACTGAAAAGAACTGAAGATGAGAAGATGGGATTGGAGTTGCATGTTGCCAATATCATCGATGATCACAAGAACTAGATGGCTAGAATGCTCTTGAAGCTTAGAAAGATTAGAAAATATGCCATTGATAAAGAGGCTTGGTATCATTATGTTGTTGGCTCAATTGTGACTTTAGTTGCGATTATGATTGCATTTGTTGTTGCATTTACATGTTTTAGATAGTTGTATGTTGTTTTATGAGATGTATGTATGAACTATAAGTATCTATTATTTGTAGTAATAACAATTGGTCACTGCTAGCTCTACTTTTGGTTGTAATGTGATGATGAAGTTGTATTAATTTGGTCACTTCGATGTTGTGTAGTGAACATGAGCAGGCAATGGATGTATGATGACCGACTAAGTCCAGGGTTTCTTAATGGCCTGCATGATTTTATTCATGTGGTTGAGGCAAGCAAGCAGAATGGTTTCATGTGTTGTCCATGTCGTGATTGTAAGAATGATAGGAATTACTCTACCTCAAAAACCCTTCACTACCACCTGTTGAAGTCCGGTTTCATGTCCGGCTATAGCTGTTGGACCAAGCACGGAGAAAGAGGGGTTACAATGGAAGACAATGAAGAAGAAGAGGATGATGAAAACTATCCTTTCGCTGATACAACAATGGGGGAAGCTGAAGAAGAGGCATCAGATGAGCCCGCTTATGATTTGGGTCGGGTCATTGATGATGCAAAGAGAAACTACAACAATGATACGAAGAGGTTGAAGTTGAAACGCATGTTAGAGGATCACAAGAAATTATTGTATCCAAATTGTGAAGATGACCAGAAAAAGCTGGGTACCACGCTAGAATTGCTGGAATGGTAGGCAAAGAATGGTGTAACTGACAAGGGATTTCACGAATTGCTGATAATGATAAAGAAGATGCTTCCAAAGGATAACGAATTGCCTAAAAGTACGTACGAAGCAAAGAAGGTTGTCTGCCCTCTAGGATTAGAGGTGCAGAAGATAAATGCATGCCCTAATGACTGCATCCTCTACCGCCTACGAGAATCTGGATGCATGCCCGGTATGCGGTGCACTGCGCTATAAGATCCCCTGCGATGACCCTGGTGATGTGGAGGGCGAACGTCACAGGAAGAGGGCCTGCCAAGGTGATGTGGTATGCTCCTATAATACCACGGTTAAAACCTTTGTTCCAAAACAAAGAGCATGCCAAGTTGTTGCGATGGCACAAAGAAGAATGTAAGAAAGACAAGATGTTGAGAGCACCCGCTGATGGGTCGCAGTGGAGAAAAATTGAGGGAGTTCGAGGACTTTGCAGCTGACGCAACGAACTTATGGTTTGGTCTTAGTACAAATGGCATGAATCCTTTTGGGGAGCAGAGCTCCAGTCACAGCACCTGACCCGTGACTCTATGTATCTACAACCTTCCTCCTTGATTGTGCATGAAGCGGAAGTTCATTCTGATGCCAGTGCTCATCCAAGCCCCTAAGCAACCCGGCAACAACATTGATGTCTACCTAAGGCCACTAGTTGATGAACTTCTACGGTTGTGGAAAAAACCAGGTGTACGTGTGTGGGATGCGCACACACAGAAGGAAATTGACCTATGAGCATTGCTGTTTGTAACCGTCAATGATTGGCCTGCTCTTAGTAACCTTTCAGGACATACAAACAAGAGATACAATGCATGCATGCACTGTTTAGATGATACTGAAAGTATATATTTGGATAAATGTAAGAAGAATGTGTACCTGGGACATCGTCGAGTTCTACCGATCAAGCATATCTTAAGAAAGGCAGGCAACCATTTCAAAGGTGAGCCAGATAACCGGAAGAAGCCTGGCCTCTGTACTGGTGAATATATATTTGATATGGTCAAGGATTTGTAGGTAATCTTTGGAAAGGGTCCTGGCGAACAATCTGTTCCGAATGACGCCAACGGACACGCACCCATGTGGAAGAACAAATCTATATTTTGGGAACTTGAATATTGGAAAGCCCTAGAGGTCCGCAATGCAATCGACGTGATGCACGTGATGAAGAATCTTTCTGTGAACCTGCTAGGCTTCTTGGGCGTGTATGGAAAGACAATAGATAGAGGCATGGGAGGACTAGCAAAGAATTAACGAAAAAGACGGCATGCCTCCAAAGCAGTATCAAGGTCCTGCCAGCTATGCTCTTACGAAAGAAGAGAAGGAAATCTTTTTTCAATGCCTGCTCAGTATCAAGGTCCCGTATGGCTTCTCGTCGAATATAAAGGGAATAATAAATATGGCAGAGAAAAAAATTCAAAATCTAAAGTCTCATGACTGCCACGTGATTATGACGCAATTACTTCCGGTTGCACTTAGGGGGCTTCTACCGGAAAATGTTCGATTAGACATTGTGAAGCTATGCGCATTCCTCAATGCAATTTCTCAGAAGGTAATCGATCCAGAAATCCTAACAAGGTTATAGAATGACCTGGCCCAATGTCCCATGACCGTCATCACTTTCTATGTGAAGGACATGCATGTAATAGATGAGTTTTTGTCCGAAACCCTCATACTTCGAAAGAGATTGTCCAATTTGTACACGAAGTGCATCCAGTTTTTGTCGTAACCCTCTCAACTCTTTAGAAGTTGATATGTGGGTGAAATTATGATGTCATGCCAAGTTACAACCTTTTCATAGTTCATTTGTACTGCTTTTCAAATTTAGGGTCATTTAGCTCAAAATAAATCATTAAATGCATGAAAAATACCAAATGAAGTTAGAAAGGGTTGAAAATTGATGATGTGCCTTTGATTGGTGCATATTAAACACACAAAAAGTATGGAGTTAAAATAAGTTATTAAAAATGAAATCCCTTTGTAATAGATGAGTTTTCGTCCGAAACCCTCATACTTCGAAAGAGATTGTCCAATTTCTACACGAAGTTCATCCAGTTTTTGTTGTAACCCTCTCAACTCTTTAGAAGTTGCTATGTGGGTGAAATTATGATGTCATTCCAAGTTACAACCTTTTCAGAGTTCATTTGTACTGCTTTTCAAATTTAGGGTCATTTAGCTCAAAATAAATCATTAAATGCATGAAAAATATCAAATGAAATCAGAAAGGGTTGAAAATTGATGGTATGCCTTTCAATGGTGCATATTGAACACAAAAAACGTATGGAGTTAAAATAATTTATTAAAAATGAAATCCCTTTGTAATAGATGAGTTTTTGTCTGAAACCCTCATACTTCGAAAGAGATTGTCCAATTTGTACACCAAGTGCATCCAGTTTTTGCCGTAACCCTCTCGACTCTTTCGAAGTTGCTATGTGGGTGAAATTATGATGTTATGCCAAGTTACAACCTTTTTAGAGCTCATTTGCACTTCTTTTCAAATTTAGGGTCATTTAGCTGAAAATAAATCATTAAATGCATGAGAAATATCAAATGAAATCAGAAAGGGTTGAAAAATGATGATGTGCCTTTGAATGGTGCATATTGAACACACAAAAAGTATGGAGTTAAAATAAGTTATTAAAAATGAAATCCCTTTGTAATAGATGAGTTTTCAAATACCATTTAATCAAATTATCTTATACAATAGTTTAAGTTGTTCAAACATGCATGGAAATGCCATAAACAGATTCTTTATATTTTTCTGATGTTTTTTCATATATTATTTATTTCTATTGGAGTCATAGTTTTTTTTCTATGATTTTTTTTAAGTTTAAGGGTTTTTCTGAAAATAATAATGAATAAAGAATTAAAAAACCTTTAGTACCGGCGCGAGCCACGCACCGGTACTAAAGGTCCACCGCCCGCGCATAGTTTTTGGGTGGGCCTTTAGTGCCGGTACGTGGCTCGAACCGGTACTAAAGGGTCTTTAGTACCGACCCGTGCCGTGCACCGGTACTAAAGGTCCTCCACGTATAAATAGTGAAGGCCTCGTCCCTGTGCGAGACACGCACCGGGAGAGCTCATTTGCGCACCGCCAGGCTGCCGGAATCCTCCGTCGCCGCTGCCCGCCGCCCCGTCGCCGTCGCGTGCCGCCCGGACGCCCGCCGCCCCTACGGCCGCCCCTGCCCTAGCCACCGGCCGCCCCCGCCCCCGCCGTCGGCCATCCCCGCCCCTACCGCCGGCCGCCGTGAGTCTACCCTCTTTTTTTAAGGTTTAATTTAGATTTTATTTAGAATTTGTTTAATTTATATTTCGTTTAATTTAGTTTTTGTTTAATTTAGATTTTGTTTAAATTATGTTTAATTTATATTTTGTTTAATTAGGTTTCGAGATGTATTAGTGATCTTATATGATAATATTCGAGATGTATTAGTTAATATTGATGATGCATTAACTGGATTATTCAGGATGATGTATTAGTGATATTATATTCGAGGTCATTATAAATATTAATGTATTAGTGAAATTTTATCGGTATAATGCGTGTGTGACTTTCGGTTTGTCGTTGCTCCTTGTGTGACTTTCATGTGTGTTCTTGAAGGAGGAATCCCGACTGTTGTCGTGGGGGGCGCCTCCTGTTTTTTCTCTTCTTTGCGATATACTCGTCGATATATTGCTCAAGAAGAGAAGAGGGGAAGCGTCCATCATCGGCGGTCAAACTTTTAGTATGAGAGAGTGTCCGCCAACATATATACACCATCGTATCAATGCGAGAGAGTGCGCACAAACACACCATGAGATATGAGAGTTATTTAAAGAAAGCCTCGACGGACCAAAAGTCACACACGCATTATTAAGATCCAAAGCATGCCGTAATTCTTGAACTGGATTATCCGGGATGATGTATTAGTGATATTATATTCGAGTTCATTATAAATATTAATGTATTTGTGATATTTTATCGGTATAATGCGTGTGTGACTTTCGGTCTATCGTTGCTCCTTGTGTGACTTTCATGTGTGTTCTTGATGGAGGAATCCCGAGTGTTGTCGTGGGGGGCGCCTCATCTTTCTTCTCTTCTTTGCGATATACTCGTCGATATATTGCGCAAGAAGAGAAGAGGTGGGGTATCCATCCCTGGCGGTCGAACTATTACTATGAGAGTGTCCACCAACATATATACACCACTATATCAGTGTGAGAGAGAGCGCACCAACACACCATGAGATATTAGAGTAAATGAAGGAAAGCCTCGACGGACCTAAAGTCACACACGCATTAGTATCCAAAGAGTGTCGTAATTCTTGAACTGGATTATTTGGGATGATATATTAGTGATATTATATTCGAGTTCATTATAAATGTATTTGTGATTTGCAAGTCATTCCCGTAAAACATAGAGAATTTTTTCTATGTCATTGCTCGATATATGAAACGGGTTGACTTTAGGTCTGTTTCGGCTCATTGTGTGTCTTTCAGTGAGGAAGAGTGTCCACCATATATATATGTATATATATATACATATATGAGAGTGGAAGAATCCCGACTGTTGTCGTGGGGGTCGCTTCTCCTTCGTTCCCGTGTGCTAGACATTTTGGTGTAATGCACTCGGGGACTAATGGAGGAGCCACCATCACCGACGGTCGTAATATTAGAGGGCGTGCCCACCATATACATGAGATGAGAGTTTTGGAAGGAAAAACTCGACATACCTAAAGTCAACCCGTTGCATATTGAGTAATAGTGATCTGTGTTTCAACTATGAACATAGGAAATGTCTGACGATGAAAGTGAATTCGGTATGTGCGAATACTGCGAAGATGAGCGCGGCCTGTGTGACAAGACTTTCCTAGTTGATGGTAGGCGCTTCAGCATCATGCTGGCTGAGAGCTTCGAAATGGATACAGTAAGTCACAATGACAAGTCTTTTTTCGTGATTAAGCATGACTTCTGCCTCTTTTGCTTCAACATATAATTAATTTTAATTTTTTACTGTTCTACTAGGGTATCCCCTGCCATGCAAGAATTGCTATCTTGGATAAGATTGGTTTTAGTACTAAAAAAGATATGGAGGTAAAGATGGTTCACTTGAGGCCCGAGCATGGTTTTACTTTTGCGGTAAAATTGTACCATGTAGACACATATTGCTATTTTGAATGCAAAAGTTGGCAAGCACTATGCAAGGCTTATGCATTTGAGCCTAATATGCTTATCACCTTTGATATTCTTCCGGAATATGAAATTGAAGGTAATATCAACATCTTGGTCGATGTGCGGACGCCTCCAGTTCTATCATTATGTGAGTTTCTCAACCATATTTATTAAGTATTTTATATTTTTTATTTCAAAATAGTTGACAACTTATTTGCATTGATAACTTATTTTCACTCTTCAAAAAATGTATGGAAGACAAATCCAGGTTTGGCAGATGATGTCGAAGCTCTCACCCGAGAAACGCTTTGTAGCACTTCAAGAGGAATTTGTGGCATTTTTTCTTCAACATGTCATTGATGTAAATGGAGAGCACTATTACTTACCACCGCCTCAATAATGCCAGCAAATCAGTATACTTAAGTTATAAGTCTCGGTCGGGTTTTGGGCCTTAAGTTATAAGTCCGAGAATATATATGGATGTGTAATTCCATTTGTATATATACTGTGTATGAGATATTGTATAATATTACATATATATATATATGCATCAACATGTGTAATGTTTACAGTATGTAGCACCGTAAAATAAACTTGAAATGAATGGAAAACTAAAACCTAATTAAAAGCTAAAACAAAAAAAACAAAAAACACTTAGTACCGGTTGGCATCACCAACCGGTACTAAAGGTCCTCCACTACCAGCCCACACAGGCAGCTACATGGTGGGCCTTTAGTACCGGTTGGTATCACCAACCGGTACTAAAGGTCCTCCACCGCCAGCCCACGCAGGCAGCCACGTGGTGGGCCTTTAGTACCGGTCCGTGGGCCAATCGGTACTAAAGGTCCGGACCTTTAGTCCCGACCCTTTAGTACCAGTTGGGGAACCGGTACTAAAGGCACATCCCGACCGGGACTACTGATCGACATTCTACTAGTGCATGAAATTCGAGAAAGGATCCATGTATGAAAACCAAGTATAGACTTTGGTAGACTTGCTCGTTGAACGACAGGTCCTCGAGTACAAATGGACCTTTGAGATGAAGACAAACGCTGATGGTAAATGTCACCATTTATAGAGCTCGACTTGTCGCAACAAAGTTTCTGACAAGTTCAAGGAGTTGACTGCGATGAGACTTTCTTACTCATAGCGATGCTAAAGTCTGTTGGAATTATGTTAGCAATTGCTGCATTTTTCAATTATGAAATCTGGCAGATGGATGTCAAAACATTGTTTCCTTCCTTAAGGAAAGGTTGTATGAGATACAACCAGAAGGTTTTGTCACTCCTAAGGATGCTAAAAGGTGTGCAAGCTTCAGTTATCCTTCTATGAACTGAAGCAAGCATCTCGGAGTTGGAATATACAGTTTGATGAGGTGATCAAATTTTTTGAGTCTATACAAAGTTTATGAGAAACTTATATTTACAATAAAGTGAGTGGGAGCACTATAGAGTTTCTGGTAAGCATATGTGGTTGACATATTGTTGATCGGAAATGATGTAGAATTTCTGGAAAGCATAAATGGTTGTTTGAAAAGAGTTTTTCAAAGGAAGACCTAGATAAAGCTACCTAATTGTTGAGCATCAAGATCTATAGAGATAGATCAAGATGTTTGATGAGACTTTCAATGAGTACATACCTTGACAAGATTTTGAAAGAGTTCAAAATGGATTAGTCAGAGAAAGAGTTCTTGTCTTATTTGTAAGGTGTGAAATTGAGTGAGACTCAAAGCTCGACAATGGCAGAAGAAAGAGAAAGGACGAACGTTGTCCCCTATGCCTTAGCCATAGGTTCTGTATAGTATGCCATGCTGTGTACCGCACCTGTGTGTGCCTTGCCATGAGTCCGTCAAGGGGTACAAGAGTGATCCAGGAGTGGATCATTGGATAGTGGTCAAGATTATCCTTAGTGACTAAAAGACTAAGGAAATGTTTCTCGATTATGGAGGTGAGAAATAGTTCGTCGTAAAGAGTTACGCCGATGCACGCTTTGACACCAATCCGGATGACTCTTAGCAGCAATCCGAATACGTATAGTAGAGCAGCCATTTGGAATAGCTCCAAGTGGAGTGTTGTAGCGGTGTTTATGGTTTGACATAGAGATTTGCAAAGTACACACGGATCTGAATGTCGCAAACCCGTTGACTATAAGAACTCTCTCGCATGCAAAGCATGATCGAGCCCCAGAACTCATTGGGTGTTAGATTCATAACAATGCGAATCACATGGTGATGTGAACTAGATTATTGACTCTAGTGCAAGTTCGAGACTGTTGGAAATATGCCCTAGAGGCAATAATAAATTGGTTATTATCATATTTCCTTGTTCATGATAATCATTTATTATCCATGCTATAATTGTGTTGATCGGAAACTTAGATACATGTGTGGATACATAGACAACACCATGTCCCTAGTATGCCTCTAATAGACTAGCTCGTTGATCAAAGATGGCTATGGTTTCCTAGTCATGGACATAAGATGTCATTTGGTAACGGGATCACATCATTAGGAGAATGATGTGATGGACAAGACCCAAACTACAAACATAGCATATGATCGTGTTAGTTTATTGCTACTGTTTTCTGCATGTCAAGTATATGTTCCTATGACCATGAGATCATGGAACTCACTGACACCGGAGGAGTACCTTGTGTGTATCAAATGTTGCAACGTAACTGGGTGACTATAAAGGTGCTCTACAGGTATCTCCGAGGGTGTCTGTTAGGTTGGCATGGATCAAGACTGGGATTTGTTACTCCATGTGACGGAGAGGTATCTCAGGGCCCACTCAGTAATACAACATCACAATAAGCCTTGCAAGCAATGTGACTAAGTGTTAGTCACGGGATCTTGTATTACGGAACGAGTAAAGAGACTTGTCGGTAACAAGGTTGAGCTAGGTATGGAGATACCCACGATTGAATCTTGGGCAAGTAACATACCGAAGAACAAAGGGAACATCATACGGGATTAACTGAATCCTTGCCATAGAGGTTCGACCGATAAAGATCTTCGTAGAATATGTAGGAACCAATGTGGGCATCTAGGTCCCGCTATTGGTTATTGACCGTAGAGGTCTGCACACTTAAGGTTCGGTGACATTCGGTAGTATAGAGTTATGTATGGTGGTGACCGAAGGTTGTTTGAAGTCCCGAATGAGATCACGAACGTCACGAGGAGCTCCGGAATGGTCCGGAGGTAAAGATTAATATATGGGATAATAGTGTTAGGTCTCCGGAAGGGTTCCGGAATTCACCGGAAATAGTTTTGGATGTCTCCCGAAATGTTCGGGGTACAAGAACACTTTATTTGGGCCAAGGGGTAAATCCCTTGAGGCTTTAAGAAGGTGCAAAAGCTGTTTTGCGGAGGCCAGGGGCCAGACGCCAGGGACCCTGGCGTTTGGGGCCAGACACCGAGGACCTTCGTGTCTGGTCCTGGAGTCCGAGAAGGACTCTTGCCTTGCGGGCAAACCGACCTTGAGGAGGATTTTTCTCCTAGTTTTGACCCCAAGGCTCGGCATATAAATAAAGGGGCGGGGCTAACACTTGTAACACATCAAGAAACCCTAAGCCACGTGCTGCCTCTCCTCTAGTTCATAGTTTCTCCTCTAGATCGGTTTCAGCGGCGAAGCCCTGCTGGAATTGCTCCACCACCATCACCGCAACGCCGTCGCGCTACTGGAGAACTCATCTAACTCTCCGCTCCCTCTTGCTGGATCAAGAAGGCAGAGATCGTCATCAAGCTATACGTGTGCTGAACGCGGAGGTGCCGTCCGTTCGACGCTAGATCGGAAGGACCATGATCAAGATCACAAGACGATTCGGGATTGGATCGCGGGACGGATTGTGATGAGATCGCGGGACGGATCGTGATTGGATTGCGGGACGGATCGTGATGGGATCGCAGGACGCTCGGCGATTTGGATCGCAAAGACGTTCGACTACATCAACCACGTTTGTTAATGCTTCCCGCTTAGCAATCTACAAGGGTATGTAGATCCACTCTCCCTCTCGTAGATGCTTATCACCATGGATAGATCTTGCGTGTGCGTAGGAAATTTTTTGTTTCCCATGCAACGTTCCCCAACAATATCATAGGCGGTTCCCAAACAGAAAATAAAGTTTATTCCGTTTCCACCATTCTTTCACAATCCATGGCTATCCGTATCCATGGATGCCTTCCATGCCAACACTTTCCAAGGAATTTATTATTTCACAACATAAGGTAATTTTCTTTTTGATTTCGGGACTAGGCATCCCTATTACCGTAGTACTCTTGTGCAATGACAAGTGAATAAACACTCACCTTAAGAATAATAGCATGAAAAAATATCGGCCACCCCCTACCGCTTCATGTGCGGTACGAGCACACAAAAAGGAAATTCATTTTTAAAATTAGAGATGGCACATACAAATTTTCTTGGAACGACACAGAAATACCCCATATAGGTAGGTATGGTGGACTCATATGGCAAAATTGGGTTTAAATATTTTGGATGCACAAGTAGTATTTCTACTTAGTACAAGTGGAGGCTAGGAAAAGATTGAGAAGCAACCAACCAAGAAACAAAAATTCTCATAAACGAGCATTAAGCATAACTAACACCAAATAATGCACCATCAGTAGGATGTAATTTCATTGCATAACTATTGTCTTTCAGGCTTGCATAGGGAATCAGAAGCCTTAACACCAATATTCTTACAAAAGCATAATTACTCACCAGCATATGACTCACATATTACTATCATCATGTCTCAAAAATATTATAAGGAATCAAGTTTAATTTGTCCAATGATCTTCATGAAAGTTTTTATTATATCCCTATTGAATATCTATCACTTTAGGACTAGTTTCATATATTTCCATGGCTTTTGATAATCTCCAATAAATTTAAGTCAAGAACATGAGCATAAACAAATCATCTCCCAAAATAATAGAAGTGAAGCATCCGAGAATTTCTGCAAAATTTACTAAATCTCAAATTAATCTAAGTGAAGCATGAGAGTATTCTACAAATAACGGTTTTCTATGTGAAGAGAAACAGGCAATCTAAACTTCAAATGATATAAGTGAAGCACATGAAGCATTCTATAAAGACATACTCAAAAGATAGAAGTGAAGTTCAATGAGCATTCTATAAATCAACCATGTAGTATCTCATACCAGCATGGTGCATAAAAGAAAAGTGAAAAATAAATACAAAAGATGCTCCAAGATTTACACATATCACATGAACGAAACGAAAGCGAAAACATACCGATACTTGTTGAAGAAAGATGGGATGCCTTCAGGGGCATCCCAAGCTTTGACGCTTGATCTCCTTTGATATTTACTTGGGGTGCCTTGGGCATACCCAAGCTTGAACTCTTGCCTCTCATCCTTCTCCTCATATTGAGACCTCCTCGATCTTTGAACACTTCAGCCAGACACAAAACTTAACAGAAAACTGGTGAGATCCGTTAGTATAATAAAGAAAATTACTACTTTAAGTACTATTGCAAAACCATTCACATTTTATATTTGCATTGTCCCTCCTGTATTATAACTTCTCCATGGCTTATACCACCGATAAAATCGATAGTTTCATCGACAACTTTAAATCAGCCGGCTTGCGCATTTATGCATGTCACAAAAGCTGGCTACGATATCAAGCTCATCGACAACGATGACTTGATGCGGGCTATGTCACAGGTTAAGTGGCGCACGCCCACCTCCTTGGGTCCAGCCGTCGTGGATCTCCTTCATGGCCCCGTCGCTGATCTCCTCTGCTTCGATGTCACGCATTTCCCTACATCATCATCGAGCCCCTTTTTTCATTTCTGAAGGACACGTTCTATGGTGGTGGCTCGACATCATGAGGTGCCAAGTCACACATCATCGATGTTGACAAGGGCACCGTCTCTTCCAAGGGGAAAGAGCCAATCTGCGACATCAGCAAGGGCACCCTGCAGTCGTGCTCTTCCAAGGGGAAGAAGCCCATCTGTGACAAGTGAGGAAACCAATTATTTGTTTTGTCATGCCACTTCAAAGGGGGGAAAGTGCATATGATCATGCTGGTAGCTTTTACAAGCTAGGTTTTAACCATGTCGTGTTTAATTATTTCAGTTATGCAAAATGTAATGTTCAGAAGTGGAATGTGATATGCTGGAGTATGAATTGTTCGATTCAATTTCATGAATGTATATGTTTGGTTGTTTGTAGTGAGCATATGCCTTGTTTAACTGTTTTTGGTTGTTTATAGTGAACATATGTCCAGTTTTAATTGCTATATTTGGTTGTTTTTGTAGTATGCCATGCTTATTTCATTTATTCATTACGTGATGTTCTATACGTGCAATAGTGTACTGTATATTTCACTTTCATCTGTACCAGTTTCAACGGCAAAATTGGTTCTTGTTAAAGCTGGTGTAGTTAACATGCCCCTGTTTATTTTAGTTTTCTCACAATGCAATGTTCAATCATACAATTTGATGTTTAAGCACAAGTTGTGTTCGATGCAATTTCAATAATACCGCTATGAATGACTATATTTGGGTGCTATTAAGAATGTTGTAGTGAGCATATGCCTCCTTTAACGGGGTTTTCGTTGTTCAGTTGTTTGTGGTTAGCATTTGTCTAGTTTCAATTGCTCTATTTGGTTGTTTCTAGTATTCCTTGTTTATTTAGTTATCCACAATGTGCAGTACACTTTGATCACTACCATTTCAATGGCCATATTTGTTTCCTGCTTAGCTTGGTGTAGGTAATACGCCTCTATATTTTCGTGATGTTTATATATACAATTTGATGTTTAATTACAAGCTATGTTCTATGCAATTTTAACAATATCACTGTGAATGACTATATTTGGTTGTTGTTAAGCCTGTTGTAGTGAGCATATGTATCTCTTAATAGTTTTTGGTTCCCATGGCTATATTTGTTTTCCATGTGTTATATATACTCCCTCTGCCCCATAATATAAGATGTTAATACCTCCAATATGTTAGTATATTGGATGTAATAATATATTATATAATGCGATGGAGATAGTATTGTACTACATCACTGTGCAGTTACAATTTAGCTTCTAATATTAACTTGTTGCTTGTAGATACATATATCATCTCCAAAGATCTGTGCTTCGTCCCATTTTGCATATGAGGCAATGGTATATTCATAAACCAGCATCAAGTGAGGAAATGAATAAAGATTGTTAGTATAATGAATCAAAAGATGGCAATTAAACTATTTGTTTACATTTTATCCAAGACAACATTGATTTCCACTATGGTACCCATGAACTATGTAGCCTTTTTTACTTCCCATAATGAGTTTTAGATGACAATGTCTGAATCTTTTTCGTTTGTAGTTGTTCCCAACGCGGTTTAATCAAGTTCATCTCTCAAACTACATGATTGTTGAACATGTAAAGGTATATGTATTTCTACCAGACTACAATGATTATATAGAAGTCCTTGTGAAGACAGTGAAGGATAGGCGGTCGGCCATCACAAGGGTTGGACTAGAGTCGTGCGTGCATTCGGCATGGACACGGCACAATATGTGCATTCCGCTTCACCTTTTACATCATCCAGAATATATTTTGCCTCTTTCTTTATTGTCTTTAATACAAGTATTCAATCATACTTCGTCATTCTTTATTTGGTGCTTATGTATTTTTTGATGCAATTCTTAAGCATCTGTACCTAAGAATCGAATAATGCATTGGTTGTTGAACCTATATATGTATATTATATATATGGAAAAGATATTCCCTAATTACAAAAAAAAATTGTAGAATTTTAAATTACAACAATTAAATTAGGGAAAAAAATATGCTAAGGGGGTCATTACTTCGCACACGGTTTGTAAATCTCAACGTTTGTGATATACCTGATGATCCGTCATGTTTCACAAATAGAAAACGTGTGCGGACCTGTAGAGAATTGTCGTTTCCAATCCGTGTGTGGTGTCACACAATATCGCAAATGGTGCAGCCGAATTAATTGTGAGTGATAGTGTCTCTATTGCACACACTTCACAATCATTCACTGTTTGTGATGTTGTACGCATCGTAAATGTGGCACCATAGAATAGTACTGCGATAGTTATCCCGTCCAACACGAGTACGACAGTCAAATGTTTTCGTAAGCTTGTCCGATGCTTGTACAATGATTAAATTATCTTCTTAATTGCATATGTCAAACGGTATGGCAAATGTAATTGTGCGTGATATTTCCCTTATTATATACGATTTACAATTGTCAACTGTTTACGAGGCAGTGCATATCGTAAACATTGCGCCAAATAATCGCGCGTGCAATGGTATTATGATCCCACACGAGTCTCAAGGGCGGACCGTTTGGTAAATATTACATATCTCAAACGTTTGGTCGATGACTCTCATTTATGATAGATGCAGACATCACATATGCTTTGTTAAACCAAACGTTTGGGTTCTTGTTTCACATCGCATATGATTTTTCCATGTCGTGTGGAATGGACCCCCTATCGCCTATACATGCAAGTCGACAGTTTAAAAATAGTAGCGGAAAGAGGTTGAACACTGTTTGTATAACACATCATTATACCATGATACATCACACTTGTACTTCAAATTTGAACAAGTCCTGATAAATTTCTGTAAATTCAATAAATGAATGAAATATATAAATAGAACTAGAAAATTCATGGAAGTTGTGCAGTGTGCATCCAAAGTGGTCTAATTTGGATGAAATGGAAAGACGCCATTTTCAGTCTTATCTGAGGTACTTCTCTCACAACCAGGGGGTCTATCTAACACTTGGAAAATAGAAAATTATTTTTATTACAAAATAATTAGAAATTCCTATGGAAACATTATGCACAATGATAATCCTCATGCTTGCGTAAAATTAGGCCATGTTGGACTATGCTATGGATATGGTCACGGTCATGGGCATATGGCTTAAAATTCATGCATCTCTATACTAGATAGGCCATTTTGTGAAGTCTTTTTTCAATCTTTTGGTATTGCAGATTTATTATTTTCCCACAAACTAGTTCACATAGGATGGCTCAATGCAAAAGGATTTGACATCTTAAGCCTTTTTATTTTCTTTGATTTTTTCCAAA
Source organism: Hordeum marinum (assembly GCA_022496015.1). Lineage (NCBI taxonomy): Eukaryota > Viridiplantae > Streptophyta > Magnoliopsida > Poales > Poaceae > Hordeum > Hordeum marinum. The sequence goes on along the minus strand of CM039678.1, from coordinate 423,458,485 downwards.
GTGGGGTCAAAAGGTTGACCATTCATACCAAATGGTTGGGAATTGCAAATTTGGTTGTGCCCGGTACGTACACCAAGATAAATTTTGAGAACCAAGATACATCACACTTGTAGTTAAAATTTGATTAAGTCCTGATAAATCTTTAGAAATTCAATAAATGGGTGGAATATAGAAATAAAAGTAAAAAATTCATGAAAGTTGGGCAGTGTCCATCCAATGTGGTCTAATTTCGATGAAAAATGTAAAGGCGTCATTTTGAATCTCATCTGCGGTACTTCTTTCACAACTAGGGCGTCTTTCTAACAATTGGAAAATGAAAAAAAATGTTTTTATTACAAAATAATTGCAAATTCTTATGGAAGAATTGTTCACAGTGGTAATGCCCGTGCTTGCGGAAAACTAGGCCATGTTAGCATGGAATTTTCTATGGATGTGGCCATGGCCATGGGCATATGGCTTGAAATCCTTGCATCTCCATACTAGATAGGCCATTTTGTGAACACTTTTTTTTCAAACTTGTGGTATTGCAAATTTATTATTTTCTCATAAACTAGTTTACATAGGATGGCTCAATGCAAAAGGACTGAAATTTTGAGGCTTTTTTTTATTTTCTTTGATTTTTCGTACAAAGAGGGTACAACTTGTAAGGTTGACCATTCATACCAAACGGTTGGGAATTTCAACTTTGGCTGTGCCAAGTACATACACCACGCATGCAAAAATTTATAAATGATTTTTATAAATATTCACGACCAAGATACATCACACTTGTAGTTCAAATTTGAGCAAGTCCTGATAAATCTATAGAAATTCAATAAATGGATGAAATATAGAAATAAAACTAGAATTCATAAAAGTTGGGTGGTGTGCATCCAATTTGGTCTAATTTGGATGAAAAATGGAAAGGCACCATCTTCAATCTTATGGGACTTCTCTCAAAACCAAGGGGTCTTTCTAACACTTGGAAAAATAAAAAAATGTATTTTATAACAGCTAGGGGTGTTTTGTTAAGTAACAGGTCTATCAGTCCCTTATTATATACTTTCCAGTCAATAAGGGGATCTTTTAAAAAGTAACAGGTCTCTCTGCTCCGCCGTGGGCCGTAAACCTGCCATCTAGAGGGCATAGCCATGGGCGGCGCCCCATTGCCACCGCCACCGCATGTGCCGCTCCTTTCGGTCACCGTGCATTCCCTCGAAATCAAGAATCCATGAAAAAATCCATGAAAATGCTTAAGCACTGTCGTCCGTCGTCGTCCCACCGACGGTTCACTCCATTGACTCCATGCGCATCGCAATCCAAATCTTGTTCATCCACCATGGTGAGGACAGTTTCTACCACCAGGATCTCCAATGTAGGTTGTTGCCCCAGGGGGCCGATGCCCAACACCGGCGGCAGCTCAGTTGGCACTAGAGCAGGCTCCAACTCTGGTGTGGCAGTGGGATCCAACTCCGGCGCTTCATCAGCCGCCTCGGGCATCTATTCATCCGGCACCTCCAACAACTCTAAGATCAAGCCCACAGCGAGCTATCTTGTAATCGGATAGAGGTTGTGAAGGAGGACGTCGAGGCAGAGGCGGCCTTTGATGTCATGCAATAGTATCTCGATGTCTAGGGCAGTGACAAGGAAGCCGAGGAGGACACAAGGTTGTTAGAATTGATTCTGTTATACGATTCTTCGACTTTACGATCCAAACTGACCCATCTGATTCTACGATTTTAGTTCATAGAATCTACGTTTCTACGGTCCTGATAGTGAAGATTATACGATTTGTGATCCTATCATCGGAGCTCCGATCCGATTCAAAATCACGATTCTAACAACCTTGGGAGGACATACCGGCTCCAGCATATGATGTTGTCATGCTCACTGCTTAGACCGAGGAGGACCTGCGCGCGGTGTAGCAACAACTCAACCAGGCGATGCTACCGCGCCTCCTTCCATGCCGCGGGCATAGACTGTCGGGCGGAAGACGGCGGAAGAAGAGGCCGCAACTCGAGAGTAGAGGAAGGCGGCCACTCTGCATGCAGCGGCCACCATCGAGGCGAAAGGCAAGGGACCAAACGTGGTCGTCCTATGCTGCTCCGATGACAAAGACCATAATGCCAACGATGGCACCATCGTTGTTTCGGACGATGAAAAGACACGTAATCGTATATTTGTTGTCATTGTCGGCTTTGGCCGGCCATCTTATGTCGCCCTTGGTAAATTTTTGTAATAGAGTAAGGAATCCCTTAGTGTAATGTCGCTTGACAAAGCGATGAATAAATATAAGGACGTGCTTGTTAAGCTTATCAGAATCTCTCAATCTTTGAATTTGTTGTGTTTTACACTGCACGTTCTATCTTTCCAGGATCACTGATTTATGGGCCCTTTAGTAACGTAGAAAATATCAGGTCACATAGCCGAAGCTTTGCCCATAAACACACAGATCCACACAACTGAAATGGCTCGTACGATGCATATTCAACCGCTGCTCTCGAGTTTGATCCCCTCGGACGTCATTATATTCCACCCTTCTTTCTGCAAATAAATCAGACACGGACATCTGGGTTCTGAAGTGTCCCACACATCAGTATATTCTACTATTTCTTTCTTAATAATCGAGACACTAACAGGTGGGTCATGGATGTCCCACACGTCAGTATATACGCCAAGTAATGGTCAACTATATTGATCCGACGGAAACGCTCCTTTTTAGCATTTTTTGGAGTGTCAGACGAGTGATTGAGGGGAAAAGTGAAGGACGTTAGTTGGGTGGGATAAGCTGAGAAGTAGTAAGCAACCGAGGACACACAAATAGAAATCCCAATACAAAAATATACTACCTCTGTTTGGAACGAAAGGAGTATATCATAATGAATCTAATGAATTCATAAACACACATACGCACGCATATACAATCATCTCGATGAACGTAAGCATGTACATCTTATTTCTATGAGCATCTCCGGAGGACTTGAGAGGCATGTCTTGATATTGGCGAAGTAATCACTGTCGCCTCGCAATCGACGAAAACATCGCCTCTCATTGAAAGAATATTCTGCCTTACACACGGGTGTCAATCTATGATTTGATCTCCGATGGGCTAGCGGTATAGCCATCCTTCAAGCCATTCAAACAAATTTTATGTTGTAGACGTTGATGTATTTTAGTATGTATTAGGTTAAACTTAGTGTTCCCCGCAAAAAAGGATTAAAGTTAATGAAGTTTGACTTGGAAAAACTTAGAACTTTGATTATCTTGTAATGAAGGAAGTAGCAGACAAAGGCTTCCGTGATCTACAAGCTTCCACATGATATATGCACCCTAAAGAATAAAGAATGATCAGTGATCAAAGGTCTCCTGCCAGACAAGATCTCTCATTTGTCAGTTGTCACCACACACGAGTTACGTAAACAAAGCCAGGATGAGTTGGCTCTAGCCAGCAGTGAGCCAGAGACAGTGTATTTGGAATAGCTATGCACAAACGTATCACACGGATGTTGCTGACATCCCTGATTGTAGAAAACTGGCATATGGACGCATTACATGGTTTTGACTTTTGGCGGATAAAAAATTGAAACTGGACAAGTGGACGTAAAGAATTATGGTGAGATCTAACGCAGATGGTTCCGTCTCAGTTTTCTTTCGTCATCATCCCTCTCAACCTCACCTTCGTTTCTGGTTTTGTTTTCCTTTTTACTTCCTCCGTGTCAAAATAAACGTCGCAGTTTTAAAGTAAGGTTGAACTTATTATGGATCAAAGGGAGTACCATTTTTCTTGAAAAAACTGGCTCAACTGCTCCGTATCTTATTGGATAACCGAATAGATTCATGTTTTATTTGGTAAGTCAATTAATACTGCCTATTGTTGCCGCCATCATCAGGACGATGATAGGCTTGGTTTTGTGGCATATCTGGCTGGGAAGAAACAGCTGCATTATAAGGGGGGAAACACCAAGCATCTGCGTCGTGATCAATGGAAGCAGAACCGATTTGGAACAATGGCGGCTAGTTGGCGCAAAATTCGTAGAGTCCTCATTTAGGGATGTGACGTGAGAGATAGGCTTTTACAAAACCAGGGCGAGGCCTGATCATCTCGCTCTCTAGAATCCCCCAAATTGGATCATGTAACATTCTCTAAGCTTTCTTTTGCAATCTCTATTCTGCAATGAAAGCAGTGGACATTGGATCTTAAAAAAAAAAAAGGCACTGCTGTGCCACGGCGCGCTGGCGCGCTGGCCGAAACTTTTGACGGGTCGCACGCGAGTTGTCCGATCCGTTAAATCGAATCTGGTTTGACTGTCAAATCTGTTCGTACAGCAAATATTATCGATTAAAGCAAAAAATAAATAGCGATGTAACAAATTTCGGTCACGGATGCAGCAAAAATATGATTGTAGCAGAAAATATCAACGTGATCGTAGCAAAAAAAAGACGCTAATGATGCGTGATAGCAAAACAAAAATGTGGGTTGTAGAAAAACAATCCGGTGAACTCGGGTTGTAACTCTGATGAACGTGTATGCAGCTTTTTTAGTGAACGGTTATAGCAAATAATATTACCGGTTGTAGCAAAAATTAACATCAGTTGTAGCAAAAATCAAACGCTGATTGTAGCGAAAAAATCCGACGAACTCGGATTGCAACCAAACGTAGATGCAGCTTTTTTAATGAACAAATTATAATAAATGGAAAACGTTTGTAGCAAATTTAAACATCGGTTGCAGCAAATCTGGATGAAAAATGCTACGTGACTAGGCCAGCTACCTATGCAGGTCGCACGGGACCGGCCTAACGATTCGGCCGGCGCGTCGGCTCCAAACGTTTCCCAAAAAAGAAACTATTTATTGTTAAAAAAAATACGGATTCAATTGGTACCTTAAGGACATTTTTGGTATTTGACCACATTACCAATAAAATGGCAGGTAAGTCACGATGATTGCTTAGAAAATATATATGCCTTTTTTTAGAGAAAGGACATCAGCCCGACTTTATAAATAAAGCCACGAGGCAGCATTCACCACAATCAAAAAACATCAGTCACACCAGACAATCGGCACAACCAAAGAGTTAAGACAGTACAGACGTAGATGACACTTAGGCCAAAATGACGGTGCGCAGGCCGCAATAAATAAGAAGAAGGCAGTCAAAGCGTGACCACCCTCAGACGCCAAAAGGGACCACCAAGTTCCACTAGCCACATGTCTGCTCCTGCGATAGAGAGAGAGCTGAAGCCCGAATCTTGGAAGACATTAGATCGAAAGCATCGCCGTTAGCCTGCTTAATCAATGAACTCCATTACTGCCAGAACAGGCAAGTCTTAGATAAGCAATCAGCATGCTTGGCAAGAAAAATATGCTCGATGGTGAATTTGTTTCTAGCCGTCCAAAGAGCCCAGCAAATAGCCGCGAAGCCAACCAAGAACATTCGCTTGGTGGCCCCAGCAAGGCCACTAGCTAGACTTCTAAGCTCACATAAGGAGGATGGATTCCAGGGGTTCACGAAGCCACGACCTGATGCAACCCCAGACGAACTTGGCCAGGACACATTTGAAAAAGATGTTATCCGTGTCCCCAAGTCACTGCAAAGCGCACAACAATCGGAACCCTGTCCATTACGTTTACGAATTTGATCAGCCGCAGACAACCACCCTCTAAAAGCTTGCCACAAGAAACCTTAATCTTGGGAGGGATTTGAGCATTCCGAATAAGTCTAAACTTAGTAGTGGGTGTGCCGTAGATAAGCTTAGCATACAAAAACTTAACAGGAAATGACCAGACGTGGAGTGGGGCCAAACAACCGAGTCCTCTCCCTCCGAGAGCACAGGAATGAAGGCAATGATACGCTCCAACCATCAAACTCTTTAGGAGACAAAGAGCGTCGGAAGGCCAAATGCCAATTATTATCGGAGAGCTCAGAGATAGAGATCTTCGGGTTTGGGAAATAAGAAAAAAGCACATGGAAGGCCACAACAAGAGCAGTATCACCACACCACCAGTCAAGACAAAAGCGAGTAGACTAGCCATCGCCAACCACAAATTTGACATGGGTTTTAAACAGCGGATGAACTTTGACAAGATCTTTCTGGAATTGTGACCCACCCAAGGAGGAAGCAAACATGGGGCTAGAGTTAGGGAAATACTTAGCTTTGAGGATTTTAAACAACAGGGAGCCCACCTCAATCATCATAATTTTCCACCACCATTTAATGATAAGGCACTTGTTCATGACCATAGTGTTTAAAATACTCGACCCCCAAGGTTTTTGGACCTACGAATATATTTCCATTTAACCATCCTATACTTGCGTTTATTGTCCATGGCAAAAGCACCCGTGTGCTTATCAAACCCACCATGAATACCACCAAAGAGGAGGTAGAAACCCATCATGAACATAGGAAGAGAGGAGAGGCAAGCATTAATGAGAGCCACTTTTTCAGCATTAGTGTTATACCTGCCCCTCCAAGGCATAACTCTATTACCTACTTTGGCAACAACCGGGGCAAAATCTTTAGCATATAATTAATCCAGGGAGATAAGAAGGCCTAGGTACTTGAAGGGGGGAGATCCCAATGAACATTTCTAACGATGGGAGACCCGCAAGGCCTCAGCCTCCGACACAACAGTCACAATAACTTCACTTTTAGAAAAGTCGATCCAGAACCCGATAAGGCTTCAAAACGTAAGCAAAAGGAACTTAAGATGGGCAAGACAATCATCATTCAGTTCCACCATAATGATGGTGTCATCCGCGTATTGTAGATGAGTGACGCCCTCGGGAATAAGGCGAGAAATAACAGGGGATATGTGGCCGACCATGGCCGTCCTAGATAAGATACGAGATAAGGCATCATCAAAAAAATTGAACAAGAGCGGGGAGACTCGATACCCTTGTCTCGGGCCCCTACCATTAGTAAAGAAGTTGCTAACCTGGCTGTTAACCGAGACCACATTGTGACCACCCGCGAACAGCTATGTAATCCTATGCACATATGCCCCATCAAAGCCTTTGGTCGGTAGGACCTGGCGTAGCAAAGTCCAACTCACTAAGTCGCAGGCTTTCTCAAAATCAAGTTTTAGGATGACAACCTTGGTGCAACGCACCCTAAGATCATGAACAATTTCGTGCAAACATAAAATACTGTCCAAAATGAACCTCCCTTTGACAACAGCAAATTGGAAAGGGCTAAGGACCCGGTGAGCAATAGGGGATAGGTGGGTAGAGAATCCTTTGGAAGAGAATTTCACAAAGTTGTTAATGAGTGCGATAGGTCTAAATTGCGAGATAAGCTCAGCCTGTTTGACTTCAGGAATGAGAGAAATCACAGCGTAGTTCAACCGCGATATATCTACCGTCCCCAAACAGAAACCTTGAATGAAATCACACACAAGGCCACACAACTGAGGCCAAAATTTCCCGAAAAAGGGAATGGAGAAGCCATCCGGGCCCGAAGCTGAGTTAGAATTGGCCGAATGAATAAACTCAAAAATCTTCTCCTCGAACAAGGGGTGAGTAGAGCCTCGTTCTCCTCCCTGGTGATTCTCCTAGATTCATCCCACAGGGAGGGAACGATCGAGAAGCTAGACACAGGTTTAGCCGAAAGGAGGGAAGAGAAAAACTCCACCACGTGTGTGAATATAAGGTCCCGATCCATGACTCTAACACCAAGACTATCAATCGAACATTGTCTCCGCCTCTCATTAGCAATAGCAAAGAAGTACGTAGTAGGAGAGTCGCCCTTCAGGGTCCAGTTTAAGGTGCCCCTTTGACGCCAATAGATCTCAGCCTGACGATGCACCTACATAAAGGCCTCCTAGAGACCATAACGGATCTGCCACTCTTGCTCAGATAAACCAAACCCATCGGCCGCGGTGTCCAGGGAGTTGATCTGATCCATCAACTCAGACTTCTCCCTGCGAGCCTCAGCCGCCTTGTTACGAGCCCATCCACGAAGAAATTTCCACGAGCATACGAGCAATGGTGCCAGTCATCCATGGGACCGAAGGAGCATCTAACCGCAGAGAAGAAGGAAGAAATATAAGCGGAGATCAAGTCACATAAGTCCTCAACCAGGAACCAAGAAGCGACAAACTGGAAGCAAGAAGGAATAACACGAGGATCTAAACCAGCGTCAAGGATAAGAGGGGAATGATCGGAACCAATAATGGCTCTGGCCTTCAGCATGGCTTACAGAAAAAAGGGAATACCAACCCAAACAGATGAACACACAGTCCAAGACCGAATGAATCGGGATAGACTGATGATTAGTCCAGGTGAAACGAGCTCCCACCCAAAGGAGTTCATGGAGAGCACAATCACGGATGAACTTATTGAAAGCGTCAGCAAGAGGCCAGGAGAAGTTACTATTGCTTTTGTCCACTAAAGACCAAAGCAAATTAAAATCACCCCCACCAGAAGGGAATGTTGCAAGAATCTATCTTGCTCGAAATCTCATCCAGGAATAGCGCAGAGAGGGTATGATCAGCGGGCCCATAGACTACAATAATTTCCCAAAGGGCATTAAGATGACGGTTGTAAACAACTGTACTAGCCTAGAAAACACCATGGTAAAAAGCAACACGGTCAAAAATATCACGTTTAGTACCAATAAGGATGCCACCTGAATGACCAGAAGAAGGTAAAAAAATTCCAATCAAATCTTTCAACACCCGCAGCCGCGGAGAGCTCATTAGTAGAGAAGGATTCTTTGAAAGTTTCAACCAGACCTACGATATCAACATTGTCACCTTAACTGATCTCGGCACCCCATAGCACCGAAACCCCTAATATTCCAGAATAAAGCCCTCATCTGGCAGAAATTTTTTTAATGCAGAGTCTCGACCTACATGGGGCAACGCAGGATTTACCATGCTTGACAGGGCCCCATCTAACAGAAACTAGGTGATCCTGGCCCCTACCAGAATCAACCACAACCTCCCGGACCACAACCAGAGTGACCACATGCACCACATCAGCCCCTTTAGCTTTGTCTATGGATACTTGGGCAGCCTCATTAGCACGGACCAAAGCTAGAATAGAAGATGAATACCCAAAACCCAGAATCAAAAGTAATCCTGACATCCGAAAGAACGTGCATCTAGTGATCTTACAAACACGAGGGAAGAACCAACCGATCAGGAGAAGGGGAATGGGGGATGGGAGGGGAGGAGGTAGCTGGGGGAGGGGGATCCATAGCCACCGAATGTTGCTCCACCCGATTGGCCACCCACTCACCGTTGTCCTTGACCCTATGGCTCTTGCGAGCGGTGGAGGTCGGAGACTGGATAGACGGGGTGCGGGAAACAGGGGAGGGAGAAGCAGCACCCAAATTTGAGCCAAACGTGCGCCCAGGTCAGCATCCAGCCAATGACATAGCCCCACTGCCTACTGCTTGGAATCCGACGAGGCCCTGCTCTTAGCGGAGAAGTTTTTGACAGAGGATTTCTTGTTGCTCGCACGCGCCACCATAGCACGAGAGGGGGAAGGAGGTAGATCTTTGATGACAGAATGAGATGGAGAGGCAGGGCGAGCCATCAAGTCAGAGTAGACACTGGACACAGGAGTACCAACATGGATGGAGGCACCCGGAGCTGCCGTAGTTGGATCCTCCAGACCCGCGAGCTTAGCGACAGTCGCGCCCTTCGACGCGCTATCCTATGGGGTGTTGTCCTAGAACAACTCCCGCACCTCCAACCCCGTGCCCTCCCACTCAGATCGGGTAAAGTGAGTGGTAGGGCCACCACTAGGGTTTCCCTCGGCATCATCGTCATTCCCTCGTTGGTCAAAAGATGAAGGTCTAGGAGGCGGAGGGGGGAGCATGGTGGGCCTCCGCCCCTTTGACATGGACATGAAGCCGGAATCCATCCAAGGAGGGGAAAACGTCAATCATAGCATGGACACAGAGAGGATCAATGCAACAAACTTCGATACAGACAGGGCCAAGTTTTTCCAAGGATTCAAGATCGACTTTGATAGGTTTTCCAATTGGGATGCCAAACACCATAAGGAAGGAAGTGGATCAAAGGACAGATGGGAAATCATCAACAAGAACCCAAATGTCAGACAAAGGACCAATAGATATGGAGCCACTGGGCACAACTTTGACCGAAACGACCAGTTGGTTGAGCAGGAGGGTGAAACTGGTACAGGAGGCAATCATCTTGAGACTTTCTTTGGAAAGAAAAACAGCAACCAACACATACTCAGACAACTAGGGCACTTGCCAATCCCAACCCTCCACATCCCACACTCGGAGCTCATCCAACAGAGCCTGGGGAGAGATCCTCTGATCCTTAACAATGATAATGGCAGCATTGGACAAAGGAGGGGCCGAACCCACCCATGCGACCTCAATGTCAAGCGCAAAGGAGTGGCCCAAGAGCCCAAGGCCATAGTGGACAAAGGAGGGTGGCTTGCATCGGTTCTGACAAACAACAGTGAGGTGGCCCTCTGCCTTATAGATGAGGAAAAATGTGGGATTGAAGCAGCGGGATTGAAAATGACCAGGTTGGTGACAAGCGAAGCAGGTAAGAGTGGAGTTGGGGCTTGGACAAGAAGAAGCAAGGTGGGATGGAGGAGGACGAGGAAGAATGCAATCGCCGATACCCGAGGAGGACGAACCAGGATTGTTGGGAGGGAAACAACGACTGTTCGACCCCTTGGAGGAGGACCGTACCCATTGCGTAGGGGCTGGCGGCCAGCGAAACCCGCGCCCGCCACCGGCGCATGAGATGGTGGCAACAGAGGAGCCACCAACCCACGAGAAGGAGGCGGCCGCAGGTTCAAAGACAAGGCGACCACCACGTTGCTCGTCGCCGCCGCATCCTAAGGATCCGCAGCACCGGACGACCAGCCACCATCCTGGGTCGTTTCCACTCCCCCACCAGATCGGGGGGCTGCAAACCCATCGCCCTCCGCCAGAGCCGTTGAAGCTTGCGCCTGCTCATCACGCTGCAGCCATTCAGGCCCGGTAGCCTAGACATTGCGATCTCGAGCCACCAGCTCGTGAGCTGCCTACTCTGCCTCGAGCTTGGAACAGAGCGAGGCCTCATACGCGAGATCTGAGGCCGTCTCCGCTGAACCCTCGCAGCGGCGCTTGTTGCCAGAGACCGCCACACTAGAGGAGCCCCGCGACTTGTCCATGGAAAGGACCGCCGCGAACAAGATGGAGAGGGGAATGGATCTGGAGAAGGAGCGAATGGGCAAGTGGAGCCATCTAGATGCAGGAAACCTAGAAATGGGGGAAGGTAACCCTTGCACACCAAATATACCCGGAGCAAGTCAAGCCCGGGCCGCATAGAAGGGACGGGGTGGGCAAGGATGATGGGGTAGGGTCCACACGTGGCCCAGAGCCCAAACCAGGCAGAGGAGGGAAAAGAGAGAGAGGAGAGATAGGGGGGCCACTCATCACAATAGAGACAGGCCCAACAAGCCCTAGGGGCCCACCAACCCCCAGACTAGAGGACAGATCTAGGGCAGACGCCGGTGCCTGCTCCGTCGAGCCCGGTGAGCCCGCCGCCGCTCGTAGAGGTGGGAGGAGGGCATATCCTCCACCACCAGAGATGCGAAGCGCACTCACGCCGGCCCCAGGACTCCATGTGTTGGAGAAGGGAAGGCGAACTTACCAGATTGCCGAAGATAACGAGAAACGCGAGACCACCCAGGCTCCGCCAAAGAAGCAACATCGGGCCGTCGTCGACCCCCCGGAGCGAACTTCCTCGAGCGATCCGTCACCGCCCCGACGGCCAAACGATTCGGATCCCGATGAGGAACGAGGGAAGAGAGCTCCGAAACGGAGCTAGAATCCCCTTCGGCATCTTCAAGGGCCCAAAACCTGATGCACAACCGGAAGGGTAGGGAGCAGGAAGGTATGGAGGGGAAGAGGGAGCCTCCAAAGATCCAGGGACGGAGGTGACCGACAGCTTGGAGGTACCGGCAGGAGAAGGAGCCACGGGGAGGAGGCAGAGCGGGGACGGGGGTGAGAGGAGGACCATCCAAATTGTTTGTTTGTCACCAAATATATAAATGTATATGCCTGAGTTGGTATCTTTTTTTCTTTGAAAAAGAAGCCTCCATTTCTATCTAATGGGAACAAAAGAAGCGTGAGGAATATTAGTTTGCAGATTCGGAAGGATTAGAAAGTGCTTTCAAATGCGAACCCAGACAGTATGAACATTCATCATGCAATCCAAATTATATTACTAGCCTCCTAATGACACGAAGAAGGTGACTGTAGTGAACTGAAGTACGTGAAGAAACAAACTGACTCAGAATATGGACGGGATAGGAGATATCCGGACGAGTGGCAACAAGATACAAAAGACTCCCATAAAGATGGCGATAACGCGTCGGATCAGATAAGGGCTCACCATCAGAAGCATGAAGGTGAACATTGAGCTCCATAGGAGTCTTAGAAGTGCGCTCATAACTAAGATCCACACTAGTAAGAAGATCCTGGATATAGTTTTCTTGCGAAATAAAATAGCCACCCAAGAAAGTAATGAAGAGGACCGAGATTATACATAAGGAACTCCTCAATAAGACGAGCCTTGAAAAAAGCAATATACTCAGAATCATCGCCAGTGATGATCATGCCATCAACATATAGAAGAAGAAGAGTATTACCACGGGCAGAAAGGTGGACACACAATGTTGGATCATGATCACTGGGCAAAAAACCAGCAGTAGTGACCATAGAGGCAAGACGCTCAAACCAAGCACGAGAGGCTTGCTTAAGGCCATAAAGAGGACGACGAAGACAACAAACCATGCCGTCGGGAACGGAATTACCAAGTGGTGGCTGCATATAAACCTCCTCACACAACTCACCATTAACAAAGGCATTTTTAACATCAAGCTAGGACACAAACCAGTGGCGAACAGAGGCCACTGCGAGAAGTGTGTGGACAGTGGTCATATGGGCCACAAGAGCAAAAGTCCCATCATAATCACGACCATGCTCCTGCTGAAAACTATGAGCCACAAGACGAGCTTTGTAATGCTCAATAGAACCATCAGAGCGAGTCTTAATCTTATAGACCCACTTACAAGTGATGGGACGGACACGGGGAGGAAGAGAAACCAGATCCCATGTGCTGTTGCGCTCAAGAGTGGTGAGCTCTTCTGCCATCGCAAACTGCCATTCGGGATGAACAACAACATCACGATAAGAGGTAGGCTCAAGCACAACCGAAAGGCCATATCGGCTAGGAGAATATCAGCCGGGAGGAGGATAAGGACGAGCCCGAAGACCATAAGTTGACTGGGACGAGGAAGATGGCGCACTAGAAGTAGATGGCATATCAGTAGATTCATCCATGACACGTTGACGACGGGTATAATGAAAAGGAAAAGTGGGATGAGAAGGAACCACCGGAGGTGATGGAGATGGATAAGACATCGGTGATGAATGTGGAGTTTCATTGAATAAGGTAGGATAAGAAACCATAGGAGAAGACGGTGTCGGATCTACAATAGTGGGATGAGAAGGAGGAGTAGGAATACAAGGCATAGAGAGAGGTGTATCGGGAAATGTGAGAAAAGCGATATCCTCTACTAAGAAGGTTGAAGAGGATGATCATGTGTAGAATGGACAAGACTCATCAAAAGTCACATCCCTAGAAATACGCATCCGACGACCGATAGGATCCCAACACCGGTAACCCTTATGTTCATCACTGTAGCCCAAATAACACACTTGACAGACTGAGCAGTGAGTTTGGTGCGTTCTCGGGGGGCAAGGAGAACAAAACAAAGAAAACCAAAGAACCGAAGAGTAGAATAGTCAGGAGAATGATCAAAAAGATGCTCTAGAGGAATACATCCGTGTAGAGCAGATGAGGGTTGAATGTTTATGAGATATGTGGCAGTTGAGATAGCCTCAGCCCAAAAATGAGGCGGGAGAGACGTAGAAATCATCATCGCACGAGCTGTCTCAAGAAGGTGAAGATGCTTGCGCTAGGCGACGCCATTCTGAGCGTGAGCAACAGGACAAGAGAATTGAGCAAGAGTACCCTGCTCAGCAAGAAAACCACGCAACATTTTGGAGATATACTCACCAGCAGAATCAGCACGAAACACACGAATAGGTGTAGAGAACTGAGTGTGGACCATGGCGGCAAAACGCTTATAAATAGAGAGAACCTCGCTACGAGAATACATAAAGTAAAGCCATGTGTAGAGAGAGAAATCATCTATAAAAATAATGCAGTATCGATGTCCCACTTTGGAAGTGAAGGGAGCCGGTCCCTACACATCAAAATGGACTAAATCAAAAGGGTATTGAGACACTGAGTCACTAGGAGGATAAGGTCACTGAACCTGTTTACCAAGCCTACCTCCCTGACACTACAGAGAGACATCTCCTAAGACAGGCCCCAGGAGACCATGACGAACTAAAGACGATTGTCGAGAACCACAAAGATGACCAAGTCGATGATTGTATTGCTGGAAGGAGATGGTAGTTGAAGCTGCAAAGGCAGGTGTACTGGTGAGTGTGGTGGCAGCGAAAGGAATATGAAGCCAGTCTAACTCCCAAAGTACCTAGGAGTCCAGGTGGTGAGGGCCATCCCCAACCAGAGCCTTCGTGTGACGATCCTGGACAGTACAAGAATCAACGTCAAGAATGATGCGACAACCAGAATTGGTAAGCTGACTTGCAAAAAGTAGGTTCATGGTAAGGTGCGGAACATGAGAAACATCTGGAACATAAAATGAAGAAGTGGAAAGAGTGCCTCAACTAGCAACATGATGAGGAGTACATCAGCAGTAAGAACATTAATAGGATGATCGAGAGGTTTAAGAGTGGACAAGACAAAAGAATCAGAAGACATATGGAATGAAGCTCCAGAATCCAAAACCCATGGGGATGTACCTAACTGTGTCGACGGTGGTTGCTCAACACTAGAAGCACGAGTCACAGAGACTGCGGTACCTGCCAAAGAACCTAAAGTGGCAAGTAGATGCTTAAGTTTCACAATATCCCGCTCAGTCAAGGAGATAGTTGACGGTGTCGAGGAAGAAGCACGAGTCCCAGAAGAAGAATTGCACTCCCAATTACGCATATCACGCTTCTTCTTGAAGCAATCAGACTCGGGGTGACCATCCCTGTTGAAGTAGCCTCAATTGGTACAAGGACGAGAGCGTCCCTCATGAGAGTGGCCCTCGCTACCAGAAGGAGTGGGCAGTAACAGCGGAGCACTGGAGCGAGAAAACACTGGTGGAGTAGTAGATCGGGTAGCAAGCACAGAGGGAACCTAAAGCAAACCAGCACCATGAAGGCGAGTCTCCTCAGCATCAAGCTCAGAAAGCACCTCTGAAATAGGCACATGACCACGAGCAAACAAATGAGCATGACAATGCTCAAACTCTCCACGAAGTCGGGATAAAAACTCATAGACCCGATGGAATTCCATGTCCGACTTGACAATCTGGCGGCATGGACAAGTACCACAAACAGTAGAGCGAAGAGAGTCAAGCTGACGCCAGATAACAGAACTCTGAGTGTAGAACTCATCAATAGTAGAGTCTCCTTGCTGAAGAGCATGCTCCTGTCGGACTACCGATAGATAAAGAGCATCACCCGAGGGTTGATAACGCTGACTAAGATGAGTTAACATCTCGAAGGCAATGGTGAGCCCCATAAACTCAGAAGCAAACTGAGGTAAAACACTGGAAGTGAGAATAGCCACAACACGAGAAAAATCATCACACCACTATGTGTAGGCAGCCAGATCATCCCGGTAAACAGAAAGATCATCCGAATAATCCAAGACCCGATGACTATAAGTAGCCTCTGCATCATCAACAGCAATCCTGGCTTCATTCCTATCATCATTAGAAGCATCTGCAGCAAGATCCGGTGGAGTTTGTGGTAGGGTAGGATCCACAAGAAGAACTGGACGTGGAGGAGATGGGACCTCACCAGAAAAAACACCCAAGTGGCGAAGACCCATCAAAAATCAACTGGCAGCGCGGGATGGTGACATAGCCGGATGCTGTAGAAGACATGGTGCTCTCTATTTTTTACTCTTTTTTTGGAAAAGCAATAACCGGGTCAAGAAAAGCCAGTCACGATGTCCCAGCAACCCAAGAAAACTAGATCAGATCGAGTCATGAGCAGCGACCGATTGGGCGCACACACGCTCGCGACTAGGCTAGCAGCCACGAAATCAAGGACGGGGCAGTGACGGGACATGATGTGCTTGAGCCTACCTCTTATTGTGATGTTGTTGTTCATCCTGAATGGAAGTTTGCGATGGAAGAAGAGCTCGTCGCTCTTGAGCGCAACGACACATGGGATCTAGTTTCTTTCCTCCCTGTGTTCGTCCCATCACTTGTAAGTGGGTCTATAAGATTAAGACTCGCTCTGATGGTTGTCTTGAGCGTTATAATGATTGTCTTGTGGCTCGTGGTTTTTAGGAGGAGCATGGTCATTATTATGATGAGACTTTTGGTCCTGTGGCTCGTGGTTTTTAGGAGGAGCATGGTCATTATTATGATGAGACTTTTGGTCCTGTGGCTCATTTGACCACTACCCGCACACTTCTCGCAGTTGCCTCTGTTCACCACTGGTCTGTATCCCAGCTTGATGTTAAAAATGCCTTTCTTAATGGTGAGTTGCATTAGGAGGTTTATATGCAGCCACCACCTGGGTATTCTGTTCCCAATGGCATGGTTTGCCGTCTTTGTCGCTCTCTCGATGGCCTTAAGCAAGCCCCTCGTGCTTGGTTTGAGCGTTTTGCCTTTGTGGTCACTACTGCTATTTTTTCCCCAGTGATCATGATCCAGCATTGTTTGTCCACCTTTCTACTCTTGGTCGCACTCTTCTTCTTATATATGTTGATGACATGATCATTATTGGCGACGATTTTGAGTATATTGCCTTTGTCAATGCTCATCTTAACGAGCAGTTCCTTATGTCTGATCCTGGTCATCTTTGTTACTTTCTTTGAATTGAGGTATACTCCACCTCTGATGGTTTTTTTATTCCCAAGAAAAGTATATCCAGGATCTTCTTACTCGTGCGGCTCTTAGTGACGAGCGCACTACCAAGACTCCTATGGAGCTTAATGTTCACCTTCGTGCTTTTGATGGTGAGCCCTTATCTGATCCGACGCATTATCATCATCTTGTTGGGAGTGTTTTGTATCTTGTTGTCACTCGTCCAGATATTTCCTATCCCATCCATATTCTAAGTCAGCTTGTTTCTTCTCCTACTTCAGTTCACTACAGTCACCTTGTTCGTGTTCTTCGATATCTTCGTGGCACAATCGCTCATCGTCTTTTCCCCCCGTTCTAGCTCATTACCTCTCTAGGCCTATTTGGGTGCTATGTGGGCTAGTGATCCTATGGATGGTCATTCACTTTCTGCCTACTATTTTTTTCTTGGCGGTTCTCTCATTTCCTGGAAGACGAGGAAACAGACTATAGTTTCCCGTTCGAGTGCAGAGGCATAGTTACGAGCTATGGCTCTTCTAACAGCAGAGGTAACTTGGTTACGATGGTTATTGGAGGATTTTGGTGTTTCTATTACTACACCTACCACCCTCTTGTCGGACAACACATGTGCTATTAGTATTGCGTGGGACCCCATGAAGCATGAGGTTACCAAGCATATTGGTGTTGATGCGTCTTATGTGCACGCTGCTATGCAGGATCATGTTATTGCTCTCCAACATGTGCCTTCTGAGTTAAAGCAAGTGGACTTGTTCACGAAGGCTCAAACTAGAGCACAACATGGATTTCACCTCTCCAAAAACAGTGTTGTGGATCCACCTGGAGTTTGAGGGGGGTGTTAGAGTCATATTACTGGTGTCTTTGGGCCTTTTACATTCTATTATGTTCACATCTTGTTGTTGCCTTTTTTGCTTTCTCATGTATATGTATATATTATGGCTTTGTCCTCCTAATAACATATGTGCATGCTCTACAATAATTAACTAATGACATGAGGCGCGGACCTTGTCCAAGAAGAACGGACATTGAGCTTCTGCTTCCCAGGTGTACATCCATCTAGATGGACGGTAAAATATAAAAAACAGTAAAAGAATTCACAAAATCATTTTTTATAAACATTGACGAGTCTTTCACCTGCGTGCAATTTTTCATGATGAAATTACATTCGTGACGACACGGCAAAAAATAAAAAATGGACGCTCTGAATGAACTATTTTTGCAAGATTTTGGAGGACGATTTTGTTTTTTGCCCACGAAATCACAAATGTCATTTCATCATGAAAATTTACATGCATGGAGAAAACAAAAGCAATTTTTATTGGCAAATAATTGGATTCTTTTTACTAGTTTTTGAATGTTTATGGATTTTACTATTTATATAGCAGAAGGAATGGTAGTCCAATTAATAATGAACCTTCAGAAAAACGCTCCAATGCTACACCCTAGGGCGGTACCGGGGCGAACCCTAGCCACCACCAAAAAACTCCTCTCCATTGTAGATCCTTGCCCCCGCTGGCGTCGTCCTTGTTTGCGATGGCAGCGGGCCCCAACACCAAAAGTGTTAGGGGAGCAGACCACAACGGCGGTGTAAAAGCGCGGCTGGGGCACCACGAGTGCCTCTCATTACAAGTGGCTTCTGGGGCGAAGTCCCCTGGTCGAGGCGGTGGTGTTGATCCCCTTTATCGACAACACACGACGGCACGATCTTACGACAATGGCGGTGTTGTGGATCTTGGGTCCCACCTAGGTTCATCATCGATGCGGTTTGGACCGTGCGGCGGCACGCGACGGATGTTGCATTTGGCTACGGCTGTCGAGGAGGGCATGTTTCGCGGTTCCGTACGTACCTCTGGTGTGTTGCCTTTTGGCTCGTCTGGGTGGTGGCCATTTCATGTGGTGTCGGCGATCTAAATAAAGGTGGTTTTGGCCCTGCTGATCTTCGAGCACCATGTCACCGGTTTGCTTCATGCCTGCCTCCTCGATCTGGACGCCGACGAGTTCTGGTCTTACTGTCTGAGCTTGTTTGTAGTTTGGATGATGACGTCACTAGATATCTAGATCGGAATTGATCCGATCGTGCTCGCCCTTCTCTCTGGTCAGTGTGGCTTCATGAGGGTGTGGCATGAAAGTGAAGCTTTCTTGTTACTGCCATGGGACATGTCTGATACATTACCAGCGTATTTATAATTTTTGATTGTTTCATGCTATTATATTATCAATTTTAAATACCTTTTAAGCAAAAAAATACCATTTTCGTGAACTAACCTATTAACCTAGTGCCTCATGCCAACTATTGTTTTCTGTTTGTTTTTGGATTCATAGAAAATCCATACCAAACGGAGTTCAAGCGCTACGAAACATTTTGACGATTTTTTTCTGGACAAGAGGGACCCTAGAAGCTTTGGTAGGAGACTAGGCGTGAAACGAGGAGATGGCAAGACAACAGGGCGTGGCGAGGGGCTGGTCGTGCCATGATGTCTTGTGGGCCCCCCTTGGATCCGTCTGACCTAATTTCAACTCTATAAATCCCTAAATATTCTGAAACCCCAAGAGAGCCACCTAAAACAATTTTTCCGCCGCCACAAGTCTACTCTTCCGCAATCCCATTTGGAGACCTTTTTTGGCACCCTACCGGAGGAAGAATGGGTCATGGAGAACTTCTACATCAACCTTGTTGTACCTTCGATGATGTGTGAGTAGTTCACCACAGACCTATGGGTCCATAATGATTAGCTAGATGGCTTCTTGTCTCTCTTTGATCTTTAATACCATGTTCTCTTTAGAGATCTATTCGAGGTAATCCTTTTGTGCAGTCTGTTTGGTGGGATTCGATGGATTGTTAGTTTATGATCAAATTATTCATTGAAAGTAATTGAGTCAACCCGGAACTTTATTATGTCTGATTTATATATCTATGTAATGCTTTCCGATCTATGGTTTTTTTGTCCAAGTTGATCTATCGATCGTCAGTGGAAGTGGTGCACAATAGTGGCTTCAATCTTGCGGTGTCCTCAGCCAATGACAGTAGGGGGAGTGAGGCACGTATTGTATTGTTGCTACTAAGGATAAAATAGTGTAGTTTAATCATATTGATTGGTTTATTATGTCTACATTATATCATCTTGCTTAAAGCGCTACTCTGTTTGTTATGAATTTAATATCATAGATGTAGGCAGGATTTGGTCGATTGGCGGAGTAATAGTAGTAGATGCAGGCAGTACTTGATCTACTTGTCACGGACTTAATGCCTATGTATATGGGTCATGCCATGAATAACATCATAACATGCGCTTTTCTATCAATTGTCCAACAGTAATTTCTTTGCCCACCATATGCTACGGTAAAAGAGAGAAGTCTCCAGTGAAAACTATGGCCCCGGGTCTACTTTCATCATATTACAAAAACCAAAAAACACCGTGCTGTAAGTTATTTACTTTTATATTACTTTGAAAATTATCTATCAATCATGATTAGATTTAATCCTTGTTGTCAACAAGTATAAGGGGATTGGCAACCTGCTTGCTCGCGTTGGGTGCAAGTATTTGCTCTTTTGTGTAGAGCTGACGTTGACCGGTGTCTGCGTGATTCTCCTAATGGTTCAATAAACCTTTGTTCTTAATTGAGGAAAATACTTTTTGCTACTTTACTAATGCATCACAACTAGCAATGTTGGAGAAAGTTGGGGCGGCTATGATCGGAGGTATACAATGGTGATCAAGACTAGCGACGCAGGTTCTTATTGTGTGTCTGGTGATTGGTAAGTTGCAGTGCCGGCCTTGGCAAGAGGGGAAGGCAGGACAGGTGGACTGCATTTTTGGTGGTGCTCGTCGACAACCGAGTTGAGGTTTCCAGGGTGAAAACCGAAGGTCTGGCCTTAGTTGGTTGTACCTAGCAATGGCCTTGCTGAAGGCATTGTTTTGTTAACTCATAATTTCTCTAGGGTGAAAACTCAAGATCTTCAATCGGGAAATGACAAAGCTTGTGTATTGTTTCCTTCTTGGAGTCGTTTCTTTTGAGAATCTCTTGTATGGTCTTGGTGTTGTATTTGCTGGAGGTTTGAGTGTTGTTGTTGCGAGTGTTTCATCACTGTGGCTTGGGCTTTGTTTTCTATTTCTCTCTTTATTTTGTTTCCTTTCTTGGATGTACGCATCCTTGATGTCTTTGGCCATCTTGTTGTTGTAGAGGCTACGAGTAATTGGTATCTTCCCGATATTAATATATTCCCTTTATCAAAAAATATAACAGGATCAATTGATCTAGGACTAGAACGACGCTTCTGAAGAAACGCTTGGTAGTACTAGCTAGTGAAAAATGAGCTAAGTGATGTGGTCGCCTACTAGAGGTAGGATCACGAACTGGGATATCCTAGGGCCCGACACCACTAGTCATTCAAGCTCATAAGTCCTGACGCATTCAAACACGTCGTTAAGTAGGTGATAACCCACAAGTGTAGGGGATCGTTTGTAGCCTTTTTCGACAAGTAAGAGTGTCGAACCCAACGAGGAGCTAAAGGTAGAACAAATATTCCCTCAAGTTCTATCGACTACCGATACAACTCTACGCATGCTAATGCTTGCTTTACCTAGAACAAGTATGAAACTACTTTGCTGGAATTAAACTAGAAGTACTTTGCAAGATAATAAATGACATGGAAACAAAAGTTAGGTGTTGTTTTAATAAAAGAACAATAAAAGTAAATATCTTAGTAGAAAGCTTTTTTGTGTAACGCAAGAGAAAGATTGTCCCTAGGCAATTGAATATAATATGATAGTTATTTGTTATATGCAATGATGGAGAGGCATACGCTAACACACTTTTCGTACTTGGATCATATGCACTTATGATTGGAACTCTAGCAAGTATCTTCAACTACCAAAGTTCATTAAGGTAAAACCCAAACATAGCATTAACCCACCTACTCCCATACGCAACAACCCACCTACTCGGACATGTGCTTCTGTCACTAACGTAACCCACCATAGGAAAATCATGAACATATTGCAACACCCTACAGCGGGGATCCCTCACGTTTGCGCGACATGGAGGGCACCATATGACAACACCTTATCAACATACAACTCATATCCATAGCATCATACCACAATTAACCCATAGGACAAAAGAGATCTACTCAAAACTCATAGGATAGCCAAATATCATTGGGAAATAATATATGGTGTTGAGCACCATGTTTAAGTAGAGATTACAACGGGGAAGAGAGGTGTTACACCACCACATAGAGGGGGAGAGAGTTGGTGTTGATGGCGGCGAAGTTGTTGGTGTAGATCATCATCACGATGATTGCCCCGGCGGCATTCTGACGCCACCGTGGGAGAGGGGCAGCAAGCCCCCCTCCTTATTCTTATTCCTTGGCCTCCCCCTAGATGGGAGGAGAGTTTCCCCTCTGGTCCATGGCCTGCATCACAGCGGAGGGGCAGGAGCCCCTCCGACATTGGATCTCCCTCTCTATTCTCTTTAGTTTCACGTTCCTCTTGTGTGGCCGAAAACCGTTTCGTATATTCCCGGAGATCTGTAACTCCGATTGCGCTGAGATTTGTGGGGATTTTTATCTGAAAATTAGCTTCCTTGCAGCCGAAGGAGGGATCCCATCGACTTACGAGGTGGGCACAACCCATCACCACATGCTAGGGCCATTGGGAGCGCCCTCGTGTCTTGTGGTGGCTGTGGGTCCTCGTTTGCGTTGATGCCACCTCCCAAAATTCACAAATATTCCAATATAAGTTTCGTAAATTTTTATCGCGTTTGGACTTTGTTTGATATGGATATTCTGCAAAACAAAAAACATGCAAAAAACAGGAACTGGCATTGAGCACTATGTCAATAGGTTAGTCCAATAAATCATATAAAATGATGCCAAGAATATATGAAAGTTGTCTAATATTTTCATGAAACAATCAAAAATTATAGATACAATGGAGACATATCAACATCCCCAAGCTTAATTCCATCTCGTCCTCGAGTAGGTAAATGATAAAAAGATAATTTTTGATAGGGAATGCTACCAAGCATAATCTTGATCATATATCTAATCATGGCATGAATATTAAGACATGAGTGATTGAAAGCAATACTCTATAATTTGACATAACGATATTAATACTCAGGCATCCCAACAAATAATCATGTTTTTCAAAATATCAAGGCTAAAGAACGAGATCCCTACAAAATCATATAGCCTTGTCATGCTATGTCGTCTTAACACAAAGTACAAATCATGCATTACCCCGGTGTTAGCCAAGCAATTGGTTCATACTTTTTAACATGCTTCGGCATTTTCAACTTTCACGCAATACATGAGCGCAAGCCATGGATATAACAATATGGGTGGAATAGAGTATGATGATAGGGGTAAATATAGAGAAGACAAAAAGTAAGAAAGTCTCACATCGAAGCGGCTTGTCAACGGGCTATGGAGATGGCCGTCAATTATATCAATGTGAGGAGTAGGAATTGCCATGAAACGGATGCACTAAGAGCTATAAGTGTCTGAAAGCTCAATATGAAAACTAAGTGGGTGTGCATCTAACTCTATAATGAAAAATTCCCACTAGTATATGAATGTGACAACATAGGAGACCCTCAACATCAAAAACATGGTGCTACTTTGAAGCACAGGTGTGGAATTAGCATGACCCTTCTCTCTTTGTATCTCATTTTTTTATTTTTTATTTTTTATATTTGTCCAGGGCCTCATCCCGACTTGTGGGGGAATCATAGTTTCCATCATCCTTTCCTCACTGGGACATGCTCTAATAATGAATAATGATGATCATCACACTTCTATTTACTTAGAACTCAATATTACAACTCGATACTACACAAAGTATGACTCTGTATGAATGCAATGATCTAGCATAGCAAAGATTTCAAAAAACCGACCAGCCATGGAAACATCAGGCTAGCTATCTTACGATCTTGTAAAGCAATATGACAATGAATTCTCAAGTCATCAAAACATAAGCGGTGGAAGTTGCATGACAATATATCCCGGAATGGCTATGGAAATGCCATAATAGATAGCTATAGTGGCTGTTTTGAGGAAGATATCATAAGGCTTATGTGTGATAGAGCATATCATATCACGAGGTTTGGATGCATCGGCGAAGTTTGCACCGACTCTTGAGGTGAGAAAGGGCAATGCACGGTTCCGTAGAGGCTAGCAAATTGCAGAAAGGTAAGAGTGCGTATAATCCATGGACTCACATTAGTCATAAAGAACTCATATACTTATTGCAAAAATTTATTATCCCTCGAAGCAAAGTATTACTACGCATTCCCCAAGGGGGAGGTTGGTAGGAGTTAACCATCGCGTGCTCTTGACCTTCACACAAAGATAAAAAATCAAGGATAAATTGTGCTCCAACTTCCTAGCATAACGAGAGACTATACATGCATGCTTCAGGAATCACAAACCTTAAATCCAATATCTTACTAAACACAGTCATCCACTAGTACCTCCCTCATATTATCATCTCTATATCTCAAAACTATTGCAAGGAATCAAACATATCATATTCAGTGATCCATAAGTTTTATGTAGGATTTTATGACTAACCATGCAAATGACCAATTCCTGCTGATTCTCTAAATAGATATAAGTGAACAAAGAGAGTTTAATTCTTTCTACAAAATACCATAATCTAATAAGTAGAAGTGAACAAAAAGAGCATTCTAAAAATAAGGGTTTTCTATATGAAGAGAAACAACCAATCCAAACTTCAAATGATATAAGTGAAGCACATGAAGCATTCTATAAAGCCATACTCAAAAGATATAAGTGAAGTGCAATGAGCATTCTACAAATCAACCATGGACTATTTCATACCAGCATGGTGCATACAAGAAAAGTGAAAACTAAACACAAAAGACGCCCCAAGATTTACACATATCACATGAACGAAACCAAAACGAAAAAAATATCGAGAGTTGTTGAGGAAAGATGAGATGCCATCTAGGGCATCCCCAAGCTTAGATGTTTGAGTATCCTTGGATATTTACTTGGTTTGCCTTGGGAAACCCCAATCTTGAAATCTTTCCTGTCCTCATTCTCTTATATCGAGACCTCCTTGATCTTTGAACACTGCATCCCCACAAAACTTAATAGAAAATTGGTGAGATCCGTTAGTATAATAAAGAAAATTACTAATTTAGGTACTATTGAAAACCCATTCATATTTTATATTTTCATTATACCTGCTGTATTATAACTTCTCCGTCGCTTATACCACCGTTAAAATTGATAGTTTCATCAAAACAAGCAAACCAATGCATCAAAAACAGAATCTGTCTTAAACAAGACAATCTCTAGTAATCTGAACATTTACTATATTTATGTAACTCAAAAGATTTTGAAAAAATAGGAATAAATAAAAAATCTGTATATCAATATTTTGTAATAATTTCAGAAACTTTTGATGTTCTAGTAAAAAAAGTAAATTCACGCACTACAACCAAAGTTTCTGTTTTTACACCGCACATACCAACAAGCAATCTAATCATGCTAAAGGCAAGTCTTGGCACAATATTTTTATAATAAAATGGATTTGTACAAGGGGATTATTATTTTTGTTGAAAATTTTATATGATTCAAGATTCACAAAGTTTCATGGGCATGAACAAAGTTCAAGGCTAGCCCCCACTTCAACGATGCTCATAATCTCTCTCACTTTCACCTTTCTTTTTGTGAAGTTCTAGGTACCACTCTATATTTTTTGTTTTTAAACTTTATAAAATCACTCAACATAATAAAATGACTCTCTTAAACTTCCGGGTTGTCTCCCTGACAATGCTTTCTTTAAAGCCATTAATCTAGGCATAAAGTGCTAAAGTAATGGATCCACCCGGATCCCAAGGTATATCAAAGACAATTTTAATTAAAAATGATCTATAATTTAGTTGTGAGAACAAAGCAACATATATCATGCAATGACGAAGTCTAACTCTCTTCCTATGCATCAGCATGTGATACAAGAACAATTCATGCACATTAAGGAAAGGCCAATGCATTGTTTAAACAGTTTCTTGCAAATTTATAGTATTGGAAACATAGAGAGGTGAAGATGTAGTTCCTATCTCATAACAATTGCAAGTAGGATCATCAAGCACATGCATATTATATTCATCAAAATCATCATGTGTAGTAACAAAACGCAACCCATCAATATAATCCTTAATAAGAGCAAACTTCTCCGATATAGTATAGTTGGGAGAATTCAAAAAGATAATAGGGCTATCATGTGTGGGTGCAATGACAACAATTTCATGCTTAACACAAGGAACTATAGCAAGTTGATCTTCATAAGCATAATTCATATTGGCATCATGGCCACAAGCATAACAAGCATCAAGTTCATCAAAAAGGGATATTTCAAATGAATCCAAGGGATCATAGCATTCATCATTCGGTAAGCCCAAAGGGAAATTAAATAATGTATGAGTTTAAGAGTTACTCTCATTAAAAGGTGGGCACGGGTAGCTAATCCGCTCTTCCTCCTTTTGTTCTTCGCTCTCATCCTCATCTTTTCATCTAATGAGCACACAGTTTCAGCAATTTCTTCTTTCATAGATTCTTGCAAAATACTAATCTCTTCCAAGGCAACGGATATTCTCTCAATAAATTAAATAACATCATTATTGTATTCATAATTATCATAGCAATATTTAAGTATGGATAAATTTTTAGATTTGAAGGAACATCATGATACTTTTCAATCAAAGAAGCAATTTCATAAGCACCTTTAAAAGCAACAAATTCTTCTATTTATTTCCACATCATAGTAATCATATATACCATTATTATAATAAGCTAAGGTTTTACTATCATTAAATGATCATTGAAAGGGAAGGTTTGGAGCCTTTATCTTAGAGCAACAAGTAAAATCATGTCTCAAGCATGCATCCCAAGCAAACCATTGCAATATTATGATTTGATCCCATAAGTTTTTCCCTTTTTGAGATAAGCGATAATCTCTAAAGTACTCACGTTGATCCAGCGTGTCTTCAATTATAAAGTTCAATGACGATTTCTTAGGATTATCAAAAGAGTAATTAATGCGTTTCACATAACTAGCATCGAGGGTTTTAGGAGGTTCCTCATCTTCATGAGTAGCAAGTACCACTAATCTTTTGGGTGTTTAGTGTTCCATATCCATAAATAAAGATATAGAACAACTAATAACAGGAAATAAAAATTACTTAGTGATAACGCAAAGAAGCACACACATGAATATTCACCCCACGCTGTTGCTTCCCAGCAACGGCGCTAGAAAAAGGTCTTGATAACCCACAAGTGTAGGGGATTGGTTTTAGCCTTTTTCGATAAGTAAGAGTGTCGAACCCAACAAGGAGCTAAACGTAGAACAAATATTCCCTAAAGTTCTACCGACCACTAATAGAACTCCACTCACGCTAATGCTTGCTTCACCTAGAACAAGTATGAAACTACTTTGCGGGAATAAAACTGAAGTACTTTGCAAGATAATAAAGGACGTGGAAATAAAAGTTAGGTGTTGTTTTAATAAAAGAACAATAAAAGTAAATAGCTTAGTAAATATAATATGATAGATACTTGTTATATGCAATGAGGGAGAGGCATACACTAACACACTTTCCATAATTGGATCATATGCACTTATGATTGGAACTCTAGAAAGCATCCGCAACTACCAAAGTTCAATAAGGTAAAACCCAACCATAGCATTAAGTGTCAATTCCCCTTCACTCCCATACGCAACAACCCACCTACTCGGATCTGTGCTTCTGTCACTCACGCAATCCATCATAGGCAAATGATGAACATATTGCAACACCCTACAGTAGGGATCCATCATGTTTGCGCGACACGGAGGGCACCATAGGACAACACCATATCAACACACAACTCATATCCGTAACAACATACCACAATTAACCCATAGGACAAAACAATGTTGGGGAACGTCGCATGGGAAACAAAAAATTTACTACGCACACGCAAACCTATCCATGGTGATGAGCATCTACGAGAGGGAGAGTGGATCTACGTACTGTTGTAGATTGCTAAGCGGAAAGCGTTAAGAAACGCGGTTGGTGTAGTCGAACATCTTCGCGATCCAAATCGCCGAGCGTCCCACGATCTCATCACGATCCGTCCCGCGATCCAATCACGATCCGTCCCGTGAACTCATCACGATCCGTCCCGCGATCTCATCACGGTCCGTCTCACGACCTTGATCATGATCTGTCCCGCGAACTCATCACGATCCGTTCCACAATCTCATCACGAACCGTCTCGCGATCTCGATCACGGTCCTTCCGATCTAGCGCCGAACGGACGGCACCTTCGCGTTCAGCACACGTGCAGCTTGATGATGATCTCCACCGTCTTGATCCAGCAAGAGAAGGTGGAGAGGACAGAGAGTTCACCGGCAGCGTGACAGCGCTCCGGTGATGGTGGTGGAGTGATTCCGGGAGGGTTTCGCCTAAGCGCTGCGGAAAACCGATCTAGAGGAGCACCGGTGGAACGAGTAGCACGTGGCTGCAATTGTAAGCCAAACCCTAGCTATTCCACCAGTATATATAGGAGGAGAGGAGAGGAGAGGCAGCCAAGGCCTTTGGTTCAGCCGAATAGGAGGTGGGAAGCAATCCTACTTCACCTCCAATCCTAGTTGGAGTAGGATTGCCTCCTATTGGCTGATTTTTCACCTTTTCCTTAGCCTTTTTCTCTTCCTGCGCCATGGGCCTTTGTGGCTGGTTTTACCAGCCCACTAAGGGCTGGTTAACACTCTCCCACAGCCCATGGACCTCTTGGGGTCGAAATACCCCTCCCGGAGGCCTCCCGGTACACTACCGGCACTCCCGGTACACTACCGATGAGCTCGAAACTTTTCCGGCGACCAAACTGGGACTTCCTATATATGAATCTTTACCTCCAGACCATACCAGAGCTCCTCGTGACGTCCGGGATCTCATCCGGGACTCCGAACAACCTACAGTCACCACCATACACAACTCTATACTACCGAAACGTTACCGAACCTTAAGTGTGCAGACCCTGCGGGTTCGAGAACTATGTAGACATGACTGAGACACCTCTACGGTCAATAACTAATGGCAGGACCTGGACGTCCACATTGGTTCCTACATATTCTATGAATATCTTCATCGGTCGAACCTCTATGTCAAGGATTCAGTTAATCCCGTATAACGTTCCCTTTGTTGTTCGGTATGTTACTTGCCCGATATTCGATCGTTCGTATCTCCATACCTAGTTCAATCTCGTTACCGGCAAGTCTCTTTACTCGTTTTGTAATACAAGATCCCACAACTAACAATTAGTCACATTGCTTGCAAGGCTTATTGTGATGTTGCATTACCGAGTGGGCCCCGAGATACCTCTCCGTCACACGGAGTAACAAATCCCAGTCTTGATCCATGCCAACTCAACAGACACCCTCGGAGATACCTGTAGAGCACCTTTATAGTCACCCAGTTACGTTTGCGACGTTTGGTACACACAAGGCACTCCTCCGATGTCCGTGAGTTGCATGATCTCATGGTCATAGGAACATATACTTGACATGCAGAAAACAGTAGCAATAAACTGACACGATCATATGCTACGTTTGTAGTTTGGGTCTTGTCCATCACATCATTCTCCTAATGATGTGACCCCGTTATCAAATGACATCTCATGTCCATGGCTAGGAAACCTTAACCATCTTCGATCAACGAGCTAGTCCATTAGAGGCATACTAGGGACATGGTTTTGTCTATGTATCCACACATGCATCTAAGTCTCCGATCAATACAATTATAGCATGGATAATAAACGGTTATCAGAACAAGGAAATATGATAATAACTAATTTATTATTGCCTCTAGGGCATA
The DNA here is from genome assembly GCA_022496015.1 of Hordeum marinum. Lineage (NCBI taxonomy): Eukaryota > Viridiplantae > Streptophyta > Magnoliopsida > Poales > Poaceae > Hordeum > Hordeum marinum. Next base: position 423,428,657 of record CM039678.1, on the reverse strand, counting down.
TTTCCAGCAGTCTCCCACTTGCACTAGAGTCAATAATCTAGTTCACATCACCATGTGATTTGCATTGTTATGAATCTAACACCCAATGAGTTCTGGGGTTCGATCATGCTTTGCATGTGAGAGAGGTCTTATAGTCAACGGGTCTGTAACATTCAGATCCATGTGTACTTTGCAAATCTATGTCAAACCGTAAACACTGCTACCACACTCCACTTGGTACTTTACCAAATGGCTGCTCCACTATACGTATCCAGATTGCTACTACGAGCCATCCGGATTGGTGTTTAAAGCTTGCATCGACGTAACTCTTCACGATGAACTCTCTATTACCTCCATAATCGAGAAACATCTCCTTAGTCCTCTGGTTACTAAGAATAATTTCGACCGCTGTCTAGTGATCCACTCCTGGACCACTCTAGTACCCCTTGATAGACTCACGGCAAGGCACACACAGGTGCGGTACACAGCATGGAATACTACACAGAGCCTATGGCTAAGGCATAGGGGACGACGTTCGTCTTTTCTCTTTCTTCTACCGTTGTCGAGCTTTGAGTCTTACTCAAATTCACACCTTTATAAATCAGGTGAGAACTCTTTCTCTGACTGATCCATTTTGAACTCTTTCAAAATCTTGTCAAGGTATGTATTTATTGAAAGTCTCACCAAGCATCTTGATCTATCTCTATAGATTTTGATGCTCAACAATTAGGTAGCTTTATCCAGGTCTTCCTTTGAAAATAACTTTTCAAACAACCATTTATGCTTTCCAGAAATCCTACATTACTTCCGATCAACAATATGTCATCCACATATACTTATCAGAAATTCTATAGTGCTCCCACTCACTTTATTGTAAATACACGTTTCTCGTAAACTTTGTATAAATATTAAAACTTTGATCACCTCATCAAAGCGTATATTCCAACTCCGAGATGCTTGCTTCAGTCCATAGAAGGATCACTAAAGCTTGCACACCTTTTAGCATCCTTAGGACTGACAAAACCATCCAGTTGTATCACATACAACCTTTCCTCAAGTAAACCGTTAAGGAAACAATGTTTTGACATCCATCTGCCAGATTTCATAATTGAAAATGCAGCAACTGCTAACATAATTCCAACAGACTTTAGCATCGCTATGAGTGAGAAAGTCTCATCGCAGTCAACTCCTTGAACTTGTCACAAACATATTTGCAACAAGTCGAGCTTTACAAATGGTGACAATTACCATCAGCGTCTGTCTTCATTCTAAAGATCCATTTGTACTCAACGACTTGCCGTCCAACGAGCAAGTCTACCAAAGTCTATACTTGGTTTTCATACATGGATCCTATCTCGGATTTCATGGCCTCCAACCATTTGTCGGAACCCGGGCCCATCATCGCTTCTCCATAGCTCGTAGGTTCATCGTTGTCCAGCAACATGATCTCCAAGACAGGGTTGTCGTACCGCTTAGGAGCAGTAGACATCCTTGTCGACCTACGAAATTCGATAGTAACTTGATCCTAAAGCTTCATGATCATCATCATTAACTTCCTCTTCAACTAACGTAGGCTTCACAGAAACATCTTCCTGCGCTGCGCTACTCTCTGGTTGAACAAAGGTTTAACAACCTCATCCAATTCTATCTTCCTCCCACTCAATTCTTTCGAGAGAAACTTTTTCTCGATAAAGGATCCGTCTTAGTAACAAACACTTTGCACTTGGATCTGAGTAGAAGGTTCACCCAACTGATCTTAGGGTATTCTATGAATATGCATTTGTCCGCCTTGGGTTCGACCTCATTAGGTGAAAACATTTTCCACACAAGTGTCGCAGCCCCAAATATTAAGAAATGACAGCTTAGGTTTCTATCAAACCATAATTCACACGGTGTCATCTCAACGGATTTAGATAGTGCCCTATTTAAAGTGAATGTAGTTGTCTCTAATGCATAACCCCAAAATTATAGTAGTAAAACGATAAGAGACATCATAGCACGCACCATGTCCAATAGAGCATAACTATGATGTTCGGACACACCATCACACTAAGGTGTTCCAGGTGGTGTTTAGTTGTGAAACAACTTTCACATTGTCTTAAGTTGTATGCCAAACTCATAACTCAGATATTCACCTCCACGATCACATCGCAGACATCTTTATCTTCTTGTCACGACGATCTTTAAACTTCACTCTCAATCTGTTTGAACCTTTCAAACAATTCAGACTTGTGTTTCGTTAAGTAAACATACACTATATCTACTCAAATCATAAGTGAAGGTAAGAAAATAATGATATCCACTGCATGCTACAAGACTCACTGGATTGCATACATCAACATGTATCATTTCCAATTAATCACTTGCCCGCTCCATCCAACGGGGTTTTTAGTCATCTTGCCCAAGAGGCATGGTTCGCATGTCTCAACCGATTCGAAATCGAATGATTCCAAAGATCCATCAGCATGGAGTTTCTTCATGCGCTTTATACCAATATGACATTTAGCGGCAGTGCCACAAGTATGTGGTACTATCATTATTAACTTTGTATCTTTTGACATCAGTGTTATGAACATGTGTATTATTACGATCAAGATTTGAACAAACCATTCTCACTGGGTGCATGACCATTGAAGGTATTATTCATGTAAATACAATAACCATTATTCGCTAACTTAAATGAATAATCGTATTGCAATAAACATGATCTAATCATGTTCATGCTCAACGCAAAACACCAAATAACATTTATTTAGGTTCGTCACTAATCCTGAAGGTAGAGAGAGCGTGCGATGTTGATCACATCAACCTTGGAAACATTTCCAACACATATCGTCACCTCACCCTTAGCTAGTTCTCCGTTTATTCCGTAGCTTTTATTTCGAGTTACTAACATTTAGCAATTGAACCGGTATCCAATACCCAGGTGCTACTAGGAGTACTAGCAAGGTACACATCAATAACTCGTATATCAAATATACTTCTGTCGATGTTGCCAGCCTTCTTATCTACCAAGTATCTAGGGTTGTTTCGCTTCAGCGACCGCTCGCCTCATAACAGAAGCACTTAGTCTCGGGTTTGAGTTCAATTTGGGTTGCTTCACTGGAGCAGCAACTGACTTGCTATCCATGAAGTTTCCCTCCTTGCTCTTGCCCTTCTCGAAACTAGTGGTTTGATTAACCATCAACACTTGACGCTCCTTCTTGATTTCTACCTTCGCGGTGTCAAACATCGCGAACAGCTCAGGGATCAATACTTCTATCCCTGGTGTTTTATAGTTCATCACTAAGTTCTAGTAGCTTTAGTGACAGTGACTTGGAGAACTATATCAATCACTATCTTATCTGGAAGATCAAATCCCACTTGATTCAAGAGATTGTAGTACCCAGACAATTTGAGTACATGCTCAACGATTGAGCTATTCTCCTTCATCTTACAGGCAAAGAATCTTGTTGGAGATCTCATATCTTGCAACACAGGCACGAGCCTGAGATCACAATCTCTGCTCCTAGAACATCTCATATGTCCCATGACGTTCAAAATGTTTCGGAGCCTCAATTCTAAGCCGTAATGCATGACGCACTAAACTATCAAGTAGTCATCCAAACGTGCATGTCAGATGTTCACAACATCTACAGACGACGCTAGAGGGCGTGGCGCACCGAGCGGTGCATTAAGGACATAAGCCTTCTGTGCAGCAATGAGGACAATCCTCAGATCACGGACCTAGTCCGCAATATTGCTACCAACATCTTTCAACTCTATTTCTCAAGGAACATATAAAAATTTAAGGGAGCTACAACGCGAGCTAGTAATCTACAACATAATTTGCAAAGAAACTATTGACTATGTTCATGATAAATGAGTTCAATTAATCATATTACTTGAGAACTCCCACTCAAATTGACATCCCTCCGATCATTCGAGTGATACATGATCCAAATTCACCAACTCAAGTCCGATCATCACGTGAGTTGAGGTGGCTGCAATGGTGAACATCATTATGTTGATCATATCTACTATATGACTCATGTTCGACCTTTCGGTCTCTTGTGTTCCGAGGCCATGTCTGTACATGCTAGGCTCGTCAAGTTTAACCCGAGTGTTTTGCACGTGCAAGTCTGGCTTGCACCCGTTGTATGTGAACGTAGAGTCTATCACACCCGATCATCATGTGGTGTCTCAACATGACGAACTTTCGCAACGGTGCACACTCGGGGAGAACACAATTTATCTTGAAATTAAGCGAGGGATCACCTTATAATGCTACCGTCGTCCTAAGCAAAACAAGGTGCATAAAAAGGATTAACATCACATGCAAATCATAAGTGACATGATATGTCCATGAACTTGTGCTTTTGATCTCCATCTAGAAAGCACCGGCATGATCTCCATCGTCACCGGCATGACACCATGATCTCCATCATCTTGATCTCCATCAACGTGTCGCCATCGGGGTTGTCACGCCCTGCATGCTTCTACTAATATTGCTACCGTTTAGCGATAAAGTAAAGCATTACATAGCGCTTAATGATTGACATGCAGGTCATACAATAATTAAAGACAACCCTATGGCTCCTGCCGGTTGCCGTATTCATCGACATGCAAGTCGTGATTATCTATACATCACATGATCATCTCATACATCATATATATCACATCATGTAATTGGCCATATCATATCACAACATACCCTGCAAAAACAAGTTAGACGTCCTCTAATTGTTGTTGCATGTTTTACGTGGCTGCTACGAGTATCTAGCAAGAACAATTCTCACCTTCGCAAAAACCACAATGGTGATACACTAGTTGCTTTTCAACCTTCTCAAGGACCGCCTTTCTCGAATCCGATCCAACTAAAGTGAGAGAAACTGTCACCCGCAAGCCATCTAGGCAACAAGTTGCGTCGAGGCAACCGGTCTCTCGTAAGCGTACGAGTAATGTTGGTCCAGGCCGCTTCATCTGACAATCCCGCTGAACCAAAATACGACCAAGGGAGGAAGCAATCTAAGCATCAACACCCACAAACCTTTTGTGTTCTACTCGAGATCTCATCGAACCATCAACCTAGCTCATGATGCCACTGTTGGGGAACGTCGCATGGGAAACAAAAATTTTCCTACGCACACGCAAACCTATCCATGGTGATGAGCATCTACAAGAGGGAGAGTGGATCTACGTACCCTTGTAGATCGCTAAGCGGGAAGCGTTAAGAAACGCGGTTGGTGTAGTCGAACATCTTCGCGATCCAAATTGCCGAGCGTCCCGCGATCTCATCACGATCCGTACCGCGATCCAATCACGATCCGTCCCGTGAACTCATCACGATCCGTCCCGCGATCTCATCACGATCCGTCTCACGACCTTGATCACGATCTGTCCCGCGAACTCATCACGATCCGTTCCACAATCTCATCACGAACCGTCTCGCGATCTCGATCACGGTCCTTCCGATCTAGCGCCGAACGGACGGCACCTCCGCGTTCAGCACACGTGCAGCTTGATGACGATCTCCACCGTCTTGATCCAGCAAGAGAAGGTGGAGAGGACAGAGAGTTCACCGGCAGCGTGACGGTGCTCCGGTGATGGTGGTGGAGTGATTCCGGTAGGGCTTCGCCTAAGCGCTGCAGAAAACCGATCTAGAGGAGCACCGGTGGAACGAGTAGCACGTGGCTGCAATTATAAGCCAAACCCTAGCTATTCCACCAGTATATATAGGAGGAGAGGAGAGGAGAGGCAGCCAAGGCCTTTGGTTCAGCCGAATAGGAGGTGGGAAGCAATCCTACTTCACCTCCAATCCTAGTTGGAGTAGGATTGCCTCCTATTGGCTGATTTTTCACCTTTTCCTTAGCCTTTTTCTCTTCCTGCGCCATGGGCCTTTGTGGCTGGTTTTACCAGCCCACTAAGGGCTTGTTAACACTCTCCCACAGCCCATGGACCTCTTGGGGTCGAAATACCCCTCCCGGAGGCCTCCCGGTACACTACCGGCACTCCCGGTACACTACCGATGAGCTCGAAACTTTTCCGGCGACCAAACTGGGACTTCCTATATATGAATCTTTACCTCCGGACCATTCCGGAGCTCCTCGTGACTTCCGGGATCTCATCTGGGACTCCGAACAACCTTCAGTCACCACCATACACAACTCTATACTACCGAAATGTCACCGAACCTTAAGTGTGTAGACCCTGCGGGTTCGAGAACTATGTAGACATGACCGAGACACCTCTACGGTCAATAACCAATGGAGGGACCTGGATGTCCACAATGGTTCCTACATATTCTACGAAGATCTTCATCGGTCGACCCTCTATGTCAAGGATTTAGTTAATCCCGTATAACGTTCCCTTTGTTCTTCGGTATGTTACTTGCCCGAGATTCGATCGTCGGTATCTCCATACCTAGTTCAATCTTGTTACCGGCAAGTCTCTTTACTCGTTTCGTAATACAAGATCCCGCAACTAAAAATTAGTCACATTGCTTGCAAGGCTTATTGTGATGTTGCATTACCGAGTGGGCCCCGAGATACCTCTCCGTCACACGGAATAACAAATCCCAGTCTTGATCCATGCCAACTCAACAGACACCCTCGGAGATACCTGTAGAACACCTTTATAGTCACCCAGTTACGTTGCGACGTTTGATACACACAAGGCACTCCTCCGATGTCTGTGAGTTGCATGATCTCATGGTCATAGGAACATATACTTGACATGCAGAAAACAGTAGCAATAAACTGACACGATCATATGCTACGTTTGTAGTTTGGGTCTTGTCCATCACATCATTCTCCTAATGATGTGACCCCGTTATCAAATGACATCTCATGTCCATGGCTAGGAAACCTTAACCATCTTTGATCAACGAGCTAGTCCATTAGAGGCATACTAGGGACATGGTTTTGTCTATGTATCCACACATGCATCTAAGTCTCCGATCAATACAATTATAGCATGGATAACAAATGATTATCAGAACAAGGAAATATGATAATAACTAATTTATTATTGCCTCTAGGGCATATTTCCAACAAAGAGATCTACTCAAACATCATAGGATAGCCAAATATCATTAGGAAATAATATATGGAGATGAGCACCATATTTAAGTAGAGATTACAATGGGGAAGAGAGGTTTTACCCCGCTACATAGAGGCGGGAGAGTTGGTGTTGACGACGGCAAAGTTGTTGGTGTAGATCGTCATCGCGATGATTGCCCCGGTGGCGTTCCGGTGCCTACGGGGGAGAGGGGGGAGAGCCCCCTCCTCCTTATCCTTCCTTGGCCTCCCCCTAGATCCATGTCCTCCATGGCAGCGGAAGGGCTCCCCTCCGAGATTGTATCTCCCTCTCAGTTCTCTTCTATTTTGCGTTCCTATTTTGTGGATCAAAACCATTTCTTATATTTCCGGAGATCTATAACTCCAATTGCGCTGAGATTTTTAGGGGATTTTTATCTGAAAATTAGCTTTCGTGCGGCCAAAGGAGAGATCCGACCGACTTACGAGGTGGGCATAACACATCACCATGCGCTAGGGTCCTTGGGCCCATCTCGGTGTCTAGTGGTGGTTGTGGGCCCTCATTTGCATTGATTCCACCTCCCAAAATTCACAAACATTCCTAAATAATTCTCCATAAATTTTTATCGCGTTTGGACTTCATTTGATATGGATATTCTACGAAACAAAAAACATGCAACAAACAGGAACTAGCACTGGGCACTGGATCAATAGGTAGTCCAGTAAATCATATAAAATAATGCCAAAAATATGTGAAAGTTGTATAATATTGGCATGAAACAATCAAAAATGGTAGATACGATGGAGACTTATCAGTAGGCTTCACTTAGAAGTGTATCGAGCACTCAGACAACGATGACCCACTCGGGTGATCCTTGATTCAGTCGGTTGTAACATGATCATTTGGGCGAGACGAGCAAAAGACGGATTCAATCTGAAGCGCCCATAACAGCATAACTCCACACATTACGAGTCATCATGAGGATCAATTTCCAGTAGTAACGCCTGTATTTACCACCATCTATTCTCTCCATGTAATGTGTTTAGACGAAGCGATAGTGCACTCTATATTAGCTGCCTCATAGGACTTAGACATGGGTTAGCAATCCTTTTGTAATCATCTAGACATAAGAAACAGATCCATCAGCTTGAGAGGTAGGGTCTTTTCCTCTGCTAAGTGGGGCATGAACTCGGTAAACTCCTTGTGTCATGCCTCCGTTGTAGCTAGACCAAAATCCATATCCCTACCCCTCTCTTACTGTCGGGTCCGTTCCCATGACAGTTGGCACCCAGCGCGGGACTGCGCATCAAGCGATTTCCATCGTAGGTACAATTTGCTCCATCCAAGATGGTGTTTTATGATGAATTGTTGTTCGACAGCAAAATCTGTTTCGATACACTCAGTTTCATCGCCGATGACTTAGCGTGGCTCTAGGAAGCCCCACTTGAAGGAGAGTCGCTCCCCAACCGTGGCGTGGTGCACTTCCGTGCAAGTTCATTCATAGTCCTTCTGCGGTAGCCATTAGTTCCGTACCAGACGACCCTCCCCTCCCACCGATTACCCACCGAACATTGCCATAAGTGCTCCAGCAAATGCGACAGCAACGATGGGTCAAGCATGATGTGGCCCGTAAAGTTGCAGCTGAGTAGGTTGTAGCAGTCGAGCCTGATGAACCCTTTCATGATTTATTTGTTTCTCTCATGAAGGATCAGAAGACGAAGCCAACTACGGGAGTGTGGAGTCTACTGCGGAAGTTCTGATGACCGAATCAGACAACAGTCCACCTTGTTACCCGAATCACCAGGATGGACATGATGAAGCATCTCATCAATACGTTGATGATGGCCTGGGAGGTGTCCATAGAGGTAAAGAATCGATGCACCATTCTCTCACTCAAGAGCAAAGGGATGAATTCAACTGAAGGGCGAAGCAGGCTTTTGAAAGCACATTTGCTCCCTTGGCGGTTTTGGTAATTAATAACAACATATATGCCATTGAACTAATGTTTCCACTAAACATGTTTCAGGAAAAAGTTCAATGATGGGTTGGCAAAACGATTGTGGAATACCCCAAGATGCAAGGAAATAGATTGGCAAAGCTTCAAGCAAGAGCACTCTACATTTTACTTTGTGAGAAATCACTTTGAGTCCATAGGAAAGCCAATACTATCAAAATGGGGTAAGGTATTGTTGGTGAACAAAATTCTCATACGTGCACAAGTGATAGACACCAAATACACCCACAAGCTCTTCCACAAAGTTTGTCCAAAGTAAAATATCCAAAATCGGTGCAACCAACACTCCCCACTCGGTGCCACCGATTCTCAGCCTCAGACAGACTCAGCCAAACCCTAGCCCTTCGATGCAACCGATTCTGATTTGTTGCCACTGAGTTTGGGTTGCCAACTTTCTATTACGTAATTTCACAAAAACGGTCCCATCGACTTTGTTGAATCGGCGTCACCGAGTCTAGCAATCTGAATGGTCACCTTATCGGTGCAACCGAGTTTTATGTATCGGTCTCACCGAGATTAAAAAGTTGCTACCTTTTAGGCAACTCGGTACCACCGACATTAACACATCGGTGTCACCGAGTTGGACTTATTAGGTGTAACGGTTGGATTTTTCGAGATGCCTATATATACCCCTCCACCACCACTCACTCGCAAGAGAAGCATTCAGAACAGATCCCCACTCATACCAACTGATTTTCTGAGAGAGAGACACTTACTCATGTGTTGAGATCATGCCATTCCATTCCAACCATATGAATCTTGATCTCTAGCCTCCCCAAGTTGATTTCCACCCAATCAATCTCTTCCACCAAAGCCAAATCTCTGAGAGAGTGATTGTGTGTTGAGGAGTCTGTCATCTTGAAGAACAACAGCAAGGAGTTCATCGACATTATCGAGCCTATTACCTTTTGGAGGGTGGTGCCTCCTAGATTGGTTAGGTGTCGTTAGGGACCTCCTACTTCGTATTCTGGAGTGAACCAAGAAGTTTGTAAGGGCAAAGAGATCGCCTACTTCGTGAAGATCTACCCCGAGTTAGGCTAGTCCTTCGTGGACGTAGGCCATCATGGTATAATCAAGGTTGCTTCTTCGTGGAAGCCTCCATGGGTAGGGACCTTTGTGGACTCTCGTGACCATTACCCTCCGTGGGTTGAAGACTCCATAAACGTGGACGTACGATAGAACCACCTATCGGAACCACTGGAAAAATCATCGTGTCTCCAAATTACGTTTGATCCTCCTATCCTTCCTTTACTATTCATGCTTGTCTTTACTTTCCGCTGCTATATTCGTAGACATGCATGTGTAGGGTGCGCTTGACTTGCTATGAATGCTAAACTCTTCCAACACTTAAAATTGGAAAAAATAGTTTTTTATTTGGTCAAGTAGTCTAATCACCCTCCTCTAGACCTACTTTCGATCCTACAAGTAGTATCAGAGCTTTGGTCTCCATTACATTAGTTTCACAACCTAGGAGAGTATGGCGTCTAGTGAGGGAAATTATCACCGTAGAGGTCCGTACTTTGATGGCACTAATTTCGCTAGTTGGAAGCACAAAATGAAAATGCATCTTCTTGGTTATAAACCCGCCGTTTCGGTTGTTGTTCATGTTGGATTGCAAGGTGAATTATTTGTTGATGGAAGGGAACCAGATTGCGAAGCGACTGCAGATGAATTGAAGATGTTGCAATTAAATGCTCAAGCATGTGACATTCTCTTCAACTGCCTATGCCCCGAAGAATTCGACAAAATTAGCCGTCTTGAGAATGCAAAACAAATTTGGGATACTTTGGTCGATATGCTTGAAGGTACCAAATCTGTGAGAGAATCCAAGTTGGATGGTCTTCAGAGTCAGCTTGACAAGTTCAAGAGGAAGGATGGTAAAGGAGTCGCTGAGATGTACTCTAGGCTAGCTCTCATCACCAATGAGATTGCCAGCTTAGGAAGCGAAGAAATGACCGACAAATTCATCATCAAGAAGATACTTCGAGCTTTAGATGATTGATATGACACCATATGCACATTGATCCTAATGATGCCCAACTACAAAGATCCCAAGCCAACGGAATTGATTGGAAGGATTTTTACTCATGAGATGACACTCAAGGACAAGGAAGAGCTTCACCAAAAGTCTAGCGGTGCTTACAAGGCCACAAGTGATGCTCCCGCTACCTCAAGCGACAACCTTGTCACAAATTAAGAGATAAGCCTCATGGTCAAGAAATTCAACAAGTTCTACAAGAATAGAGGCAAAGGTCAAAGCTCCAACTCAAGATATGAAGAGCAGCGTTCGTCAAGGCATGACTGAAACGGCTACAATTATGGGAAACCCGAACACTACTCCAATGAGTGCACGGCTCCTTACAAAAGGAAAGAAGAGTCACCAAGAGGACGAAGCTCAAGAGACGAGTCACCTCTAAGAGAGAGAAGGAGTAGGGATGATCGTTATGAACGAAGACCTTCAAGGAGTAGGGACTCGGAGAAGAAGGACAAGTACACCAAGAGCTACTCAAGAAGAAGACATCAAGCTCATGTTGGTGAATGGGTTTCCGGGTCCGAATCTGACAAACACTCCGGGAGAAGCTACCACTCCAACTCCGACTATAGTCAAGATGAAGGTGTTGCTGTACTTGCACTAGTGACAACCGACTCCTATGACCTATTTGATTCATCAAATGAAGGGAGTGGATGTTGCTTCATGTCTAAAGGCCCCAAGGTATCACACCCCAAGTATCTTGATTTCAATAGTGATGAGGATGACTTGTTAACTGAAGATGACTTGCTATTTGACAAATCTAGTAATGTTAGTCAAGATGAACTTGCTAGTAATCACTCTAGTCTAGATAACTCATGTGATGATGATAAGTTGGAAATAGAACGACTAACTCAAGAACTAAAAACTCTTAAGTTAGCTCATGAGTCTACTCTACAATATCATAGAGAGCTTGAAAGGACACATGAGAAGCTCCGCTTCGAAGCTCAATTTAGAGCAAGAGCATGAGTTCCTTAAAGCTACCAATAATGATCTTCAAAATAAGACTTCCTCTTATCTAGATAAATGATTTATCTTGTCTACATTCATGCCACAAGTTAAGACTAAGCAAACTAGTAACAAAGGCAAGAAAGGTACTTCAACTAGTAGCATTAAAACTGATAAATCCAATGATATTGCTTCTAATAGTTCTATTGATCCCACTAACTCTTCTCTCAGCCAAGTTACACTTGAGCAAGAAAATGAACCTTTGAAAGGGATTATAGAGAAAGGTATCTACAAGAGTCTTGTCGTGAGCAAACAATTTGAGGAGATTGTACGCAAGCACAGAGGATATCGGAGAACCGTGGCATTGGCTACTTCAACGCTAATGGAGTTGAATGGGAAGAAGGTCAATACCCCAATCCCAAGTTTGTTCCTCAAACGGAGAAGTATGGAAATACTCTCCCCAAGGGAACAAAATCTGAAGATAACCTTCCACCACAAGACCGCAAGCTCAAGGGCAAGAACAAGCTTCAAGAGGACATTTACTCGTATGAAGATGAATCCCAAGCTTTGGTGAAGTGGGTTCGTAAGGCTACTACATGTTCAACTTCTACAAGTGCTACTTTAACACCAAGGGTCCTCGTCAACTTGATGTGGGTCCTCAAGAAGAAGAACTAGAGAAGTTCTTGAGGGGTGACTCCGCCAATCAAATCCACTCATATTCATTATTGGCAAGAACTAGTTGCAATCAACATCAACATCATGCAATAGTACAAGGAGTCACACATTTCGTCAAAGGTAAGAAAGGGACAAGGTAATCAAAAAATCAATGGACATACTCATGTATGCTTTGCACTCCATGTCCATAGATATCCTTGTATTTGTCTCTTGTGTGTTGGGACTAACCCATGTAGGTGAGAAGAGTAATGAAACAACAAGGATGCTCCCAAACCATGGTGATCTTCATCAACTTTGAGCATCCACCACTACTTCACCTACATGAAGTCTTCATCAACAAAACCCAAGGTTAGTTCATCCCTCCTATGGGGGATGTCACATCAAGGGGGAGCTTTACTCTAAGACTTGGGTCAAAGCATCTCATAGTATGTGAGAACACTAAATGCTTTATGTAAAAGTGGTAACCCCACTTGTGCTTAAACGATGAGTATGACCTATGATCGAGTATTATTACTTGGCTCCTAAGTCAATATACTCATATATAGATGACTCCATCATCGCCAAAGTGCTTGTTAGATGCTAGTGTGTTTGTGCATGTTTGCCATGTTTTCATTTGACATATTATTGTGTGAGCATGTCGGTCTGGATTTATTTACTCATTCGAGGACATCTGATTGTTGCTATTTGTCTTTTGATTTTTCATTTGCCAATTGGATATACAAGAATGCCTAGGACCACTCCACTAGCTATCTATGCTTTCTCACCTCATGTTCTATTCGTGTTGCATCACAAAATTTGAACAAGTACTTTTCGATCTCTTTGTGTGAGGAGCACTCAGAGTTCCGTATCGACAAAGGACTGGCCATTAAAACCTCAAAAGTCCATCTCGGTGGAACCAACTCAAAAATCTTGGTCTCACTGAATGCCTAGGGTTGATCTGGTTTTCAATCTTGGTAATGTTGAATCCGTATGATCGGTTACACCGAGTTTCCCTGTCAGCTGACAGTTGAGAAACTCGGTGACACCGAAAATTTAGAATCAGTGTCACCGACAACCGCGGGTATATAAGGAGGTGGACCTGACCTTTGAAATTGTCTTCAAACATCGCCCCATCAAAACCCAACGCTGCCGAATCAGAGGCCCCTGGTCATCGTCGTTGTCTTCCCAAGTGTCTCCACCGTTGGCAGTCCACACCGTCGATGGAATCTCCACCTCCGTCGACGCCGTAGCGAAGTTGTCACCAAGCTAGGGTACAATTTCACCCCCCCTCATGTGCTCCAACCTCCAATTCTTGCGCATTAGGACTTTTTCATCCATAAGCCACCGTTTGAGATCGATCTATCCACAAAAGAATTCCCATAGTTAGCGAACATGAGATTTTCTAGGGTTTGTCGTCCGCCCAATGAAACTCTGTGGAACCGAAGCAAAACAATCGGTGTCACCGATTTTCCCTCTGTGCTACTAAGAATGATCTCGGTGAAACCGAGTACTCTTTTTCGGTCTCACCGAAAAGAGTGTCAAGTTTCTGTTAAAGAGATAGTCAGTCTCAATAGCACCAAAAATTTTGCTTCGTCTGTATCGATTTTCATGTGACAGAATGCAAACCTTGAGAATATTTTGTTGAAATTTTCAAGAACCAGCTGCATTTTGTCATCACCTATCCTATTCTACTCCTCTATACTCTATTCACAGGGTCAGATATGTCAGATGCTAAGGACAGCCAGAATTTGCAGGAGCAGAACATTGACATGAGTTCAGGCACTAGCGCTGGGTCCAGTTCCTTCTCAGCTCTAGGCATCCCTAGTTCTCATGGGTTGCCCAAGGCTGCTACTAGGGCCAGGAAGAAGCTGAATTCAAATGAGGAGTACTCAGACTTTGTGCCAGAGGAAGTTCTTGCTAAGAAGCAAGACAAGGATGCCAGGAAGTCAGCAAATGAAGCCACCTCTTCCAGGAGGGTGGTCAGCAAGACATATGCCCCTCCAGAGTCTATGAGAGCACCTGAGAGTGCTAGGGATACCATGACCATTGAGCCCCCAAGGAGGTCATTACCTAAGAAGGCAGGAGAGAAGAAGCCAAAAGAGGATTATTCGTGTTGTTGGTAGGCCTACCTAATTGTTTGAGGACCTTGAGGAGGCTGTTGGTGCTGCTGAGGAGGAGGAGGAGGAGGAAGAGCAAGTTGTTAAGGCCCCTCCCAAGAAGAAGCAGAAGAAGCTTTTGGTAGATGCTATGCCAAAGCAAGGTCCCTCCAAGAGCACCAAGTCTTCCCCCAAGAAGGCTGGTGCTAAAAGTCCAAGAGGACTACCAGAGACATCCCATCTTCTGAGAAGAATAAGGGATCCACCTTCAGAGAAGCTCGTGAGGATGCTATGTCTACATTGATGAAGCTCAGACCTCATCTTGCATTGCACAATGCCAGCCATCCTTTAGCTGAAGATATGAAGAAGAAGAAGGATGCAGGTTTGAGAGAGTGGAGAGCCATTGATCCTTACTCTCAGAGGAAGAAGACATATGTGGACTACAGGTTCTACACCAAGGAGCAACAAGATTTCTATGAGACTGTGCTGCTTGACAAGAGTCCAGCTGTGAGTGACATGAGATATGTCGACTAGAAGTGCATCAAGGAGAATGAAGACTACTTACCGAGTGTGCAAGATAACTTCCACTGCATTGGCCTAGACAAGTTTGTTGGCAAAGAATTCACTGCATGGAACGATGAGATGATCATGCAATTCTACTCCACTGCTCACTTCTATGGAGATGGTAGGATTGTGTGGATGACAGAAGGAGCAAGATACGAGTCAATTGTTGATGTATGGGCTGCCATCTTAGGATTCACAGAGGCACATGATGGATATATCTGCGTGTACTCAGAGTCCAAGGCAAGCCACAATGCCATGAAGGACATGTACAATGCCATTCCTACTACACAACTTTAGTCCCACAAGCTAGGATCTATCTATCACCTCCAGGCAGGTCTCCACACCATCAACACTATTTTGAGGCATACCTTGATGCCCAAGTCAGGTGACGAGAAGATGATCCGAGGCTACTCCATCAACCTGCTGCTTCTTATTGACCAGCACCGGAGATTCAGAGTGATGGATCTGATAGTGGAGACTATGAAGAGGGTTGCTGCTGATTAGAAGTGCTCATGCTGCTATTCACCCTACATTCAGATGCTCATCAAATCCAAGATGGAGAAGCACATCTTTGCTCTGGACAGACCCCACTTGCCCTATAGCCAGACTTCGAGGACAACATTGTGAAGATGGACCCAGACCACCCTACATCAGCTGCAGCTCAGGCTCAAGCAGAGGGAGAGGCAGAGACAGCTAGAACCACTAGTGCTCCTGTCCCTAGGTCCAGGAACGAGCAGATGGATCTCTTGATCTCTACTGTCATGGACATGAAGAAGGATATCAAAGGCATACTGGACAATCAGAACAGTCTTGTGAGGATCCTTGATGATAGAGTGAAGACCCTTAATGATAAGGTGGATGGGCTGACCAAGACCGTGTATGATCTCAACAAGGAAGTAGATGAAGCTCCTGTCCGTCGCACCTCTTCAGAGTTTGATTCAGATGATAATAAGGATTGTTCACCTATCAGGACGACTGCCCAGTTCAGGACACAGGTCAGGATACCTACAGTACCAGCTCCGGAGATGAGACCTTCATCGTCTGCACCAGCTATTGTCACCTCAGCTCCATCATCTTTTCAAGTGCCACCAGTTGCTACTCTAATTTCATCCAGGACATCTATAGACGTCTTCACCGATGCACTTCTCTCGACTCTGACATCGACCACCGGAGGAGATCAGCCAGAGAAGGACGATTAGCTATATCTCTTTGAAATTTTTGGTAACTTGTTGCCAAAGGGAGAGAAGTTCTATATAGATCTTTAGGACTCGAGTGAGAGAGCGTTTGGTTTTATTGCTGTTTTAAAAACATTTGGACTTTTGGTTGCTTGTGTTATACTTTTGTTCGTCTTTGATCATACGCTTTAATGTGTGTTGCTACTATTTCCTATCCTTTTGATGGTTATGAGATGATCATCCACTTTGCTTGATGTGTTGTGCTATGATATTAACTCTTATTTACTCTCGCACACCACCAAGTTGTATGTGACATGGAAGAAGTTCCCCCATGTACCTAATCGATTGTGCATTTGCATTCAAAAACAAATTTAAAAATAATGCAAAAATTTAGGGGGAGCTCTTGCTTGTCACATACTTCTCAAAGCGAAGATTATATTGATTGATTATATCATATGTCGAAGCTTTGATCTATATGTTGTCATCAATTACAAAAAAGGGGGAGACTGAAAGCACATTTGCTCCCTTGGTTGTTTTGGTAATTAATAACAACATATATGTCATTGAACTAATGTTTCCACTAAGCATGTTTCAGGAAAAGTTCAATGATGGGTTGGCAAAAGGATTGTGGAATACCCCAGGATGCAAGGAAATAGATTGTCAAAGCTTCAAGCAAGAGGAATCTACATTGTACTTTGTGAGAAATCACTTTGAGTCCATAGGAAAGACAATACTATCAAAACGGGGTAAGGTACTGTTGGTGAAGAAAATGCTCATACGTGCACAAGTGATAGTCACCACATACAACCACAAGCTCTTCCACAAAAGTCTATCAAAGTAAAATATACAAAATCGGTGCAATCAACACTCCCCACTCAGTGCCACCGATTCTTAGCCTCAGACGGACACAACAAAACCCTAGCCCTTCGGTGCAACCGATTCTTATTTGGTGCCACCGAGTTTGGGTTGCCAACTTTCTATTACGCAAGTTCACAAAATTGGTCCCACCGAGTTTGTTGAATCGGCGTCACCGAGTCTGGGAATCCGACCATTGGTCACCTTATCGGTGCAACTGAGGTTTATATATCAGTCTCACCGAGATTCAAAAGTTTCTACCTTTTAGTCAACTCGGTACCACCGATATTAACACATCGGTGTCATCGAGTTGGACTTGTTAGGTGCAACAGTTAGATTTTTGGAGATGCCTATATATACCCCTCCACCACCACTCACTCGTAAGAGAAGCACTCAGAACAGATCCCCACTCATACCAACTAATTTTCTGAGAGAGAGCCACCTACTCATGTGTTTAGAACATGCCATTCCATTCCATTCCAACCATATGAATCTTGATGTTTAGCCTCCCCAAGTTGCTTTCCACCCAATCAATCTCTTCCACCAAAGCCAAATGTGTGAGAGAGTGATTGTGTGTTGAGGAGTCTATCATCTTGACGCACAAGAGAAAGGAGTGCATCGACATTATCAAGCCTATTACCTTTTGGAGGGTGGTGCCTCCTAGATTGGTTAGGTGTTGCTTGGGAGCCTCCTACTTCGTATTTTGGAGTAAACCAAGAAGTTTGAAGGGCAAGGAGATTGCCTACTTCATGAAGATCTACCCCGAGTTAGGCTAGTCCTCCGTGGACATAGGCCATCATGGTATAGTCAAGGTTGCTTCTTCGTGGAACCCTCCATGGGTAGAGCCCTTCATGGACTCTCACGACCGTTACCCTTCATGGGTTGAAGACTGCATAAACATGGACGTACGATAGCACCACCTATCGGAACCACAGGAAAGATCATCGTGTCTCCAAATTGTGTTTGATCCTCCTACCCTTCCTTTACTATTCATGATTGTCTTTACTTTCCGCTGCTATACTCGTAGACATGCATGTGTAGGATGTGCTTGACTTGCTATGAATGGTAAAATCTGCCAACACTTAAAATTGGAAAAAATAGATTTTTATTTGTTCAAGTAGTCTAATCACCCCCCCTCTAGACCTACTTTCGATCCTATAGATATACATATGTTGATCGTGGGAATGACTCCCGAGGCCCTAGCCTTGGAGTCAGCATGTTTAGATACCTTAGCCAAATGCACCTCCCTCAAGACTTTGCAGAAATGACTTGAAGACCAACTCCGTCAACAACCTCTTTCCAATCGGAACTGAAGGAAGTTGTTCCCGAACAACGATAACCATAACTACCAAGTGCTCAACACTCTGCGAAATTTGGTAGCTGCCACGAGAATCGCGGACTCCATCCAACTATCTGGCTCGACGGCAGGGAAGGTATTAGGTAGATCTGGGCACTT
The DNA here is from genome assembly GCA_022496015.1 of Hordeum marinum. Lineage (NCBI taxonomy): Eukaryota > Viridiplantae > Streptophyta > Magnoliopsida > Poales > Poaceae > Hordeum > Hordeum marinum. The sequence goes on along the minus strand of CM039678.1, from coordinate 423,409,870 downwards.
TTGAAGACAACCATGGCACAAAACTCGGCAGTATCACAATCACCAGATTGCATTCATAGCAAGTCGATGCATGCCGATACTGGTTAGTTGTCCCATATCTCGGTCATGCCAGGGAGGCACAGAAGCTCATCCCCTCCAAGAGGGGGAGCGCACAGTCGGGGACCTGAGTTGTATGGTGACAGGCGCCGATGACCGCAGATGAGCAACATGCGGTCTTGGGGACTAAACCAAGTGGGTGCACTAAGTGTGCCCCCACACAAAGAAAAACTTACTTACAATTGTAATTACTTGGACATTGGTCTTCAAAGATTCACGGGCATCGTACACCTCCTTCAAACGCCTTCTCATTAGCTCCGTTTGGATCATGGATTCCTTGCCCGCACCAACTTGGTCTTCTGGGACCCTCGACACAGTGAACCAGTTGAATGGATCAGGCGGTGGATATGATGTAGTCAGCACAGGCAGTGGAGTTGGTGTAGCGACCACACGGGCAGTCGACTCTCTATATGTAGCGCCAGCCACTACTAGAGCACTCGCACCCTTGGACTTAGTGACGTGGCTTGAGACTATGTCGGTATTTTCCCAAAGAGGAGGGGATGATGCAGCACATCTATGGTAAGTATTTCCCTCAGTTATGAAACCAAGGTTAATGAACCAGTATGAGAACCAAGCAACACTATGTAAACTGTACCTACACATAAAGAACAAATACTTGCAACCCGAAGCGTAAGAGAGGTTGTGAATCTCTCCATGGTAATAGATAGATCGGTTTGTATGAGTTGGATTAATAGATCACGTAAGAACACAAAATAAAAGATGTAAATAAAAAGTGCATCAATGTATTTCTGGGTTTTTGGAATAGTAGATCTGAAATCAAATGCGGAAAAAGAGAGATCGGAAAGCAATATGTTAAAAGATAGACCCCGGGGTCGTAGGTTTCACTAGTGGCTTCTCTCATGAGTATAGCACACAATGGGTAAATAGATTAATGTTGGAAAGTTGATAGAAGATCAAATAATCATGACGATATCCATGGCAATGATCATTATATAGGCATCACTTCCAAGATTAGTAGACCGAAACGATTCTGCATCTACTACTATTACTCCACACATCGACCACTATCCAACATGCATCTTGTGTATTAAGTTCATGGAGAAGTGGAGTCATGCAATAAGAACGATGACATGATTTAGACAAGATCTATTAATGTAGGAATAGACCTTATCTTGTTATCCTTCATAGCAACGATACATGCGTGCCTTGCTGCCCCTTCTGTCATTGGGAGAGGACATTGGAAGATAAAAACCATCACAATGCACCTCTTCCAATGCCAAGAAAAATCGACCTAGTTGGCCTAACTAAACCAAAGATTCGAAGAAGAAATAAGAGGCTATATGTAATCATGCATATAAGAGATCAAAGAAGACTCAATATTCATGGATAGAAAGTGATCATGAACTCAAAATTCATCGGATCCCAACAAACACACCGCGAAAAGTCATTACATCAAATAGATCTCCAAGAGACCATTGTATTGAGAATCAAAAGAGAGAGAGAAAGATAAAGCCATCTAGCTACTGCCTACGGACCCGTAGGTCTATGGTGGACTACTCACGCATCATCGGAGAGGCACCCATGAAGACAATGCACCCCTCCGTGATGGTGTTAGATTGCATCTCGCGGTTTTGGAACTTGCGGCAGATGGAATTGTGTTTTGTCGATTCCCCTAGGGTTTTTGGAATATCTGGGTATTATAGAGCTGATAGGCGGTGGAGAGGCGTCCTAAGGAGGGCACAACCCACTAGGCCGTGCCAGGATCCTCTGGTGCGCCCTGGTGTTTTGTAGCCTCCTCGGCCCTCCTCTCTGGTACTAATTTGGTCCTCCACGTGTCTCCTTGCCCAAATAAAATCTCCAAAAAGTTTCACGGTGTTTGGGCTTCGTTTGGTACTGATATTATGCAAAGTAACAAAACAAGGAAAAAATAGCAAGTAGCAGTTGGCACTATTTCAATAGGTTAGTCCCAAAAAATGATATAAAGTTGCTATAAAATGATTCTAAGACATCCAAGATTTATAATATAACAACATGGAACAATAAAAAATTATAGATACGTTGCAGACATATCAGCATCCCCAAGCTTAATTCCTGGTCGTCCTCGAGTAGGTAAATGATAAAAATAGAACTTTTGATGTGGAATGTTACCTAACATGTTCACCACATATTATTGTTTTCTTTTGTAGCATGGAGATTTGGACTTTTAGATGGTTCAAAGCAATAGTCTAGTTTTGACATGAAGACTTTAATACTCAAGCATACCAATAAGCAACCATGTCTTTCAAAATATCAACGCTAAAGAAAGTTTACCCTAGCCTATCATGCGCAATCATTGATCCATTAATGAAACACACTGAAATATTAGCTACATCCAATGCTCAAGTACGATTATAGTGCCCCCTAGTTGGTGCTTTATAAGAGAATATGGAGACTCAAATAAAAGTAAAAAAATTGCATAAAGTAATTAGATAGGACCTTCATAGAGGAAAGTAGGGATTTGTAGAGGTGCTAGGGCACAAGGTTTAAATTCATAGAGAAAAATATTTTGGGTGGCATGCCTTTCCTGTCAACCAAAATGACCGAGACCTTTCAATACCTTTCCATGCTAGATATATCTTAAGCAGTTCCCAAACAAAAAATAAAGTTTATTCCTTTCTCCACCATTCTTTCACAATCCATGGATAGCCGAATACACGGTTGCCTTCCATACCAACACTTTCCAACGAATTTATTGTTTCACAACATAAAGTAAATTTATTTTTCATTCTGGGACTGGGCATCCCTATTACCACCATACTTTCGTGCAATGACAAGTGAATAAACACTCATCTTGACAATAACACATCTAGCATGAAAAAAATATCGGTCACCCCCTGATATGTCTCCAATGTATCTATAATTTATGAAGTATTGATGCCATGTTTACAATAATTCTATATGATTTTGGTATGATTTTATTAGAACTAAACCGGACTAACGTTGTTTTCAGCAGAACTACCATGGTGTCGTTTTTTGTGTAGAAATAAAAGTTCTCGGAATGGGCTAAAAATTTAGGAGAATATTTTTGGAAAATATAAAAAATACTGGAGCAAAAAGATACCGGAGAGGAGTCCCGAGGCATCCACAAGCCTAGGGGCTCCCCCCTAGGGCGCGCCCCCTGGCTTGTGGGTCCCTCGGGAGTCTCCCAGACTTGATTCCAACAACAAGTACTCTTATAAATCTCATAACCCCTAGAAAGAAACCTAGATCAGGAGTTCTGCCGCCGCTAGCCTCTATAGCCACGAAAAACCAATCGGGAGCCTGTTCCGGCACCCTGTCGGAGGGGGAAACCATCACCAGAGGCCATATTCATCATCCCGGCGGTCTCCATGATGTGGAGGGAGTAGTTCACCCTCGGGGCTGAGGGTATGTACCAGTAGCTATGTGTTTGATTTCTCTCTCTCGTGTTCTTGAGATGACACGATCTTGACATACCGCGAACTTTATTAATATAGATGAATCGTATGAAGTTTTCCCCTCTCTATCTTCTTGTGATGAATTGAGTTTTCCCTTTGAAGTTTTCTTATCGGATTGAGTCTTTTAAGGATTTGAGAACACTTGATGTATGTCTTGCGATGGGATATCCATGGTAACAATGGGATGTTCTATTGATCCACTTGATGTATGTTTTGGTGATCAACTTGTGGGTTCCGTGACCTTGGGAATCTATGCATAGGGGTTGGCACACGTTTTTGTCTTGACTCTCCGGTAGAAACTTTGGGGCACTCTTTGAAGTTCTTTGTGTTGGATTCAAACTGATGAATCTGAAATTGTGTGATGCATATCGTATAATCAAGCCCATGGGTACTCGTGGTGACATTGGAGTATCTAGGTGACATTATGGTTTTTGTTGATGTGTATCTTAAGGTGTTATTTTAGTACGAACTCTAGGGCTGTTCGTGACACTTATAGGGATAGCTCATACGTTGATCAGAAAAGATAACTTAGAAGTGGTTTCGTACCCTACAATAAGTTTTCGTTTGTTCTCCACTATTTGTTACTTTGGAGTGAACTCTTCGTCGCACGTGAGGGATTTACATATGATTCAACTATGTTAGTATTGTCAAGAGAACTTTCACTAGTAAAAGTATGAACCCTAGGCCTTGTTTCTAAGCATTGCAATACCGTTTGTGCTCATGTTTATCATTAATTACCTTGCTGTTTTTATATTTTCAGATTACAAAAACCTATATCTACCATCCATATTACACTTGTATCACCATCTCTTCGCCGAACTAGTGCACCTATACAATTTACTATTGTATTGGGTGTGTTCGGGACACAAGAGACTCTTTGTTATTTGGTTGAAGGGTTTTTCGAGAGAGACCATCTTCATCCTATTCCTCCCACAGCTTGATAAACCTTAGGTCATCCACTTGAGGGAAATTTGCTACTGTCCTACAAAACTCTGTGCTCGGAGGCCCAACATGAGTCTACAAGAAGAAGGTTGCATAGTAGACATCACCCCCTTCCACTTCATGAGCGGTACGAGCACACAAAAAGGAAATTCATTTTGAGAATTAGAGATGGCACATACAAATTTGCTTGGAACGACATGGAAATACCACATATAGGTAGGTATGGTGGACTCATATGGCAAAACTAGTTTTAGGGATTTTGGATGCACAATTAGTATTTCTACTTAGTACAAGTGGAGGGTAGGAACTAGATAGAGAAGCAACCAACCAAGAAGCAACAATTCACATAAGCGAGCATTAATCATAACTAACGCTGAATAATTCACCATAAGTAGGATGTAATTTCATTGTGTAACTATTGACTTTCGTGCTTGCATAGGGAATCATAAACCTTAACACCAATATTTCTTACTAAAGCATAATTACTCACTAACATGACTCACATATTACTATCATCATGTCTCAAAACTATTACAAGGAATCAAGTTTAGTTTGTCCAATGATCTGCATGGAAGTTCTTATTATATCCCTCTTGAATAGCTATCACTCTGGGACTTGTTTCATATATTGCCATTGCTTTTGACAACCTCACATAGATTTGAGTGAATAACATGAGCATAAAAATTTCATCTCTCAAAATAATATAAGTGAAGCATGATAGAATTTCTTATAAAGTTAAAGCACATCGTGCTCAAAAACATATAAATGAAGCACTAGAGCAATTCATAGCTCAAAAGGTTTAAGTGAAGCATATAGAGCAATTCGAACAAATCATAGCGCAATTTTGGCTCTATCACGTAGGTGTGTACAGCAACGATACTTGTGAAAAAATAAAAAAATAAACCAAGAAAATACACATATAATACCGATGGTATGTGATGAATAAAAATATAGCTCCAAGTAAAATACCGAAGGTCGTTAGAAGAAAGAGGGGATGCCACTCGAGGCATCCCCAAGATTTGTTGCTTGTTCATCTTTGGATATTATCTTGGGGTGCCGTAGCATCTCCAAGCTTAGGCTCTTTTCACTCCTTATTCCTTTATTCATCGCGGTCTCACCCAAAACTTGAAAACTTCAATCACACAAAACTCAACAAAATCTGCATGAGATCCGTGAGTATAATAAAGCAAATCGCCACTCTAAGTAATGTGGCAAACCCACTCATATTTTATTATTGCATTATATATACTGTATTCTAACTTTAATATGGCTTATACCCTCCAATACAAGCCATAGATTCATCAAAATAAGCACACAATGCAATGAAAACAGAATCTATCAAAAACAGAATAGTCTGTAGTAATCTGTACTCTAACCATACTTTTGTAACTAAAAAAAATCCTGAAAAATTAGGACAACGTCAGAAATTTGTATATAAATCTTTTGTAAAAAATTCAGAATTTTTTTCGCTTCTGTGATTTTTAAGAATTATTTTACTCGACGTAAAAGTTTCTGTTTTTCAAAAAGATCAAATCAACTATCAATCAACATGATCCTAAAGGCTTTACTTGGCACAAGCACAAATTCAAACATAAAAATCACAATAATAACAGTAGAATAATTGTGTAAACACTCAATAACATAAATAAAAAGGTAAAATAAATTTTATTCATTGGGTTGCCTCCCAACATGTGTTCTTGTTTTACGCCCCTAGCTATGCATAATGCATATATTCAAGTATTGTCATCTATAGTTTTTGCCACCTTAGGAGGCCCTCAGGATTGATTCGTAAAGTGGATTAATTCTTGTTCTAGAGAAGTTTTACATACCCTTTGTAAGTGGTAATTTAAATTTTATATTGCCTTCTTTCATATCAATCACGGCGCCTATAGTGCGTAAAAACGGTCTACCAAGTATGATGGGACAAGACGGATTGCAATCAATATCAAGAACAATAAAATCTATGGGAACATAGTTCCTATTTGCAAGAATAATAACATCATTAGTTCTTCCCAAAGGATTTTGAATAGTACAATCCGCCAAGTGCAAATTAAGAGAACCTTCTTCAATATTGGTAAGACCAAGCACATCACAAAGAGATTTCGGAATTGTGGAAACACTAGCACACAAATCACATAAATAAAAGCACTCATAATTTTTAATCTTGACTTGAATGGTAGGTTCACTTTCATCATGTAATTTTCTAGGAATTGAAATCTCTAATTCCAACTTTTCTTCTAAGGATTTCATCATGGCATCGACAATATGTTTAGTAAAAGATTTATTTTGTTCATAAGAATGGGGTGAATTTATCATGGATTGGAACAAAGAAATACATTCAAACAAAAATCAACTATCGTAATTAAAGTCTTTGTAGTCCAAAATAGTGGGCACATAACTAGTTAAAGTTTTGACCTCTCCAAACCCACTTTCATCAATTTTTTCATTAAGATTTTCACCCTCCAAATTATTGGGACACCTTGTAGGTGCTCTTTCAGTATGTCATTGTGAATAATTTTCACCCTTAAAATTAAAGTTTTTTAATTAGGATTATCACTCAAAGTACTATTTTGTTTAACGGAATAAACCTTTTTACTAGTAGGTGCTCTTTCAGTATGTCATTGTGAATAATTTGCCATAATATTATCTAGCAATTTAGTAGCTTAACCCAAAGTAATTTCCATAAAAGTACCACTCGCGGCAGAATATTAAAGATTTCTAGAGACAAAATTTAATCCCGCATAAAAATTTGTATGATCATCCAAAGATTTAAACCATGAGTAGGAAAATTTCTTAGCATCAATTTCATTCTTTCCCAAGATTGTGCAACATGTTCATGTTCAAGTTGCTTCAAATTCATGATTTGAGTTCGAAGGAAAAAAATTACCGTCGGAAAATACTTAGTAATAAAAGCATCCTTGCACTTATTCCAAGAATCGATACTATAGCTAGGCAAAGAAGAAAACCAAATTTTTGCATGATCCCGCAAGGAGAAAGGAAATAATTTCAAGTTCACAATATCATTGTCCACATCTTTTTTTCCTTTGCATATCACACAATTCTATAAATTTGTTTAGATGCGACACGGCATCCTCATTAAGAGTACCGGAAAATTAGTCTTTCATGACAAGTTCCAACAAAGTAACATTAATATCACAAGACTCCGTACTAGTGGCAGGAGGAGCAATCATGGTGCTAATAAAAAAATTATTATTGGTATTGGAAAATCATAAAATTTGGTATTCTCTTGAGTCGTTGTGACTAAACAAACAAGATTGGAAGAAAACAAGAGATCTGGCGAGAAAAAGGCAAACGAAAAAGAGGGCGAATACAATGGAAAATTTAGTGAAGTGGGGGAGAGGAAAACAAGAGAAAAATTGCAAATAATGTAAATTGGAAGGAGATGGGATTTTTGATTAGGAACCTGAGAGATGCTGATGCTGTCTCCCCGACAAAGGTGCTAGAAATTCCTTTGATGTGGCTTGAGACTACGTCGGTATTTCCCCAAAGAGGAAGGGATGATGGAGCACATCTACGGTAAGTATTTCCTCAATTATGAAACCAAGATTATCGAACCAGTAGGAGAACCAAGCAACACTATGTAAATGGTACCTAGACACAAAGAACAAATACTTGCTAACCCGACGCGTAAGAGTGGTTGTGAATCTCTCCATGGTAATAGATAGATCGGTTTGTATGAGATTGTATTAATATATCACGTAATAATACAAAATAAAAGATGTAAATAAAAAGTGCAGCAAGGTATTTTGGGTTTTTGGAATACTAGATCTGAAAGCAAATACGAGAAAAGATAGATCGGAAAGCAATATGTTAAAAGATAGACCCGAGGGCCATAGGTTTCACTAGTGGCTTCTCTCACGAGTATAGCACACGATGGGTAACCAAATTAATGTTGGGCAATTGATAGAAGATCAAAATAATCAGGATGATATCCAAGGAAATGATCATTATATAGGCATCACTTCCAAGATTAGTAGACCAAAACGATTCTACATCTACCAATATTACTCCACACATCGACCACCATCCAACATGCATCTAGTGTATTAAGTTCATGGAGAAATGGAGTAATGAAATAAGAACGATGACATGATGTAGAGAAGATCTATTCATGTAGGAATAGACCCCATCTTGTTATCCTTAATAGCAATGATACATGCGTGCCCCGCTGTCCCTTCTATCATTGGGAGAGGACATTGCAAGATCAAACCCATCACAAAGCACCTCTTCCCATGTCAATAAAAATCGATCTAGTTAGCCTAACTAAACCAAAGATTCGAAGAATAAATAAGAGGCTATATGTAATAATGCATATAAGAGATCAAAGAAGACTCAAATAATATTCATGGATAGAAAGTGATCATGAACTCAAAATTCATCGGATCCCAACAAACACACCGTAAAAAGTCATTACATCAAATAGATCTCCAAGAGACCATTGTATTGAGAATCGAAAGAAAGAGCAAAATCCATCTAGCTACTGCCTACGGACCCGAAGGTCTATGGTGGACTACTCACACTTCATCGGAGAGGCACCCATGAAGACGATGCACTCCTCCGTGATGGTGTTAGATTGGATCTCATGGTTTTGGAACTTGCGGCTTATGGAATTGTGTTTCATCGATTACCCTAGGGTATTTGGAATATTTGGGTATTTATAGGGCTGATAGGCGGTGGAGAGGCATCCCGAGGAGGGCACAACCCACCAGGCCGCACCAGGGGCCTCTGGCGTGCTCTGGTGTCTTTTGGCCTCCTTTTCCCTCCTCCGTGGTGCTTCTTTGGTCCTCCAGGTGTCTTGTGAACCAAAAAATCTCCCAAAACTTTCACGGTATTTGGACTTTGTTTGGTACTGATATTCTGCGAAGTAAAAAAACAAGCAAAAAATAGCAATTGGCACTTGGCACTATGGCAATACGTTAGTCCCAAAAAATGATATAAAGTTGTTATAAAATGATTGTAAAACATCCAAGATTGCTAATATAACAGCATGGGACAATGAAAACTTATATAAATGTTGGAGACGTATCACTTAGCACAAACCTACTCTTAAGGACCTTGAACCAGTTGGGTCTTGGAGATTTCTGGGGGAGTAGCCAGCTCCTCCCCGCCCTTCAGGCTCGACAAATCAATGACTTCACGCTCCTCCATAACCTTCTAATCATCCTCCACTTGAATCACTTTTGGCGCTGCTGGAAGTTCATGTAAATAATAGAATACTAGCCATCGCGTCACTTGTCTAAAATTCAAAGAGAAATCGAATAGTACCTTTGGAGGTAGCGACATCCGTCGTGTTAGCTTCAACTTGATCCTTCATGGTAGCATTCGGATCAAGAGAGGTTGTCGAAGTCGCAACCCGACACAAACAATATCTATCATTCATAAAAAGAAATTAAGATTCATATTGCAAAATCAGGTTGAATTTGTTTACGTTGAAGCAATCGGCATGCTCATCTTGATTTTTGGTAGATCCACAACCTTTTGAGGTTTGACGGCCGACTGTGTCACCTGCATGGGCGTCTTTCCTATTGGTTCAGCTAGCTCGGGTCGGCTATGCTTTCGGTTCCTGATACATCTCCAATGTATCTAGAATTTTTGATTGTTCCATGCTGATATATTATAATTCTACGATACTTTTTGGGCATTTGTTTACCAATTTATAATATCTTTTAGCACTAACCTATTGACCTACTACCTAGTGCCAGTTGTTGTTTTTTGCATGTTTTTTACTTTTAAGGTTCATAGTACCAAACAAAGTCCAATTGACATGAAAAATTTTGAAGATTTTTTCGGGACCAAAACAAGACCTGGAAGCTTCGGGAGGAGGCCGGGAGGCACATGACAGCCCCACCACAAATCAGGGTGCGCCATGATATGTGGTGGCCCCCTCGTGGCTCTCCCGATGCCCCTCATTGGCCTATAAATTTTCTAATATTCCAAAAACCCTAGAGGGGGTCCTGAAACACTTTTTATGTCGCTGGAAGTGTTTGTTCCAACGGGACCGCATCTAGACCTCCGTTTCGGCACCCTATCGAAGGGGGGATTGATCACGGAGGGCCTCTTCATCAACCGTGCAGCCCTCATGATGATGTGTGAGTAGTTCACCATAGACCTACGAGCCCGTAGGTAGTACTTAAATGACAATCTCTCTCTCTCTTGATCTTCAATACAATGTGCATCACATCTTCGAATTGATCTATCCGATATAATCCTTTTTGTATGGTGCGTTTGTTGGGATCCAATGAATTGTGAGTTTATGTTCAGATTATTCATGAAAAGTATTTGAGTCAAACCTGATTACTATGATTCTTATTTGCATGATCATGATAGCTTGGTAATGCTCTCCGGTCCATTGAGATAGATTGGCCAACTAGATTGATATTTCTTCGGTGGGAGTGGTGCGTTGTGGTAGGTTCAACCTGACGAGTTTCTATATCCTAGTGACAAAGTAGGGGACAAGATACGTCTTTGTGTTGCTTCTACTAAGGATAAAATGATGGGTTTAATTCATATTGATTGAGTTTATTTTGTCTACATTATGTCATCGTTCTACAAGCATTACTCTGTTTTAGTTAATACTCCAGATGCATGCTACATAGCAGTCAATGAGTGGAGTAATAGTAATAGGTGTAGGCAGGAGTCGGACTATTTGCTTATGGACGTGATGCCTATATACACATGATCATTTCCGTGAAAATCGCATAACTATTGATTTTCTATCAATTTCCCAATATTAATTCGTTACCCACCATATGCTATTTCTATGAGAGATGCCACTAGAGAACACTACGGTCCCCGGGTCTATTCACTTATATATTTACAAACGCTACTATTACCTTGCTGCCATTTATTTGATTTTATTTTATTTTGACATTTAAAATTATCTACAATTATATACACAACTCACTTGCTTGCAAATAACGAGACCAGAGGGATTGACAACCCTCTTGCCAGCGTTGGGTGCAAGTTGTTTGCTCTTTTGCGTGAGGCCATTGAAGACGATTGAGGATTGGTATTCCTATTGGTTCGATAAACCTTGGATTCATAACTGAGGGAAATACTTACCCATATTGTGTTGCAATAACCCATTCTTCTTCACTGAAAACACAACGCAAATCACAAGTATCAGGAAGGATTTCTGGCACCGTTGCCGGGGAATACCATCACCAACTATGAAGTAACTTCACACAAATTTTCATTCACTTGTTCTTGTTTTTATTTTCTGTTATATTTAGTTTGTATCATAAAAATCAAAAATACAAAAAATAACATTTATCTTTGTTTATTTTCCTCTTTGTCTGTTACTATATCTAGTCCTCCTTTGGATTTGCATTTTCCTCCCTATTTGGGGGAAGGTTCCAAAGTGCTAAACTTTAAACACTTGAGTGATGAATCTTTAAAATAAGCTTGGGATGGATTACTAGTGATACAAAAGAGGGCTATTCCCAAGTGGCATCTTAATTTACTCCTTAGACGTTTTTACGTTGTCTTACCTTTGTCCTTTAGATGTGTTCTTGATTCTATGATTGAAAACGATTTTCTTGGGAACAATGCTTTTCATACTTATGAAAAGATGAAAGTTATATTTGGACAACCAAAACAGAAACCATTGAACCTACCGTGTTGGTTATCCACAGCCAAATTGAGCTAATAAAACAAACTAAGGCTATTATGGAAACCGATTTTAAGGGGCTTTATAACATGAATACTAAAATCAATGGCCATGTAGTAATGCAAAATAAGAGATTCTATATTTTGGATCAAAACCTTAGCGATTTCAGTAATTCGAAAGGGTAAATAAAAATCCTCAAGATCAAATTGAAACAAATCATCCAAAATATCAAAGATGACAACACTTGAAACTATGCATTATCCTATCTAGGGGCATAAAACAATAGCGCTTGTTGGGAGGCAACCCAATAGTTATATTTATTTTCCTTTTTATATTCTATTATTTTGTGATAACATGATTATTGTAGATGTAATGATTATGTTTAAGGTTATAATTAGTGTTTGTGCCAAGTAAAGCCTTCGGGATAACTCACAAGATGAGTATAAACGATGCTGAAACAAAACAGAAACATTTGACTCCAATACAGGAATTTTCATTTTTGTACTGGAGCATGATAATGATATGAATTTTTTACACAATGTTTATATACAAATTCTCCATTTTTTCCTAATTTTTCATAATTTTTAGAGTTATAGAAGTGTGGGCTCTTTACAGATTGCTATGGACAATTCTATTTTAAACAGATTATGTTTTGCTTGCATAGTTTGCTTGTTTTGATTATGCTATGGATTAGATTGGGGGTATAAAACATGGATAAGTTAGAAAAATACCTATTATTCAAAAATGAAATAAAAATCAATTTATAAAAGTACCTACAGTTTTCAATATGTTGCTTTTACTAATAGATCTCACAAAGTTTTGTTGTGTTTTGTGTGATTGAAGTTCTCAAGTTTTGGGTGTTATCATGATGGACCATGGAATATGGAGTAGCAAGATCCTAAGCTTGGGGATTCCCAAGGCACCCCAAGATAATATTCTAAGGAAGACTCAAGCATCTAAGCTTGGTGATGCCCCGGAAGGCATCCCTCTTTTGTCCCAATCCATCGATATGTCACTTGGAGCTACATTTTTATTCATCACATGCTATGTGTTTTGCACGGAGTTTTGTTTGCTTTTGTTTGATTTTACTTTAAGTTTGTCATAGTCATCATTTTCTGGACACACCTATTTGAGAGATACACACCTCCATCATAATTTGTTAGAATACTCTATGTGCTTCACTTATATTTTTTGAGCTTGGGAGTTGCTCTAGTACTTCACTTATACTCCCTCCGTTCCTTTATGTAAGGTGTATTATTTTTGGCACGGTGACCAAGGCATATAATTATAGACATGTTAAGACTAAATTACCCTTGACAAATTTGTTGGTTAGTGGAAAGCGAATCAATTAGTCCAGAAAAGTATGAGATACATGCAATTGACAAAGAGATAGTTTCCTTCTTTTCCTATAAGGAGGGATACAGACAATCAGAAAAGAGATACTTTCCTTTTTCAAGAGGGCTAACAAGGAAATTATGGATAATCAGGAGAAATGCACCTTACATTTTGGAATTTTATCAAAAACAAATACACCTTATATAAAGGAACGGAGGGAGTATATTTTGAGCACGGTGGCGTGTAGATTTTACAGAAATGATTTCATTCTCGTTCTTCACATATATTTGTTTGAGAGTTAATGAATAGTGATGGTAATTTGCATGGGTTATAAGACTAGTCCAAAAATAATAGGTATTCAATGAGTGATAATCAAAACCATCATGTAGCACATATAGAGAAATTTTGGGTTAATGACATTAATGTGGTAATATGGAAAGGTGTGAGTTCACAATTATTGACTCTTAGAAGTGTCGATATTAAGAGTTGTTAACTTGTTATTCATCAAAAAATTAAAGAGGCATTGTGATGATGTATTACTTTGTTTCGAGTCGGGGGTGCGCGATGGTTAACTCCTCCTAACCTCCTCCCTCAGGGCATGCGAGTACTGCTTTGATTCATGATAAAACCAATAAAACTTTGCAATAAGTATATGAGTTCTTTATGACTAATGTGATACCATGGACATACGCATCTTCACCTTCTCATATTTCTAGCCTCTTTGGTACCATGCATAGCCCATTCTCACCTCAAGGATCGGTGCAATTTTCGCCGGTGCATCGAAACCCCGTGACATTATATGCTCTGTTGCACATAAGCATCATTACATCTTCCTCAAAACAGCCACCATACCTACCCACAATGGCATTTCCATAGCCATTCCAAGATATATTGCCATACAAATTCCATCATCACTTCACATGATTAGTTCGTTCATCATCATATTGCTTGACATAGTATTTGTGGCAAAGCCACCGTTTATAATATTTTTGAAACATGTCACGCTAGATCTTGCACATCCTGGTACACTGCTAGAGGCATTCATATAGAGTCATATCATCCTATCAGCTTTTCATATTGAGTTGTAAGTAAATAAAAGTGTGATGATCATCCTTACTAGAGCATTGTCCCAATGAGGAAAGGATTATGGAGACTATGATTCCCTCACAAGTTGGGATGAGACTCCGGACGAAAAATAAAAAATGGGGGAGGCCAAATGAGCCCACCATATAACAAAAATATAAATGGGGGGAAAAAAGAAAAAAAGAGAAAAGCCCGCCATTAAAAAAAGAGAAAATAAATTAGAGAAAAAGAGAGAAGGGACATTGCTACTATCCTTTACCACACTTGTGCCTCAAAGTGGCACCATGTCCTTCATATACAGAGTCTCCTGTTTTGTCACTTCCATATGCCAGTGGGAATTACCATTTCATTATAACTTGGCTTGTATATGCCGACGACAGGCTTCCTCAAATGCCCGAGGTCTTCATGTGCAAGCAAGTTGGATGCACACCCACTTAGCTTCAGTTGATCTTTCATACACGTATAGCTCTAGTGCATAATTTGCATGGCAATCCCTACTCCTTGCATTGACATCTATACATGGGCATCTCTATAGCCCGTTGGTATGCCTAGTTGATGTGAGACTATCTTCTCCAGTTTTTACCCCTTTGACATGTACCATCATAATCTATTCCACCTACATGTTATGTCCAACGGTTCACGCTCATGTATTGTGTGAAGAATAAAAAGTTGATGCATACTGAAAAAGTATGATCCAATTGCCTGACTTGGACATCGTGTGTAACAGCCCAAGAGCACCTTTCCAAGTCTTGCAACCATTTCCATCTTTGAACCTTCCAAGTTTGCCTCATGTGGGTTGGTTTAATAAAATTGCTTCATGTCATTCATTTGCATCATGGCATCATGCCATCATTCCATAATTATGTGTTTACATCATATGCTATGTTGTGTGAGTGTGTGTTGTGGTGTTTGTATGCTTGCTAGAAGTGTCACTTCTTGTGTGGGAACCTCCCTTCTATTACTTTTCAACTATGTCACCATCTCTCTCTTATTCAAAGTATCAAATGTGGTGTTTTTGAAAGGCCCTAGTCCTCCTTATAAATGTTGCTTATTTGCATAATATGTTGTGCGTTATTTTTAAAAATTATCCTTGGTCATGTGCTGCTCTACACCATTTGATAGTTTTGCAAAAGAAGATTCCAATAGCAATAAAAGATGATTTAATTATTTTCTCAAAAAATGCCCAACCCATTTTTATTAAATAGTGCATGTTTTTGTGAGTTTAAAACTCGTTTTCTTTCTCTCTAATTCCTCACCAAACCTGCATGGTTGGGCCTCTATTTGGGCCTCTAGCTAGGAGAGAGAGAGAGAGAGCAACCCATAGCTAGGCCTCTCCTGGCCCAACAGCAGCAGCATAGCCTAGCTCGGCCGCCCCGCGCAGCCCAGCCCGCCCCTCGCGTGAGTCATCCCTGACCTCTATATGGCGCGCCTCCAGGGGAGCCTTGTCAGCACCCGGGTTGATTTGATGGCCAGAGAAGCTCCGGGCATCCTTTATATTGCATTCCCTAGCTAGCCCTAGATGGCCTCACTCCATTCCTTTCCTCTTCTTGCCCTGCCGCTGTAGGTAAGCCCCTCCAAGGTCTCTCCGTCGCCATGCTTGCTATGATCCGGCCGAGCAAGAGCGTGAGATCGGGGTGACCTCCTCGCTCGTTTCCAGATCTCCGGTGCCGTGGGAAGAGAGTCCTCTGTACCTCTTCTCCCTCGACATTCGGGACTATGCCAAGGACGAAATCTTCGTCATCCTCAACCCCATCTTCCTCATCGTCTTAGACCAGAGATGCACCGGACTTTCGTCGGTCATCGCATCGTCTCCATCCCCTCCCCCACTTGATGTTTCTGTCCTGGGGACACTAGGTGAGCATCCGACGCCCCTAATCCTTCTAGTCGTCTAGTGATCCCTGTAGTTGTCATATCGTTTGCACCAACCTCGCATACTCGAAGCTCCGGAAAGTCTGAATCTTTTGTGTGTATTGTTGTGTTCATGCGTTGTGCCGCATAGTGGTCAAGTCCCCTCTATTGCGGCTATTCCGTGTGCATGCCTCGCACATGTAGTAGCTCGTCAACGTCGTCGTCGTTGCCTACATTGCCTCGCATCCCCGCAAGTTTCTTCTGGCTCGCTGTCCGCCATGGCTGAGAGCAGCTAACTTGTGCGACCTCGCAACATCGTTGTGCCCAGTCCGCAAATGGATTCCCCATGGGATTCCACAGACCCGCCGCCGCCTCGCTAGCTCGCTATCGCCGCCATTGCTCGTCGGTGTCGAGATTCTCCTCTATCGCAAAGCGAGATCAAGTCAGCACCCGAGTTCAGTTCTTCCCTACCCAGTCCAGCTAGTCAAGCCCCTGCGCCACCACCAGGGAAACCCGGGTTCGATTCCCCCCGATCACCCTTTTCCCCCTTTAATTTCCTGGCCTAACAGTGGGTCCCCGGGCCCACATGTCATCTCCTAGCGGCCCTGGTGAGTATGCCAAGTGGCCCCATCTTTTTTTATAATTTTTATTGTCTTTTATTTCTCTGGTTTAAGTTATTTACTTTTAGGGAAGTTTCTAGTTTAGGATAATTCCATTTATGTCAAGGCCATTTAGGGATATGGCAAGTTTGGCATATTCTATGTATAAGAGAGTCTTGCAAATTTCGAGTGGCATTTGTGTGAGTTTTCTCTACAGTAACATATGCTTGTGATATATGAATTTGGGGTAGAAAAATCCAACTAATTCATTAGTGGCATTAGTTTTATCATTTGAGCAATATTGTGAAAATGTTATTTTGTGATGATATGTCATTTTGTCATTTTCATATGATTTAATTATTGCACTATTTGCTAAACTTGTCAACATGAAAATTGCTCTTTGAAATGTGTACTAGCCCCTTGTATTTTTGCATGCCATGTTAATCCATGTTAGTGTGTTGAATTCTTGTTGTGAACATGCTACCAAAATCTTGTTTTCACATGCTTAATTTTTTTTCTAGGTGTTGAATCTACTTATTTTCTTGCCATGTTGTCTTGATGATTCCCGTGAATATGTAGCTCCTTTGGGATTGGCACAATGTAATGCATTGTTGAACATGTTGTCCTCTGCTAGTTTGTACTAATTTCTAGCAAGTAGGGGCATTGCATCTTGGTTATATTTGCTGTCAAACATGTCATTCTATTAAAATGCACTGCTTGCCACTTGTTAATTTTTCTAAGTCTGTGAAATTGTTTAGCTCAATATGCCATGTTGGGAGGATGATAGCCAGTGATCTGTGCATATTTTGATGTTCTCATAATGATGTTAATTGAGGTGCATGTTGTCATCTATAACCCTGTGAATTTTCATGCCATGAAAGTCCTTGTAGAATATGTAATTGTTGTTGTCAAAATGCCATCATCTTAACTTAGAACATGTAAAACTAGAATTTTCACTAAGTCCCTAAATACTGATTCAACATGCCATCTTGTGGGCTCAAATGCCATTGATCCTTGCTTCCTTTCATGTTGTTGCAGTTATATGAATTGTTAAGCATCATGTATACCTCATGGACATGCCTTTGTTGTGCACTATAGCTTGTTGTAGCTCTTGTTGTGTGTTTTGTGATATGGCATGTTGCTGTTTGTGGACAGATTATGAGCTTGATTGTTTTGTGACTTGTGAGAGCTATACCCAACGGTTTTGCATGATCTTTAGGTCTATTCTTGATAGATTTTAATTTCCAATCCATTGGCATCCTTGGAATACCAAGGAATATCCCATGACATTTTTCATCTTTGTTTTTGTCTCTGTTACCGCTCGTACCTTGTCGTGAGTGTATCGTGAGATCGGTTACTCCGTTTGCAACATTATACATGTGTATTTGCATCTTTTTTACGAGGAGCATTAATATTTTCCATGTTCATGCATGTTTAAATAACTAATCTTGAGGTTCTGTCCAGAATACCAAAGAACTTAATAATTGCAAGAGAAACATGACTAGCATAGGTTTGACATGTTAAATACTTAAATTGGTCAAGCATCATATTTGGTTGTGCATTGCACTTTGTTTGTATGTTTATTTGGTGATGTTTCTCTTTGGGTAGAACCGAGTGTCGAGCTTGAGTACGAGGATCCCGGAGAGAACGCATGCGAGGACCTAGCTCTTTATCCCTCTAAAGAAACAACAGGCAAGATGATTATACCTAGATCCCGACACTATTTTTGCTATGCTAGATGTCTCGCTTCTACCATTATGTTTCATTGCCTGCCACTTAAATTTCAAGCCTCCTAAATTGCCATGAAAGCCTATAACCCCTCCACTACCTAGCAAAACATTGTTTGGCTAAGTTACCGCTGCTCAGCCCCTCTTATAGCGTTCTTAGTTATAGGTGTAGGTTGTTTCCATGTGATAACATGGACATCGGAAATATCACAATATTTATTTCTATTTAATTTAATGCACCTATATACTTGGTAAAAGGTGGAAGGCTTGGCCTTTTTCCTGCTGTTTTGTTCCACTTCTCCCGCCCTAGTTACTTGTTACCGGTGTTATGTTACATATTTTGTGCTCCTAACATGCTCGAGATTGTTATGAGGACCCCCTTGACTATTCGTTTAGGGATAAAGCTTGTCTGGCAAGACCCAACATTGGTACTATTTTCTTAACAACCTAATTAAAATGCATGCGGGGCCAACCCAGGGCAACTTGGGAGATTTCTATCAGGCCACTATAAGCTTCGCTTATCCATTCCGTCCTGAGAACGAGATACGCGGCTCCTATTGGGTTCGTTGACACGTCGGGCGGTCTTGCTGGACTTGTTTTACCTTTCTTGAATATCTTGTGCAAGGGATTCCGAAGATACTTTAGGCTATCTCAAGGTTGAGGTTTTGCAACGGAATTTCCAATGAGATCACGAGTTTTCTGCGGTCGAGATTATTCCACATGGCGTGTGATTAGTTTGTGATGTGTGAGTTGGAGCACCCCTACAGGGTTTAATCTTTTCGAGAAGCAATGCCCGCGGTTATGTGGCAATTTGGAAAAAAATTAACACCCGGTCATAGCAAACTTGAAGTACACTCAGATAAAAGACACCAATTGTGTGCGTAACCATGACTGTCTCTGCTAGTGAACATGAAACGAGAGAGAACACGGTAGGGTTAGGTTTGACGTGAGTAGGTGTTCAGGATCACTTAGTGATCATTCTAGTTCATGACCATTATGCGTAGGACACCATATTTATTCTTTTTCCTATAAGTTAGCCACCCAAATATATGCTTAGTGCTTGCTGCAGCCTCACCACTTAACCATTCCTCACCCATTTGCTTACATAGTTTCGGTACCTGGGTTATGAGATTGCTGAGTCTCGGTGGCTCACAGATTACTACAACACTACAACTAGAGGTACCGATGAGATAGATCCCATTGATGTGCCCCATCTCTAGTGGGAATCCGATGAAGAACATGGGCGTATGTATGTGACGTATCCAGATGAGTAGGGGAGCTTCGTGGTTGTCTTCCTGGGCTAGCAAGACAGTTTCATTACTTTCTTTTAACATTTGATTTCGTCCGTAGTCTGACCCAGTCTTTTGGATGATTGTATGAATGATTATGTGGAATTGTAATCGAGATTCTAGTGAGTGTAAGCCAACACCTATACTCATCACCTCTTTACATGTATTGCAATGATTTCCATACTTCCAAAACGCCGAGATGCACTTCTATCCCCATCGAGGTCCTCGAGCCTTAATTGGGATAGTACCGCATCTTGGTCCTTACACCGTGGTGCTTAACATTTGTATTGATGTGGTGAAGATGAAGTCATGCCTTCCTAATATAAGAAGATGAATGGGGGTAAGCATTCTTTTAGGATCGTATACTTTGAAAAAATCAATGATTTTTTTATTATACTTATAAATATTGTTATGTAAATGTTTGCTCATTCATCATTTATCAATGAGCATATATACAAAAGATTACATAATGCGCTCATGTAAAATCAAAATTTCTATTTTTATCATTTACCAACTCGAGGACAAGCAGGAATTAAGCTTGGGGATGCTGATACGTCTCCAACGTATCTATAAATTTTAATTGTTCCATACTCATATATTATCATTATAGGATATTGTTTGGCCATTTATTTACCAATTTATAATATTGCTGAGCACTAACCTATTGACCCAATGCCCAGTCCCAGTTGTTGTTTTCTGCATGTTTTTTTAATTTTCAGGTTCACGTTACCAAACGAAATCCAATTGCCTCAAAACTTTTTGATGATTTTTCTCGACCAATGGAAGACTTGGAAGCTTCTGGAGGAGGCCGAGAGGCACACGAGGGCCCCACCACACATCAGGGCGCACCCTGATATGCGGTGGCCCCCTCATGGCTCTCCCGACGTCCCTCTCTGGACTTTAAATTCTCTAATAGTCCAAAACCCCTAGAGGAGGTCCTGAAACACTTTTTACACCGACGCAAGTCTCTTTTTTGACGGGAGGCCATCTAGAGCTTCATTTCAGCACGCTGTCGGAGGGGGGATTGATCACGGAGGGCCTCTTCATCAACCTTGCTGCCCTCCTGGTGATGTGTGAGTAGTTCACCATAGACCTACATGTACGTAGGTAGTACCTAGATGGCAATCTCTCTCTCTCTCTTTATCTTCAATACAATGTTCATCGCATCTTTCCCTTGATCTATCTGATGTAATCACTTTGTATGGTGCGTTTTTGGGATCCAATGAATTGTTAGTTTATGTTCAGATTATTCATGAAAAGTATTTGAGTCAAAGATGATTGCTATGATTCTCATTTGCATGATCATTATAGCTTCGTAATGCTCTCCGATCTATTGAGATAGTTTGGCCAATTAGATTGATATTTCTTCGATGGGAGTGGTGCATTGTGGTAGGTTCAACCTGACGAGTTTTTGCATCCCAGTGACAAAGTACGGGACAAGATACGTCTTTGTGTTGCTGCTACTAAGTATATAATGATGGTGTTAATTCATATTGATTGAGTTTAGTGTCTACATCATGTCATCGTTCTTCAAACATTACTCTGTTTTACTTAATACTCTAAATGCATGATGGATAGCGGTTGATGAGTGGAGTAATAGTAATAGGTGCAGATGGAGTCGGCCTATTTTCTTATGGACATGATGCCTATATACACATGATCATTACCATGAAAATAGCATAACTTTTCACTTCTATATCAATTGCCCAACAGTAATTCGTTTACCCACCATATGTTATTTATATGACATATGCCACCAGAGAACACTATGGCCCCCAGGTCTATTCACTTATATATTTACAAATGCTACTATTACCTTGTTGGTATTTATTTGCTTTTATCTTATTTTGAAATTTACAATTATCTACACAACTCACTTGCTTGCAAATAACAAGACCAAGGGGATTGACAACCCTCTTGCTAGCATTGGGTGCAAGTTGTTTGCTCTTTTGTGTGCAGCCGCTCAAGACGGTTGAGGATTGGTATTCCTATTGGTTCGATAAACCTTTGTTTCATAACTGAGGGAAATAGTTACCCACATTGTGCTGCGATAACTCGTTCCTCTTCACAAAAAACCCAACGCAGATCACAAGTATCAGTTCCATGCAAGAGGCGTTGGAGCACTCGGTCTTGGACTATCCTTGAACAAGTCTCCTCAACAACATCATCAGAGGGAGCATATTCGGCCTCATCTCCCAGTCACTCTCTTCGTCGTACCAATCATCTTCCATGTGGCTCTCATCAGGACCATGTGACACCTCGTCACTCAGATTGGTATCTGATGCCACAACTTCAAGATGACGGTTGACACTCGGGACATTAGAAATCATCAAAGTCAGACCCTGTAAAAAAAAGACAAGAAAATACAAATTTTAGTACAAAGAAGCACCGCTAAATTGACAAATCGAGCAAGAAAGTTTACCTCTGCTGGTGGATGGGACCGATCATAAGGCTTTCGTGTCCTGCCCCCCTCTGAGTGTCGTCGTGCACGGCAGTGATGAGTTTCACTGGGTTCTCTATGTTAGTCATCATCAAAGGTTGATGATGCACTCGGGTGGAATCCTTTATGCCCTCATATGTCTACATGGGTTGGGATCTTTCCTTTAGTGGCTGAATGCGACGATTGATATACGCCTCCAGCAGGTCAATACCGTCAACACCCGCATTTTTCACACCAACCAAAGTAGTGACTAGGATCTCTACGTCAATATTTCCAGATTTGGAAACCTTAAGAAATTTCTAGCGACTACTCTTTCACCAGTATATGAAGGGAGACCTATCGGGGAACCAATGGTGGATATCTTGCAATAAAACCACAAATTATGCCACAACTTGACTGCATCGGGAAAGCTAATCGATGGGAAAGTGCTCTTACCCTAAGCCAAATCCCTAATCCCCCACACAACTGAATGAACTTGGTCTTCTTCTTGTCAGGAGAATCCTTCTTAACATCTTGGGAGAGACAAGGGGACATATGCTTAAACAAACCCCAATGGGAATGACATCCCAAGAAGTTCTCACGCAAAGACACGAATGCAGATAGATAAACCATCGAATTCAGAGGAATGTGATGCAGTTACGCCCCGAAGTAATTCAGGAATCCAAGGAAATAATGATGTGGTGGAATGAAAAAACCTCGGGGACATGCATCACAAGGATCACGCGCTCGTTGTGATTCAGAGCCAGCTCGGTGTCATCAGTCGCCAGCAATCTCCTTCGAGGGGAACCAGTCTCCTTGAATCTAGGTGGGAAAAGGAGCAAAGCTTGAAGTCTAGCCCTTCCGCCCCACTGTTTTTTACTTCTTCTCTAGCAGAGTGGTCTTGTCGTTACCCATATTCGCAGACGAGAGCAAAATCGAGCAGAGAGAGAAATGGATTTTGGAGGAGAAATGCGGAGGTGAAGGGGATCTGGATTTCACCCCTAGTGCCTCCACACTTTATACCACTCGGTAAATCCGTCAAGTCAACTTATCACTATCGATATGAAATCAAACAGAACCAGCGAGATCCCAAAATTAGTTGTGGAAGGGAAAATGGGACATGTGTCGACATTTTGGCCCAAAAATCGAGGCGTCATGCTCCACCTCCCCCCCCCCCACATACGTGGTACTTTTGTGAGCGTGCGCATGTAGGATCTTTTCTTGCACAAATTTTGCAATAGATTGACGTGATAGATCTTCGTGGATATCTTTATTAAGATACTCATTTGGATAGTCGAGAATATATAAAGTGCGTTCATCCACTCGGATTGGTGTTGTCTATTCTGATTGAAGTCGTCTTCAGGATTGCAATAGGATGATATCGACGATTCCCTACAGATATACTTGGCCCTTCTTCTAGGTCCCAAGGCATAAATTTCAAAAACTTGGACTTGGAGATGGTGTGTAACAGTGTTCCTCTGGGATAATGAGTGGTGTCTCTCCGGAGAGTCAGTCCATGCGCTAGCACCGCCACTCTGGTTTTCATGGCACGTCCTCATTCAGACCACTAGTCTATTTATCCCGAGAGACAATTGAGTGACACTAAGTTTTTCCTCGCAATCAACATACCCCGATCAGGAAGCACCTAGTCCAAAATCTGTTGTGGTTTAGTTCAGGCTACGGCTAGTTGAAGCTTGATAACGGATCTCAAACGCTCCCACGGTGTTCTATCTGAATCATGTCTTTGGTGAGTTTGTCCTACAAAACCTCAACCAATTCAGGGGTTAGTAATGTGATACGCCTCGAACATGTCTACTTTTACAAACACGTTTGCTCTTCTTTTGGACTCTAATTTGCATGATTACAATGAAACTAACCCGACCTTGTTTTCAGCAGAACTACCTTCGTGTTATTTTTGTGCAAACATAAAATTTCCCCGAATTGGACGAAACTTTTTGTGACTTTTTTATGGAATATATGAAAAAATATGGAGCGAAGGGAGGGGGTCTGCTTGTGGGCCACAAGCCAAAAGGGTACGCCAACCCCCTAGACGCGCCCTGTTAGCTCGTGGGGCCCACATGGATCCCCTGACCCTAATGCCAGTCATATAAATTCACATCTTCGGAGAAAAAACACGGAGAGAAGATTTCATTGCATTTTACAAGACGGAGCCGCCGCCACCTCCTGTTCTTACTCGGGGGGGCTGATCTGGAGTCCATTTGGGGCTCGAGAGGGGGGATTCGTCGTCGTTGTCATCACCAACCCTTCTCCATCAACAATTCCATGATGCTCACCACCGGGAGTGAAGAATTCCTTTGTAGGCTTGATGGACGGTGATGGGTGTGGATGAGATTTATAATGTAATCGAGTTATTTTGATAGGTATTGATCCCTAGTATACACTATGTTCTGAGATTGATGTTGCTATGAATTTTCTATGCTTAGTGCTTGTCACTAGTGCCCGAGTGCCATGATTTCAGATCTGAACCTATTATGTTTTCATGTATATGAGAGTGTTTTAGATCCTATCTTTCCAAGTTGTATGCACCTATTACGTGTCATGATCCGCATACCCCAAGGTGACAATAATTGGGATTCTTTTTGGTGATTGTCGTAGTTTGAGGAGTTCATGCATTCATCATGTGATAATGCTTTCTTCCAGTTCTCTACTAAAAGGAATATTTCATATCCCTTAGTTTCCTTATGGGCCCCGCTGCCACGGGAGGGTAGGACAAATGATGTCATGGAAGTTCTTAGTGCAAGCATGTATGACTATATACGGAATACATGCCTACATTATATTGATGAATTGGAGCTAGTACCGTGTCGCTCTAGTATGTAACTACTACATGATGAATGCCATCCATATCTTTCCTTTGCTGATCCATAGCCTACGCTTTTCATATACTGAATCTTGCTAAGTTACGATTTCTACTGCTACCATTACAATTACTATAAAACTGCCACTGTTACTGTTACTACTACTACTATTCTGCTTTGATACTAAACTTTTGCTACAAAAGGATACCCCTAGTGTGGTTGAATTTACAACTCAGCTACTAAGAATAATAAATATTATTTGGCTCCCCTTGTGTCGAATCAGCAAATTTGGGTAAAATACTTCCCTCGAATACTGTTTCGGTCACCTACTATAGGTAGGGTCATGAAGTGGGACATCCTAGGGCCCCACACTACTAGTCATTAAAGTTCATAAGATAGGGCGCATTCGAACACACCATTAAGTACGCTTCACTCGAAAGCGTATCAAGCACTCGGACAACGATGAATCACTCGTGTGATCCTCGATTAAGTCGGCTGTAACATGAGCATTCGGGCAAAGAAGACCAAAATATGGATTGGATCTCAAGTGCCCATAACAGTGTAACTCCAGGCGTTACCAGACATCACGAGGATTAGTTCCCACTAGTAACACTTGTATTTACTGCCATCCATTCTCTCCTTGTAACATGGCTAGATGAAGGGGCAGCACACTCTATATAAGTTGCCCCATAGCGCTTAGACAGGGGTTAGCAATCCTTTGCAATCATCTAAACATAAGAAACAGCTCCAGTAGCTTGAGACGTAGGGTCTGTACCTCTTCTGAGAGGGGCATGAACTCATAAAACTCTTCGAGTCATGCCTCCGTTGTAGATAGACCACACTCAATCTCCTTACCTCTCTCTTACCGGCAGATTCGTTCCCACGATACTAATCGTGGATGTAGTCATTGCTAGATGAGCGCAATCACGCCTGCCTGCATTGATTAGTGAAAAAACACTTTCTTACCCTGGTTCTTGGTAATGTGTAGCCTCACTCTTGAATTTTGCATAGGGGTTCCATCTCTTCTCGTTGCATAATTGGTGGCCCCTGTCTCATTGTCGCATCCAATGTCATTTCCATGTTGTTTGTGTTTGCATCAACTTTTGCCCAATTTTTTCGTCCCAAAATATGCGTTCGTAAAATTATATTTACCCAAATGATTTTTTTGAGAACCCGGTAGGAGCTCTACCTTTGCATTAAGAATAACAAAATTCGCCAGTTTATAAGAAAAGTTGTCAAAAACCGATACAACAAAAAAACACCAGCCCCGAGGTTGCATACACGACTTCCTTGTAGCCCAAACATCTAGAGTGGCCACCCCAATGCATGACCCGGAGGTGCCACCCTGGCTTACAAACCTCAAAAACTCACACGTCGGCCCCAAGGCCACACTCCACACGAGTTGAAGACTTTGTCACCCACGTGACCAGATCCAACAATCCACAACACAAAGGTGCTCCCCACAACCACTTCTCTAACTTCCCTGCCATCCCCAAGGACACGCTCCACCCGAGTCGACGACTTTGCCGCCCACACGGCCAGATCCAACACCGCACAACACTGTTCTTTGGAGCCGCCGCTCCGACTTCCTCGCCAGCCCCGCACATGTCTGGCTGATGCAGAACCTGCAAAGCCACACAAACCATCGCGAACTAATGAAGGACCCGACATCCACGACATCCCCCCCAAGAGGGAAGCGATGAGAAAGCCGTTGATGCCCGCCCGGACCAAAGTTAAATTTTAGGTTTTCACCCGAAAAGTCCGATACTAAGGTTATAATGGTGGTGAAGGGTCTCCTCGATGACGGCAAGGAGCGAATGACGTCCTACGACCCCTTGACGCCGACAATGATCGAGGTCGAGCTAGATTTTCTCATGTAGCTCACCAAATCCATCGTCACCATAGCATGCCCAGAAAACTGTCTCCGGCAACAAGCTGACCATCCTCACCCAAGCCATGTGACTAAGAAAGCCAGATAGTTCACTGCCACCAACAACCACTAGCTACAGAAAAGCACCACAACCCACCTAGCTCCACAGCGGCACCGTCGAGACTACACAGGCCAAATCCAGTGGGATCTAGGCCAGCCGCAAAGTAACCAGCACCATGGAGCCGTCGCCAACTGTCATCGAGCCACCCAGATCAGGCCAGACCTAAAGCCACCCGCGGTTGCCCAGCACGCAGGACAGCACCACCATTTCCCTGACCTCACGCCACCTCCCGGTCACACAAGTGGACCAGAACAGGCTGCAACTCTGTCGGCCCGCTGCCACAAGCCGACTGTCCGCCTCCCCACCAAATGCGGGTGTGAGGACTCTGGATCCGCCACCTCACAGGTTGTCATCGGAACACCTCCATGAGGGAGGTGCACATCGACACTGTCATGCCACATCCCTAGGGCCACCGCCCTGTCCTTCTCGACGTCGGCCAACCAGCCTTCTTTTCCCTAGAAGAGGCTGACGGCCACCACCAACGCCCAAAAAAAGGAACCTCCCCCAATACTATTTGGCAGCGGGGGACCGCGGCTGACGGCCACCAATGCCACCCAAAAAAAGGAACCTCCCTTGATACTTTATAAAGCCTGAATATCTGATTGCCTCGTTTCCAATAACACAACCGCCTTCGGGCATCGAGACATTGGCTAAGGGTTGTCTTGTTAGTACAGAAACACCATGTGTAGCATCTAAAAAGGGGTGGAAGCCGACGATGGGCCACTTTTAGATTATAAACAATCGCAACACAGTCAAAATAAACCATACCGAGGGCTCCTTGAGGCACATCGGCACGGTTAGATCCGGACTCCTAGAGAGCCCAACATATCATTTGTGTTTGTATTCAATATACAAGCGTTGCCTTCAATAATCATCGTTATAAAGCCATAAATATGCATCAATTTGACTTAACATTTCGGCCAAGCTGGGTTGTCTGGCTCCTGTGCTTATCCCCTATGTTCTCAATAGTTTAGCTAGGGGGTAAAGGGAGCACCTCTGTGGTTGTTACCGTTGGATCATCTGGGTTTGTACCTTAGATGGGTGAAGCCGAAATCTAGCTGTCTTAAGAATATAATTGGTTGACAACGACGAAAGGGGAAATTTAGGTTCATTAAAGACGACGGAGTTTGGGAACTTTCCCCAAATTAATGCTCAGTATTTTCCTCCCACATCGATCGGAGGTGACGTTCCATGATCATGGTCAACATGAGAGCCTGGGAAAAGGAACTTATAAAGGAACTATTTTTCCTAGAAGATGTTTCTTACGTTAAATAGTAATATAACATATCTCTCTACGTACCTTTGTTTATAAAACCGTATGACCGGATTGCCTTGTTTTCCATAAATCTTTGCCCTCAAAAGGTTTTATAAACTAGGAAAATACTCCCCGGCTACTGGACGAGGAGGTTGAAGCCGATGGTCAGTCACCAAAGCTTATACAATGCGAATCTGAGCATTGATGATGTAAAGTACTTGGATACATAGAATCACTAGAAGTACCCAACATCTATACTGGGCTTCACGCTTCTCAATTAGAAGCCATTAAAGGGGCACATCGATTCCCTCATCTGGTGTTCCCACCCGACCAGTGGCTCGGGGGCTACTGCATTGCCTAATCAATGCAGAAAATTCAAAGTGCAAAATAGTTTCGGAGGAGATTATGATCCTCAGGTTGGTCGGCCGCACCAAACCTGAGTCTCGGGGACTACCGCACGCTGCGTTTTTGCTCCTAAAAATATGATGTCTAGCAAGGAATCGATCCCCACATCGATTTCCCAAATTGACCTGAGTCTCAGGTGGATCTCGGGTTTTAGACCTACACACACCTTGAGGGCTACTGGTGTTGGAAATATGCCCTAGAGGCAATAACAAATTGGTTATTATTATATTTCCTTTCATGATAATCGTTTATTATCCATGCTATAATTGTATTGATTGGAAACTAAATACATGTGTGGGTATATAGACAACATTGTGCCCCTAGTATGCCTCTAGTAGACTAGTTCATTGATCAAAGATGGTTAAGGTTTCCTAGCCATGGACATGAGATGTTATTTGATAACGGGATCGCATGATTAGGAGAATGATGTGATGGACAAGACCCAAACTATAAACGTAGCATATGATCGTGTTAGTTTATTGCTACTGTTTTTTGCATGTCAAGTATGTGTTCCTATGACCATGAGATCATGTAACTCACTAACACCGGAGGAGTACCTTGTGTGTATCAAAAGTCACAACATAACTGGGTGATTATAAAGATGCTCTATAGGTGTCTCCGAGGGTGTCTATTGAGTTGGCATGGATCGAGACTGGGATTTGTTACTCCGTGTGACGGGGAGGTATCTCAGGGCCCACTCGATAATACAACATCACAATGAGCCTTGCAAGCAATGTGATTAATAAATTAGCCACGGGATCTTGTATTACAGAACGAGTAAAGAGACTTGCCGGTAACGACATTGAACTAGGTATGGAGATACCGATGATCGAATCTTGGGCAAATAACATATCGATCGACAAAGCGAACACCTTATAGGATTATCTGAATCCTTGACATAGAGGTTCAACCGATAAAGATCTTCATAGAATATGTAGGAACCAATATGGGCATCCAGATCCCGCTATTGGTTATTGACCGTAGAGGTGTCTCGGTCATGTCCATATAGTTCTCGAACCCGCAGGGGCTGCACACTTGACGTTCGGTGATGAATTGGTATAGATGAGTTATGTATGTTGGTGACCGAAGGTTGTTCAGAGTCTCGGATGAGATCCTGGACATGACGAGGAATTCTGAAAGGGTTCAGAGGTGAAGATTCTTATATAGGAACTTCCATGTTGATCACCGGAAAAAGTTCGGGCGTCATCGGTAATGTACCGGGGGTGCCGGAAGGTTTTCGGGGGTCCATCGGAAGGGGCCACCAGCCCCCAAGGGTCCCATGGGCTGTGAGAGGAGGCGCACCATCCCCTGGTGGGCTGGCCGCCCCTCCCACAAGGCCCATGCGGCCGAAGGGTGGAGGGGGGAACCCTAAAGGGGATCGGCCACCTTGCCTTGGGGGCCAAGGCATGATAACCCACAAGTATAGGGGATTGCAACTGTTTTCGAGGGTAGAGTATTCAACCCAAATTTATTTTTTTGACACCAAGGGAGCCAAAGAATATTCTCGAGTATTAGCAGTTGAGTTGTCAATTCAACCACACCTGAAAGACTTAATATCTGTAGCAAAGTATTCAGTAGCAAAATAGTATGGAAGTAACGGTGGCAAAAGTGATAGTAGCAGTTTTGTAGTGTTTGTAATAATAGCAACAGAAAAGTAACTTAGCAAAGATTAATATATAGAAAGCTCATAGGCAATGGATTAGTGATGGATAATTATGTCGGATGGCATTCATCATGCAATGGTTATAACCTAGGGTTGCATAGAACTAGCTCCAATTCATCAATGTAATGTAGGCATGTATTCCATATATAGTCATATGTGCTTATGGAAAAGAACTTGCATGACATATTTTGTCCTACCCTCCCGTGGCAGCAGGGTCCCGTGGCAGCAGGCCTCCATTTAATAGAGAATCGGACCAAAGCATTAGCACTTAGTGAATACATGAACTCCTCAAAGTAGGGTAATCACCGGAAAGAATCCCAGTTATTGTCACCCTGGGGGGTGCGGATCATAACTCGTAATAGGTGTCTACAACTTGCAAGATAGGATCAAGAACACTTATATATTCATGAAAACATAATAGGTTCAGAACTGAAATCATGGCACTCGGGCCCTAGTGACAAGCATTAAGCATAGCAAAGTCATAGCAACATCAATCTCGGAACATAGTGGATACTAGGGATCAAACCCTAACGAAACTAACTCGATTACATGATAAATCTCATCCAACCCATCACCATCCAGCAAGACTACGATGTTATTACTCACGAACGGTGGAGAGCATCATGGAATTGGTGATGAAGGATGGTTGGTGATGATGAAGGCGTCGATTTCCCCTCTCCTGAGCCCAAAACGGACTCCAGATCTGGTCTCCCGAGGAAGAACAGGAGATGGCGGCGGCTCCGTATCTTGAAACATGATGAACTCTTCTCTTCTATTTTTTCTCCCCGAATAGGAATATATAGAAGTGGAAACGAGGTCGGAGGAGCGTCAGGGGGGCCCACAAGCCACACGGGCGCGACCTAGGGGGGTGGGTGCGCCCACCTGGCTTGTGGCCAGGTGGTGGCCCCCCTGTAGCTGATTCTTTCGCCAATATATTTTATTAATTCCAAAAATACTCTCCGTAAATTTTCAGGTCAATCTGAGAACTTTTATTTCTGCACAAAAATAACACCAAGGAATTTCTGCTGAAAACAACGTCAGTCCGGGTTAGTTCCATTCAAATCATGCAAATTAGAGTCCAAACAAGGGAAAAAGAGTTTGGAAAAGTAGATACGTCGGAGACGTATCAAGGCACCCATTGGCCACCACCCCCCCCCCTCTTGGCCGCCGTCCCTAGGGGTGGGAACCCTAGGGGTCGAGCCCCTCTCCCTCTCCCCCTATATATATGAGAGGGGAGGGAGGGTTGCACCACCACAAGCCACGGCGCAACCCTTCCTCCCTCCCAGATTGCTTCTCCTCTAGATTGTTTTGGCGCCGCTTAGGGAAGCTCCACCGGATCAGTTCCACCACCACCGCGGCCATGCCGCCGTGCTATAGGAGAACCCATCTACCTATCCACCCTTGCTTGCTGGATCAAGAAGGCGGAGATCATCAGCGAGTTGTAAATATGCTGAACATGGAGGTGTCGTCCGTTCGGCGCTAGATCGGAAGGAAAATGATGGGATCACGGGATGGCTCGTGATGAGATCGTGAGACGGCTCGTGATGAGATTGCGGGATGGCTCGTGATAGGATCGCGAAGATGTTCGACTACACCAACAGCGTTTCATAATGCTTCCCGCTTAGCGATCTACAAGGGTATGTTGATCCACTCTCCCTCTCATAGATGCTCATCACCATGGATAGATCTTGCGTGTGCGTAGGAATTTTGTTTCCCATGCAATGTTCCCCAATAGTGGCATCATGAGCTAGGTCTATGTGTAGATAAGATCTAGAGTAGAACACACAAGGGTTTGTGGGTGTTGATATTCAGATTGCTTCCTCCCTTAGCCTTTTCTGGATTCAGCGGTGTTGTCGGATGAAGCGGCTCGGACCAACCTTACTCGTGCGCTTACGAGAGACCGGTTTCATTGACATACATCTGACTTTGTTGCATAAAGATGGCTGGCGGGTGTCTGTTTCTCCTACTTTAGTTGGATCGGATTCGACAAAGGCGGTCCTTGAGAAGGTTGAAAAGCAACTTATGTATCACCATTGTGGTCATTGCGTAGGTGAGAATTGTTCTTGCTAGATACCCGTAGGAGCCACGTAAAACATGCAACAACAATTAGAGGACGTCTAACTTGTTTTTGCAGGGTATGTTGTGATGTGATATGGCCAATTATATTATGAGACATATGTGATGTATGAGATGATCGTGTTTTGTATAGAATATCACGACTTGCATGTCGATGAGTACGACAACAGGCAGGAGCCATAGGGTTGTCTTTAATTTATTTTTGCCGTTTTCTGCTTTACTTCATCGCTATGAGTTAGCAATAGTCATGGAAGCAACAGTTGGCACGACAACCTCATGGAGACACGTTGATGGAGATCATCGTGTCATGCCGGTGACGATGGAGATCATGTCGGTGCTTCGAAGATGGAGATCAAAAAGCAAAAGTTCATGGCCATATCATGTCACTTATTAATGGCATGTGATGTTAATCCTTTTATGCACCTTGTTTTGCTCAGGACGACGATAGCATTATAAGATGATCCCTCACTTAAATTTCAAGATGAAATTGTGTTCTCCCCGAGTGTGCACCATTGCGAAAGTGCATCATTTCGAAGCACCACGTGATGATCGGGTGTGATAGATTCTACGTTCACATACAATGGGTGCAAGCTAGTGTTGCACGTGCGGAACACTCGTATTAAACTTGACGAACCAAGCATACAGACATGGACTCAGAACACAAGAGACCGAAAGGTCGAACATGAGTCATATAGTAGATATGATCAACATAGAGATGTCCACCATTGAAACCACCTCATCTCACATGATGATCGGACATGGGTTGGTGAATTTGGATCATGTGTCACTCGAATGACTAGAGGGATGTCAAATTGAGTGGGCGTTCTTAGGTAATATGATTAATTGAACTCATTATCATGAACATGGTCAAAAGTGTCTTTGGAAATTATGTTGTAGATAGCTCAAGCTGTAGCTCCCCTATTTTATTGATACATTCCTAGAGAAAAGTAAGTTGAAAGATGGTAGTAGCAATTATGTGGACTTTTGTCCGTGATCTGAGGATTGTCCTCAGTTGCTGAACAGAAGGCTTATGTCCTTAATGCACCGCTCGGTGCACCAAACCCCCTGAAGCGGCATTTGTGGATGTTGTGAAGATCTGACAAGCACGTTCTGGTGACTACTTGATAGTTCAGTGTGTCATGCATTACGGCTTACAATTGAGGCTCCAAACATGTTTTGAACGTGACGGAGCATATGTGATGTTCCAAGAGCTGAAATTGGATTTCAGTCTCGTGCCCGTGTTGAGAGGTATGAGACCTCCAACAAAGATTCTTTGCCTGCAAGATGAAGGATAATAGCTCAATCAGTGAGCACGTGCTCAGATTGTCTGAGCACTAGAATCACTTGAATCAAGTGGGAGTTGATCTTCCAGATAAGATAGTGATTGATATAGTTCTCCAAGTCACTGTCACCAAGCTACTAGAGCTTCATGATGAACTATATACATGCCAGGGATGGATGATCCCATGAGCTATTCGTGATGTTTGACATCTCGAAGGTAGAAACCAAGAAGGAGCATCAAGTGTGGATGGTTGGTAAAACCACGAGTTTCGAGACGGGCAAGGGTAAGAAGGGAAACTTCATGATTAGCATGCCAGTTGTTGCTCGAGTGAAGAAACCCAAGGTTAAACGCAAACCTGAGACTAAGTGCTTCTACTATGAGGGGTACGGTCACTGGAGCGGAATTACCCTAGATACTCGGTAGATAAGAAGGCTGGCAACATCGACAAAAGTATATTTTATATACATGTTATTGATGTGTACCTTACTAAGTACTCCTAGTAGAACTTGGGTATTAAATATCGGTTCAGTTGCTAAATGTTAGTAACTCGAAATAAAAGCTATAGAATAAACGGAGACTGGCTAAGGGCGAGGTGACAATGTGTGTTGCAAGTGTTTCCAAGGTTGATATGATCACCATCGCATGCTCACTCTACCTTAGGGATTAGTGTTGAACCTAAATAAATGTTATTTGGTGTTTGTGTTGAGCATGAACATGATTAGATCATGTTTATTGCAATACAATTATTCATTTAAGTTAGAGAATAATGGTTATTCTATTTACATGAATAATACCTTCAATGGTCATGCACCCAATGTGAATGGTTTATTGAATCTCGATCGTAGTAATACACATATTTATAATATTGATGCCAAAAGATGCAAAGTTAGCAATGATAAGTACCACATGCTTGTGGCACTGCCGCGAAGGTCATATTGGTGTAAAGCGCATGAAGAAACTCCATGTTGATGGATCTTTTGACTCACTCGATTACGAATCGGTTGAGACATGTGAACCATGCCTCTTGGGCAAGATGACTAAGACCCCGTTTTCCGGTATGATGGAGCGGGCTAGTGACTTATTAGAATTGATACATGTTGATGTATGTGGTCCAATGAGTGTTGAAACACGTAGTGGATATCATTATTTTCTTACCTTCACTGATGGTTTGAGTAGATATGGGGATATTTACTTAATGAAACACAAGTCTGAAACGTTTGAAAGGTTGAAGCAGTTTCAGAGTGAAGTTGAAGATCATCGTGACAAGAAGATAAAATATCTATGATATGATCGTGGAGGTGAATATCTGAGTTACGAGTTTGGTATGCAACTTAAGACAATGTGGAAATTGTCTCACAGCTCATGCCACCTGGAACACCATGGTGTGATGGTGTGTCCGAACATCGTAGTCATGCTCTATTGGATATGGTGCGTACTATGATGTCTCTTATCGTTTTGCCACTATCGTTATGGGGTTATGCATTAGAGATAACTACATTCACTTTAATAGGGTGCCATCTAAGTCCGTTGAGATGACACCATATGAACTATGGTCTGGCAGAAACCTAAGCTGTCATTTCTTAATGTTTGGGGTTGCGACCCTTATGAAAAAGGTTTTCACCTAATGAGATCGAACCCAAAGCCAACAAATGCATCTTCGTAGAATACCCTAAGGAAAAATTTGGGTATACCTTCTATCTCAGATCCAAGCGCAAAGTGTTTTTTGCTAGAAACGGGTCCTTTCTCGAGAAAGAGTTTCTTTCGAAAGAATTGAGTGGGAGGAAAGTAGAACTTGATGAGGTTGTTGAATCGTCACTTCAGTTGGATGATAGCACAACACAGAAAGATGTTTCTGTGGTGCCTACGCCAATTGAAGAGGAAGCTAATGATGATGATCATGAAACTTCGGATCAAGTTACTACCAAACTTTGTTGGTTGACAAGGATATGTACTACCCCTGTGTGGTATGGTGATCCTATCTTGGAAATCATGTTGTTAGACAAGGATGAGCCTATGAACTATGAAGAAGCGATGGTGGGCCTGTTTCCAACAAATGGCTAGGAGCCATGAAATCCGAGATAGGATCCATGTATGAAAAACCAAGTATGGAATTTGGTAAGACTTGCCCGTTGAACGGCAGGTCATTAAGTAAAAATGGACCTCTAAGAGGAAGACAGATGCTGATGGTAAATGTCACCATTTATAAAGCTCGACTTGTCGCGAAAAGGTTTCTAACAAGTTCAAGGAGTTGACTATGATGAGACTCTCTCACCCGTAGCGATGCTAAAGTCTGTTGGAATCAAGTTCGAAGTTGCTGCATGTTTCGATTATGAAATCTAGCAGATGGATGTCAAAACAAAGTTTCCTTTACGATATTCCGTAAAGAAAGTTTGTATGTGATAGAACGAGAAGGTTTTGTCAATCCTAAGGATGCTAAAAGGTATGCAAACTCCGGCGATCCTTTAATGGACTCGAGCAAGCATCTCGGATTTGGAATATATGCTTTTATCAGGTGATCAAAGTCTTTGAGTTTATACAACGTTTATGAGAAACTTGTATTTACAAGAAAGTGAGTGGGAGCGCTATAGAATTTCTGATATGTATATGTGGTTGACATATTGTTGATCTAAAATAATGTAGAATTTTTGGAAAGTATAAAGGGTTGTTTGAAAGAATTTTTTCAAAGGAAAACCCGGATAAAGCTACTAGTATATTGGGCACCAAGATCTAAAGATATAGATCAAGACGCTTGATAAAGCTTTCAATGAGAACATACCTTAAAAAAAATTTGAAAGACTTCAAAATGGATTAGTCAAAAGGAGTTCTTTGCTGATTTGTAAGGTGTGAAGTTGAGTAAGACTCAAAAACTCGACCACGGCAGAAGAAAGAGAAAGGACGAAGGTCGTCCCCTATGACATTAGCCATAGGCTCTATACAGTATGTCATGCTGTGTACTGCACTTGATGTGTGCCTTGCCTCATGTCTGACAAGGGGGTACAAGAGTGATCCAGGAGTGGATCACTGGACAATGGTCAAAATGATCCTTAGTAACTAGAGGACTAAGGAGACATTTCTCGATTATGGACGTGATAAAGAGTTCACCGTAAAGAGTTATGTCGATGCAAGCTTTAACACCAATCCGGACAACTCGGAGTAGCAATCCGGATACGAATGGTGTGGTAGCCATTTGGAAAGGCTCCAAGTGAAGCGTGGTAGCAACATTTAGAGTATAGAGAGTTGCAAAGTACACACAGATCTGAATATTGCAGATCCGTTGACTAAAACCTATGTCACAAGCAAACCATGATCAAATCCCAGAACTCATTGGGTGTTAATCACATGATGATTTAAGTGTTAATCACATGGTGATGTAAGTGTTAATCACATGGTGATGTTAGCTAGATTATTGACTCTAGTGCAAGTGGGAGACTGTTGGAAATATGCCCTAGAGGCAATAATAAATTGGTTATTATTATATTTCTTTTCATGATAATCATTTATTATCCATGCTATAGTTGTATTGATTGGAAAACAAATACATGCGTGGGTATATAAACAACACTGTGTCCTTAGTATGCCTCTAGTAGACTAGCTCGTTGATCAAAGATGGTTAAGGTTTCTTAGCCATGGACATGAGATGTTATTTGATAACGGGATCACATCATTAGGAGAATGATGTGATGGACAAGACCCAAACTATAAACGTAGCATATGATTGTGTAAGTTTATTGCTATTGTTTTCTGCATGTCAAGTATGTGTTCCTATGACCATGAGATCATGTAACTCACTGACATCGGAGGAGTAGCTTGTGTGTATCAAACATCACAACGTAACTGGGTGATTATAAAGATGCTCTAAAGGTGTTTCTGAGAGTGTCTGTTGAGTTGGCATGGGTCAAGACTGGGATTTGTTACTTCGTGTGACGGAGAGGTATCTCTCAGGGCCCACTCAGTAATACAACATCACAATGAGCCTTGCAAGCAATGTGACTAATAAGTTAGCCATGGGATCTTGTATTACGGAACGAGTAAAGAGACTTGTCCGTAACGAGATTGAACTAGGTATGGAGATACCGACGATCGAATCTAGGGCAAGTAACATACCGATAAACAAAGGGAACATCGTACATGATTATCTGAATCCTTGACATAGAGGTTCAACCGATAAAGATCTTCACAGAATATGTAGGATACAATATGGGCATCCATACCTGCTATTGGTTATTGACCGTAGAGGTGTCTTAGTCATGTCTATATAGTTCTCGAACCTGAAGGGGCTGCACACTTAACGTTCGGTGACGAATTGATATAAATGAATTATGTATGTTGGTGATTGAAGGTTGTTCGGAGTCCCAGATGAGATCTCGGACATGACGAGGAACTCTGGAATGTTCTGGAGGTGAAGATTCGTATATA
Organism: Hordeum marinum; assembly: GCA_022496015.1. Taxonomy (NCBI): domain Eukaryota; kingdom Viridiplantae; phylum Streptophyta; class Magnoliopsida; order Poales; family Poaceae; genus Hordeum; species Hordeum marinum. Next base: position 423,371,579 of record CM039678.1, on the reverse strand, counting down.
GGAGGTTCCGTGTTGATCACCGGAAAAAGTTCAGGCGTCACTGGTAATGTATCGGGGGTGCCAAAAGGTTTTCGGGGGTCCACCGGAAGGGGCCACCAGTCCCGGAGGGTCCCATGGGCTGTGAGAGGAAGCGCACCAGCCCCTGGTGGGATGGCCGCCCCTCCCACAAGGCCCATGCAGCCAAAGGGTGGAGGGGGGAACCCTAAAGGGGGGCGACCACCTTGCCTTGGGGGCCAAGGCACCCCTTGGCCACCCCCCCCCCCTCTTGGCCGCTGCCCCTAGGGGTGGAAACCCTAGGGGGCCCATCCCCTGTCCCTCTCCCCCTATATATATGAGAGGGGAGGGAGGGCTGCACCACCACAAGCCACGGCGCATCCCTTCCTCCCTCCCAGATTGCTTCTCCTCTAGATTGTTTCGGCGCCGCTTAGCGAAGCTCTGTCGGATCAGTTCCACCACCACCGCCGCCACACCATCGTGTTGCCGGAGAACCCATCTACCTCTTCACCCTCGCTTGTTGGATCAAGGAGGCGGAGATTGTCATCGAGTTGTACGTGTGCTGAACGCGGAGGTGCCGCCCGTTCGGTGCTAGATCGGAAGGAACATGATGGGATCGCGGGACGACTCATTATGAGATCGCGGGACAGCTCGTGATAGGATCACAAAGATGTTCGACTACACCAACCATGTTTCTTAACGCTTCCCACTTAGCGATCTACAAGGGTATGTAGATCCACTCTTCCTCTCATAGATGCTCATCACCATGGATAGATCTTGCATGTGCGTAGGAAATTTTTGGTTTCCCATGTAACGTTTCCCAACAAGTGGCTATACATCTTGGTAGTAAATAAATTGGGACGATTGGAAATAAATTCCACAAAAAACATCCTGAGACCAAGGTGGTGCACCACCTCAGAAGCAGTCTGGCATAAATCTCTAATGCGAATGGCTAGCTCCATAAAAGACTATTTTGGCGTTTTAGCTCGGATGAACTCCTTCAATTTTTCAGACACCGAGGTAATGTATGACACCTCGGATGCTGACCAGCGTAGGAGCTCGACTACAAAAAAGACAACTCGGATGTAGTTCGGCGTTGGAGCTCAGAAGCAAGAGGAGACCATCGCACGAGAAACACTTCAAACTCGAGGTGTGGCATAAAAATAACAAGGCATCAATAAAGGCCAAAAACTTAAAGGGCTCCTCGGATGCCCAACATGTGAACTCTTCGGATGCAACTCGGCGATCCTCAAGATCGAAGATGGGAAGATTTTTGGAACCAGCTTTCAAGACCGACGACCGAAGATGAAGAACAATTCGGAAGAACCGAGGAGCGTCCCCAACTTGAAGACCTGTTCAGGGGGCTACTAAAGGTGTCCTAGAGTAGGGGGTACTCACCACGTCATCTCTCGGCCAGTGGGTCGGGCCGAGGACCCCCATGATGAGTCACTAATGGGCCACTACGGGTAGCCCATGATGCATAAGGGAGCTTCCTCAAGACTTGGAGCACAATACAAGGACTCTTCTAAACCCTAGGCCTCCGGTGCATTATATAAACTGAGGCCAGGCTAGTCAATAGACAATCTCATACCCCCTCCGTCCGGAATTAGTTGTCGCACAAATGAATAAAAATGGATGTATCTAGAAGTAAAATACATATAGATACATTGATTCCTATGACAAGTATTTTTGGACGGAGGGAGTATTCATTACAACAATCTCGTGGTAGATAATTGTACTATGTACTATCCCCCATATGGATACAATCAAAAGAAGGACGTAGGGTATTATATCTTCGAGAGAGCCCGAACCTAGGTAAAATCCTGTGTCCATGTTACCATCTCTCCAAGACGCCTAGCTTAGGACCCCCCCTTACTACGATATATGCCGGATTCAGAACCGAAAATGGCAACAACGATGGAGGAGCCAACGACAGCAATGACGAGGAAGCTTTGGGAGTGAGTGAGTTTGGGGCGGTGTGGATCAGCCCCCATCACACTAGTAGAAAACAGGGCTTTGGTCCAGGCCGGGCCAGCCCATTAATCCTGGTTCAGTCACGAACCAGGACCAATGGGGGCAACGGTCCCGGTTCATGAGGTCAGGGGGGCGGCCGAGCCATGTGGGGCATTGGTCCCGGTTCGTCGGACCCCTTTGGTCCCGGTTCCAGACACGAACCGGGACCAATGTGCCTCGCTCATGGCCCACACCCATTGGTCCTGGTTCGTGTCTGGAACTGGTACCAAAGGGGGTCCTTTAGTCCCGGTTCCAGCCACGAACTGGGACCAATGAGATGCCTACATATACCCCCTCGCCGGCGAGCAGAGCACTCCACACTGCTCTGTTTTTCTGGCCGACGAAGGAAGAGCTTTGTGGTTCTCTAGCCCACCTCCTATGCACATGAGGTGTTCGATGAAATGCCCAAGCCACATTTAAGATTTCTCCTCTCAAAGCTCCTTATCCAAGCTCCATTTTTTTCAAGATTTGTCTAGGTTTGGCGGTCCGTCCTGTCCCGTCCCCGTCCTCACCGTCGTCGATCGCCCATGCCCATCTCGGTGCCGGCACCACCATGGTTAGCCTCTTCTTCTTATCTTCTTTCAAAAAGAAAAAAGTTTTTACTTGTATGATTTAGATAGATACTTCTATAATTTTCTTACTTTTATTATTGTATTTATTTTGGTCACTATTGTACTTTGGCTTTAATGTGATGATGAATTTCTATTAATTTGGTCACTTATGTATTCATGATATGTTGTAATTGTTTTTAATACACTTTATTATATAACGCATGTAGATGAACCGGCAATGGATGTACGGTGACTGACGCACCTCCGAGTATATTAAGGGCCTGCATAATTTTCTCGAAGCGGCTGAGGCAAACAAGCAGAATGGTTTTATTCATTGTCCATGTATTGTCTGTGAGAATACGAAGGCTTTCTCCAACTCTAAAACCCTTCACTTACACCTGCTTGAGAAGGGTTTTATGCCACACTATAATGTTTGGACCAAGCATGGAGAAAGAGGGGTTATGATGGAAGACAACGAAGAAGAAGAGGATGATGACAACTATGTGCCTCTTGAATATGGTGATGCTGCAACGGGGGAAGATGAAGATCAAGAGGAACCAGGCGATGTGCCCGATGATGATCTTCGCCGGGTCATTGTTGATGCAAAGAGACAATGCGAAAGTGAAAAGGAGAAGTTGAAGTTCGATCGCATGCTAGAGGATCACAAAAAAGGGTTGTACCCCAATTGCAAAGATGGCAACACAAAGCTCGGTACCACACTGGAATTTCTGCTGTGGAAGGCAGAGAATAGTATACCTGACAAAGGATTTGAGAAGCTACTGAAAATATTGAAGAACAAGCTTCCAAAGGATAACAAATTGCCCGATAGTACGTACGCAGCAAAGAAGGTTGTATGCCCTCTAGGATTATTCGAGATGATGTATTAGTGATATTATATTCGAGTTCATTATAAATGTATTAGTGATATTTTATCGGTATAATGCATGTGTGACTTTCGGTTTGTCGTTTCTCCTTGTCTGACTTTCATGTGTGTTCTTGATGGAGGAATCCCGACTGTTGTCGTGGGGGGCGCCTCCTCTTTTTTCTCTTCTTTACGATATACTCGTTGGTATAATGCGCAAGAAGAGAAGAGGGGGGCGTCCATCACCGGTGGTCGAACTATTACTGTGAGGGAGTGCTCACCAACATATATACACCATCATATCAGTGTGAGAGAGTGTGCACCAACACACCATGAGATATGAGAGTTATTTAAGGAAAGCCTAGACGGATCGAAAGTCACACACACATTAGGATCCAAAGCGTGCCGTAATTCTTGAATTATAAACACAGGAAATGTCGTCGTCATCAGACTATGATAGGATCCAAACGTGTGAACTTTGCGGTGAAGATAAGGGTCTTTGTGACCAGCCTGGGCTGCGAGACGGCAGGTTCTTCACCATGAAGCTTTACGAGGACTTTGATATTTCTATGGTACGCAATGATGATAACTGTTTTTTTGTAATTAAGCATGACTTCTGTTTCTTTCCTTCAACACGTAATTTCTGTTTTATACAATTTGACTAGTTCGTCCCCTGTCATGCAAGACGGTATTTCTTGGAGAGGCCCGGTTTCGAAGAGCACGAGAGTTTCGAGACGAGGACAGGCAACCTGAGGACTAAACATGGTCACATATTTCTTGTGAAAGTAATGGATGCGCTTAATAACACGGAATTAGGGTGCTCAAATTAGGAAGCTCTTTGCAAGGCATATGGATTTCAGGAGGATATGGAAATAACCTTCGATCTTCGTCCTAAAGATCATATTGAAGGAAACATCGACATTTGGGTGGATGTCGATATGCTTCTTGTTTTACCTCCATGTGAGTTTGTCAACCATGCATATTTGTCAAGTAATTTGCATTCTATATATATAAATATTTGGTGTTCATCCGTACTAAATTTGTTAATTTTTAATTTACAGCTTATTCCGTTTCTTCGAGTGAAATACAGAACATAATCGACACGACATACTACACTTATGAATCATATCTAACTTGGGAGGAGAAGGATGATCTTATCTACTTTGTTATTGGTGTCATAGCTGGTAGGGACATCTTCCCGTATAATTTGGGAACTGGCCCAAATTATACATTGTACAGGACACTAGTGCATAGGTTGAGGGCGGATGACATTCGCCGAAATATCTTGGTAAGAGTTGCTAATTAAGTACACTAGTATTGTTTGGGTAAATGGTATTGATTACATTGCTAACTAGGCTACTATTATGTTCTTCAATAGAAATTGCCATATGAAGTTGTGCCACCGTTGATGCAACCTGAAGGTAATATGACAATAAAAGGCCCCTTCCATCCCGAGTTATCTTTTGCATACTTGACTGAGCGCAAACCACCAAGAAGGCTCCAAATTGAAGCATGTGGACAAATAAATAAGGATCTCAAGCCACAATTTGGAGACCGTTGGATCTCTTTGCTTCATCATGGAGACATAGGTGTTATTCTTTTTATGTCATTTTACCTAGGAGGGAGGAGTAGGTCCTATGAGGGAGGACTATGTCATTTTATCTTTTTTTTGTTTTATGAGACTTTAACTTTGTATGATTAAGATGATGATGATGAGTTGTTAGATCTTCTTTAATTAATGGTTTCCTTCATTTACTTATTAGCTAGCGTCGAGTTCTCTCTATATGTACAGTAGCTAGCAGCATCGACCAAGCACGAAGAAAGAGAGGACACAATATGAAACCCCTAAATTAACCCTCCAAAACCCCCTAAGCCCCCCCCCCTTCAAAAAAACAAAAAACCTAGCAACTTTTGGTCCCGGTTGGTGTTACCAACCGGGACTAAAGGTCCTCCTGCCTGGGCTCCCCGCAGAGGCCACGTGGAGCCCCTTCTGTCGCGGTTTGTAAGTGAACCGGGACTAAAGGTTTAGGGCTTTAGTCCCGACCCTTTAGTCCCGGTTCCAGAACCGGGACTAATGGGCCTCTTGAATTGGGACAAATGGACTATTTTCTACTAGTGTCATCACCTGGAGAGTTACGCGGGGGAGTCGATCAAGATTTTTTTAATGTAGTGTTTTATTACTTAAAAGGTTAACCAAATGATGTGAGAAGGTGCTCATTAACTTACTCGAAACATGTGCTATCCACCCTACTACCATGATCGGGGCACGTCGATCATTTGCAATAAAGCTCTAGTCGAGATGCTACTAAACCTTACTCCTCTCTAGCTCAACGTGTGTTATCTGCCTATCATCGCACAAATAAATACATTAAAAGACAATGTATTTCTAGCATCAACCACAACCTTGGGTATTCGCAATTTTGGTCTAGTCTGCTTAAGCATGGGACACATGTTGCTGACTTGCTATTCCACCTTAAGAGCATCTACAACTCGAACCCCATACCCTCCCCCAAATGCCTGGGAAGGCTGTCGGTCAGTGTTCAGACAGAAAAACACCACCCAATTGGACTCCCCACAACCAGTCCAAATGTCGGGACAGACCGACACTCTTCATATCAAACCCAAATATGAGGCGGATATGGGGATCCCCGGACGCGCCCAGGCACGACCGCATAGTTGGATTGACTCGGGGCGCTAATTCGCCTATATCCCCCTATCCTTGCCGCTGAAGATCAGCTCCACCGGACGACACCACCAGACAAATTATGTTCATCGATGTACCTTATCAAATTCAGGCAAAGGTGTCAAAAATGATTAAACTTTTTAAAAAGTAAGGCCATCAAATGCTTACTTTGTAAGGGATTTGGACAGTCATGATGAATCTTCTCTGTCTATGAGCAAAGAAGATTCATACTGACGGTCCACAACCTTCAAAAATGATATGTTGATGACCGAAGCTTACCAATCTGGGAGGACGCGACTACTTAAGGCGGTCGTGTAGCTTCTCGCGTGGTGAGGTGGGACTAAACCCCCAACCAAGACACAGATCTTAAATATAAAATTTTATTTGTTTTTTTATAACAACCCGCCGATTCAACACTGAGAAAATGATCAATGTGACACTACTGGGAAACGGCTTATAGGTGAACCCAAATGAGTGGCAGGTAAGGCAGGCACCCGCCACAACTATTTTTAAAACCAAGCAGTGGCGGGTAGCAATAACGGCCCGCCACAACTAAGAGTGTAACTATGGTGGGAAGAACTCATCGCCCGCCACATGTATAATCTCCCTGGTGGGACTTGTTTGCATAAGTTAGCAGTGACAGGCCCTAGCTAGTGCTCACCACAAGTAGATGACAAAAGTAGTGGCGAGTAGTGCCTATCAATCGCCACTAGTTGTCCTTGATAGATCGCAAAACATAGCTGTAGCGAGTGCTCGGTACCGCCCATCACACCACGATCAAATTTTATCAATCCACGTGCACCCCGGTGCATCCCCCTCACTTAATTCACTCACTCATCGTACCCTAACTCTCCCCCATGGATCTCGCTCTTGGCTCCGCCGTCGCCTCTGTCTTGCTGTCCTCTTCACCGGCTCCGACGGCCCCACCATCCTCTTCACCGCCCCTGTCGTCCTCGCCATACTCTTCACTGGCCTCGTCGACCCCTCTGTCGCCGTTGCCATGGGATCTGGACATCAGGTATGATCTTCTTTTCCCCACTGTCCCCCACACCCATGGCCATGGCCTCCACCCACATTGATAGGGTATCTAGGGTTAGAGTTTGAAGTATGTGAGTTAGGGGCTTACGACTAGTGTTTGTATACCATAGGTTGCTTGTGATTTGTATTGTTTCTATCACATTTTTTTGTTGTAGGGTTATGTCTAATGTTTTAAACCAGAGTTCATGCCCAAATTCTAATGTAGTGATGTTGATATTGTTAGCTACATTCTTTGTTCGGATTATAGGACCTTTCTTATTCGTATTCGTAGATTGTAGACCATAGATTATAGGAACTTTCTTATTCATATTCATAGATTGTAGACCGTAGATTATAGGAACTTTCTTTACATGGATTCATAATAAGTGCTAATGTTTTGGCGAAGCGGTGATTTATTTTTGTTTCGCCAAATTTCTAGCACTCTGTGTGTCCATTTTAAAAGCAGAGGTCATGCCCAAATTTTAATGCAATGTTGTTGAAATTAAGTCATGTAGCTATTTGATGTTTTTTCTACAGGTAATACTTAATCGGTCTGTTGATATTTGTTAGCTACACTTTTTGTTCAGTGGGCAATTCTCACTCTAAATCCACATACTGAAATGAGAGTTGTTGTTTTCAGAAAATGATACAGAATTTTGCCGTAGGGTCATCCTTCCTCTCCTCCTCCTCCGAGAACTTGGTAAAGTAGGAGGAGAAGGTCAAGGATGACCTTCACCAACGGTCAAAATAATATTGAGCGTACATCATATATACAATCACTTAGGAGATGAACCGACTGTTGTCGTAGAGGGTCGTTATGGCCTCCTCCTCCTCCGATACGTTGGTAAAGGAGGAGGAGAAGGAGAATAACGACTATCACCGACAACCGAAGTATCATTCATGGAGTGCCCACCATATGTACAACCACTTAACAGTGAGAACTGCCCACCCGAACAAAAACATCGAGGGTTGTCGTACACAGTTTTAACTATCTTCTTATATAGTTGCTTTCGTATAAATGTGGTTTATCTAACTGTCAACTTTTGTGATTTAGATGGAGGAGCCGAGACGCCTTGTTATGACCCCTACAGCCATAGACACCGTCTCTAGGTTGGTCGGGTACTCGGTGTTCGCACTCACCTATGTAGAGAGGACCCTAGTAGACACCCAGAAGGGTCTACAATACGCCAAGAGTGTTGAAGGATGTCATGATCTTGCAAGGGCAGCCAATAGGAGGGGCAAGGCTGCTGCAGAGAGTGTACGAGGAGTCATCGAGTCTATCGAGAGAGTACTTGAAACTGTCAACTCCATCCTAGCCGAGGTCAACAAGATGATTGGAGACGAGGACAACTCTTCACAGAGCTGAGATTAATTCAAGTTGCTATGATGGAGTTGAATGTTTGTTTGTCAACTATTTGTGCAATGCCATAATGTTGTCTCTATGATCGATGATCTCAATGTTGTTTCTATGTTTCTATGAAAATTCCTATAACACTTTGTTATATGCCATGGGCAACATTTTTTCATTTGTTTATTGACTATGGTAAAATGTGTTGCTCTATCTCTGATACATCGTAACGCATATAATCAAATATGTAAATTCTTGCTGGTTATATATATAGTTGTGGCGGGAAGCCCTAGTTGCCACCCCCAACTACAACATCTAGCTGTGGCGGGCGACGGCAGTTTGACCGCCACTACTACAACACCTAGTTGTGGAGGGCAAATGAAGGTGCCCGCCACTAATGTTGTTATAACAATGGCGGGAGGTTAGTGGCAGGCGCCCCTGAAGCCTTGCCCACCATTGTTGACCTTTTCCATCCGCCACTGCTAGGCATTCCTGCAGTAGTGTGCATGCCCGTGAATGTATTTGGTGTTTTGAGAATAGGGTTTGTGACTGCAAATGACACAAATTAAGGCCCACCCGAACACTGTTTTCCCGGACGTATAGGGATCCGGAATACGAATATCCATTTCGGAGCCGAGGCTCATCTGCACCCGGTCAAGAAAAAATCACAAAAAATATAAAACAAATTAAAAAACAATGTTTTGCATGATAGATAATTTGGTGCGTGAGGTGTTCTCCTACTTAGATCATTTAAACATATGAGTAGCTCTCAGCAAAAAAGACAGATTAGGTCAGAACAATACACGAACAGTAAACTTTTTTACAAACTCCGAATTTGTCTTTTTTGTGAAGAGCTACTCAAATGTCCAAATGATCTAAAATATGGAGCGCACCTCACGGACCAATTATCTACCATGCAGAAACAATTTAGATTTTTTTGAATTTTTCCAGTATTTGTTTTAAGAAATTTCTTCATCGCAGGTGCAGATGAGCCTGGGCACCGAATCGCTGCTCTCGCCGGAATAGGCAATTCCTGTTGTAGATGCTCTAAGAACATGGTTAATAATATAGCCGATTGATGGCTATATGGAGCTGTCATGTCATCTATGATCATCATCTATAGTCACTCATATAGTACCGTGAGTTATAAGGTTGACTATTACATTAGTATTTTTTCTATTTTTTTTCCTTCATATTTATTGCATTTGTCTATTAGTATGTATGTAGCTAGCTCTTGCATTAGAGCTTATTTTCCTTATTTTTCTATCTCTCTCCGGCATACAGAAAATGTCATGTAAGCTGGCTTGTAGCCCACTATTATACATTTGTACTTGCTCTAACTAACTGGCCGACCGCTAGGTGTCTCATGTTTCTTTTTCTGTTAGATGTAGAGGACTATCATCGCCGATGACAGAGCTTCACCAAAAATTCAACCAAAGTGTCATAATCAGTGTATATTTTACATCAGTTAGAATAAGGTGATGTAAGCGGATCATAAGAATTTAAATAGTATTATATTTTTGTTGAGTTACGATTAAAAAAGAAAAGCCGGTTGTAGATTCAAAACCAGCTACAACACGTGTCCCAATAAACTTTGTGAGAGATGTATTAATGTAATAATACATATTTATACCTAACTATTTTACTTGTTAACTCTAATATTGCTTATAAATGACATGATACCAATATGTAACCAGCACTTGACTCGAAAGTCCTCTTTTGGAGCCGTGATTTTTTCGCCACAATTCCATGAAGGCCATTCCATAATAAATTCTGCATGCACACAAAAAATTGTCAAAGTTTCGTAAAAAAACTGTTTTTTCTTCTTACTATTTCTTTTGAATTTACTGTTTAGAGCATCTCTAGCAGACCCCGTAAGAAGGCCGAACCCGTAAAATTCCGACGAGTACACGGGTTCGGCTCGTTTTTCTTGTTAGAACAGGCACCGTATCCCGGATCCGGGCCGTAAAAAATTTACCATGCCCCAAAAATTACCGCCTCCACCGCTATTAATGCGGTTTCATTGCTCGGATACAGGTCAAACCATATCCGCCTCCGTCACTGCTCCGCCGCGATTCCTCTCCCACTGTGCCCCGATTTGTCGCCGCCGGCGAGCTAAAAAAACCTAGCGGCCCGTCCCAACCATGGACGGCCACGGAAATGGTGGGGATGACGCGGAGCGCCACCATTGCCGCACGCAAGCCGGGGGGGGGGGGGTTGCTCAACTATGGTAGCCGTCCGTCACTGGCTTTCGAACGTCGCGAGCTCGCGGCCCGACGTCGCGCCTCCTCGACAAGGGAGCTCGTCCGCGGGCGCCTCGAGCTCAAGAATCACTCCGATCAAAAGAGAGCCGGAGGAGCTCGGGCCGCTCGTCGTCAAGCAGGAGGCCGACGCGGACCCGCCGCGTCGAGGCGTCATCGGCCCCGAAGACTTCCTCCCCCCGGAGCAGGAGGACCACCTCGTGCGTGCCATAATGGAGCGCTCGATGAGGGACGCGGAGGAGGTCGACACGTGCATCCATCGCGAGCTCGAGATTGAGGAGATCTTCCTCATGCAAGGCTTCACGTCATCGCAGGCGCAAGCGTCGAAGGAGGCAGACCTGCGCGTCATGAAGGCTGAGCAGGCCAAGATCTGGATCGCCCTCGACTCCGACGAGGAGTGAGCTCCTCTGGCTCCTCCGGGTCGTCGCCGCCGCCCCCGTCGTTTTGGTAGCCTAGGCTCGAGTACACTGCATGGCCCACAGATTCCCCCTCCTATGAAGTACTATGATGTAGTTTGATGAAAAACTATCTATGATGTATATGATGATCAATTATTTATGATAAATGTCTTTGCAAGTTTCTCCTGCAAATATTTTTTCCAAAATTTACAGTTTCATATAGGAGGTCTGATCTTTCACGCATAAATTGACATCGCAAATTTGATTTGCTGCGAACTATAAAAACATTTTGTAGATCGGCATTATACGGGATATAGTCCGCGTCCGCACTCGACTCCATTATTATACACCACGGCAGAAATGCAGAGTCCAGTCTAATCAACCTATGGCATCAAGGCAACAACGCATGTGAATCAGCGGAAACTTCGCCGGTAGCTGGACGTACGGCTAGTCTAGACGTGTCCACCTTCCATCGATTTCACATCAACTCCTACTTGGAACACGCTAGCCTCAGTTCTAATTTTTATATCTGCATCGTCTTTAATAAGCAACTGCTCCTTTTGTTTCTAAATCTAAGATTTTAAAAAAATCTCACTATGAACTACATATCAAATGTATATAAACATATTTTAAATACAAATTTATTCATTTTGTTTCGTGTGTAGTTTACAGTAAAATGTCTAAAAGATGTTATATTTAAAAATGGAAAAGTAATGATGACATGAGACGTGGACCTTGTGCAAGAAAAACTTGTATACTAGCTCGTGAAAAACGAGCTAGCATGCAGCCAGCCGTCGATTTCCCATTTCGATCGACAGCTCCCGAATGGGAGCCGCCGGTGAGAGATCCCCGCGGACGGTGTGGCTACCGGAGGAGTGCGATCGCGCTCGCTTGCATTGAATTGTGAAAGCACCTCCCATACTACCTAGGTCGTTGATGATCTGTTGGCGTAGGCCTCACTCTTCAATTCTGTCGCTGTATAATTGGCCCCCGGCTGTACGTACGTACGTACGCACTTTCTCCGCTTGAATTGTTCCTACTGTCACAACCACGCTATTTATATTTGCTTGATTTCGTCTTGAGACATGCAGTACAATGGTAGGTGCCGGAATGACGTCCAAATGTGTGATGAAGAACCGTATGCATCACTCGAGGCAGAGGCTGGGGGTGTTGTCCGTCTTTACAAATGAATATTGAAAACATCTTACTCAAGAAGATACACTACTCCTAGTTGTCGATCGACCGAGGGTAAGTTTTTACCATACAAATATGGTAAGTACAACAAAATAAGCAGGAGATATTCTCCATAGATTTTGTGATCTCTCCCTCCAAAAATAGATTGATATATCTTTCCTTATTTGCCTTCATCATGTTTTAATGACGCTATATTCTCCATAGTAGTACTAACCCCACATGATCATCCACAACATCTTATATACTAGTACTAACTCGAGGTAAAAGCAATATTAGCTGTGGGATCATGCGAAACTCACGGCCCATAGCGTTCCGGGACCATTTTGAAAGATCTCTCGCCGTGGTGCCAAACCTCGACCACAGTAGGCCAGTAGCCACCTTCCGTCTCACGCCACGTCTGCGACGGAATGAATGCGCCTAGCCTGGCCTTGCCATGCCAGCCGTCCGTGGCCACGTACGTCACGCCATACGCAGACCAGCCGGAACCAGTGCCTGTACGAGGAAAACGACAAGGAGACGCCGAGGCCGCCAGCGTGCGACTTGCTCTTCTTCTTCTTCCTCCTCCTCCTCGTCCTCCCCCACGAGTTCGCGGCTGAAAGCGACGGTGGACAAATCCGAGTTTTGCAGGCCGTCCTCCGGCCACCACAGGCCGGAGCTGTCTTCTCTTCCGCTATCTATCTCAAACAAAATCCTCCGTCCGTCTGTATGTCCGTACCCGCGCGCGAATATACGTACGTGGACGCACGCGCTAGGCTGGTGGCTGGGGATCAGAGTGGTGCTATAAACAAGTGGCTTCCCTCCTCCCCGCCCTGCCCGGGAATAGGCGACGCGTCGGCCGCTACATGCGATGCGAGGCGCAGGGACGGCCGATAAGCTGGGCGGTCCGGCCATGGCCTTTCTCGGTAAGGGGGGAGGCGAGATGAGATGAAGCTTCCTCTCTTCTTGTTCTTGTAAACCCTTCCTGAGATTCTTGATGCTCCGTGCGTCCAGCTTCACTTATCGCCATTGCTTTATTGCTTGGATTGGATGTGTGTGTGGCAGGTTGGTCGCCCTCGTGGACTTGCGGGCGGGAGGAGGACGGCGGGCTCACCCTCGCGTCGCCGTGCGTGCAGAGGGGTCTGATCGACTGCGTCAATGTCGTGCTCCTCGTCGCCTACGCCTCCGCGCTGCTCGCGGCCCGCGTCAGGGGGCAGTGGGATGGGCGGGGGAGAAGCGGGTGTGCGAGGCGGCGGTGGGCGGTGGCCGCGGTCTCCGCGTGCTCCGTGGCGGTCGCGGCGTCGTACGCCGTCGCCGCGTTCAGCGGCTCCGCGAATGCGGCGGTCACCACGGCTTCCATCGTCAGGGCACTGGTGTGGGTGGCCGTGGCGGCCTCGTTGCACGTCCAGCCGACGAGGCCGGCGAGGGCCGTGGCCGTTCTCTGGTGGACGCTCTTCTCGCTGCTCATCACCGCGTACAATGCGGAGGTCCTTGCCATGGGCCACGGGCTCGACGTCGCGGAGGCTATCGCGTGGGCAGTCAACTTCCTCCTCCTGCTCTGCGCTCTCGGCTCGCTGCTGCTCCAGCGAAGCCGTGGCCACCAGGACGATGACGGCTTGTCGGAGCCCTTGATTGACAAGGCGATGCACGACTCAGAGCTCTACCGGGCCGGCCTGTTCAGCCAGCTCGCCTTCTCATGGCTGAACCCTCTGCTCCGCCTCGGCCGCTCAAAAGCACTGGACCTCGCCGACATCCCGCTCATCGCCGGCGAGGACTGCGCCCGGCAAGCCTCGCGTAGGTTCTCCGAGGCATGGAGCCGCCACCGGCAGGACAAGGCGCAGAGCGGGAGATCCAACAGCCTCGCCCTCGTCCTGTGCAAGTGCTTCCTCAGGGAGATCATGATCGCCGGCTTCTACGCCTTCATGAGAACACTGGCCATAGCCGTCTCCCCTATACTGCTCTTTGCGTTCGTACGGTACAGCTACCAAGAAGAGAGGGATCACCGCCTTGGCCTCTCGCTCGTCGGCTGCCTCCTCGTCATCAAGCTCGTCGAGTCGCTGTCGCAGCGGCATTGGTTCTTCGACTCCAGGAGGACCGGGATGCGCATCCGGTCCGCGCTAATGGCGGCCATCTTTCAGAAGCAGCTCAAGCTGTCCAGCCAGGGGAGGAAGAACCATTCCACTGGGGAGATAGTCAACTACATTGCCGTCGACGCTTACCGGCTCGGCGATGCTCTCAGCTGGTTTCACATGGCGTGGAGCTCGCCGCTCCAGCTCGCCTTCGCAGTAGGCACGCTCTTCTGGGCGCTTAGGCTTGGGGCCGTCCCAGGTCTAGTCCCCCTGATCATCTTCGGCTTCCTCAACATGCCGTTCGCAAAGCTTCTGCAAGGGTACCAGGCCAAGTTCATGGTTGCACAGGATGATAGGCTCCGGTCCACGTCCGAGGTGCTCAACAGCATGAAGATCATCAAGCTGCAGTCATGGGAGGAGAAGTTCCGGGCCATGGTCGAGTCCCTCAGAGACGCAGAGTTCATATGGTTGAGGGAGACGCAGATGAAGAAGGCCTACGGCGCCGTCATGTACTGGATGTCCCCAACGGTCGTCTCCGCGGTGATGTACACCGCAACGGCGATCCTGGGGAGTGCCCCCCTGAATGCCAGTACCCTCTTCACGGTCTTGGCCACTCTGAGGGTCATGGCTGAGCCGGTGAGGTTCCTTCCTGAGATCCTGACAATGATGATCCAGTACAAGGTGTCGTTGGACCGTATCGAGAAATTTCTCATAGAAGAAGAGATCAAAGAGGGTGCCGAGAGGGCGCCTCCACAAAACTCTGATATCAGGGTTCGTGTCCAAGATGCAAATTTCAGCTGGAATGCGAGTGCGGCCGATTTGACGCTAAGGAATGTTAACCTTAGCATAAACCAAGGAGAGAAGGTGGCCGTCTGCGGCGCGGTTGGCTCGGGAAAATCTTCGCTCCTTTATGCGTTACTTAGGGAGATACCTAGAACATCAGGATCAGTAAGTGACAGAAAAGCATATGCTGTTTATGCAGATGGAGTGATTAAATCATGTTCCTTTCTCCATTTCCAAAAAGGGAATGTTAACATTGTATTTTGCAGGTTGACATATTTGGATCACTGGCATATGTATCGCAAAACTCATGGATACAGAGTGGCACTGTCCGCGACAATATACTCTTCGGAAAACCCTTCGACAAGGAACTATATGAGAAAGCAATCAAATCTTGTGCTTTGGACAAGGATATAGAAAATTTCAATCATGGAGACCTTACAGAGATCGGCCAGAGAGGGCTCAACATGAGTGGAGGCCAGAAGCAAAGGATTCAGCTTGCTAGAGCTGTCTATAGCGACGCAGATATCTACCTCCTGGACGACCCTTTCAGTGCGGTCGATGCGCACACTGCTGCAGTTCTTTTCTATGTAAGAGGGCCCTTGAGTTGTAATGCACACAGCTTGTTTTTTGCGGCACGATGTTCTGATGTCAATGTTCTTGCAGGATTGTGTAATGACAGCACTTTCAAAGAAGACCGTTGTTCTTGTGACGCACCAAGTTGAATTTCTGACTGAAACTAACAGGATTCTGGTAAGTAGATCTTCTCAACATAGCTGCGCATAATTTCGTAAAATCGATGATCCTTCTATATCATAATACTCATGATTGTTTCAACAGGTAATGGAAGGCGGTCAAGTTAAACAGCAAGGGAGATATGCAGACCTGCTGGAATCCGGGACGGCATTCGAGAAGCTAGTTTCAGCTCACCAGTCCTCAATCACAGCACTAGACACCACCAGCCAAGAAAACCAAGTCCAAGGGCAACAGGTGCTCGATGATGGTATCATGCCCAGCACATTGCTGGCGACGCGGCAGCCTAGCGAAATCGAAGTCTCGACGAAGGGTCCATCAGTGGCCCAGCTCACAGAAGTGGAGGAGAAGGGGATCGGCAACCTCGGATGGAAGCCATACAAAGACTACGTAGAAGTCTCCAAGGGCATTTTACCTCTCTGTGGGATGATTACAGCTCAAGTGCTTTTCACAGTCTTTCAAATCATGTCCACATATTGGCTGGCCGTAGCTATTCAGATCAATGTCAGTAGTGCTCTTCTGGTTGGGGCATACTCCGGGATCGCCATCTTCAGCTGCTGCTTCGCCTACCTCAGAAGCCTGTTCGCTGCTACTCTGGGACTCAAGGCCTCCAAAGCATTCTTTACGGGTCTAATGGACTCTGTATTCAAGGCTCCCATGTCATTCTTTGATTCGACGCCCATTGGAAGAATATTGACAAGGGTATGGTTACTTTATTGTAATGTTCCCCAAATAACAAGCTAAATGTAATTTCTCTAGTGCTAGTGACGAGTCCCTGACTGAAGGTTTTATCTCTTTGCAGGCTTCATCAGATTTGAGCATTCTGGACTTTGACATACCTTACTCCATGGCTTTTGTGGTGACCGGCGGTATTGAGGTGGTCACAACAGTGCTGGTCATGGGTACTGTAACTTGGCAGGTCTTGGTTGTAGCAATCCCTGTTGCAATATCCATGGTATATGTTCAGGTAAGTCGTCTACTTTGCTGTACATTGATCCAAGCAATTAAACCCAGGAAATTAATCCAAAGGAGATGACCGATGAAGTGGGTCTTGTGAGTTTAAAATCTGATGCTTTCTTTTCAAATATTGCAGAGGTACTACGTGGACTCAGCCAGAGAGCTAGTCAGAATTAATGGAACGACAAAGGCACCTGTCATGAACTATGCATCGGAATCGATTCTTGGTGTGGTGACAATCAGGGCTTTCGCGGCAACAGACAGGTTCATCCACAACAACCTGCGGCTTATAGACAACGATGCGACAATGTTCTTCCACACGGTTGCTGTGCAGGAGTGGGTTCTTATAAGAGTGGAAGCACTGCAAAGCTTGACCATATTCACATCTTCATTGTTCCTTATTTTGGTTCCTCCAGGAGTAATTTCACCAGGTATCTACAAAGCCAGCAAACAGATCCTTTTTAACTCTTGTCTGCAGATTTGATGAACTCTTGCGAAATATATCTCCAGGCTTTGCGGGTCTTTGCCTCTCCTATGCTTTAAGCCTGACCGCGGCACAAGTTTTCCTGACACGGTACTATTCCTACCTAGAAAACTATATCATTTCAGTCGAGAGAATCAAGCAGTATATGCACCTTCCATCAGAGCCTCCCACCATAATACCAGACAGCAGGCCTCAAATTTCATGGCCACAGGAGGGAAGAATAGACCTGCAAGATTTGAAGGTAAATATAATCTCCTTTGCACATAATCATGGAAATTGAGAAATATAACGATAAAAGGTTGCAATAACTTGCACTTTTTCCTGAGCAGATTAAATACCGCCCAAACACGCCACTTGTTCTCAAAGGAATCACTTGCACCTTCCCTGCTGGAAACAGAATTGGGGTTGTCGGGAGGACAGGAAGCGGGAAATCAACACTTATCAGCTCACTCTTCCGTCTCGTTGATCCTGTGGGTGGGAGGATACTCATTGACAACTTGGATATCTGCTCTATTGGTCTCAAGGATCTAAGAACTAAACTGAGTATTATCCCCCAAGAACCTACACTTTTCAGAGGGACTGTGCGCAATAATTTGGATCCCCTTGGTCAGCATTCCGATGATGAGATATGGGAGGTGAGAAAAAGATATTCCTTTAAAAAGGGATGTAAAGTAGTTCGAGAAAGGCGATAAAAAGTCTTACTAGTATAGTTCTGGAAACAAATCATGTTAAATGAACTTTCTCTTATCATAATTCATAAGCAATAGAACATCTGAGCTTTTCTTAAACAAAGACAGATGAAAATAAAATGATGTTCAATCTGGTCATATTTAATTTTACTAGATTGCTAACACTCCAACTTTCATGTATCTGATTAGACTATTTAAACTGAACATTTCAGGCCTTGGAAAAGTGTCAGCTGAAGAGATCAATTAGCAGCACTGCTGCTCTTCTCGATACAGTAGGTAAGTATTACAGAGATATTATATATTGTATCAGAACAAAAGAATTACCATAGCAAGCAGTTTGAGTTACCGGAAGGTTAAAATGATTTCTCACTCTGGCCTGTGGCAGTGAGTGATGATGGCGATAACTGGAGTGTTGGGCAGCGCCAGCTCTTCTGTCTTGGCAGAGTTCTCCTCCGTAGGAACAAAATTCTAGTGTTAGATGAAGCAACGGCGTCCATCGATTCCGCCACTGATGCAATCCTACAGGGTGTCATCAGGCAGCAGTTCACTAGTTGCACAGTGATAACAATTGCTCACAGGGTCCCAACTGTGACAGACAGTGACAGGGTCATGGTACTTTCCTACGGTACGTTATATTAAACAGGTTCCAGTCATGTATCAAGTGATGAAATCTCTGATCCATTACCCATAGTCTCCAGTGATAAACTAGAAATGACATCAAAGCTGATCTTGTTATAAGTAAATAACTACACTTACTAGTTTGACGATGAGTGCTGATGACATTTACAGGTAAACTTTTAGAATATGACACACCCACAAAGCTGTTGGAAGACAAACAATCAGCCTTTGCTAAACTTGTGGCGGAGTATTGGGCTAATTGCAAGCGGAACTCAACATGATTCTATCATCGTGTCAGGGCATGATAAACGAGATGAGCAATTCAATTAAGAGATTTGAGGTACTGAAAGATTGTTATCCCAGCTTCTTGAATTCCATCTGTAACAAGACTGACCTTGTCCTCCTCCCTTGCTGGTTGGCTCAATTACTGGAAATAAAGAAGGCATCGACAACAATGTAAAGTTGGTCAGTGATCGCAAATTTTTGGAGATAAGGTTGATGGGGAGAACTAGCTCAAGATGCATTGAGTCCTCCAAGATAAGCATGTCAACAGGGATGTTGAGATTCATTGCATAAGGGAATAATAGAGAATCCACCTTTAGCGTGATAAATGGTACACTTCATATGTAAGTTCTACTATTGAATAACAAGCAAAAGGAGGTGTCAAGATGCCAGTAAATTCCTAAGGCATGTGACAAAAAAAATCTATACTATGTACCTTGTGCTAAATAAGGTTTTGTTGTACCGCGGTGGAAGTGCATGTTGTCCAGAATGAAGATAGTGCCAAGAACCCTTTAGGATTTTATGCAGTGATGTTATGCTTTCTTCATATGTTCCTAAGTAATTCGAAATTATTGAGAATCATTGGGTCACATAAAACATTACTATCATCCATATGTCCTAACAGTCTTTCCTCTTTCATGTGTTCCTAATAGTTCTCCACAGCAAGAACTATTATTGCTGATACTGCACACTGGGCCGATCTCATTGGGTCACGCAAAACATAATCACTATCATCCATGGCTGCTTCTGCACTGATTAATCTGTACATACCTCACATGATTGCGAGGTTGTGCAGTTTTTTTTCTTAAAAATCCCTTTTCAGTACCTTCGGGCATAGCAAACATCATGCCTAGACATGTGCCCAGATTAAAATACCAAGCTACCAAACCAGTTTATTATGGGCATACTTACTGATTTCTCCAATTAGTCTTAGTGGCTTAGGCACCTAAACTCAACAGGAATGCTTAACATGAACAGTGACAAATAGTAAACTGCATCCTCTTTTCTTCAGAACTTCGAATAATGCACAACACGACAATTTCTGAAATTTGGAATTTCAGAACCCCAAAAGGAGCAGTATCTTATGCAGGAGAAGTCGTGCATCCGAAATATGTTAAACAAAAGGTCGTCAGATTGTTTTCCTGATTTATTAAAACTACAAAATTAAGACAGAAGTGGCATTAACAAGTTAATTCGTAATGAAGAAGAGAATATGAATTACAGTAAAGTTAAGGCAGAATCAGTGACAACGAACACAAGAAACTCCAAGTTACAATACTGGTCCTATACCTGGCCATACCTCGGGCCGGGCCGGGCCGGAAAAAGCCCAGCGCTAAAAACCCAGGCCCGAGCCCGGCCCGGCCCGGCCGTCGAGCCTAACTTTTGGGCCCAGGCCCGGCCCAAGCCCGAAAAAACTCAGCCCAGACCGGCCCGACATAGGCTTAAATCCAGATTTCAACGGGCCCGAGCCCGGCCCGGCCTAGCCACCGGGCTCAAAATCTAGGCCCGAGCCTGGCCCGTGGGCAAGGTCGGGCCGGGCTGCCCATGGCCAGGGCTAACTGGTCCTGACAGAAGTACAGTAATTATGTCAGGAAACAAGAAGCTAGATCCGTTTGGGTGTGGAGCATTGAACTATCAGAACTTCAACAGGATACTGGGAACAAGTGCCTTCCTCTTTCTGATTTCTTGACAAGGCGGTATATAGTCATTTCTTAATTATGTGGACGATTATAAGTCTACCCTGGCCAGCAAATAAACAAGAAACTAATGATTATCAGGTGATTATGCTCCATTGTTTGGCGTTGTTTTGAGTAACTAACACTCAAACCAGCAATGCAGCTCTCTGCTTATAACCATCATCAACACTGGTTTAGCTACTGTTGTATCTTCCTCCTTGCCAACTTCAGAACTTGTATATCTCTTTGTCCAGCAAATGAGTTTTCCTTTGGAAAATGTTGGGGGGGGGGGGGGGGGGGAGATCAAGCCAATGGTCAAACTATAGGGGATGAGAAAAAATAAGGAAAATAATTCACCCCCAAATCTAAATTATTCGTCCACATATATTTTGTCAAGGCTACAGAGTCCAAACTCCAGACTACAATTCATAGAGCAACTGATGCATTTAGAGTACATCGGTCCAGGAATGTCAGGTGTATTTTGTTTGGTCAAGACGAGGCTTTGACAAACAATTATTCTATAATATACAGGGCATAAGATTAATGTCCATAAATTTGTATCCGGAAGTACTAGTTATTACCTCTGTATCAAAATATAAGACGTTTTGGTAGGCCATTTTAGCTTACAAAAACATCTTATATGCGAAAGTGTTGTTCTAGTCCCGAGCTCAGTAAAATCAAAATAAAATGAAAAAGGTTTCAAAAAAATCCTAATTTTTTTATGTGAAACTTTAACAAATGTTTTGATAACGAGGAGATTATGCATAGATGGCGGGAGTACTTTGACAAGTTATTCAATAGGGAGAGTGAGAGCTCTACCATTGATCTGGATGACTCCTTTGATGATACTAGCAGGCGTTTTGTGAGGCGAATCCAGGAGTCGGAGGTCAAGGAGGCTTTAAAGAGGATGAAAGGAGGCAAGGCGATGGGCCCCGATTGTATCCCCATTGAGGTGTGGAGAGGCCTCGGGGACATAGCGATAGTATGGCTAACCAAACTTTTCAACCTCATTTTTCGGGCAAACAAGATGCCAGAAGAATGGAGAGGAGTGTATTAGTACCAATCTTCAAGAACAAGGGGAATGTTCATAGTTGTACTAATTACCATGGAATTAAACTGATGAGCCATACAATGAAGCTATGGTAGAGAGTCATTGAGCATCGCGTACGAAGAATGACAAGCGTGACCAAAAATCAGTTTGGTTTCATGCCTGGGAGGTCGACCATGGAAGCCATTTTCTTGGTACGACAACTTATGGAGAGATATAGGGAGCAAAAGAAGGACCTGCTTATGGTGTTCATTGACTTGGAGAAGGCCTATGATAAGATACCGCAGAATGTTATGTGATGGGCCTTGGAGAAACACAAAGTCCCAACAAAGTACATTACCCTTATGGTGTTCATTGACTTGGAGAAGGCCTATGATAAGATATCGCAGAATGTTATGTGATGGGCCTTGGAGAAACACAAAGTCCCAACAAAGTACATTACCCTCATCAAGGACATGTACGATAATGTCGTGACAAGTGTTCGAACTAGTGATGGTGACACTAACAACTTCCCAATTAAGATAGGACTGCGTCAAGGGTCAGCTTTGAGCCCTTATCTTTTTGCCTTGGTGATGGATGAGGTCACAAGGGATATAAAAGGAGATATCTCATGGTGTATGCTCTTTGCGGACGATGTGGTGCTAGTCGATGAGAGCCGGACGGGGGCCAACGGGAAGTTGGAGTTATGGAGGCAAACCTTGGAAAGATTTTAGACTTAGTAGGACTAAATACATGAGGTGCGCTTTTAGTACTACTAGGCACGAGGAGGAGGAGGTGTTGGGGAACGTCGCATGGGAAACAAAAAATTTCCTACGCACACGCAAACCTATCCATGGTGATGAGCATCTACGAGAGGGAGAGTGGATCTACGTACCCTTGTAGATCGCTAAGCGAGAAGCGTTAAGAAACGCGGTTGGTGTAGTCGAACTTCTTCGCGATCCAAATCGCCGAGCGTCCCGCGATCCAATCACGAACCGTCCCGCGAACACATCATGATTCGTCCCGCGAACTCATCACGATCCGTCTCACGATCTTGGTCACGATCTGTCCCGCGAACTCATCACGATCCGTTCCGTGATCACATCACGAACCGTCTCGCGATCTCGGTCATGGTCCTTCCAATCTAGCGCCGAACGGACGGCACCTCCGCGTTCAGCACACGTGCAGCTTGATGACGATCTCCACCGTCTCGATCCAGCGAGAGGAGGTGGAGAGGAGAGAGAGTTCACCGGCAGCGTGACGGCGCTCCGGTGATGGTGGTGGAGCAGTTCCGGCAGGGCTTCGCCTAAGTGCTGCAGAAAACCGATCTAGAGGAGAAACTATATGCACCGGTGGAACGGGTAGCACGTGGCCGGAAATTCTGTCCAAAAACCACCCAATCCACTAGTATATATAGGAGGAGAGGAGAGAAGAGGAGAGGCAGCCAAGGCCTTTGGGTCGGCCGAAATAGGAGGTGGGAAGCAATCCTACTTCACCTCCAATCCTAGTTGGAGTAGGATTGCCTCCTATTGGCTGATTTTCCACTTTTTGCTTTAGGACTTTCTCTCCTGCGCCATGGGACTTTGTGGCTGTTTTCCCAGACCACAAAGGGCTGGTTATTATTCTCCCACAGCCCATGGACCTCTTGGGGGCGAAATACCCCTCCCGGTACACTACCGATGAGCCCGAAACTTCTCCGGAAACCAAACTGGGACTTCCTATATATGAATCTTTACCTCCGGACATTCCGGAGCTCCTCGTGACGTCCGGGATCTCATCCGGGACTCCGAACAAACTTCGGTCACCACCATACATAACTCTACACTACCGAAACGTCACCGAACCTTAAGTGTGCAGACCCTGCGGGTTCGAGAACTATGTAGACATGACCGAGACACCTCTACGGTCAATAACCAATGGCGGGACCTGGACGTCCACATTGGTTCCTACATATTCTACAAAGATCTTTATCGGTCGAACCTCTGTGTCAAGGATTCAGTTAATCCCGTATAACGTTCCCTTTGTTCTTCGGTATGTTACTTGCCCGAGATCGATCGTCGGTATCTCCATACCTAGTTCAACCTCGTTACCGGCAAGTCTCTTTACTCGTTCCGTAATACAAGATCCCGCAACTAACAATTAGTCACATTGCTTGCAAGGCTTATTGTGATGTTGCATTACCGAGTGGGCCCCGAGATACCTCTCCGTCACACGGAGTAACAAATCCCAGTCTCGATCCATGCCAACTCAACAGACACCATCGGAGATACTTGTAGAGCACCTTTATAGTCACCCAGTTACGTTGTGACGTTTGATACACACAAGGCACTCCTCCGATATCTGTGAGTTGCATGATCTCATGGTCATAGGAACACATACTTGACATGCGGAAAACAGTAGCAATAAACTGACACGATCATATGCTACGTTTGCAGTTTGGGTCTTGTCCATCACATCATTCTCCTAATGATGTGACCCCGTTATCAAATGACATCTCATGTCCATGGCTAGGAAACCTTAACCATCTTTTGATCAACGAGCTAGTCTATTAGAGGCATACTAGGGACATGGTTTTGTCTATGTATCCACACATGCATCTAAGTCTCCGATCAATACAATTATAGCATGGATAATAAACGATTATCATGAACAAGGAAATATGATAATAACTAATTTATTATTGCCTCTAGGGCATATTTCCAATAGGAGGATGTTAGCCTTGATGGGCAAGTGGTGCCTCGGAAGGACACCTTTCGATATTTGGGGTCAATGTTGCAGAAGGATGGGGATATTGATGAAGATGTGAACCATCAAATTAAAGCCGGATGTATGAAGTGGCGCTAAGCTTCTGGCATTCTTTGTGACAAGAGGGTGCCACAAAAGCTAAAAGGCAAGTTCTATAGGACGACTGTTCGACCCGCAATGTTGTATGGCGCTGAGTGTTGGCCGACTAAAAGGCAACATGTGCAACAGTTAGGTGTGACGGAGATGCGCATGTTGAGATGGATGTGTGGCCACACAAGGAAAGACCGCATCCGGAATGATGATATATGAGATAGAGTTGGGGTAGCGCCAATTGAAAAGAAGCTTGTCCAGCATCGTCTGAGATGGTTTGGGCATATTCGGTGCAGGCCTCCAGAAGCCCCAGTGCACAGCGGACAGCTAAAGCATTGCTGATAATGTCAAAAGAGGCCGAGGTAGACCGAACTTGACATGGAAAGAGTCCGTAAAGAGATATATGAAGGGTTGGAGCATCACCAAAGAACTAGCCATGGACAGGGGTGCGTGGAAGCTTGCTATCCATGTGCCAGAACCATGAGTTGATCGCGAGATCTTATGGGTCTCACCTCTAGCCTACCCAACTTGTTTGGGACTAAAGGCTTTGTTGTTTTTGTTGTTTAACAAATGTTTTGATAGCTTGCAAAATTTCAACGCCAGATGACATTCGTGTAAAATATGGCAAAAAAACAAAATCGATGCTCCAAAATGCATTTGAAAATAACATTTTTTGAACATCTGTTTTTTTTTGCCACATTTTACATGAAGTCATATGGCGCTGAAATTTTACGAGCTATCGAAACATTTGTTAAAGTTTCATAAAAAAAATTGAATTTTTTTGAAACTTTTTTAATTTTATTTTGATTTTACTGTTCACCCAAGCTCGGGATCATAATAGCTGCTTCCTCTTATATGTTGCTACTGAGGTAGTACTTGCGAAGGTGAATTTATATCAAGTAAACCAAGACTAATGGAGTAATTGTTTAGCAAAGCCTTGTCTTACTCTTAACCTAAAATTGCCCATTTCTCGACGGAGGAATTAATGAAGTCATGATTGATTGAATGCATTAAGCCATCAACTAAGCAATGAGACAGACTTTACAGTAAACAGGCAAAACAGTCGAGGTGCTCCAACTCTAATAATTCTCTGTCAACAACCAGTCAACAGATTCCTTGCACCGTTCCGGACACAATCCGGGCGTCATTTCAGTAATGCAGCTACCCATTCCGATGACAGCAGTAGCATCCAGCGGATTACGAACGGCGCGTAAAACGTGAAAAATATTAGCAGTAATCCTGCCAATGTGTGGCGAGTAGGGATATATGGGGCCATGTCAGGACTCAGGACTCCTCAGGAGCAAAACTCCCAAAGGAAAAACACAAGGCAAACCTAGTTTGGGATTGGGGGATTCAGATTACCGGCTAGCTTCAAACCCGCGCGAAAATCTGGGGTTAGAGAAACGCGAAGAGAATCGCAGCGGCGGCCATGGAGGCGGCCATCCGCCCCCTGCTTTCGCCCTGCCGCAAATCTTTTTCCGAGAGAAACAGAGAAACGAAGCTGAAGAAGACACGGTTTTTTTTCTTATTTAAGGGTTGATTTTTGTTTTTGTTTTTGCTCGGCCACGAGCTAGCCAAACGGGCCAGCCCGGCCCGGCGCGTGCTAATCATGCCGGCCATGCCCGGCTCATCGAGGCCCAATTCGTAAACGAGCCGTGGCGTGAAAGCAACTAGTTAGCGAACTTTTTTACAAGCGTTTCAACGATCGCTCTCACGCGTCGTCATTTGGTGCGTTCTCAGTCGCCGCCACGTATAGCGTTCTGAGGGTTTCCTTCGATTTTGTTTTCACGTGTTTTTACCTTTTTGGAGTGGTTTTTTTCCGAATTTTTTTGGTGTTACGGTTTTCCATCGGTCTAACGTAGCTTTTGGACGAAAAAAAATTCAAAAGAAAAAAGGAAAAAAACGATTTTCTTTTTTTTTACGTGAAAAAACATGTTTTTTTGTGAGACATGGTTTTGTTTTCGCGAAAGACACGATTTTGCCTTCACGAGAGGCACGACCGTGCCTCTCGAAAAGGAAAAAAACACGTTTTCTGCTTTCTTTCTTTTTTCTCGCGAGAGGCACAGTTTTGCTATCGCGAGAGGCACGGCCATACCTCTCCCGAAAGTAAAAAATTGCGTTTTTTACTCTCTTTTTATTCCGCGAGAGGCACGGTTTTGCTTCCGCGAGAGGCACGGTTTTGCTATCGCGAGAGGCACGGCTCCCGAAAGGGAAAAAACGTGTTTTCTGCTCTTTTTTTTTACCGCGAGAGGCACAATTTTGCTTCCGCGAGAGGCACGGTTTTGCTTCTGCGAGAGACACGGTTTTGCTATCGCTAGAGGCCCGGCTCCGGAAAGGGAAAAATACGTTTTCTGCTCTTTTTTTACCGCGAGAGGCACGGTTTTGGTTCCGCGAGAGGTACGGTTTTGCCTTCGCGAGAGGCACAACACGATTTTTTTGTTTTTTTCTATCACGTGAGGCATGGTTTATTCGTCCGTTTTTTTCGTGAAAAAAAAAGTTCGTCAAAACCTATGAACATGTGATCTACTTTTGTAGATTTCGACATGAGAAAGACAACGATGAAAACGGTTTGAGATTTGGACGCACGGTTTAGGAGATAAAATGTTTTGAAAATACGGATCTATGAAAAAAAAACTCCCATGTCACGACAAGTGACACGCATGCAATGCGCTGCTTGTGGTAACCTGGGGATGTGAGTAATCGTTAGAAGGTGTACTCGCTAACTAGTTATTTTGCGTCCTACTGTTGTGTCCTCAGGACCAAGCACGACCTATTTGCTAATCAGGCGGCCCGTCGGCATGCCAAACACATAGGGCCATGTGCGGGAGCAACTACTTAGAGTACTTCCGAAAAGCCTCCCAACGATCACTCTCACGCGTCGCCACTTGGCGCGTTCTCGGTCGTCGCCATGTGTCGTGTCCTGAGCGTTTTCTTTAAATATATTTTTTATTTTTTCGCACGCGTTTTCTACTTTTTAGCGTGGTTTTTTTCAATTTTTTTGGTGTTCCAGTTTCCCACCAGACTTCCTTATCTTTTGGACGAAAAAAAATTCAAAAAAAATTGCACGAAAAAACGCTTTTTATCTTTTTTGCGAGAGGCACGATTTTGTTTTCGTCAGAGGCACGGCTTTCCTATCGTGAGAGGCATGGCCATGCCTCTCCGAAAGGAAAAAATATGTGTTTTTTTTTGTGAGAGACGCGGTTTTGTTTCCGCGAGAGGCACGGTTTTGCCTTTGCGAGAGGCACGGCCGTGCCTCTCAAAAAGGGGAAATGCATTTTTTGATCTCTTTTCTCTACGAGAGGCACGGTTTTGCTTTCGTGAGAGGCACGGTTTTGCTATCGCGAGAGGCACGACCGTGCCTCTCGAAAAGGAAAAAAAATGTTTTTTGCTCTCTTTTTTTCCGCGAGAGGCATGATTTTGCTTCCGCGAGAGGCATGGTTTTGCCTTCGCGAGAGGCACGACCATGCCTCTCGTAAAGGGAAAAAACCGCCTTTTTTGTTATTTTTTCTACCGCGTGATGCACGGTTTTTTCATTCGATGTTTTACGTGAAAAAAAGTTTGTCAACCTATCTACATGGGATCTAGTTTTGAAGGTCTCGACGCGAGAAACTCAACGGTGAAAACGGTTCGAGATTTGGATGCACGGTTTAGGAGATAAAACGTTTTAAAAATACGGATCTACGAAAAAAGGGCATGCAATGCGCCATTTGTTACAAACTGGAGAAGGTGAGAATGATTGTTGAAAGGTGTACTTGCTAACTAGTGATCTCAGTCATGTGTTGGTTGGTCTGTGATGGACTATTTTGATCATTCTGTTGGGATGTTTTTAGATATAAAAGCTAAAAATATAAATGGGGCGTGCCATCCTGGCCCGCATGACCAGCTTACACGGGCCCTAACAAGACATGTGTCGAACACGAACCGTTTAACTCGTGTTGTGTCGTACCTACATGCTAACAGGCCCGCCCAGCTGACACGACTCAGATGGCAACCTTTGTTGACACCCATCGCGTCGGATACTCAACCAATCACACAGGGAGAGTATGGTGGGCCAGCTCATGTCAAACATCGCTACAATGCTGGTTTTCATCAATTTTGTTTCAGTTTTTCTTTTTTGGTTTTCCCCAGTTTATATTCCTTTTTCCTCCTATTTTCCTCCTTTTCGTTGTTTTTTACTTTTTTCATTTATAATGGCATTTTATTCTACATGTTTTTTAATATACATAGGGAATAGTTTTCTAAAAGCATTATTAACAATTTTTATATGTGATGAATATTATATCAAACTTCAGTAGCAGGTACAAATCGATAACCTCGAAAACTTAGTTTTGAAATGAATCCATACTTTAAAGTAGTAGACCTAAGCACGCAAGAAACATTTTCTAACACAGAATAAAAATATAATAAATATGTACTGATTTTTTAGAATAACATGAAGATGTTATAAAAGACATAAACCATGTTTCGAAATACATAAACAACTTTTAAAAGTACACAATTTTTTTAAACTATGTGATCATTCTTTAACTTTATAAAAATATATTAAAATACATAACATTTTTATAATTACATAAACTTTTAAAAGAAAATCATGAACGCTTTAAAAACATCTTTTATAAAATTAAATAAGCATTATTAAAAAAATGCGTCATACCTTTTCTTTAAATAATTGGAGAAATTATTGTAACTACATAATTTTTTCTTAATTTTTGTTTACATGTTAGAGACAACTTCGGTAAAATATAAGGAAACTGAAAACCAGAAAATTGAAGAAAAAACTAGAAACTAAAGGAGGATGAACAACGAAGTTAAAAGAATTCTTCAGACCATATTTAGAATGGGTCTCAATTGAAAGCCATCATCACGAGAAACACGAATATGCAAACGAAACATAATTTAAACTTTTGGTTCAAAAGCTATAAATGATCCAAAATCGAAAACCAAAAGAAAAGGGGGTTGCATGCTCCGTCCCTGCGTGCTACAAATCTCCTCCCACATTTCTTGCATTATTTGTGTTATGGATGCAGAGCAATTACTCATCGAAATAAGCTAATCTGGTGGATGGACCTAGTTTATCTCTGAAACTCTGTGAGAACAAATAATTCATGCACCGGACAGGGCGGCTCCAGGTGTATACACTTGCATGCAAGTGGATACCCATGATTTTGATAAAATCTTGGAATTTCTTGATAGATCAGTGAAAATTTTAGCAAAAACGTCGAGGATTTTGATAAAATATATACCCAGGTTTAGAATGAATACACGTCACTTGAATCCTGACGCCGCCACTAACACCGGTAGAGTACCAGCGCGCAAAAGTGGATAGACAAAAGTGGAGCATCACTACTCCGCAATGCATATCCTAGAGATCGTACTGGTACACACTTTCTATCGCCAGGCCCCGTGCCATGGACATGTCCCGCTAGGCCGCTATTGCGGCTTGCTTTGACTTCTGTGGCGTCCCCCAGCGATACCGTTGCTATCAAGTTGTTGGGGATTTGACTTTGATGTGTGGACAGGAGACTCGCTGGAACTAGTATGTATCTGTTGCGTGCTGGCTACTGGCTAGGTATGGACTGTGCGTGCGTGCAGCTGCATGCATGGTCAACCAAATTTCTTAACTGGCCGGGCCACCGGCCACCAGCGCTGTCCGGCGGAAATAGCTGCTGGCTGGGTGGAATCCGATGGAATTATGGACGGTTTGTTCTGTCGCCCGCCATATATATGCGTCTGGACGTGAGTTTGACTTTCACTTCATGTTAGAGTTTGCTACATCGCCGACGCTGCTCGCGCATGTGAGAGCCAGTGCGGCGTCCTGCGGCCGCCGCTGGATCTGTTTGTTTCTTTTCGAGGGAGGATCAATGGCGTCCCAAAGCATATGTCTTTTTCTCGTAAAAAGAGTGTGTCTTTCTATTCCGGTAGAAGGCTACAAAAGAGGCATTGCATTGTAACGGAAGAAAAGAAAATATCACACTTACCTAATGATAACTCAAGACATCAATAACCTAACATTGACTCAAGACCCCAATAGATCTAAGTCCTCTATTTCAACACATGACACTTTATTTGTATTGTGTAGCATTTTTTCCAAATTTATTATGGTGCCTCAATGTTCA
Organism: Hordeum marinum; assembly: GCA_022496015.1. Classification (NCBI taxonomy): domain Eukaryota; kingdom Viridiplantae; phylum Streptophyta; class Magnoliopsida; order Poales; family Poaceae; genus Hordeum; species Hordeum marinum. Next base: position 423,340,996 of record CM039678.1, on the reverse strand, counting down.
CATCCACGACACGTCTGAATGTTGTCAATCCTAAGGCGTCTCTCTCGACATAGGATAGAGAGAAAGATCAAACGCAATTTGGAGACACGAAGATTCTTCTCATGGTTTCGATAGGCGGTGCTATCGTACGTCCACGTTTATGGAGACTTCAACCCACAAAGGGTAATGGTCGCGAGAGTCCACGGAGGGCTCTACCCACGAAGGGTTCCAGGAAGAAGCAACCTTGTCTATACCATGATGGCCTACATCCACGGAGGACTAACCTTACTTGGGGTAGATCTTCACGAAGTAGGCGATCTCCTTGCCCTTACAAACTTCTTGGTTCAACACCACAACACGAAGTAGGAGGCTCCCAAGCGACACCTGACCAATCTAGTAGGCACCACCCTTCAAAAGGTAATAGACTCGATAATGATGATGAATTCCTTGATCTTGTGCTTCAAGATGGTAGCCTCCTCAACACTCAATCACTCTTTCACATATTTGGATTTGGTGGAAGAGATTGATTGGGTGGAAAGCAACTTTGGGAGGCTAGAGATCAAGATTCATATGGTTGGAGTGGAATGACTTGATCTCAACATATGAGTAGGTGGCTCCCTCTCAAAAATCAAATGGGATAACTGGGGAACTGTTCTGAGTGCTTCTCTTATGAGTAAGTGTTGGTGGAGGGCTATATATAGGCATCTCCAAAAATCCAACAGTTACAACTTAAGTTACCAACTCAGTGACACCGAAGTATAAAACTCGATGGTACCGAGTTGCTCCAAAGGTAGCAATTTTTGAATCTTGGTGAGACCGATATATGTCCCGGCAGTATCGAAAAGGTGACCAACAGTCAAATTGCAAAACTCGGTGGCGCCGATCCAAAATCTCGAAAATTCCGAGTTTAAGGAAAGAGGCAACATAATGTTGGCAACCTAAAATCGGTGGCACCGATGCAGAATCGGTTGTACCGAAGACTTAGGGTTTGGCTGGGATCCGTCTGAGGTGAAAATCAATAGGACCGAGTGGAAAGAATTCGTGGCACCGATTTGCATGATAGGCTTAGACAGACTTTTGTGGAAGAGCTTATGGGTGTTTTTGGTGACTATCACTTGTGCACGTGGAGCATTTTGTTCACCAACAATACCTTACACCCTTTTAATAGTATTGGCTTTCCTATAGACTCAAAGTGATTTATCAAAAAGTAAAATGTAGAGTCTTCTTTCTTGAAGCTTTGCCAATCCTATTCCTTGCATCTAGGGGTCTCTCCATAGTCCTTTTGCCATCCCATCATTGAACTTTTCCTAAAAATATGCTTAGTGGAAATATTAGTCCAGTGAGATATATGTTGTTATTAATTATCAAAACCAACAAGGGAGCAAATGTGCTTTCATAAGGCTTTATTCTGAACATCTAAATTTAGTATTCCAAGTCCACCTTTACTCTTTGGTCTGCACACCAAAGCCGAGGATGCTAAAGTTGGTGCTTCATCTTGACCATTTCTTCTTGAAAGACATTGCCTTTGAATTCTTTGCAACTCCTTCAGAATGCCTGGGGGGATATCCAGACTCAATAGGAAGAAAATGGGAACGGAAGAAAGAGAAGAGGTCAAGTATCGCAACCTTCCTCCTTGAGCCAAGAAAGAGGAACTTGCAGAAAGTCTCCTCTCCATATTATCAATTAAGGGCATTAGATCAAAAATCCTTGGCCTGGTAGTACCAACAGACGGCCCCAAGTAACTGAATGGCAGGGTGCCAACCTTACATCCAAAAGAAGTAGCAAGTCTATGGAGCTCAGTCTGTGCCACATTGACTGGGAGCATAGCAGATTTATGGTAGTTGATATGAAGCCCAGTAGACTGAAAGAACATAAGAAGAACACATTTCAGCTCAAGAAGTTGAGTTTCATCAGCAGGCAAAATAATCAGAGTGTCATCTGCATATTGAACAATTGGGAAATCCCTATCATGACAAGGTATTGGTAATGAATTTTGCCCTGCAGGAGCATATGATTAACTAGTGTTTGCAAAAAATCTGCAGCAATAGCAAAAAGTAGATGTGACATAGGGTCACCCTACGTTAGACCCTTCTTGCACATAAATTTCTTGCCGGGAACTCCATTTAAGAGCAAATATGAAGATCCATAAGAAAGAAATTGCTTAACCCAAAGGATCCATTTATAATTAAAACCCTTGCATCTTAAGATTTGGTAGATAAATCCATGCTCAATTGAATCAAAAGCTTTCTCAAAATCTAGTTTGAGTATAACAATTGGCCTTTTGGACTAATGACACTTGTGCAAGTATTCCAGAGTCCATCCCACACAGTTCTGAATTGTCCTTATTTTAATTAAACTATACTAATTCTTATGGAAGCACTTCATGATTTGCAACTGGAACCTATTAGCAGACATTTTAGGTAGGGACTCCAAGCCCATGCTAGTTATAAAGAGATTGGTCTGAAATCCCCAACCTGTTCAGGAGATCCCTTTCTAGGGACCAGGGTGATATATGAAGAGTTCAAATTTTCTAGCATAGCAGACCCAACATGGAATTCATTTGCCAGTGTGTAAAAATCTTCATAGATAATGTGCCAACACTTTTTAAAAACATTCCATTAAACCCATCAGGGTCTGGTGCCTTGTCAATTGGCATTTCCTTAACAGTTCTATGCATCTCTTCCTTAGTGAAGGGCAATGTGAGAGCTTCCCGTCCATCAACTCTTCTTGGGAGGGATGAGAGATCAAAAGCAAGATTGATTCCTTGTGACCGACCCATCCTGTTTTTGAAAGCAGACCAAAACACCTCAGCAATCTGGTCATGATCATTGATGACAGTTCCATCATCCAACCTTAAGGAAGAAATGGAATTTCTCCTGAATCTTTCAGTGGCCATTCCATGGAAGAACTTAGTGTTTTCCTCTCCCACTTTAATTGTCCTGATAATGACCCTCTTTTCCCAGTATAAGAATTGTAAGTGTAAGAGGTGTTCTAGAGGCATTTTCACAAATTTCCTAAAATTGGATTCAGGCCAGAATAGAGGTCTCGGTTCCTCAACACAATCGAGGAATAAAATCACCTGATTACATTTTGCTATAAGAAGTTTCATCTTAGATAACCCTAGTTGCCATTTATCCAGAGCTTGCCGCAGAGACTTGAATTTATCCATGATAATGGCAGTTATATGACTCTTAAGAGATGGAACCTTCCAAGAATTTTCAACACATTCCAAACCCCCCCAAGTTCCACCCAATAATTCTCAAAGCGGAATAAATTGCTCTTAGGAATTGTGGTGTTGATAGTAACCACACATGGGACATGATCAGATGCAGTTTTGGCCAGGGGGAAAACTTGAGTACAAGGATAACATCAGATCCAATTGGCAGAGGTAAAAAACCAATCTAATTGTTTCAGCAGAGGGGTATCTTGCATGTTTGACCAAGTATATGTTTTTCCCTTTAGAGGCAGTTCAAGCATCCCTAAGTGACCAATGATCTCATTGAAAATAAAAATATTGTTAACATATGCACCAGGAAGATTCCTATTTGAAGTGGACCTTATGAAGTTAAAATCTCCAAGAAATAACCAGTTTTCATTAATAGGTATGCTTAAATTATATAGCCAGCTAAAAAAAAGATCACTGGCTTCTCCTTAGCAAGGGCCATAAACATTCAAAAGCGTCCACTTCTCATTATTATGCTTGGAAGTTAAAATATGACCATACACTACTACATGAAGGTCCAAAATGACACATTAGTCAGAGACCCTTTGATGAAACCGTGTGCGATGCATGAATCGCAAACGGTATAGTTCAAGCTCCGCCGCCAATGACACGAACTGTGTGCGATGGAGGATCTATTGAATACGATTCAGAAAATATTTGCGTGTGCGATATATGACAGACAATTGACTTTTAGGAACTGTTTGTTATATGGAAAATGGCACAAATGGTTAATCAAACATAGATGTGTTTGATGTACGACATACAAGTCCATTAGATGAACTGTTTGCAATGATACGGAAGAACACAAATGGTTCGGTGTAACAAGGTGTGTGTGATAGAATGCAAACAGTTCAGTAATCGGAACTGTGTGTTATAATTTTGGACATCACATATGATTTTTTGTTCTGAATTGTGTGCTCGATAGGTCACACAATTCAAGAAACCAACTGTGTGCGATATTGTGAATGATGAATGATGAATCTTTATTCTTATCTGTTTGCGATGAGAACGGCAGGGTAGAGAGAGTTAAGGAATAAATATGAGAAAACTACAATAGAGTTAAGGAGTACAATATGTTTTACTTCTTATTCTTGTTGTTAGATGGATCCACGGCATCGTCTTGATATGGACGCTTCTTGCCATTGACCGTTGGATTTTCATCGCCATCGTAATCACTGTCGTCGTTGATGTCCTCATCGTCGCCCTCATTGTTCGACCATTCCTCCTCCTCCTCCTCATCGTCTTCTTCGTCCTTCGGTGGCTCCTCGTCGTCCTCCTCTTTGTTTGACCATTCCTCCTCCTCCTCATGGTTGTCATCTTCTTCGTCCTTCGGGAGCTCCTCGTCCGCTGGTCATCGTCCGATGACTTCGGCGGCGGCGGCCCTTCCATGAGCCAGATAAAATGGAGGTCAGGGCTCGATGCTAGACTCATGGAAAATGAGCGTGATGATTCTAAGGTTGACCCCAAACTGGCGGATTTGTCGTCCTTGTTGTCGCTCGACATTGCTGCGCTATGTAATTAAAAAACCGACGAGAAAGCGAGATTGCAGAGTGTGTGGAAGTGTAGAGTGGTCGACCGGGACAATGAACATGGTGGCAACTAAAGCGTGGTGTGAAGACAAGAGGAATGGAAATTGAAGCGAGGGATTGACAGATTATATTGGCGCCTTGGCAGGTGGTTAGAATTCCGATATAAGCAACCACAATTGTGTGCACCTGGCCTGTTGCTCTAAATTCCCGCTATTGTGCAGTTCTCAATATGCCAACCGTTTCACACGTGTACATTTTAGCAGATCACACGGTTTGCTAGATGCATTCTTTAACTACCCACATGCCTAAATGGAACACAATGGGTGTGAAATAAGAATTTAGCATAGGATAGTTGGTAAGCAATAGATGAGCTCTGCTTATTGATGTAGCCATTATAATCAAACGAAGCTCCTAATGACATTGCAAACAATGCATAGAAGATGGCTAATGCGACAACTACAACTACACATGCTAGTTCCTTGTCTCTTGCTTTCATCAGTTTCTTGTGATTGATTCTTTCTTGCTTCATCGTAGTGATTGTACGATCCAGATCAATCAGTTTCTTCTTCAGATTTACGTTATCTTCTGCAAGCTTGGTGATAACACTCCGAGCCTAGTCATGCCATTCATCATCCAAGTAGTTAACAAAGGCACAAGCCTCATATCCCTGCGAATGTTAAATAATCAAGATGAGTGAGGGCATTAACTGAACTTAAGGGATGAACTTATCACTAACCTCCAAGGGGCAACCGAGAAACTATCTGCCAATGTAGAATCCCTCTGTGCATACATGTTAAGCGGGAGTGTGTCCCTGCACACAACTCAGCTTTTGGTACTTCTTGGTGTCGCGAGGTACTTCTCGGTGTCGCGAAAATCAGAATCGAACTCATGTTGCGGGAGTCCGCCGGAGTCATACTCTGGATTTGGCAATTGATCACTTTCCTAAGGTAGATGGGGGGTCCAATTCAGGACTTATTGAGTGAGCTGCTTGCTTTTGGACATGCTAGAAAGATGATGAATGATCGGGACCTGAAAAGATGATTCATATCCATAGTACACCTGCCTCCTGATGACCTTTGGCAAGTGCTTGGCGGTGCCCACCGTTGTGGTGCCACCGCCAATGGCGCTACCAAGAGCGACTGTACGAACCGGAGCAGCCGCACTAAAACCATTAGCACCACTCGTCTGCATTCCAACAATGCCAGCGCCACGCTAGGGAATTTTTGGGGCTACAGATTTGGGGAAGATAATGGTCGGAGGAACAATTTACCACACTCTATTTTATACGGCACATGGTTTCCCAAACCTAATCGTGTGCGATGGATACGTGCGTGATACATGGTTCCCATAACTTGACCGTTTCTGATGTGCTAGCTGGTACATTTGGGGGCGGTAAACAACTGCTCTCCAGAAACCCCAAAAAACATTATGCTGATAGACATGTGGGTGGCGACCGAGATGCAGCGACTATCGGATAGGAGGTCAATCCTCGGTCGGTTGGTGGTGTTGCGTTATAGGAAGTCCATCCTTGGTCAGTCGGTGATGGCAGCGTGATAGGAGGTCAATCCTCGGTCGGCGGTGGGATATATAGGAGGAGATCAATCCTCATGGCCACTGCCGGCGTGACTCGAGCACGTCCCTTGCATTTGTAGGCGGGATAGTGGAGCCCGGACTTTAAACAAGTGCCCTGCTAACCTCTGCTCCTTGACCCTGCTGTCTCACCGTGCCCCTGCTAATTAATTAAGGTATTATTTTTGTTGAGTGGCCTAATTAAGGTATTAAATTCATATAAGGGTACTACTGATGATACATGTTAATTGACTGATCATTGATTAGTGTCATTGCACGACTGGATAACATTATGTAGCGCCCTCCATAAATTTTGAAAATAAAATCTTGTGATTTATTCATTCATGTTTGTGCATCCGTTAATCCATATATTAATATTTTTTTGAATTAACCCTCACGTGTGCAGATGGAACGATCTGAATGGATGAGGGATCGGGCAAGCTCAAGGTATGTGCATGGCATGCAGGAGTTCATGGCTTTGGCTGAACGGAGAAAGAACATAATTGGCGAAGAAGATTATGTCCTCTGACCATGCAAGGATTGTACCAATACGGCATCACGTCCAATTTATTTGGTCGAATTACACCTATACAAGAGGGTATTCATGAGTGGATACACACGATGGACTAGACACAGTGAAGCCGGTTATGGATGAAGGTAATAACCTGCATGTCGGCGAGGTCCCAAACCCCGATCAGAGTCACATGGGTGTTGAGTTTAACATCGAGACTCAGCTCTCAAGCTATAGACAAAATCCGGCATGACCCCCCCCAAGAGAAAAGCCAAGAGCATGAAGCAGACGACACCGACCTTGATCATATGCCAGATTTGTTGCTATGATTGCAGTCGAGGGCCCCAAAAAAGATCTAGCCAGGTACAAGGAGCTACCAACCATTGATGCGACCTCCAAGGAAGATTTATATCCAGGTTGCAAAGAGAAATATTCCAAATTGAGTGTCACGATGGCGCTTCTCAGATTTAAAGCAGAAAGCGGTCTATCAAACAAGGCCTTCATAGAGTTTTTGAGTCTTTTCAAAGACATTCTTTCAAAAGATAATGTGTTCCCCAAAAGCACGAACGAAGCGAAGAAAGTTGTTTGTCCATTGGAACTTAAAGTCCAGAAGATACACACTTGTGTGAATGATTATATGTTGTACCGTGGTGCCTACAAAGATTTGCGTTCATGTCGCATATGCAAGCATGCATGATACAAGCGCATGAGAGCAATGGACGAGTACAAAATGGATGAAGAGATCAAGACAGGAATCCCGTTCAAGGTTGTTTACTTCCCTATAATTCTAAGGTTGGCGCATTTGCTTGTAAACCCTAGAGAGGCTAAGAGGTTGTAGTGGCATCATGATGAGCGAACCACGGATAAATATATGAGGCACCCAAAAGATGGGGCTTAGTGGGAACAAATCGCAGACAGGTTTGAAGATTTTTGCAAAGGATCCTAGAAATATATGGCTAGGGGTGTGTACTGATAGATTTAATCCATTCGCCAATATGAGCACCCAACACAACACTTGGTCAGTACTTCTATGCATATATAACCTTACTCCTTGGTTGTGTATATAGAAAAATACATCATGATGTTGATGATTATCCACGGCCCGAAGCAACCTGGAAATGATATCGAAATTTACTTTCAGCTACTAGTAGAAGAACTGCTTACATTGGGGAAGCCTAGTGTGAACTGTTATGATGCCTACGGAAAGGAGTTTTTCCGGCTACATGCATTGCTGCTGCACACCGTTCAAGATATGCCAACATTAAGCAACACTTCGGGGCAGAAAACAAAGGGACCAGTAGGGTGTGTCACATGCATGGATAGGACATAGAGTAGATTTCTTTCCAACTCGCACAAAACCATGTATTTGCATCATCATAGGTTCTTAAGGAAAGATCACCCTTACAGAAAAATGATAACTTAATTTGATGGTACGGTAGAGAAAGGAACGAGCCCAAGACCATATGATGGGAAAGAAGTCCACACCATGGTAAAAAAATTAAGGTTGTGCTTGGCAAGGGATCCGGTTCGACGTAAAAAAACAAGGACCAAGTGTTTAAGACAAAATCAGTGTTCTAGGAATTACCTTACTAGGTGATGGGGTTATTGTTGGGGAACGTCGCATGGGAAACAAAAATTTTCCTACGCACACGCAAACCTATCCATGGTGATGAGCATCTACGAGAGGGAGAGTGGATCTACGTACCCTTGTAGATCGCTAAGCGGGAAGCGTTAAGAAACGCGGTTGGTGTAGTCGAACATCTTCGCGATCCAAATCGCCGAGCGTCCCGCGATCTCATCACGATCCGTCCCGCGATCCAATCACGATCCGTCCCGTGAACTCATCACGATCCGTCCCGCGATCTCATCACGATCCGTCTCACGATCTTGATCACGATCTGTCCTACGAACTCATCACGATCCGTTCCGCGATCTCATCACGAACCGTCTCGCGATCTCGATCACGGTCCTTCCGATCTAGCGCCGAACGGACGGCACCTCCGCGTTCAGCACACGTGCAGCTTGATGACGATCTCCACCATCTTGATCCAGCAAGAGGAGGTGGAGAGGAGAGAGAGTTCACCGGCAGCGTGACGGCGCTCCGGTGATGGTGGTGGAGTGATTCCGGCAGGGCTTCGCCTAAGCGCTGCGGAAAACCGATCTAGAGGAGAAACTGTGCACCGGTGAAACGGGTAGCACGTGGCCGGAAATTCTGTCCAAAAACCACCCAATCCACTAGTATATATAGGAGGAGAGGAGAGGAGAGGCAGCCAAGGCCTTTGGGTCGGCCGAAATAGGAGGTGGGAAGAAATCCTACTTCACCTCCAATCCTAGTTGGAGTAGGATTGCCTCCTATTGGCTGATTTTCCACTTTTTGCTTTAGGACTTTCTCTCCTGCGCCATGGGCCTTTGTGGCTGTTTTCCCAGCCCAATAAGGGCTGGTTATTATTCTCCCACAGCCCATGGACCTCTTGGGGTCGAAGTACCCCTCCCGGAGGTCCTCCGGTACACTACCGGCACTCCCGGTACAATACCGATACTCCCGGTACACTACCGATGAGCCCGAAACTTTTCCGGAAACCAAACTGGGACTTCCTATATATGAATCTTTACCTCCGGACCATTCCGGAGCTCCTCGTGACATCCGGGATCTCATCCGGGACTCCGAACAACCTTCGGTCACCACCATACATAACTCTACACTACCGAAACGTCACCGAACCTTAAGTGTGCAGACCCTGCGGGTTCGAGAACTATGTAGACATGACCGAGACACCTCTACGGTCAATAACCAATGGCGGGACCTGGACGTCCACATTGGTTCCTACATATTCTACGAAGATCTTTATCGGTCGAACCTCTATGTCAAGGATTCAGTTAATCCCGTATATCGTTCCCTTTGTTCTTCGGTATGTTACTTGCCCGAGATTCGATCGTCGGTATCTCCATACCTAGTTCAACCTCGTTACCGGCAAGTCTCTTTACTCGTTCCGTAATACAAGATCCCGCAACTAACAATTAGTCACATTGCTTGCAAGGCTTATTGTGATGTTGCATTACCGAGTGGGCCCCGAGATACCTCTCCGTTACACGGAGTAACAAATCCCAGTCTCGATCCATGCCAACTCAACAAACACCATCGGAGATACCTGTAGAGCACCTTTATAGTCACCCAGTTACGTTGCGACGTTTGATACACACAAGGCACTCCTCCGATATCCGTGAGTTGCATGATCTCATGGTCATAGGAACATATACTTGACATGCAGAAAACAGTAGCAATAAACTGAAACGATCATATGCTATGTTTGTAGTTTGGGTCTTATCCATCACATCATTCTCCTAATGATGTGATCCCGTTATCAAATGACATCTCATGTCCATGGCTAGGAAACCTTAACCATCCTTTGATCAACGAGCTAGTCTACTAGAGGCATACTAGGGACATGGTGTTGTCTATGTATCCACACATGTATCTGAGTTTCCGATCAATACAATTATAGCATGGATAATAAACGATTATCACGAACAAGGAAATATGATAATAACTAATCTATTATTGCCTCTAGGGCATATTTCCAACAGTCTCCCACTTGCACTAGAGTCAATAATCTAGTTCACATCACCATGTGATTCGCATTGTTATGAATCTAACACCCAATGAGTTTTGGGGCTCGATCATGCTTTGCATGTGAGAGAGGTCTTATAGTCAACGGGTCTGCGATATTCAGATCCGTGTGTACTTTGCAAATCTCTATGTCAAACCGTAATCACTGCTACCACACTCCACTTGGTACTATTTCCAAATGGCTGCTCCACTATATGTATCCAGATTGCTACTACTAGTCATCCGGATAGGTGTTAAAGCTTGTATCGACGTAACTCTTTACGACGAACTCTTTATCACCTCCATAATCAAGAAACATTTCCTTAGTCCTCTGGTTACTAAGGATAATTCCGACCGCTGTCCAGTGATCCACTCCTGGACCACTCTTGTACCCCTTGACAGACTCGTGGCAAGGCACACATAGGTGCGGTACACAGCATGGCATAATATAGAGCCTATGGCTAAGGCATAGGGGACGACATTCATCCTTTCTCTTTCTTCTGCCGTTGTCGAGCTTTGAGTCTCACTCAACTTCACACCTTACAAATCAGACGAGAACTATTTCTCTGGCTGATCCATTTTGAACTCTTTCAAAATCTTGTCAAGGTATGCACTCATTGAAAGTCTCATCAAGCATCTTGATCTATCTCTATAGATTTTGATGCTCAACAATTAGGTAGCTTTATCCAGGTCTTCCTTAGAAAAACACTTTTCAAACAACCTTTTATGCCTTCCAGAAATTCTACATTATTTCCGATCAACAATATGTCAACCACATATACTTATCAGAAACTCTATAGTGCTCCCACTCACTTTATTGCAAATACAAGTTTCTCGTAAACTTTGTATAAACATCAAAAACTTTGATCACCTCATCAAAGTGTATATTCCAACTCCGAGATGCTTGCTTCAGTCCATGGAAGGATCACCAAAGCTTGCACACCTTTTAGCATCCTTAGGACTGACAAAACCTTCTGGTTGTATCACATACAACCTTTCCTCAAGTAAACCGTTAAGGAAATGATGTTTTGACATCCATCTGTCAGATTTCATAATTGAAAACGCAACAACTGCTAACATAATTCCAACAGACTTTAGCACCACTACGAGTGAGAAAATCTCATCGTAGTCAACTCCTTGAACTTGTCACAAACAACTTTGCAACAAGTCGAGCTTTACAAATGGTGATATTTACCATCAGCGTCTGTCTTCATTTTTAAAGATCCATTTGTACTCAACGACCTGCCGTCCAACGAGCAAGTCTACCAAAGTCTATACTTGGTTTTCATACATGGATCCTATCTCGGATTTCATGGTCTCATCCATTTGTCGGAATCCGGGCCCATCATCGCTTCTCCATAGCTCGTAGGTTCATCGCTGTCCAACAACATGACCTTTAAGACAGGGTTGTTGTACCACTCAAGAGCAGTACACGTCCTTGTCGACCTACGAGGTTCGATAGTAACTTGATCCGAAGCTTCATGATCATCATCATTAACTTCTTTCTTCAACTAACATAGGCTTCACAGAAACAACTTTCTGCGCTGCGCTACTCTGATTGAAACAAGGTTCAATAACCTCATCAAGTTCTATCTTCCTCCCACTCAATTCTTTCGAGGGAAACCTTTTCTCAGGAAAGGATCCATTCCAGCAACAAACACTTTGCACTCGGATCTGAGATAGAAGGTATACCCAACTGTTCTTGGCGTATTCTATGAAGATGCATTTGTCCGCTTTGGGTTTGAGCTCATTAGGTGAAAACATTTTCCACACAAGCTTCGCAGCCCCAAACATCAAGAAATGACAGCTTTAGGTTTCTATCAAACCATAATTCACACGGTGTCATCTCAACGGATTTAGATGGTGCCCTATTTTAAAGTGAATGCGGTTGTCTCTAATGCATAACCCTAAAACGATAGTATTAAAACGATAAGAGACATCATAGTATGTGCTATATCAAATAAGGCATGACTACGACGTTCGGACACACCATCACACTATGGTGTTCCAGGTGGCGTGAGTTGTGAAACAACTTTCACATTGTCTAAATTTGTATGCCAAACTCGTAACCCAGATATTCACCTCCACGATCATATCGCAGAAATTTTTATCTTCTTGTCACGATGATCTTTAAACTTCACTCTGAACTTTGCTTTGAACCTTTCAAACAATTCAGACTTGTGTTTCATTAAGTAAATATACACTATATCTTCTCAAATCATCAGTGAAGGTAAGAAAACAATGATATTCACTGCAAGCTATAAACACTCATTGGATCGTATACATCAACATGCATTGTTTCCAATAAGTCAATTGCCCATTTCATCAAGCCAGAAAACGGGGTTTAGTCATCTTACCAAAAGGCATGGTCCGCATGTCTCAACCGATTCAAAATCGAATGAGTCCAAAGATCCATCAACATGGAGTTTCTTCATGCGCTTTATACCAATATGACATTTAGCGGCAGTGCCACAAGTATGTGGTACTATCATTATTAACTTTGCATCTTTTGGCATCATTGTTATGAACATGTGTATTACTATGATCAAGATTCAATGAACCACACTTACTAGGTGCATGACCATTGAAGGTATTTATTCATGTAAGCAGAATAACCATTATTCTCTAACTTGAATGAATAACCGTGTTGCAATAAACATGATCTAATCACGTTCATGCTTCAATGCAAAACACCAAATAAAATTTAGGTTCGTCACTAATCCCGAAGGTAGAGAGAGCGTGCGATGTTTGATCATATCAACCTTGGAAACATTTCCAACACACATCGTCACCTCACACTTAGCTAGTTCTCCATTTATTCCGTAGCTTTTATTTCGAGCAACCGAACCGGTATCCAATACCCAGGTGCTACTAGGAGTACTAGCAAGGTACACATCAATAACATGCATATCAAATATACTTCTGTCGACTTAGCCAGCCTTCTTATCTACCATGTATCCAGGGTTGTTCCGCTTCAGTGACCGTTCTCCTCATAATGGAAGCACTCAGTCTCGGGTTTAGGTTCAACTTTGGGCTGCTTCACTGGAGCAGCAACTGACTTGCCATCCATGAAGTTTCCCTACTTGCCCTTGCCCTTCTCGAAACTAGTGGTTTTACTAACCATCAACACTTTGATGCTCCTTTTTGACTTCTACCTTCGCGGTGTCAAAACATCGCGAGAAGCTCAGGAATCATTTCTATCCCTGGCAATTTATAGTTCATCACCAAGTTCTAGTAGCTTAGTGATAGTGACTTGGAGAACTATATCAATCACTATCTTATCTGGAAGATCAACTCCCACTCGATTCAAGCGATTGTGGCACCTAGACAATCTAAGCACATGCTCAACTATTGAGCTATTCTCTTTCGTCTTGCAAGCAAAGAATCTTTGTTTGAGATCTCATATCTCATAACACGGGCACGAGCCTGAGATCACAATCTCAGCTCTTAGAACATCTCGTATGTTCCGTGACGTTCAAAACGTCTTGGAGCCTCAATTCTAAGTCGTAATGCATGACGCACTAAACTATCAAGTAGTCATCAGAACGTGCCTGTCAGATGTTCACAACATCTACAGACGACGCTAGAGGGGGTGGCGTACCGAACGGTGCATTAAGGACATAAGCCTTCTGTGCAGCAATGAGGACAATCCTCATATCACGGACCCAGTCCGCAATATTGCTACCATCATCTTTCAACTCTATTTCTCTAGGAACATATAAAAACACACGGGAGCTACAGTGCGAGCTAGTAATCTACAACATAATTTGCAAAGACACTACTGACTATGTTCATGATAATGAGTTCAATTAATCATATTACTTAAGAACTCCCACTCAAATTGACATCCCTCAGGTCATCTGAGTGTCACATGATCCAAATTCACCAACTCGAGTCCGATCATCACGTGAGTTGAGGTGGCTTCAATGGTGAACATCATTATGTTGATCATATCTACTATATGACTCATGCTCGACCTTTCGGTCTCTTGTGTTCCGAGGCCATGTCTGTACATGCTAGGCTCGTCAAGTTTAACCCGAGTGTTCCGCATGTGCAAATCTGTCTTGCACCCGTTGTATGTGAACGTAGAGTCTATCACACCCGATCATCACGTGGTGTCTCAACACGACGAACTTTCGCAACGGTGCACACTTGGGGAGAACACAATTTATCTTGAAATTAAGTGAGGGATCACCTTATAATGCTACCGTCGTCCTAAGCAAAACAAGGTGCATAAAAGGATTAACATCTCATGCAATTCATAAGTGACATGATATGGCCATCAACTTGTGTTTAAGATCTCCATCTTCGAAACACCGGCATGATCTCCATCGTCACCGGCACGACACCATGATCTCCATCAACGTGTCGCCATCGGGGTTGTCACGCCCTGCATGCTTCTACTACTATTGCTACCGTAGCGATAAAGTAAAGCATTACATAGCGCTTTAATGATTGACACGCAGGTCATACAATAATTAAAGACAACCCTATGGCTCCTGCCGGTTGCCGTAATCACCGACATGCAAGTCGTGATAATCTATACATCACATGATCATCTCATACATCACATATATCTCATCATGTAATTGGCCATATCATATCACAACATACCCTGCAAAAACAAGTTAGACGTCCTCTAATTGTTGTTGCATGTTTTACGTGGCTGCTACGGGTATCTAGCAAGAACAATTCTCACCTACGCAAAACCACAACGGTGATACACTAGTTTGCTTTTCAACCTTCTCAAGGACCGCCTTTGTCGGATCCGATCCAACTAGAGTAAGAGAAACTGTCACCCGCAAGCCAGCTAAGCAACAAGTTGCATCGCAGGAACCGGTCTCTCGTAAGCGTACGAGTAATGTTGGTCCGGGCCGCTTCATCTCACAATACCGCTGAACCAAAATCCGACCAAGGGAGGAAGCAATCTAAGCATCAACGCCCACAAACCTTTTGTGTTCTACTCGAGATCTCATCGAACCATCAACCTAGCTCATGATGCCACTGTTGGGGAACGTCGCATGGGAAACAAAAATTTTCCTACGCACACGCAAACCTATCCATGGTGATGAGCATCTACGAGAGGGAGAGTGGATCTACGTACCCTTGTAGATCGCTAAGCGGGAAGCGTTAAGAAACGCGGTTGGTGTAGTCGAACATCTTCGCGATCCAAATCGCCGAGCGTCCCGCGATCTCATCACGATCCGTCCCGCGATCCAATCACGATCCGTCCCGTGAACTCATCACGATCCGTCCCGCGATCTCATCACGATCCGTCTCACGATCTTGATCACGATCTGTCCTACGAACTCATCACGATCCGTTCCGCGATCTCATCACGAACCGTCTCGCGATCTCGATCACGGTCCTTCCGATCTAGCGCCGAACGGACGGCACCTCCGCGTTCAGCACACGTGCAGCTTGATGACGATCTCCACCATCTTGATCCAGCAAGAGGAGGTGGAGAGGAGAGAGAGTTCACCGGCAGCGTGACGGCGCTCCGGTGATGGTGGTGGAGTGATTCCGGCAGGGCTTCGCCTAAGCGCTGCGGAAAACCGATCTAGAGGAGAAACTGTGCACCGGTGAAACGGGTAGCACGTGGCCGGAAATTCTGTCCAAAAACCACCCAATCCACTAGTATATATAGGAGGAGAGGAGAGGAGAGGCAGCCAAGGCCTTTGGGTCGGCCGAAATAGGAGGTGGGAAGAAATCCTACTTCACCTCCAATCCTAGTTGGAGTAGGATTGCCTCCTATTGGCTGATTTTCCACTTTTTGCTTTAGGACTTTCTCTCCTGCGCCATGGGCCTTTGTGGCTGTTTTCCCAGCCCAATAAGGGCTGGTTATTATTCTCCCACAGCCCATGGACCTCTTGGGGTCGAAGTACCCCTCCCGGAGGTCCTCCGGTACACTACCGGCACTCCCGGTACAATACCGATACTCCCGGTACACTACCGATGAGCCCGAAACTTTTCCGGAAACCAAACTGGGACTTCCTATATATGAATCTTTACCTCCGGACCATTCCGGAGCTCCTCGTGACATCCGGGATCTCATCCGGGACTCCGAACAACCTTCGGTCACCACCATACATAACTCTACACTACCGAAACGTCACCGAACCTTAAGTGTGCAGACCCTGCGGGTTCGAGAACTATGTAGACATGACCGAGACACCTCTACGGTCAATAACCAATGGCGGGACCTGGACGTCCACATTGGTTCCTACATATTCTACGAAGATCTTTATCGGTCGAACCTCTATGTCAAGGATTCAGTTAATCCCGTATATCGTTCCCTTTGTTCTTCGGTATGTTACTTGCCCGAGATTCGATCGTCGGTATCTCCATACCTAGTTCAACCTCGTTACCGGCAAGTCTCTTTACTCGTTCCGTAATACAAGATCCCGCAACTAACAATTAGTCACATTGCTTGCAAGGCTTATTGTGATGTTGCATTACCGAGTGGGCCCCGAGATACCTCTCCGTTACACGGAGTAACAAATCCCAGTCTCGATCCATGCCAACTCAACAAACACCATCGGAGATACCTGTAGAGCACCTTTATAGTCACCCAGTTACGTTGCGACGTTTGATACACACAAGGCACTCCTCCGATATCCGTGAGTTGCATGATCTCATGGTCATAGGAACATATACTTGACATGCAGAAAACAGTAGCAATAAACTGAAACGATCATATGCTATGTTTGTAGTTTGGGTCTTATCCATCACATCATTCTCCTAATGATGTGATCCCGTTATCAAATGACATCTCATGTCCATGGCTAGGAAACCTTAACCATCCTTTGATCAACGAGCTAGTCTACTAGAGGCATACTAGGGACATGGTGTTGTCTATGTATCCACACATGTATCTGAGTTTCCGATCAATACAATTATAGCATGGATAATAAACGATTATCACGAACAAGGAAATATGATAATAACTAATCTATTATTGCCTCTAGGGCATATTTCCAACAGTTATTACCCCTGGGTAGGCCAAAGCAACGGGGTTCTCTCCCCCACTTCAAGAAAAAACACGTGGCTGGCTGCTTCCCGGCCAGCTGGCGCGTGACCGGAAGGCACGTTGCCGGCTGGATCGAGGATGGGTGTCCAAGGGCCGGCTAGGCGCCCGCCGGCTAGGCGCGGCAGGCTGCCTTCGGACCGCATCCTCCGTTGACCCTTGGGCGGACAGGCTCCCGTCCCATCCCTCTGCATGCGGGTACAGCGACAAGACGGGACCCCCACGACGGGCCCCAATGTAGCCACAGTGACCGCTGACGCGCGGGTGCGCATGGCTACAGTTCAGCCGGTCATACCGCTTACCTTGGCCGACCGTGACTGGGCGGGGCAACAGTGCCGGCACGCCTTTGCCCACTCGATTACCTGCTCCGGCGTGGCTATAGTGTAGCCGGTCGTACCAGAGACTTTGGCCGGCTGGCGCAAGACAACGCTGCCTGGGCGGCCCGTGCCGTAGCAGGTGGGCACGGGCTAATCACGGAGCCGGCTGGCAGGCCCCAGCGGGCGATGGGACCGCATAGCCGGTGGACCCTATAGGCGACGAGATAGCTCAAAGGGAGGGACCCCCTGGCCAGCCAAAGAGGCTGCTAGCCGGGTCCCCCCACTCTGTACCTTAAGGGTATTGTAAGCCGGGGGGTTGGCCTATAAACCCCCACTAGCCCCCCAGGCAACGGGGACGACGAATCTCATGCACACACCCACACCCACGGGACACTTCCCACATATTCACCCTCGTAGCAAAGGAAGGCGAGCCGGATGCTCCCTCTTCCTCCTCTAGATAACAACTCTAGGAGCAACCTTGTAACCATACCCATCCATCAACTAGACCAAGCAGGAGTAGGGGTGTTACCTCCCATGGAGGGCCCTGAACCTGGGTACATCGTGTGTCTCCACCGCTTGTACCTAGTCCTGCACCTGGAGCACGTCGGCGTCCTCCGGCCCCAACCACCTTCGATAAGCCTACCGATGGCATCTGTCGTGAGAAAACAACGACAGTTGGCGCCCACCGTGGGACCGTACGCGCCGCCGGCCGGATTCATGCTTCGGGCGGGACCCCTCGCCATTCCCCACCACCGTCGCATGTCCAGGCGAAACCGCAGGCTCGTGGGGCTTTCTCCAGCAGGCCCTGCGGGCAATATCGTCGACCTCACGCTCGACATCGATGCGCTCACCGAGCGCTTCGGCAGGCTGAGCCTTGCTGAAGCGCCGATCGTCGATGAGTACCCTAGCCAGGTGCTCAACTACTCCGACCTGCTGATGACCCACAAGTATAGGGGATCTATCATAGTCCTTTTGATAAGTAAGAGTGTCAAATCCAACAAGGATAAGAAGGAAATGACAAGCGGTTCTTAGTAAGGTATTCTCTGCAAGCACTGAAATTATTGGTAACAAACAGTTTTGTGATAAGATAATTCGTAACGGGTAGCAAGTAACAATTGTAACAAAGGTGCAGCAAGGTGGCCCAATAATTTTTATAGCAAAGGACAAGCCTGGACAAACTCTTATATAAAGCAAAGCGCTCCTGAGGACACATGGGAATATATGTCAAGTTAGTTTTCATCATGCTCACTTGATTCGCGTTCGCTACTTTGATAATTTGATATGTGGGTGGACCGGTGCTTGGGTTCTGTCCTTACTTGGACAAGACTCCCACTTATGATTAACCCCTTCCACAAGCATCTGCAACTACGAAAGAAGAATTAAGATAAATCTAACCATAGCATGAAACATGTGCATCCAAATCAGCCCCTTACAAAGCAACACATAAACTAGGGTTTAAGCTTCTGTCACTCTAGCAACCCATCATATACTTATTACTTCCCAATGCCTTCCTCTAGGCCCAAACAATGGTGAAGTGTTATGTAGTCTACGTTCACATAACACCACTAGAGCAGAGACAACATACATCTCATCAAAATATCGAACGAATACCAAATTCACATGATTACTTATAACAAGACTTATCCCATGTCCTCAGGAACAAACGTAACTACTCACAAAACATATTCATGTTCATAATCAGAGGAGTATTAATGATGATCAAGGATCTGAACATATAATCTTCCACCAAGTAAACCAACTAGCATCAACTACAAGGAGTAATCAACACTACTTGCAACCCACAGGTACCAATCTAAGGATTTGAGACAAAGATCGGATACAAGAGATGAACTAGGGTTTGGAGAGGAGATGGTGCTGATGAACATGTTGATGGAGATTGACCTCTCTCGATGAGAGGATCGTTGGTGATGACGAGGGCTTCGATTTCCCCCTCCCAGAGGGAAGTTTCACCGGCAGGATCGCCCTGCCGGAGCTCTAGATTGGTTCTGCCCAAGTTCCACCACGAGATGGCGGCACTTCGTCCCGAAAGGTCTCTTGTGGTTTTTCCTCGACGAAACCCTCCATATAGCAGAAGATGGGCACCAGAGGGCTGCCAGGTGGGCCACAAGCTCGCGCCGCGGACAGGGGGGGGGGGCGACCAGTAGGCTTGTGGCTCCCTGGTGGGCCTCCTAATGCATTTCTTTTGCCTAGTATTTATTATATATTCCAAAATAACTCTCCGTAGATTTTCAGGACTTTTGGAGTTGCGCATAATAGGTATCTCAAATTTGCTCCTTTTCCAGTCCAGAATTCCAGCTGCCGGCATTCTCCCTCTTCATGTAAACCTTGTAAAATAAGACAGAAAAGGCATAAGTATTGTACCAAAATGTGTACTAACATCCCATAATGCAATAAATATCAATATAAAATCATGGTGCAAAATGGACGTATCAACTCCCCCAAGCTTAGACCTCGCTTGTCCTCAAGCAGAAGCCGAAATCAATAAATATGCCCACATGTTTAGAGATAGAGGTGTCGATAAAATAAAATATGGACATGAAGGCATCATGATCATTTTTAGAAAATCAATATATTTTGACATATGATTTATTATGCTAAAGTAACAATTCATTCACAATGGCAAAGTATGAATCAAGAAATCTATTGAGAACTGACAAACTATGATCTCAGTCAATGAAGCAATTCCAATTTATCATAACGTAGGAAAGAGTCAATATAAGAGCTTGTAAAGAAAACCCACATACTCAATCATCTTTTAGTCTTTCACAATTGCTAACACTCACGAGGTACCTATGAGTTCAAAGTTTCAATCGGACACAGAGAAAGATAGGGGCTTATAGTGTTGCCTCCCAACTATTTACCTCAAGGGTAACATCAACAGTAATTACTCATGCTCACCCACTTCCAAGTGGATATATGTGCCTTGATCATTCCCCAACATGTGGCACTTGCCAGAAGATAAAGGTGAAAATAACGAAGGTGATTGAGATCACCACGACTCTTGCATAAAGGTAAGTATTAGAAAATAAAGTAACAGATAGGCCCTTCGCGGAGGGAAGCAGAGGTTGCCATGCGCCTTTATAATTGGATGCACAATCTCTTAATGCAAAAGAACGTCACTTTATATTGCCCCTTGTGATAGAGAACTTTATTATGCAGTCTGTCGCTTTTATGTCTTCCCTATCACAAGTTCGTATAAAGTTTATTTTCCTCACACTAATAGATCACACATATTTAGAGAGCAATTTTTATTGCTTGCACCGATGACAACTTACTTGAAGGATCTTATTCTATCCTTAGGTAGGTATGGTGGACTCTCATGGAAAAACTGGGTTAAGGGTGTTTGGATGCAGAAGTAGTATCTCTACTTGGTGCGAAAGTTTTGACTGATATGAGGTGGAAGCAAGCGACACATGTTGAAGGATCTATAACAATATAACTTCTATTCAGAAATAAGCAAACATAAACCATTATGTTGTCTTTCTTGTCCAACATCAACTTCTGAGCATATAATATTTTAATGAGTGCTCACAATCATACAAGATGTACAAGATAATATATTTATATGCAAACCTCTCTTTCTTTATCACTTCCTTTTAATTGCCCCAATGACCAATAGCTATGTTTGTCAACCCACAACAAGTTTCAATCGACATACTTTTTATATGTGAAGTCATCACTCCCCATAAGATTTTCATATGTACCCTTTTGCTTTTGTTCTACACTTCTTTCTACTTCATCTTTCTCAAGATTAAAATCATACCAAGCAAGGCCCTCAACTCAAAAGCACTTCTCATTATATAACTCACGGACTTGCTTACATAGGGGGATCACAAAGCAAAGACTCAAAGCTAGATCACACGAAAACTTTATTCTACTAGATAAAGACATAACCAAAAAGATTGAACTAAGAAAATATGATGAAAATAAAAATAAAAACAAAAACGAAAGGTGTGGTGGTGATACGATACCGGGGCACCTCCCCCAAGCTTGGCACAAGCCAAGGGGAGTGTGCCCATACCCATGTGTTCAGTTGTCTGGCTTTGGAGGTGATGGTGATATATACTTGGCAATGAGGCCCTTCAGAATACGATTCTCCTCCTCGAGTTTGTTATTTTGCCGTCTGAGATCCATTATTTCCTTGTAAAGTTTTTCAATGATGGCTACATCGCCTTTAACCCATGGATGTTTCATTGCTGCGGGGGAAGAAGCAATACTCCTCTTCATATTTTCAAAAGTAAGAAATTTAGCATTGGAAGGGATAACTGAATTTGGAATTGCTGAGCTCTGAAGTTCTTCTAGCATGACTCCAGGTTGTGAATGAGAAGTAACTTCTTGGTCCTCCTCCATGGCATCTATTCTTTTCAAATCGGCCTCCATCACTTCCTCCGTAGCTGGCCCGGACCAGTTCTCCCCGATCGACTCTTGCAAAGACATCTTGCCCTAAATCTGCTGTAGAAAGCTCAAAAAGAAAACGGGAGGTATTGTCGTGATACAAGAATCAAAACCTTCGGGAGATTATATAATGAATTTTGACCGACCCGAAGGAGTATGCCTCAAGAAAATGGAGTTTGGGTGGTGCACGAGGTGGCCACAAGCTCTAGGGGCGCGACTAGGGGGGTGGCCGCGTCGAGCAGGCTTGTCGCCTCCTTGTGCACTATTAGGAATACTTTAAATTTTCCTAATTTTTTAAATATTCGAAAACAGATGAAAATTGCCATAGAAAAAGTTTTGGAGTCTTTTTACTTACCGTACCACGTACCTATTCCTTTTCAGAGTCTGAAACGTTCTGGTAAGTCTCCCTAATGTACTCCTCCGGAGTTATGGTATTGATGATATTGGTTTCAACATTTATAGGAGTACCTGAGTTATAATTTTTGATTCTTTGACCGTTCACCACCTTCGGGTTTGTGCCTTCGGCGTTGTTAATCTTGATGGCACCGGAACGGTATACCTCTTCGATGACGTAAGGACCTTCCCATTTAGAGAGAAGTTTTCCTGCAAAAAATCTTAAACGAGAATTGTATAGCAAGACATGATCACCTACATTAAATTCACGCTTTTGTATCGTTCTATCATGCCATCTCTTAACCTTTTCTTTAAACAACTTAGCATTCTCGTAGGCTTGGGTTCTCCATTCATCAAGTGAGCTAATGTCAAATAACCTCTTCTCACCGGCAAGTTTGAAATCATAATTGAGCTCTTTGATTGCCCAATAAGCCTTATGTTCTAGCTCTAGAGGTAAGTGACATGCTTTACCATAAACCATCTTATACGGAGACATACCCATAGGATTTTTGTAAGCAGTTCTATAAGCCCACAATGCATCGTCAAGTTTCTTAGACCAGCTCTTCCTAGATCTATTAACAGTCTTTTGCAAAATCAATTTAATCTCTCTGTTGTTCAATTCTACTTGACCACTAGACTGAGGATGATAAGGAGATGCAACTCTATGATTAACATGATATTTAGCAAACAATTTACGGAAAGCACCATGAATAAAATGTGAACCACCATCAGTCATCAAATATCTAGGGACTCTAAATCTAGGGAAAATAACTTCTTTAAGCATTTTAATAGAAGTGTTATGATTAGCGCTACTAGTTGGAATAACTTCTACCTACTTAGTGACATAATCAACAACAACTAGAATATGAGTATACCCGTTAGATTGTGTAAAAGGCCCCATATAATCAAAGCCCCAAACATCAAATGGTTCGATAACAAGAGAGTAATTCATAGGCATTTCCTGACGTCTACTAATATTACCAATTCTTTGACATTCATCATAGGATAGGACAAACTTACAAGCATCCTTGAAGAGAGTAGGCCAATAAAACCCAGATTGTAGTACCTTGTGTGCAGTTCTATGTCCGGCGTGATGTCCTCCGTAGACTTCGGAGTGACACTTGCGTAAGATCTGTTCCAGTTCATGCTCGGGTACACAACGTCTAATAATACCATCTACTCCTTATTTATAAAGATGTGGGTCATCCCAAAAGTAATGCCGTAAATCATTGAAGAACTTTTTCTTTTGTTGGTATGTGAAACTAGGAGGTATACATTTAGCAACAATGTAATTGGCATAATCAGCATACCAAGGCGCATTATGTGAAGTATTCACGACAGCTAATTGTTCATCAGGAAAGCTATCATCAATAGGTAGTGGGTCATCAAGAACATTTTCTAACCTAGACAAGTTATCTGCTACAGGGTTACCAGCACCCTTTCTATCAATGATATGCAAATCAAATTCTTGTAGCAGAAGGACCCACCTAATAAGTCTAGGTTTAACATCTTTCTTCTCCATGAGGTACTTAATAGCAGAATGATCGGTGTGAAAAATTACTTTGGAATCAACAATATAAGGTCTAAACCTATCACAAGCAAACACAACCGCTAGAAATTCCTTTTTAGTAGTAGCATAGTTTCTTTGAGTATTGTCTAGAGTTTTACTAGCATAATGGATAACATTTAATTTCTTATCGGCTCTTTGTCCTAGAAGAGCACCAACAACATAACCACTAGCATCACACATAATTTCAAAAGGTAGGTTCCAATTGGGTGGTTGAACAACAGGTGCGGTAGTCAAAGCATTCTTAAGAAATTCAAATGCTTCTACGCAATCATCATCAAAAACAAACGGAACATCTTTTTGCAGAAGGTTTGTGAGAGGCCTAGAAATCTTAGAGAAATCTTTGATAAACCTCCTATAGAAGCCAGCAGGACCAAGGAAACTTCTTATACCTTTGATATCCGTAGGGCACAACATTTTTTCAATAGCATCAACTTTAGCTTTATCAACTTCAATACCTGTAACATCCCAAAATTCCATTTTGGAATGTTATGAAATATAGCTATGCATCTATCATCATCATTGCTTGCATGTATGTATTAGTTGAAATGCCTTCTCTGAGTTTCTGAAACCCCTTTCTATTTTCAATGTGTTGCTTTCACCTATTTGAAAACCCTTTCTAAGTCATCGAGCTCCTCCCCTCCCTCCGATCTAAATCCAACGACCCCGATTAGAACCACTTAATTCCCCAAACCGTTTTCTTTACGGTTCGGTTGACCGCCCGAAACGCCCGCACGCACGTGCTAGCCAGCCAATAGGAACCTGCCACGTCACCCTGGCCGTCCGGTAGATTTTTTTCCTTTTTCTATTTAGTTTTAGTTAACAGATTGTTTTCTAAATTTTTTTGCTTATATCTTTTAAAATATTTAATGTTGTGAGTTGATTCTTTTTGCATAAGATCACATTTGTCATGTAGTTTCACCCTGTAGTCTTAGATTTTCAAATAGAACTCTAAAATTTGAATTTAATCAAATGTGCTCAAATCATTCAAATCTGAATAACTAGAGTTTGAAAATAGATTTTGATATGAATCTTTTTGCTACTGTTTGGTCTTAGTTAGGAATATCTTCATGCTTAGTTTGAGGATTTTTAGGATGATTGTTGATTAGTGTTCTAGCTATAAACAGAATCTGCCTAGTATTATAGTATAATTTTATTTACTTAGTTTTAGTTAGTTTAAATTAGATTTAGTTTTAATTTGTTTAGTAGGTTCTGTTGATTAAACATTTAGTGTTTTACTTACTGTTAATATATATATATATATATATAATTGTTTACTTTATTTCTTTATTAACATAGGAATCTCAACTCCTTTTCAAATAGGTTTAATTTGATTAAAACAACTAGTTTAGCAATAGGTTTCTTTTAACAAAGTTTTAAATAATTTAATTCTGTTTTATAAGACAAGTTTATTTGTACATTCTTTTCTGTTAAGAACATGTTTTGTTAATAAATAATAATTTTTGTTTTGCTCTTTTGTTAGTAAAACTATAGTTGGTTCATATAGTGTTTATCAAAACTTAAAAAAAAACTTTACTAAAGTTTTTCCCAACAAACTTAATTTGATTTTATTCTGTTTATTAATAAAATATTTTATTTTTTTCTTGCTGTCAACTATTGTTTTGGTTAATACAAATAGTTTCATTATGTTAGTAGTGTTTTATCAATCATCTTCTAGAAAACAAAACTTTGTGTGTTTTCTTGCTTGTGATTTGTGCATTGTTTTGTCTTGATTGGTTACTAGTTCATGGTTGATGGTTGTGAGTTACAATATTTTGTTGTATGCTTATTGAGTGCTCTTGTTTGCTTCGTTAGATTATCCGGAGTGCGAAGCTTGTTACTTAGAGTCACTCACGTACGAGGATCATCAATCAGGCAAGTCACTTTGATCACCTTTACCCATGTTTTATTGCATTAGTTCTTCCATCACCCCAATCGCATGCAAAGTAGGTTAGTTGGAAACTTAGTCACATTGTTGTAGTATCATGTGGTAGGTACCCCCTCAACACTTGACACTTTGGCCCCGGGAAACGTTGTTTTACATTTTGCTATGCTATTAGTAGACGGAGTTGGTTGTGTGATTCATGAGAGTTGAGAGAGTTAATAATTTCAAGACCTACATAATGATCAAGACTCCAAGACTCTGAGTTTTTAACATACCTCTGGGTGGATGATGGTTGAACGGCACCCTGGAGAAACCAGTGGATTTGCCTAGGTGTTGCTGGAGATGGCCAGTATTCACGCGGAAAGATCCACCCAGGCACAAAGAGATGGATGGATGCTTCAAGACCCAAGGCTTACCTGCACAGCCACAAGTCATTATGGGCTCTGGCTTGGTTGGATATCGTGGTGACCCTGGATAGGCGGTGCTACGAGATGTAGATGAACGGTAGGAAAGGATGGGCACGGACAGAGTCGCAGGGAAACCCTTTGGAAGACCATGTTTTGGTCATCCGTTTCTCAAACACCCTGAAGTGCGAGAAATCAAACGGAGGCGACCAAATCTTGTGGGGAACGTGTGCAAAGCTCTGCAGAGTACTCAAACCTAATCGATTAGCCGTGTCCACGGTCATGGACGACTTGAGCCAAAGGAACTGAAACTTCCGGAACTCTCAACACAATTAATATGATGATGTGGGTATTAATAACTTGGGTATGAGAATTGGTTGGTGGAACCATCTCATTAAACAACCAACTTAGTAATAATTTTGCTTAGCCCTCTCTTGTTGTAGGAAAATTGGCTTTACGCAAAACTTACTACTCCACCTGCCATAATTGCATATATATTAGAGGATTATCTTTTCACCCCTCTCTTGTGACTTTGCCGGCATATTCAATATGCTGACCTACACGGCTGCAACGTATCATGTTGCAGAGTACTTTTCCGACTAGGAGCGAGGACACGCTCTACGCTTGGCGAGATGCCCTTTGGAGTCAGATGGACTCATCTACCATGACGCTTCCGCAAGACTTAGTTATTCTCATGAGTTGGCCTTCGGCCACTTTATTGTAATGATTATTGTAATAAAGGACTCGATATGAGATTTCGTTAATAAAATGCTGTGTGATTTCCCTTTGATATATACATTGATGTACCGTGTGTGTACCAGCATGATCTTGGGATGGTACGAAAACACCGGAGACTTGACCTTTCAGGTCGGGTCGTTACAGAAATGGTATCAGAGCACACGCTGATCGTAGGATGTAACCTCTAGGATTGGAAAGCCTTAGGATTTATTTCCCTTTGTCTTTAAAAAAATTCTTATACTCTCATCTACTCGTTTCTGACTTCTCTCAGATTATTTCAAAATTTATAGATGGCCACCTTCATTCCAGTGTTGATCACGGAGTTTTGCCAGCCTGACGCAACGATGCCCTTTGGTAAGGAGCTGATGAGGATCGTCAAGGACATAAGGATTGCTTTGCCGAGCATCACCGGGATTCCTATCATGTCCTTTCCACAAGACGGACGCTACCGGATCGAGGTGCACATTCTAGGGAAGACCTTTGGGAATCGGAAGGAACCCATCGACTTCAAGTTTGTGGCACCCAGCTGGATACTTGGAAGAGACATGGCCATTCATCGTGCCCTTGGACGTATTCAGGAGGAATACAGAGGTGGAACCATTTCACCAGGACTCAGCGTGGTTTGTCGCAGAGATGCCAATGGAAATATCATAACCCCTCCCACTACAGACACCACCATTTCCTATATCCAGACTCTGGACACCCACATCAGGACTCTGGAGCTTCGAGTTCGTGCTGATACGAAGACAATCAAGAATCTGATGAACCGCGAGATTGACCTCGAAGCTAACTTACGGGAAGCCGAGTACGAGCATGAGTATGAGGTGAAGGATTTCTTAGAGAGGATCGACAAGCTGAACACTCGCATTGCCACTTTGGAGGAACAGATGGACATGGGTGAAAATCTTCATCCTGAGGGAGACTTGGCTCCTTTCATCAGCGACGATGATGACTATGAGGAGAGCACCACTGGAGGAGACTCAGTCACCATGTACTTCTGAGGAAAACTTTAGTTATGCCCTCCATGTATCTCTTATTTTCAACGTTAAGAGCGTAGGTCGATGTGTAGTTTGATTGAGACTTGTATTCTTGATGTTTGACATTGATTGAATAAATGAATGAGTGTTTGGTGTGATATGTTGTTGCATTGCATATGGGTAGTGAATTTCTCCTTTTAGGCCCTTATTCTATTCTAATTCTCACCCCTCTGAAAACAGCAAGATGCCTCCACGACGTGAGTCCGACTTCACCTTCCCGCCGGAACTCACGCAACTTCTTCAGCAGCAGAATGCACTGATGCAGCTATTGATCCAGAATCAAACCAACAACCAAAACAACAACCATCATCATCCACCTCAGGCTGACAATCTCACCCGTTTTCTGAGGTTGAACCCTCCAACTTTCTCCAGCAGCACTGAGCCCATTGTAGCAGATGACTGGCTCCGTAAGATGGAGAGAGAACTCGTCACCGCTGGATGTACTGATGCGGAGAAAGTGCGCTTTGCCGCACATCAACTGGATGGACTAGCAGCTCCATGGTGGGAGAATTACACCACCACATATCCTATTGCTGATATAACTTGGGAGAAGTTCAAGCAAGCTTTCTGCACCGCACACGTTTCAGCTGTAGCTATGAGTCTGAGGAAGCGCGAGTTTTGCAACTTGCGCCAGGGAAATCGCTCTATGGCCCAGTACGTGGACGACTTCAGCACATTGGCCCGTTATACACCAGGAGACGTTGCCGATGATGCGGCCAAGCAAGAGAAATTTCTGGAAGGACTCAACGATGAGTTGAGCATGCAGCTGGTAGTGGCTACCTTCAACAACTACCAAGAGGTGGTGGACAAGGCCCTCATCTTGGAGGGAAAGCAGCAGCAAATTGAGAACCGCAAGCGGAAATACACTCAGGGGAAGTTTAACTCCGGAGCTCATCAGAAGCCCCGCTACTCCCGTACTCAGTAAATACCGGATCAGGTACCGATAAGTTTGGAAGGCACACTCATGCTGTGCACCACCATGATGGCCACAACCATGGAGGAAATGGGAACACCCGTCCCAACCATGGCAATTTCAAGACTGACAATGGAAATGGGAACAACAACCGGCACCGTCACGCTCCTACTCAGAAGGATCTGAGTCACATCACCTGTTTCAAGTGTCAGAAGACAGGGCACTATGCTACTGAGTGTCCCCAGAGCAAGCAGGGAAATGGAAACGGCAACTCCGCAGCCAAGAAGCCAAATTCGTTTCCTCGTGCCCAGGTGAACCACCTCGACGTGGAAGAAGTCTATGATCAACCTGAGACTGTGGTTGGTAAGTTTTTATTGCATTCACGTCCAGTTACAGTACTTTTTGATTCCGGTGCAACTCATTCATTCATATCAAGGGTAGTTGTGGATAAATATGGTTTGCCCACCAAAACCCTTAGTCAGCCCATTAAGGTCAGTTCCCCAGGAGGTATGATGATGGCAGGGATAGGATGCCATGCCCTTAAACTCAATATAGGAAACCATGTTTTTCCCACCAACCTCATCGTCTTAGAATCCCAGGGATTGGATGTAATCC
Source organism: Hordeum marinum (assembly GCA_022496015.1). Taxonomy (NCBI): domain Eukaryota; kingdom Viridiplantae; phylum Streptophyta; class Magnoliopsida; order Poales; family Poaceae; genus Hordeum; species Hordeum marinum. The sequence continues at coordinate 423,311,266 of CM039678.1, read as the reverse complement.
TAGGTATGGATTGGATGACCAAGTATGAAGGAAATCTTGATTGCCCTAGCAAGTCTGTTTCACTCACCACCCCGGAGAACAAGAGGATTAAGTATGTATCCCGACGCACACGTATGAGTGCTCGGTTAAATTCCCTCATAGGAGTTGTTTAGGAGGAAGTACCTGTGGTAAAAGATTTTTCGGATGTATTCCCGGAAGAATTACCAGGCATGCCATCAGATAGGGAGATTGAGTTCCTAATAGAGCTACAACCAGGGACAACCCCAATTTCCAAGAGACCCTATCGGATGCCCGCAAATGATCTGGTGGAAATCAAGAATCAAATTAAGGAGTTATTGGACAAGGGATATATTCGCCCAAGTTCTTCACCTTGGGGAGCCCCAGTTCTTTTGGTGGAGAAGAAGGATAAAACCTTGAGAATGGTAGTCGATTATCGTGCCTTGAACGAGGTGACTATCAAGAACAAGTACCCTCTACCGATGATTAATGACTTGTTTGATCAGCTAGTAGGCGCCAAAGTATTCTCCAAGATCGATCTTCGATCAGGGTATCACCAACTGAAGATTCGTGAACATGATATACCCAAAACAGCTTTCACCACAAGGTATGGCTTGTATGAGTATACTGTCATGTCCTTTGGTTTGACTAATGCTCCTGCCTACTTCATGAATATGATGAACAAGGTGTTTATGGAATATTTGGACAAGTTTGTCATGGTGTTCATCGATGACATATTGATATTCTCCAAGAACGAGGAAGAACACAAGGAACATTTGCGTTTAGTTCTGGAGAAACTGAGAGAGCATCAGTTATATGCCAAGTTCAGCAAATATGAATTTTGGCTGACGGAAGTCGGATTCCTTGGACATATTATTTCCGGAGAAGGAATAGCCGTAGACCCCGCTAAGGTTGAAGCCGTCACTGAGTGGAAGTCACCCACCTCAGTAAAGGAGATCCGTAGTTTTCTCGGACTAGCTGGATATTACCGGAGATTCATTGAGAATTTCTCAAAGATTGCCAAGCCCATGACAGAGTTGTTGAAGAAAGAGTATAAGTATATTTGGACTGAGAAATGTGAAGCCAGTTTCCAGGAATTGAAGAAATGTTTGGTCACAGCCCCAGTGTTGATTTTGCCCAATATTCGGAAGGACTTCCAGGTTTATTGTGATGCTTCACGTCAAGGACTTGGATGAGTACTCATGCAAGATGGAAAGGTTGTAGCTTATGCATCCAGACAACTATGACCTCATGAGTTGAATTATGCCACCCATGATTTGGAACTAGCAGCCGTAGTGCACGCACTCAAGACCTGGAGGTATTTCCTTATCAGAAATAGTTGTGATGTTTACATTGATCATAAGAGCCTGAAATATATCTTCACGCAGAAAGAGTTGAACCTCAGACAGAGGAGATGGTTAGAGTTAATCAAGGACTATGACATGAGATTACACTACCATCCAGGTAAGGCAAATGTGGTAGCAGATGCTTTGAGTCAGAAAACTTATGTAAACACACTCATAGTGGGAGGATTACCCCAGGAGTTAGCCAATGATCTCAGAGAGCTCAGGCTAGAGATAGTTCCAAGCGGATATGTTGCCACACTAGAAATCCAGTCCACCTTGACCGAATGAATTCGTGAAACCCAAAAGATGGACAAGGAAATAGCTGAGATTAAGCAAAGAATGAAAGATGGTAAAGCTAAAGGTTTTCGTGAGGATGAGCAAGGAACTCTGTGGTTTGAGAACCGCATCTTTGTGCCCAATGACCCAGAGCTCAGGAAGTTGATACTTCAAGAAGCCCATGATTCCCCTTACTCAATACACCCAGGCAACACCAAGATGTACCTGGATTTGAAAGAAAGTTATTGGTGGACAGGTATGAAGAAGGATATTGCAGAACATGTTGCAATATGTGATGTTTGTCAGCGAGTAAAGTCGGAACATCAGAAACCAACAGGGTTACTCCAACCTTTGCCGATACCCGAGTGGAAATGGGAAAAGCTTGGTATGGACTTCATCACAGGATTACCCAGGACCCGTTCAGGTTATGATTCAATCTGGGTAGTGGTCGATCGCTTGACCAAGGTGGCTCATTTCATTCTAGTGAAGACCACTTATACCAGCGCTAAGCTAGCCAAGATATATATGACCAGGATCGTATGTCTGCATGGAGTTCCGAGGAGTATCGTGTCAGATAGAGGAACACAATTTACCTCAAAGTTTTGGCATCAGTTACATGAAACTTTGGGTACAAGACTGGAGTTCAGTACAACTTTTCATCCGCAGACCGATGGACAGACTGAGAGAGTCAACCAGATTCTGGAAGACATGTTGAGAGCTTGTGCACTAGATTATGGATCTAGTTGGGATGACAATTTACCTTACGCAGAATTCTCGTACAACAACAGTTATCAGACCAGTCTGAATATGGCCCCTTTCGAAGCCTTATACGGAAGGAGGTGCAGAACACCGTTGACGTGGGATGGTGTTGGAGACCGACAACTTTTTGGTCCCGACCTTATTCGAGATTCAGAAGATAAAGTCAAGTTGATTCGCGACAGACTCAAGATAGATCAATCTCGACAGAAGAGTTATGCTGACAACAAACGTAAAGAAGTGACGTATGAAGTGGGAGACCGAGCATATCTTCGTGTGTCACCGCTTCGAGGAATCAAGAGGTTTGGTGTTAAGGGAAAATTAGCACCTAGATTCATTGGCCCCTACAAAATTCTTGAACGTAGAGGCGAAGTTGCATACAAGCTGGAATTGCCGGAAGGATTATCCGGAGTTCATGATATGTTCCATGTGTCCCAGCTGAAGAAATATCATGCTGAGATGGCTGATATCCCTTTGAGAGACACCGTGCCCCTAGAGGCCATACAACTTGATAGTGATCTGACTTACGAGGAGAAGCCTATCAAAATCCTCGAGACTGCCAACAGAGTTACCCGCAGCAGGATCATCAAGTTCTGTAAGGTTTTGTGGAGTCACCACACTGAGGAAGAAGCCACCTGGGAACGCGAAGAAGATCTTCGTAGAGACCACCCGCACCTATTTTCTAGCCAACCCGAATCTCGAGGGCGAGATTCATCTTAAGGTGGGTAGGTTTGTAACATCCCAAAATTCCATTTTGGAATGTTATGAAATATAGCTATGCATCTATCATCATCATTGCTTGCATGTATGTATTAGTTGAAATGCCTTCTCTGAGTTTCTGAAACCCCTTTCTATTTTCAATGTGTTGCTTTCGCCTATTTGAAAATCTTGGTAAAATGTTCAAATATGAGGGGAGGAACATGACACTCCACACCAGGGACTATTTGGTGATTTATTTGAACAAAAACAACCAGGAGTTGTTTTGAAAATATTTGCAAAAAGGATTTAAAAACAATTAGGCAATTTCTGAAAATATTATTTTTTCAAATTATTCAAATGACAGAATAAAAGTGTTCAATAAATGGCACTTATTATTCTGTTAATTTTGATATATAATACTCCTATATTTAGAAATGTTTTGAATGCTTTTAAAGAGGTTTTACTGCTCTGACTATTAAAAAGAGTAACGGTTTTTGGTATTTAAACGGGCCGGCCCACGGGCAGTTACTCGCGAAATTATTTCGAGCCGGCCGACTGACGCACAACGGACGCCTCCCTCTCTCTGACAGCAGACCCCACCCCGACCGCCCGCTGACCCGCGCTGTCATCACTCACCTCGCGCCGAACCCTCGCCGGCAGTTACTTCTCCTCGCTAGATCTCTCTCTCCCCTCTTCCCCGACCCCGCCCGCGGCCCTATATAAGAGCGGGCAGCTCCGCGCCCCATTTCCCCCCGAACCCCTCACTCTCCCTCGCTAGAACGCTGCGCTCAAGCCTCGCCGGAGCTCTGTCCCGACCGAAGCTCTCCACTGCTCTTGCCCGTCGCCTCGGTCGTCCTCGCACCTCTCCGACACCACCAATCGGCGCCGGAGGACCTCCGCCATTGTCTAGACCTTTCCACTACCTCCCTCGACCACCGCAGACGCTTCCCCGACCTCCTCCGACCACCGGCCACCGCCACCACTCGCCGGAGTTCTTCCTCCCTCTCCGGTAAGTCATCGAGCTCCTCCCCTCCCTCCGATCTAAATCCAACGGCCCCGATTAGAACCACTTAATTCCCCGAACCATTTTCTTTATGGCTCGGTTGACCGCCCGAAACGCCCGCCCGCACGCGCTAGCCAGCCAATAGGAACCTGCCACGTCACCCTGGCCGTCCGGTAGATTTTTTTCTTTTTCTGTTTAGTTTTAGTTAACAGATTGTTTTCTAAATTTGTTTTGCTTATATCTTTAAAACTATTTAATGTTTTGAGTTGATTCTTTTTGCATAAGATTATGTTTGTCATGTAGTTTCACCCTGTAGTCTTAGATTTTCAAATAGAACTCTAAAATTTGAATTTAATCAAATGTGCTCAAATCATTCAAATCTGAATAACTAGAGTTTGAAAATAGATTTTGATATGAATCTTTTTGCTACTGTTTGGTCTTAGTTAGGACTATCTTCATGCTTAGTTTGAGGATTTTTAGGATGATTGTTGATTAGTGTTCTAGCTATAAACAGAATCTGCCTAGTATTATAGTATAGTTTTATTTACTTAGTTTTAGTTAGTTTAAATTAGATTTAGTTTTAATTTTTTTAGTAGGTTCTGTTGATTAAATATTTAGTGTTTTACTTACTGTGAAAATATATATATATATAATTGTTTAGTTTATTTCTTTATTAACATAGGAATCTCAATTCCTTTTCAAATAGGTTTAATTTGATTAAAACAACTAGTTTAGCAATAGGTTTCTTTTAACAAAGTTTTAAATAATTTAATTCTGTTTCCTAAGACAAGTTTATTTGTACATTCTTTTCTGTTAAGAACATGTTTTGTTAATAAATAATAAGTTTTGTTTTGCTGTTTTGTTAGTAAAACTATAGTTGGTTCATATAGTGTTTATCAAAACTTAAAAAAAAACTTTACTAAAGTTTTTCCCAACAAACTTAATTTTATTTTATTCTGTTTATTAATAAAATATTTTATTGTTGTCTTGCTGTCAACTATTGTTTTGGTTAATACAAATAGTTTCATTATGTTAGTAGTGTTTTATCAATCATCTTCTAGAAACAAAACTTTGTGTGTTTTCTTGCTTGTGATTTGTGCATTGTTTTGTCTTGATTGGTTACTAGTTCATGGTTGATGTTTGTGAGTTACAATATTTTGTTTTATGCTTATTGAGTGCTCTTGTTTCCTTCGTTAGATTATCCGGAGTGCGAAGCTTGTTACTTAGAGTCACTCACGTACGAAGATCATCAATCAGGCAAGTCACTTTGATCACCTTTACCCATGTTTTATTGCATTAGTTCTTCCATCACCCCAATTGCATGCAAAGTAGGTTAGTTGGAAACTTGGTCACATTGTTGTAGTATCATGTGGTAGGTACCCCCTCAACACTTGACACATTGGCCCCGGGAAACGCTGTTTTACATTTTGCTATGCTATTAGTAGACGGGGTTGGTTGTGTGATTCATGAGAGTTGAGAGAGTTAATAATTTCAAGACCTACATAATGATCAAGACTCCAAGACTCTGAGTTTTCAACATACCTCTGGGTGGATGATGGTTGAACGGCACCCTAGAGAAACCAGTGGATTTGCCTAGGTGTTGCTAGAGTTGGCCAGTATTCACGCGGAAAGATCCACCCAGGCACAAAGAGATGGATGGATGCTTCAAGACCCAAGGCTTACCTGCACAGCCACAAGTCATTATGGGCTCTGGCTTGGTTGGATATCATGGTGACCCTGGACAGGCGGTGCTACGAGATGTAGAAGAACGGTAGGAAAGGATGGGCACGGACAGAGTCGTAGGGAAACCCTTTGGAAGACCATGTTTTGGTCATCCGTTTCTCAAACACCCTGAAGTGCGAGAAATCAAACGGAGGCGACCAAATCTTGTGGGGAACGTGTGCAAAGCTCTGCAGAGTACTCAAACCTAATCGATTAGCCGTGTCCACGGTCATGGACGACTTGAACCAAAGGAACTGAAACTTCCGGAACTCTCAACACAATTAATATGATGATGTGGGTATTAATAACTTGGGTATGAGAATTGGTTGGTGGAACCATCTCATTAAACAACCAACTTAGTAATAATTTTGCTTAGCCCTCTCTTGTTGTAGGAAAATTGGCTTTACGCAAAACTTACTACTCCACCTGCCATAATTGCATATATATATTAGAGGATTATCTTTTCACCCCTCTCTTGTGACATTGCCGACATATTCAATATGCTGACCTACACGGCTGCAACGTATCATGTTGCAGAGTACTTTTCCGACCAGGAGTGAGGACACGCTCTACGCTTGGCGAGATGCCCTTTGGAGTCAGATGGACTCATCTACCATGACGCTTCCGCAAGACTTAGTTATTCTCATGAGTTGGCCTTCGGCCACTTTATTGTAATGATTATTGTAATAAAGGACTCGATATGAGATTTTGTTAATAAAATGCTGTGTGATTTCCCTTTGATATATACATTGATGTACCGTGTGTGTACCAGCATGATCTTGGGATGGTACGGAAACACCGGAGACTTGACCTTTCAGGTCGGGTCGTTACAATACCTCTTTCGGAGATCTTGTGCCCCAGGACAATACCTTGATTAACCATAAAGTGGCACTTTTCCCAATTCAAGACAAGATTAGTTTCTTCACATCTCTGCAAAACTCGATAAAGGTTGCTCAAACAATCATCTAATGAAGTTCCGTAAATGGAAAAATCATCCATGAAAACCTCAAGAATCTTTTCACAAAAGTCAGAGAATATAGCCATCATACATATTTGAATGATAGTAGGTGAATTGCATAAACCAAAAGGCACATGTCTATAAGCATAGGTACTGAAAGGGCAAGTGAAAGTGGCTTTTTCTTGATCCTGGCTTGATACAGGTATTTGAGAGAAACCAGAGTAACCATCTAGAAAGCAAAAATGAGTATGTTTGGATAATCTTTCTAGAATTTGATCAATAAAAGGTAAAGGGTAATGATCTTTCTTAGTAGCTTTATTTAATTTCCTAAAATCAATTACCATTCTATAACCTGTAACAATTCTTTGCGGGATCAATTCATTTTTATCATTAGGAACAACAGTAATACCTCCCTTCTTAGGGACACAATGGACGGGACTAACCCATCTCCTATCCGCAACAGGATAAATTATACCTGCCTCCAAAAGCTTTAGTACTTCTTTTCTTACCACTTCTTCATCTTAGGGTTCAATCGTCGTTGGTGATCAATAACTGGTTTGGCATCAGGCTCCATATTAATATATGCCAGCATAGAGTGGGACTAATGCCCTTAAGATCATCAAGAGTATAACCAATAGCAGCATGGTGCTTCCTCAGAGTTTTCAATAATCTCTTTTCTTCATGCTCTGAAAGGTTAGTACTAATAATAACGAGATATATCTCCTTTTCATCCAGATAAGCATATTTCAACGTATCGAGTAATTGCTTGAGCTCAAACACGGGACCACCCTTGGGTGGAGGAGGATCCCCAAGTATTTCAACACGTAAGTTATGTTTCAAAATAGGTTTCTTGTCAAAGAAAATTTCATCTATTTCATTCCTCTCATTCATATGCATATCATTTTCATGGTCTAGCAAATATTGTTCTAAGGGATCAGTAGGAGGCACATCAATAGAAGCGAGACCAATAATTTCATCCTTGCTAGGCAATTCCTTGTCATGGGGTTGTCTACGAAATTTAGAGAAATTAAACTCATGGGACACATCCCCAAAGCTCACAATAACTACTTCCTTCTCACAATCAATCTTAGCATTAATAGTATTCAAGAAGGGTCTACCAAATATAATGGGACAAAAATTATCTTGTGGGGAACCAAGAACAAGAAAATCAGTAGGATACTTTACTTTCCCACACAAGACTTCAACATCTCTAACAATCCCCATTGGTGCAATAGTGTCTCTATTAGCAAGCTTGATAGTAACATCAATATCCTCTGGCTTAACTGGTGCAATATCATGCATGATTTCTTTGTATAAGGAATAGGGAATTGCACTTACGCTAGCACCCATATCACATAAGCCATGATAACAATGATCTCCTATTTTAACAGAAACAACAGGCATGCCAACAACTAGTCTATGTTTATGCTTAATATCAGGTCTAGCAATTCTAGCAGCTTCATCATAGAAATGAATAACATGCCCATCAATATTATCAACCAAGAGATCTTTAACCATAGCAACACTAGGTTCAACTTTAATTTTTTCAGGTGGTGTAGGTGTTCTAATACAACTCTTACGAACCACAGTTGAAGCTTTATCATGTTCCTTTATGCTAATAGGGAAAGGTGGTTTCTTGATATAAGTAGTAGGGATAACAGGATTAGCATTGTAAGCAATAATTTTCTCTTCAACTTTAATAGGTTCCAGTGCTTTCACTTCAATGGGAGGATGATATTTAAACCACTTCTCCTTAGGGAGATCAACATGAGTAGCAAAAGATTCACAGAAAGAAGCTACTATCTCAGAGTCAAGTCCATATTTAGTGCTAAATTGACGAAAAGCATCGGTGTCCATGAAGGATTTAACACAATCAAACTTAAGACTTATACCTGACTCCTTACCTTCGTCGAGTTCCCAATATTTAGAGTTGCGTTTAATTATTTCCAATAAATTCCATTTGAATTCAATATCTTTCTTCATAAAAGAACCAACACAAGAAGTATCGAGCATGGATTGATCATTACGAGAAAGCCGAGCATAAAAATTCTGAATAATAATTTATCTCGAGAGCTCATGATTGGGGCATGAATATAACATTGACTTAAGCCTCCCCCAAGCTTGAGCAATTATTTCTCCTTCACGAGGCCAAAAATTATAAATATAATTTCGATCACGATGAACTAGATGCATAGGATAGAACTTCTGATGAAATTCCATTTTCAACCGGTTGTATCTCCATGATCCAATATCATCACATAGCATATACCATGTCAATGCCTTCTACTTAAAAGATAAAGGAAAGACCTTCTTCTTGACGTGATCCTCGGGAAGACGTGCAAGCCTAAATAATCCACAAACTTCATCTACATGGATTAGATGCAAATCAGGATGTAGTGTTCCATCTCCTGCATAAGGATTAGCTAGCAGTTTCTCTATCATACCCGAAGGAATTTCATAATAAATATTTTCAGTAGGTTCAGTAGGTTGAGGGACAACTCTTTGTGTTTCCATTCGAGGTGAAGATACCCCGAGCAAGCCCCTCAAATATTACTTTCCATAGTAACAAGTGAGAATAAATATCAGCACACTATATAAATTTTTTCCTTACCAAGTTCCACTCACCAAAGGCGCTTCACTCCCCGGCAACGGCGCCAGAAAAGAGTCTTGATGACCCACAAGTATAGGGGATCTATAGTAGTCCTTTCGATAAGTAAGAGTGTTGAACCCAACGAGGAGCAGAAGGAAATGACAAGCGGTTCTCAGTAAGGTATTCTTTGCAAGCACTGAAATTATCGGTAACAGACAGTTTTGTGATAAGATAATTCGTAACGGGTGTGCAAGTAACAATTGTAATAAAGGTGCAACAAGGTGGCCCAATCCTTTTTATAGCAAAGGACAAGCCTGGACAAACTCTTATATAAAGAAAAGCGCTCCCGAGGACACATGGGAATCTATGTCAAGTTAGTTTTCATCATGCTCACTTGATTCACGTTCGCTACTTTGATAATTTGGTATGTGGGTGGACTGGTGCTTGGGTGCTGTCCTTACTTGGACAAGCCTCCCACTTATGATTAACCCCTCCCGCAAGCATCCACAACTACGGAAGAATTAAGATAAATCTAACCATAGCATGAAACATGTGCATCCAAATCAGCCCCTTACGAAGCAACACATAAACTAGGGTTTAAGCTTCTGTCACTCTAGCAACCCATCATCTACTTACTACTTCCCAATGCCTTCCTCTAGGGCCAAACAATGGTGAAGTTTTATGTAGTCGATGTTCACGTAACACCACTAGAGGAGAGACAAAATACATCTCATCAAAATATCGAACGAATACCAAATTCACACGATTACTTATAACAAGACTTATCCCATGTCCTCAGGAACAAACGTAACTACTCACAAAACATATTAATGTTCATAATCAGAGGAATATTAATGATGATCAAGGATATGAACATACAATCTTCCACCAAGTAAACCAACTAGCATCAACTACAAGGAGTAATCAACACTACTAGCAACACACAGATACCAATCTAAGGTTTTGAGACAAAGATCGGATACAAGAGATGAACTAGGGTTTGGAGAGGAGATGGTGCTGACGAACATGTTGATGGAGATTGACCCCCTCTCGATGAGAGGATCATTGGTGATGGAGAGGGTTTTGATTTCCCCCTCCCGGAGGGAAGTTTCACCGGTAGGATCGCCCTGTCGGAGCTCTAGATTGGTTCTGCCCACGTTCCGCCTCGAGATGGTGGCGCTTCGTCCCGAAAGGTCTCTTATGATTTTTTCCTCAACGAAACCGCCCATATAGCAGAAGATGGGCAACGGAGGGCTGTCAGGTGGGCCAGAAGCTCGTTAGCCACGGCCAGGGGGGTCGCAGACAGCAGGCTTGTGGCTCCCTGGTGGGCCTCTTGATGTATTTCTTTCGACCAGTATTTTTTATATATTCCAAAATAATTCTCCATAGATTTTCAGGACTTTTGGAGTTGCGCACAATAGGTATATCAGATTTGCTCCTTTTCCAGTCCAGAATTCCAGCTGCCGGCATTCTCCCTCTAAATGAAAACCTTGTAAAATAAGAGAGAATAGGCATAATTGTACCAAAATGTGTAATAACAGACCATAATGCAATAATTATCAATATAAAATCATGATGCAAAATGGGCGTATCACCCGCCCACAGCCGTGGGCACACTCGTTGCGATCCAGTCCAGCAGCTCTCACGTCCGCATGGGAGCGATGGCCATCATTTACTCCACCTCCTCCGGCTGCGCACGGGCCGAGCCTGACGCCGCCGCGGCCCGCGTTGGCATCTCCGATCTGCTAGGCGTGGCCCTTCGGGGCTTGAGCACCCCCATCGCCCCGACGGAGAACCCTGACGTCGCCATAGCTAAGCTGGAGGCAGCTCGCCGCCTCTTGTTCGAGGATGCCAGCGCCCTCGTGGCCACGCGGCGCCGCATGGAGGCTGCTCAGCGGGAATACGCCTCCGCCTACGGTCTCACCCCGGCTGGCACTGAGTGCAGCCAGCGTGGGGTTGTGCGCGACCATGGTTGCATGGTCGCCGAAATCTTGGGCGGCAACATGCTCGTCTACGACACCCTCACGGCCAACCTGCGGGCCGTCAAGGTAGCATTCAAAGATTTGGCTACCTTGGAGGGCAGGGAACGTGCTGCCCGCAAGCGTCACATCAAAGACCTCATCGCCGCCGCCGAAGCAAAGCAGCACTAGCTCGCGGCGGGCGCCGCCGCCTCTGAAGGCCCCTGGCCCGGCCGTGAGGGCACAGGGACCACTGGACATCATCCGGCTCAGCACTCCTGTTCCCCTCGTGCCTCCGGACGCCGGGTCGAGGCAAGTAAGCCCTGGCACTCTCAGCTGCCGGGGAACGAGCAGCCAGCTGTGAATAGTCGGCGCTCCAACAACCCGACTCGCAGCAGCCGCCACCACGAGGCACGAGCCGGAATGGTCGGTGCCGCCTGTTATCCACCCCGAACTCTCGACCCGGCTCGGGCCACGGGTCCCCCACAGCGCGAACGACGCTCGCCTCTGCATCAACCGGCTCACAGTTGGCCCTCCACAAGGAGGAGGGCTCGATTGGCCCGGCATGCTTCGGCCCTTGGATCCGCAACGAGCCGTTCTTGACCGGCTTCACGCTCCCCCGGGACACCCCGAAGTACAACGGGGCCAGCAAATCCAAAGACTGGCTGATCGACTACACCACCGCAGTCGGCATCGCTAGGGGAACAAGCGCGTAGCCGTCCGCTACGCTCCCCTCATGCTGATCGGCTCGGCCCGCACCTGGCTCAACAGCCTGGCAGCCGACAACATCAACACCTGGACGGACTTCGAGGAAGCTTTTGTGCGCAACTTCACCGGCACCTACAAGCGGCCTGACCGCCCCTGTGAACTAGCCATGTGCGTTCAGGGGCCAGACGAGTCCCTCCGTGACTACCTCACCCGATGAACCGAGCTCAACAACTCCTTTGAGGTGGTGCACGAGGTGCAAGCCATATAGTACTTCATCGAAGGCTGTCGCGACGACACTCCCCTCAAGCACAAGCTCCTGTGGTCCGAGCCGGCTACGCTAGCCGAGCTCAGGACCAAGGCGGACAAGTATGCCATGACTGAGTCCGCCATTCGGGTCAAGACGACCCTGCCCGCCAAGGCAACGCCAATGCCGGCGGCGTCCCGACCAGCTGCCGACAACCAGCAGCCCCAGAACAACTAGCGCAAGAATGATCATCCCGACTCCCGCTATGTGAGCCGACAGGTTGCCACCATCAAGGAGAAGGACTCGGCTACCCAGTCTTCCAGCCAGCGCACTGGCAAGGCTGCCTAGCAGCCCAAGCTCACGTTCGAGTGGATGGTCGACCTCCCCTGCAAGAACCACTCTAGGGCCAAGCCCTCCATGCACACGCTCCGGCAGTGCAGCTTCTCACAGCGACTGGCTCAGGGGGGTCGGCCTGCCAGCTCCCCCCGCACCGCCTGCCCGTGTGTCGGCGCCGACCCCAGCTGCCGCCCCGGCTCCAGCTCCGGCTTCGGCCCAGAACGACGGTCGCATGCAAGACCAGTTCCCCAACCAGGACGGTTGCTATGTTATCTTCACTAGTGAAGAGACAAGCAAACATGCTCAGCGCCGGCTCCATTGTGAGGTGAACGCCACCATGCTGACAACTCCCCAGTTCATGCACTGGTCGGAGAAGCCGGTCACCTGGAGCCTGGCAGATCACCCGGCCGTGATGCCGAGTCCCGGCAGCTATGCCCTGGTCTTCGACCCCACCATTGCCACCGAGAAACGCACCTGCCGCTTCACACGGGTGCTGATTGATGGTGGCAGTAGCATCAACATCCTCTATCTCAACATGATGCGCAAGCTGGGTCTGAAAATAGAAGACTTGCAGGCGAGCTGGACGGTTTTCCACGGCATCGTGCCGGGAAAGTCCTGCTCCCCTGTCGGCAAGATCAAGCTTGACGTCCTCTTTGACGGCCATGGTCACTTTCGTCGTGAGCTAGTGTTGTTCGAGGTAGTGGACATCGAGAGTCCTTACCACGCGCTGCTGGGCTGACCGGCTCTCGTCAAGTTCATGGCGGTCCCCCACTATGCCTACCTCAAGCTCAAGATGCCGGGCCCCAAGGGAATCATGACCATCGTGGGTGACTACAAGATGTCGCTCGAGTGCGCTCGAGACGACAGCCGGCTAGCCGAGGCCCTAGAGATAGCCGAGGAGAAGCGGCAGCTCGACTGGCTCGTGGCCCTTGCTGCCAGTCAGCCAGTCGTGCCGGCTCCTCCCTCACAATAGGTCGGCGAGGCCTCCTTCCAGCCATCCAAGGACACCAAGTAGATCTCGCTCGACCCGGCCAACCCCGCGTAGTGCGTCACCATCGGCTCCCGCCTCGACAGCAAGTAGGAAGGCGAGCTCGTCGACTTCCTCCGTGAGAATCGAGACATCTTCGCATGGTCCCCCAAAGACATGCCGAGTGTTCCGAGGAAGTTCGCCGAGAACAAACTACATGTCCAACCGGACGCCAAACCGGTCAAGCAAACCCTATGTTGTTTCTCTGAGGAGAAGCGGCACACTGTAGGAGAAGAGAGCGCCCGGCTGCTCATAGCCGGCTTCATCATGGAAGTTTTCCACCCGGACTGGCTGGCCAACCCTATGCTGGTGCTGAAGAAGAACAAGACCTGGCGCATGTGCATCGACTACACCAGCCTAAACAAGGCATGCCCCAAGGACCCATTCTCCCTGCCGTGGATCGATCAAGTGATCGACTCCACGACTGGTCGCGGTTTGCTATCTTTCTTGGACGCCTACTCCGGCTACCACCAGATCAAGCTAGACCCGGAGGACCGGCTCAAGACCTCCTTCATCACGCCTTTTGGGGCCTACTGCTACGTCACCATGTCCTTCGGCCTGAAGAACACAGGCGCAACCTTCCAGCAGTGCATGTAGAAGTGCCTCCTGCCTCACATAGGCAGGAACGTCGACGTGTACGTCGACGACATCATCGTCAAGACCAAGAAGCATTTCAGCCTCCTCGACGATCTCCGGGAGACCTTCGCGAACCTGCACGAGTACAAGATCAAGCTCAACCCAGAGAAGTGTGTCTTCACGTCGCAGCCGGCCAGCTCCTGGGTTTCTTCGTGTCCGCTCGCGGCATCGAAGCCAACCTGAAGAAGATCAGCGCGATTGAGTGCATGCCCAAACCGACCCGGCTCTGCGATGTCCAGAAGTTCACCGGCTGCCTTGCCTCACTCAGCCGGTTCGTCAGTCGGCTAGGGGAAAGGCCCTGCCCCTCTACGGGCTCCTTCGCAAGACGGCTCTGGTCGAGTTGGTCCACACAAAGAAGCCGGGCATGTTCGACTGCCCCGACGAGGCGGACGAGGCCTTCCGCGGACTCAAGCGGGCTCTCACCTACGCGCCCATTCTGACCGCGCCGGCTGAGAAGGAGCCCTTGCTCACCTACATCGCGGTGACCACTCGTGTCATCAGCGTCATATTGGTGGTCGAGCGGCCGGAGGAGGGCAAATCCCTGCCAGTCCAGCGCCCTGTCTACTACCTCAGCGAGGTCCTCTCCGCCTCCAAGCAAAACTACCCCCACTACCAGAAGATGTGCTACGGCATTTACTTCGCCGCCAAGAAGGTCAAGCAGTATTTCTAGGAGCACACCATCATCGTGGTGAGCATGGCCCTGCTCGGCGAGATCATGAGCGGCCTGGACTCCACCGACCGGATCGCCAAATGGGTCATCGCCCTCGCCGATCATGAGATCTGGTACAAGCCACATACCGCCATCAAGTCACAGGCGTTGGCCGACTTCCTCGTCGACTGGGCGGAGACCGAGTTCGTGCTGCCTCCCCAGACTCCACGCATTGGCGCATGCATTTCAACAGATCAATGATGAGGACCGGCTTGGGTGCCCGCATAGTCCTCTCCTCCCCAAAAGGTGACCAGCTCAAGTACGCCCTCTAGATCCACTTCGCCGCCTCCAACAACATGGCCGAATACGAGGCCATCGTCCACGACCTCCGACTCGCCAAGGAGATCAGCATCAGGCACATCCTATGCTTCGGCGACTCCGACCTCATGGTGCAGCAGATCTCTGGCGAATGGGACACCAGGGATGCCAACATGGCCAGCTACCGCTTCCTCATACAACAACTCACCCGCTCCTTCGAGGGCTATGAGTTACACCACATCCCTCGAGCGGACAACGAGGCGGCCGATACGCTGGCAAAGATCGGCTCCACCAGGCATGCCATCCTAGTCGGCATCTCCCTTGAGTGGCTGCTCAAACCATTGATCAAGCCTTCCCCAGAGTCGGAGTCCATCTTCGTACCGGCCAATGCTGTCAGCCCACCGGCGGCTCTGGCTGCTCCCTCGACATCTTCACTGCCAGCTCCTTCAACCCCGGCTGCCTTGCCGGCGCCGGCTCAGCCGGTCCAGCCGGCTGCATCCGAGGCAGCCGGCTCCGACGCCAGGGCAGTCATGATGACAACCGACGCCCCTCCTGCCTCGGCATCTTCACCGCCAGCTCCTTCAACCCCGGCTGCCTTGCCGGTGCCGGCTGCATTCGAGGCAGCCAGCTCCGACGCCAGGGCAGTCATGATGACAACCGACGCCCCTCCTGCCGTCCCCAACTCGGGGGCTGGCGAGTGAGTCCCAGGGGCTGGCGAGCCGGTCCCGGGGGCTGATCACCCAGGCCCAGGGGCTCCCGCACATGCCCCCGTCTCGGCTCCCTCATGGGCCTAGCCCATCCT
This sequence comes from Hordeum marinum, assembly GCA_022496015.1. NCBI lineage: Eukaryota > Viridiplantae > Streptophyta > Magnoliopsida > Poales > Poaceae > Hordeum > Hordeum marinum. Next base: position 423,295,241 of record CM039678.1, on the reverse strand, counting down.
GATGTTCCTTCTGTGCGGCAAGCTCCCCCCGGACGAGGCCACAACAAGACAAATCCAGCACCGGGCCTCGACCTATAGCATCATCAATCACGTGCTCGTCCACCGCAACACCACCGGCATTTTCCAACAGTGCATCGAGCCGGAGAAGGGTCAGGAGATCCTCCTCGACATCCACTAGGGCGAGTGCAAGCATCACGCTGCCTCCAGGACTCTGGTGGCCAAGGCCTTCCACCATGGACTCTACTGGCCAACTGCTTTGGAGGCAGCCAAGAAGTTGGTCAACGACTGCGAGGGCTGCCAGCGCTTCAGCACGCAGAGCCACCTACCGGCTACGGCCCTGCAGACCACCCCCTCCTGTGGCCTTTCGCTGTTTGGGGGCTGGACATGGTGGGTCCCTTCAAGACTGCACGAGGCGGCATGACACATCTACTGGTGGCCGTCGACAAATTCACCAAGTGGATTGAGGCGAGGCCAATCAAGAAGCTGGATGGCCCCATGACCATTCGGTTCGTCAACGGTATCACGGTCCGCTACGGCATTCCCCACAGCATCATCACCGACAATGACACGAACTTCGCCAAAGGCACGCTAGCACGTTTCCGCTCCAAGCAAGGCATCCGTCTCGACCTGGCTTCCGTCGCTGATCCATAGTCAAACGGCCAGGTCGAGAGGGCAAACGGCCTAATCCCGTCCGGCATCAAGCCCCGGCTCGTGACGCCGCTGGTCAGGTCAGCCGGCTGCTGGATCGACGAGCTACCGACCGTCTTTTGGAGCCTTAGGACCACTCCCAACCAATCAACCGGCTACACACCTTTCTTCATTGTGTACCAGGTCCGAGGTGATCATTCCCACCGACATCGAGTTTGACTCGCCTCAGGTCGCCCTATACACGGAGAAGGATGCAAAGGAGGTGAGAGAAGACAACGTCGACCTACTCGAAGAAGCCCGCGAACTGGCCTTGAGCCGGACGACCATCTATCAGCAGAAGCTCCAGCACTACCACAACAAGCGGATCCGGCCACTCTCCTTCCGCGAAGGGGACCTGGTGCTCAGGTGGATCCAGCGGACAGCCAACCAACACAAGCTGTCCTCCCCATGGGAGGGCCTGTTCATCCTCGGCAAGGCGCTGCACAACAACGCGTACTACCTGATGGATGCCCAGAAGCCGTAGAAGCGCAAAAGAGACGCCTCCGGCAAGGAGACGGAGCGCCCATGGAACGCGGCACTCCTCCGTCCATTTTACTACTAAAAAACCAGTGTATGTATGTATCTTACCCTCTTCGGAGCTTTTGAATGCAATGGGTGCCCCAGGTCGGCTCTTGGGGCAAGCCCTTTCCATTTCCATTCAAGGTCTCCTCACTAACCGGCTCCCGGGCCGGCGGCTCTCCGGCTGGTCCTAGGCCTCCTCCCGAAACCGACTAAGTAGTGTGAACCAAAAAAGCCCTCCCACCCCCAGCTACAGACCGGATCTCGTCTGTCTGACTGACGGGGCCTCGGGGCGGCAAAACTTGGCACACACGAACAATCGTTTGCAAGGAGGTAACCGGCTAGGTCCAGCCGGACCTCGTCCTCGCATCTGCCACTCAATTTACCCAAAAGTCCCTCGCGGTTCCCAAGTTCGGAACCGGCTCCCTCGAGGCGGACGCCCCGACCCAGCTACAGACCGGCTCCCGGCTATCGGGCTGGCGGGGCCGAAACCAAAGGGAAAAAGGGTCCGCGTAGACGGAACCAAGGGGGGCAAAAAGGGATAAGGACGAGCTGGCACGCACAATAAACAAACACACTAAGCATTCAAAGCACAAGTTAAAAATAGTAGAGGCCCACGGCCATGTATTCATTACAATACACCCCAGCGGGTGGAAATGAGTCTGACATGTAGCAAAAGAAAAGACAAGTAAAAATGCACGAGGGCTCAGGCTACCGGCGCGTTGCTAGCCGGCGTGCCTCCAGCCAGCTCAACGTGCGGCCCGGAAGAGCCTGCGGCCTTCGGGTCCGCTTCCGTGGTTCCTGCCGTCTCGTCGCCACTGTCGGTGCTAGAGTCGGTACTCTCATCAGCGACCTCCTCATCCTCCGGACCTTGGGGGTTGCTAAAGGAATCCTCATAGACCGGCTCGCCATCCTCGCCGAGAGCCGGAAGGAGCTCGTCCGAGTCAACATATGAGGCAAGCTCGTTGGCCCGACGGACTAGGGAGGTCTCGCGTGCTGCACGCTCCTCCTTCGGCTCATCCCACATGGTGGCCAGCCGGTCCAAGTCGACGCCGCGATACCAGGACGTAACGAACCGGAGTGCCATCTGCGCGCCGGCTCGAGCCGCCGACGCCTTCCAGACCTCGAGTCGGGCCACGACGTTCTCTAGCCACAAGGACACACGGCTCTCCGGATCCCCACGGCCCGACCAGAGGGTAGAGATGACCTCCTTCGCGGCCGTCTTCAGCCGCTCCATGCTCCGCTCGAGGTGGACCAGCCGGTGTTCTATGGCTAGCCCAAGCTCCGCCATGTCCCAACCGACACCCTCCTCGATGTTGCGCCTGCGCCCCCGGAGATATTCCCGGTGCTCATCGACGACGCAGTCAGCATGGCGCTAGGTTTTCGGGAAGCGTTCTAAAGAAGAAAGGGAAAAATAATAAGAAGGAAACTCAAGGGCAGGAAGAAAGCAGCCGGATGAAAACTAAAAAACTAATACTTATGCTAGAAGGAGTTGTCCAGCTCGATGGCGAAGTGGAGTGCCGAGTCCTGCTCCGACACTAGCGCCGCCTCCGCCTCAGCGAGGGAAACCTTGCGCTCCTCAAGCGTCTTCTCGAGGCGGGTCACCTCGCTCTTGAGGGCGGCGGTCCACTGGGCGGCATCCGCCTCCTCCTTGGCAGCCTTCTCCTTGGCCGCTGCCTCCCGCGCCATGTCGGCTCGCAGGCGGTCTTGAGCCGCTTGCCCGTCCACCAGTAGGGCGCCTAGCCGGTCCCTCTCCCGGGTGATTGCTTGGACGGTCTGAGTCAGCCGGTCTTGCTCGGAGACCGCCTCAGACTTGTCCCCCCGGAGGGTGGTCAGCTCCCCTGGAAAGCAAAACCAGCGTCAGTTAAGACACTCCAGACCTGGCTCGGCTGCCAAGCAGCCGGCCTGACTCCTGGGGGCTACACGCCCGCACCAGACCAAGCGTACCTCGGACCCTCGTCAGCTCTTCCTCCAACCGGTAGAAGCCATGCTTGCCACGGTTGTGGATGGCGACCGCCTCGTCGAACAGCTCCTACCGCCGGGCGTTCCCCGCCTGCCACAGGAGGCCGAAGTCAGATTATGCACAAAGAGATCCGACATGGCTGCCGCACAGCGGGTCAGCCGGCCCGCATCTCGGGGGCTACACCCAGTGGGTGTGCTTGCGCGCCCCCACTAATTTTTTTAACGAAGACAAGCGATGCCTACCTCTGCGCGTTGTAGGGTATTATCAGCCTCCTCAGCGAACCGAGCCAGATCCTCGCGGCACCGCGCCAGGACGGTGCCCAACTCCCCAAACGCTCGGACCGGGCCACCTGCCGGTGGAGGCGGGATGGCGGGGACGTGCGCCAGTGCCTCCCAGTCCCGGATCACGTCCACCATGGACCTTCGGGACCGGCTCTCCTCGCCGCCCGCCCCGGCATTCATCACCACACCGGCTGCGGGGGGAGGGTTGTGAACGACGAGGGCGCGGGAATCAGCTCCCGGCTGTCCCTCGTTCGGCACCGGTGCCACCTCCCCCTCCGGTTGGCTCGTCGCGACTACCATGGTGGCTGGCGTCTACGCTGCCATGACCGACACATCCGGTGCCGCCTCCGGAGCCACCAGGGCCTCCGGCGCGTCGACCTGGGCCGGCTCGGCAGCAGGCGGTGTCGCATCCGGCACCTCCACCCGGGTTTCCTCGTGAGCCGACTCCGTAGTAGCCGCCCCCGACCAGGCCTTTTCCTCCGTGGGCGGAGGCGCGGCCGGCTCCATGGCCGCTCCTCGCAGCTCGCTTGACGGGGCCTCGACATGCGAGTCGACTCCACCGCCGAGTTGGATGCTCGCGCGAAGTACAAGGACCTCCTCCGCCTCCCACCGCTCGAGGTCCAGGGCGGGGCCTCGAGGTCCCGGAGTGCAAGGCCCCGCCCTGGACCTCATACTTCGAGGCCCGTAGCTCCACGAGCCTCCTCTTCTCCTCGTGCTGCGTGGCCGCGTGCTCGCGGGGCAGCCAGCTGGTGGCCTCCCCTGGGTCAGCCGTCGACTCCACGTCATCGAGCTCGATGGGGTCCCTGGGGTAGAAAAGACTCAAACGCCTGCCGACACACGACCTAGAGAGAGAAACCCACGCAAGATATAAAACACTTACCCGGTGACTATGGGTAGAGCCTGGCTGGCGCACGCCGATGGCTTCGACACGGCCGCCTTCACCCGCTTGCGTCGGCCTCTTCCCCCGGCTGGATGTCCCGGTTGTCGGGGCACGTGCCGATTGCTCCTCGCTTCGCCCGCGCAGGCCCTACCGAACTATGGGGGGAGGCGCGTTCAGGATCCGAACATCATCATCATTGTCATTGTCATCATCAGTCCAATCCCTGCTCGTAGGGTCAGGTGGGAACTCACCGACTACGCTGGGCCCTCCGGCTGCGCTGGGTCCGCCGGCTCCCGGGGCAGCCGCCTCCTCGGCCTCCCTTGAGTAGTCGCCCCCCTCTTTGGGTGGGCCTCCCTGCTCTTAGTCCTCAGAGTCGGAATGGTCGCGCTCCACCTTGAAGATCTAGGGGTGCGGGCCGTCCAGCGTGTTCTGTCGCATGAACAACTCAGTAAGCACAAAAAAGTAAGATGGGGCGCCGGGTGGAGGGGTTTGGACAAGAAAGGCCACCTTGACGGAACGTACCAAGGGTGCCCGGTGGTGCCGGTTGTACGGCTCCTTGCGGAAGGTCCACATCGTTGGCACCATCTTGAAGGTCGTGATGGCGTTCACCCGCTTCGCCACCTAAGCCGACGTCAGGTCGATGGTCGTCAGCCGGCAGGGGTCCCGGCAGCCGGACATGTCACAGATCTGGTGCGGCCTCATTTGGAGAGGCAGCACCCGGCACGCGATGAAGGTGGCCACCAGATCGGAGGTGACCAGCCCTTCCCCACTCCTCATCTCCACGAGCCGGCTGAGCTCTTCGAGTGCGGTTCTGCACGGAGCGGTCCCCGACCAGTTCACCCCGGAGGACGGGGCGTTGACGTACTCCGGCAGCCGGATGTATCCCGCTATGGGTCGGTGTTCTTCACGTAGAAGAATGTCCGGTGCCAGCCGTTGACGAAGTCGATGAGGCTGAAGTGTGGGAAGCGCGAACCGCGACAGCACATTGCCGCGCCCCCGCAGTCGTACAGCTCCTCGACGCTTTTTAGTGCCTTGAGGTAGAACAACGTCTTGAAGAAGCCCACAAAGGGGAGCATCGCCAAGTAGCTCTTGCACGGCGTCATGAAGCCCGCAATGTAAAGAATGGCATTGGGGCCGAGGTGGTACGGCTGGAGGTCGAAAGTGTCCATCATGAGATGAAAGAAGTGGCTCACCGGTAACCCAAAGCCATGAGAGAAGTGGCAGGAGAAGACGACGAACTCCCCCACCTGCAGTTCGGGCACCACCTCATCGCCCAACGCGCTTGCAGTCACGCGTTCCTCCGACGGCAGCATGCACGCGTGGCGGAGCTCCGTGATGGTGGCCTCCGTGACAACGGAGCCGGCCCAGCTCCCCGAGCGTCCTTCGGCCATTGTGATGGCGGGGCTACGAGGGAGGGCGTGCGAGCAGGGTCGCGAGCGAGAAGAACGGCGGCGCAAGAGGGAGCGGAGAAGACGAAGGAGAGGAAGACGAGGGGGCAAATGGGGCGCGGGTGCTTCCGCCCTTTTCCCTCTCTCCCTTTTTAAATGAGGAGGCCACGACCGGGGGAGGTGGGGATTAACTACGCCCACTCCCTCGGAATCTCCGTACATGCGTGGGCACTACAGTCCGCAACCGTCGCTTCACGACGCAGAAGATCTCGACCTGCGCCCCGAGGCCTACAGGGCTACGCTCGCGTCCTGTCAGGCTAGGCCCAAGGTGACGTCCCGTCTACCCGCATGTGTGGGCCCCACGACATCATTGCCTACCGCGTGGAGTGCTGTAGGCCGGCCCGGGTGCCGAGGCGGCGCGTCGGAACCCGAGGCGTCGGGAGCGATCGCCGACATGGCTGGCCATTCAGCTTCGTGCCAGAGGCGGACACCGCGTGGGGGAAGCCATCGGCTCCCCTTCATCTGGCGGACGCGGGCCCCTGGTGGCATCGGGGACTACTGACGGGGTTATTACCCCTGGGTAGGCCAAAGCAATGGGGTTCTCTCCCTCGCTTCAAGAAAAAACACATGGCCGGCTGCTTCCTTGTCAGTTGGCGTGCGGCCGGAAGGCGCGTTGCCGGCTGGATCGAAGACGACTGTCCAAGGAGCCGGCTCGGCCCCAGCTGGCTGGGCGCGGCCGGCTGCCTTCGGACCGCCTCCTCCGTTGACCCTTGGGCGGACAGGCTCCCGTCCCATCCCTCTACATGTGGGTACGACGACAAGACGGGACCCCCATGACAGGCCCCAATGTAGCCACAGTGACCGCTGACGTGTGGGTGCGCATGGCTACAGTTCAGCCGGTCTACTTTTGGGAACTCTACTTTTGGGAACTATGACCATTCTTGTGAGATGCCTTGGTTTCCAAAGGGGTGATCATCACAACTTCCGCCAGATATTACCAATTTTTTCCATGGGGTATTCACATCATGCCACGGTGACACACCCATTTTTTTGATTTTTGCAATACATATGCATGTCCTCCAATTAAATTACTAATAAGCCCTATGTTGGTAAAAAGTGTATTAAAATTGGAAAACAAGTCATGAAATTTGGCTGGAAATTGATACAGGGGTGAAAAGGTGATTGTTTGCCGATGAAAAATAATTCAGGGCGAAATGATGAAGTCACAAATTCATTTGAAATGCAAATATGATTCTTGTGCATAAGCAAATAACACACGGTTCCCAAACCTATGGTAAAAATTTCGAGACAAAACGATGAGGGCACGTCCACATTTAAAAGTTGTTAGGTTTTCATTTCATACGAATTTATGCTGCTTGTGCACATGGGTTACTATACAAAACCGTTTGCATAGGCTTTTCCGCGGGGCGCACGACACTCTTTTTTCACCCTTTTCACTTAAGCCACCAACACGCCCCCCGCCCTCCCCCATTTAGACCAATAACTCGTATATTCTACCCAAACTCCATCTCGACAGCTCCCTCTCGTCTCCTAGATCCATACCAGAACCCTTGCCGTGTCGTCGTGCTCAACCCGGCCGTGTACCCACTTCCCGGTATCAACCCTACCCTTAACTGCCGCCCCGAACACGCGACTGCGCGTGCATCGCTGTTTTTATTTGCTCGCCAGCCACTCTCGAGCATATCGATCCTGCACCCTCGCCTCTCCCGCTGGATTTGCACAAAGAAACCTGTCAGTTGCTTCCCTCCATCGTAGTGAGGTCTATTATCTCGCGATCCCTTTTCCTATTTGGTTTGGTTTGTCCCCAAATTGGTTATAAAATAATGGAGATCATAGTTATGTTCAGCATCTACCTTCTAACTACATATAAACTATATTTGTTCAAATCAGTTATTGTCGAGTTACATATCATGTGCACATGAGTCACACAAAATGAACATATTAGTCGTACATTTCCAAATTATCACATGCCATGTTTAGGCAGATTGCTGGCAAGCTGTTACCTTTAATTTATGATTATCCCCCTTTTTTGAATTTCGCATGTGTGTCCTCTATAGATGACTGCTAGCAGCGACGACAGTCATACTTCTGCCGATGTATCTGTTGGAAATATGCCCTAGAGGCAATAAATAAAGTGTTTATTATTGTATTTCCTTGTTCATGATAATCGTTTATTATCCATGCTATAATTGTATTAATTGGAAACATGGATACATGTGTGGATACATAGACAAACACAATGTCCCTAGTATGCCTCTAGTGAACTAGCTCGTTGATCGAAAGATGGTTAAGGTTTCCTAGCCATGCACATGAGATGTCATTTGATAATGGGATCACATCATTAGGAGAATGATGTGATGGACAAGACCCAAACTACAAACGTAGCTTATGATCGTGTCAGTTTATTGCTACTGTTTTCTGCATGTCAAGTATATGTTCCTATGACCATGAGATCATGCAACTCACAGATATCGGAGGAGTTCCTTGTGTCTATCAAACGTTGCAACGTAACTGGGTGAATATAAAGGTGCTCTACAGGTGTCTTCGAGGGTGTCTGTTGAGCTGGCATGGATCAAGACTGGGATTTGTTACTCCGTGTGACGAAGAGGTATCTCAGGGCCCACTCGGTAATACAACATCACAATAAGCCTTGCAAGCAATGTGACTAAGTGTTAGTTACGGGATCTTGTATTATGGAACGAGTAAAGAGACTTGCCAGTAACGAGGTTGAACTAGGTATGGAGATACCGACGATCGAATCTCACGCAAGTAACATACCGAAGAACAAAGGGAACATCATACGGGATTAACTGAATCCTTGACATAGAGGTTCGACCGATAAAGATCTTCGTAGAATATTTAGGAACCAATGTGGACATCCAGGTCCCGCCATTGGTTATTGACCATAGAGGTCTCTCGGTCATGTCTACATAGTTCTCGAACCCGCAGGGTCTGCACACTTAAGGTTTGGTGACGTTTCGGTAGTATAGAGTTATGTATGGTGGTGACCGAAGTTTGTTCGGAGTCCCAGGTGAGAGCCCGGAAGACACGAGGAGCTCTGGAATGGTCCAGAGGTAAAGATTCATATATAGGAAGTCCTGTTTTGGTCACCGGAAAAATTTCGGGCTCATCGGTAGTGTACTGGGAGTGCCGGTAGTGTACCGGGAGACCTCCGGGAGAGGTATTTCGACCCAAGAGGCTACATGGGCTGTGGGAGAGTGGAAACCAGCCCTTTGTGGGCTGGTGGAGCAACCACAAGAGGCCCATTTGGCTGGAACAAAAAAGCCCAAGAGAAAAGGTGAAAAAGGCAAAATAGGTGAATCCTAGTCCTACTAGGATTGGAGGTGGACCCCACCTCCTCCACCTCCTTTAGGACGAAGCCCTTGGCTTGGGAAGCCAAGGCTGCCTCCTCTCCTCTCTTCCTCCTATATATACTGGTGGTATAGGGGGTTTTTGCACTAGAATTTCAGCCACGTGCTACCCATTCCTCAAGTGCATAGTTTCTCCTCTAGATCGGATTTCTGCAGTGCTTAGGCGACGCCCTGTCGGAATTGCTCCACCACCATCGCCGGAGCGCCGTCAGGCTGCCGGAGAACTCTTCTTCCTCTCCACTCCTTCTTGCTGGATCAAGATGCTGGAGATCGTCATCAAGATGTACGTGTGCTGAACACGGAGGTGCCGTCCGTTCGGTGCTAGATCGGAAGGATCGTGATCAAGTTCATGGGACGGATCGTGATCAAGTTCGTGGGACGGATCGTGATCGGATCGCGGGACAGATCGTGATTGGGTTGCGGGACGGATCGTGATTGGATCACGGGACGCACGGTGATTTGGATCGCAAAGACGTTTGACTACACCAACCGCGTTTCTTAACGCTTCCCGCTTAGCGATCTACAAGGGTATGTAGATTCACTCTCCCTCTCATAGATGCTCATCACGATGGATAGATCTGCGTGTGCATAGGAAATTTTTTGTTTCCCATGCAACGTTCCCCAACAGTGGCATCATGAGCTAGGTCTATGTGTAGATGAGATCGCGAGTAGTACACAAAAGGTTTGTGGGCGTTGATGCTTAGATTGCTTCCTCCCTTGGTCGGATTTTGGTTCAGCGGTATTGTGAGATGAAGCATCCCAGACCAACATTACTCGTATGCTTACGAGAGACCGGTTCCCTCGACGCAACTTGTTGCCTAGATGGTTTGCGGGTGGCAGTTTCTCTCACTTTAGTTGAATCGGATTTGACAAAGGCGATCCTTGAGAAGGTTGAAAAGCAAATTATTTATCACCGTTGTGGTTTATGCGTAGGTGAGAATCGTTCTTGCTAGAAACCCATAGCAGCCACATAAAACATGCAACAACAATTAGAGGACGTCTAACTTGTTTTTGCAGGGTATGTTGTGATGTGATATGGCCAATTACATGATGTGATATATGTGATGTATGATATGATCATGCGATGTATAGAATTTCACGACTTGCATGTCAATGAGTACGACAACCGGCAGGAGCCATAGGGTTGTCTTTCATTATTGTATGACCTGCGTGTCAATCATTAAGTGCTATGTAATGCTTTACTTTATTGCTAAACGGTAGCAATACTAGTAGAAGCATGTTGGGCACGACAACCCCGATGGCGACACATTGATGGAGATCAAGATGATGGAGATCATGGTGTCTTGCTGGTGACGATGGAGATCATGCCGATGCTTTCAAGATGGAGATCTAAAGCACAAGTTCATGGCCATATCATGTCACTTATGAATTGCATGTGATGTTAATCCTTTTATGCACCTTGTTTTGCTTAGTACGACAGTAGCATTATAAGGTGATTCCTAACTTAAATTTCAAGATAAATTGTGTTCTCCCTGAGTGTGCACCGTTGCGAAAGTTCGTCGTGTTGAGACACCACGTGATGATCGGGTGTGATAGACTCTATGTTCACATACAACGGGTGCAAGCCAGTGTTGTACGCGTAGAACACTCGGGTTAAACTTGACAAGGCTAGCATGTACATACATGGCCTCGAAACACAAGAGATCGAAAGGTCGAACATGAGTCATATAGTAGATATGATCAACATAATGATGTTCACCATTGAAGCCACCTCAACTCACATGATGATCAGACTTGAGTTGGTGGATTTGGATCATGTGACACTCAGATGACCTGAGGGATGTCAATTTGAGTGGGAGCTTTAGTAATTTGATTAACTAAACTCATTATCTTGAACAATAGTCTAAGTGAACTTTGCATATTTATGTTGTAGATCAATGGCTCGCGCAGTAGCACCCCTGAATTTTAATGCGTTCCTAGAGAAAGCTAAGTTGAAAGATGATGGAAATAACTTTGTTGACTGGGCCCGTAATCTGAGGATTATCCTCACGGCTTCCCAGAAATCATATGTCCTTGATGCACCGCTTGGTGACCAACCAGAAGACATGACCTCCAAAGACGTTAAGAACGCTTGGGAGGCACGTACTGGAGATTACTCAATAGTTTAGTGTGCAATATTGTATGGCTTAGAACCGGGACTTCAAAGACGTTTTGAACGTCATGGAGCATATGAGATGTTCCAGGAGTTGAAGTTTATCTTTCAGAAGAACGCCCGGATCGAGAGGTATGAAACCTTCGATAAGTTCTATGCTTGCAAGATGGAAGAGAACGGGTCTATCAGTGAACATATACTCAGAATGTCTGGGTATTCAACTCATCTAGTGGAGTTGGGAATTGCCCTTCCACCAGAAGCGATCACTAACAGAGTTCTTCAATCACTCGACCTAGTTACAAGAGCTTTGTGATGAACTATAACATGCAAGGGATGAACAAGTCAGTCGCCGAGCTGTTTGCGATGCTAAAAGTCGCTGATTCTGAAATCCAGAAAGAACATCAAGTGTTGATGGTCAACAAAACCACTAGTTTCAAGAAAAATGGCAAAGTCAAGGGCAAGGGCAAGAAGGGTAAAACCGAGAAAGATGGCAAAGCAGTTGCTACTCCTGCAAAGAAGCCCAAGCATGGACCCAAGCCAGAAACTGAGTGCTTTCATTGCAAGGGAACTAGTCACTAGAAGCGGAACTGCTCCAAGTACCTGGCTGACAAGAAGGCGGCCAACGGCAAACAAGGTATATATGATATACATGTTATTGATGTGTACCTTACTAGCTCTCGTAGTAGTGCGTGGGTATTTGATACCGGTTCGGTTGCTCACATTTGCAAATCAAAGCAAGAACTACGGAATAAACGAAGGCTGGCAAAGGACGAAGTGACTATGCGTGTGGGAAATGGTTCCAAGGTTGATGTGATCGCCGTCGGCACGCTCTCTCTTCGATTACCATCGGGATTAGTGATGAACCTGAATAATTGTTATTTAGTGCCTGCTTTAAGCATGAACATTATATCTGGATCTTGTTTATTGCGAGACAGTTACTCATTTAAATTAGAGAATAAAGGTTGTTCTATTTATATGAGTAATATCTTTTATGGTCATGCACCCAATGTTAGGGGTTTATTCATATTGAATCTTGATAGTGATGACACACATGTTCATAACATTAATGCCAAAAGATGTAGAGTTGATAATGATAGTACCACTTTCTTGTGGCACTGCCGTTTAGGTCAACCGTAGCGATGCTTAAGTCTGTCAAAATCATGTTAGCAATAGCTGCTTATTTCGACTATGAAATTTGGCAGATGGATGTCAAAACAGCGTTCCTCAACGGTTTCCTTGAGGAAGAGTTGTATATGATGCAACCCAAAGGTTTTGTCGATTCAAAGAATGCTGACAAAGTTTGCAAACTCCAGCGATCCATTTATGGACTGGTGCAAGCATCTCGGAGTTGGAATAAGCGCTTTGATGAGGTGATCAAAGCGTTTGAGTTTATACAAGTTTACGGAGAAGGTTGTATTTACAAGAAAGTGAGTGGGAGCTCTATAGTGTTTCTAGTATTATATGTGGATGACATATTGCTGATTGGAAACAATATAGAAATGCTGTAAAGCGTGAAGGAATATTTGAACAAGAGTTTTTCAATGAAGGACCTAGGAGAAGCTGCTTTCATATGAGGCATGAAGATCTGTAGAGATAGATCAAGACGCTTAATAGCACTTTCACAGAGCACATACCTTGATAAAGTTTTGAAGAAGTTCAAAATGGAACAGTCCAAGAAGGGGTTCTTGCCTGTGTTACAAGGTGTGAAGTTGAGTAAGACTCAATGCCCAGTAACTGCAGAAGATAGAGAAAAGATGAGTGTCATCCCCTATGCTTCAGCCATAGGCTCTATCATGTATGCAATGTTGTGCACAAGACCAGATGTCAGCCTTGCCATAAGTATGGCCGGAAGGTTTCAAAGTGATCCTGGAATGGAGCACTAGCAAGCGGTCAAGAATATCCTTAAGTACCTGAAAAGGACTAAGGAAATGTTTCTTGTTTATGAAGGTGATGAAGAGCTCGTCGTAACGGGTTACATTGATGCAAGCTTTGACACTGATCCGGATGACTCTAAGTCGCAAACCAGATAAGTATTTATTCTTAACGGGGGAGCGGTATGCTGGTGCAACTCCAAGCAAAGCGTGGTAGCTGATTCTACGTGCGAAGCGGAATACATCGCAGCTTCGGAGGCGGCGAAGGAAGGTGTTCGGATGAAGCAGTTCATGACAGATCTTGGAGTAGTGCCCAGTGCACTGAATCCAATGAACCTGTTCTGTGACAACACTGGTGCCATTGCTCTGGCCAAGGAACCAAGGTTTCACAAGAGGACCAGACACGTAAAGAGATGCTTCAACTCCATCCGCGATTACATCATGGAGAAAGACATAAATATTTGCAAAGTGCACACGGATCTGAATGTTGTAGACCCGTTGACTAAACCTCCTCCAAGGGCTAAACATGATCAACACCAGAACTGCATGGGTGTTCGATTCATTACAATGTAAATCACATAGTGCTGTGAACTAGATTATTTACTCTACTGCAAGTGGGAGACTGTTGGAAATATGCCCTAGAGGCAATAAATAAAGTGTTTATTATTTTATTTCCTTGTTCATGATAATCGTTTATTATCCATGCTATAATTGTATTAATTGGAAACATGGATACATGTGTGGATACATAGACAAACACAATGTCCCTAGTATGCCTGTAGTGAACTAGCTCGTTGATCGACAGATAGTTAAGGTTTCCTTGCCATGGACATGAGATGTCATTTGATAACGGGATCACATCATTAGGAGAATGATGTGATGGACAAGACCCAAACTACAAACGTAGCTTATGATCGTGTCAGTTTATTGCTATTGTTTTCTGCATGTCAAGTATATGTTCCTATGACCATGAGATCATGCAACTCACAAATATCGGAGGAGTACCTTGTGTGTATCAAACGTCGCAACGTAACTGGGTGACTATAAAGGTGCTCTACAGGTGTCTCCGAGGGTGTCTGTTGAGTTGGCATGGATCAAGACTGGGATTTGTTACTCCGTGTGACGGAGAGGTATCTCAGGGCCCACTCGGTAATACAACATCACAATAAGCCTTGCAAGCAATGTGACTAAGTGTTAGTTACGGGATCTTCTATTACAGAACGATTAAAGAGACTTGCCAGTAACAAGGTTGAACTAGGTGTGGAGATACCGACGATCGAATCTCGAGCAAGTAACATACCGAAGAACAAAGGGAACATCATACGGGATTAACTGAATCCTTGACATAGAGGTTCGATCGATAAAGATCTTCATAGAATATGTAGGAACCAATGTGGACATCCAGGTCCCGCCATTGGTTATTGACCATAGAGGTGTCTCGGTCATGTCTACATAGTTCTCGAACCCGCAGGGTCTGCACACTTAAGGTTTGGTGACGTTTCGGTAGTATAGAGTTATGTATGGTGGTGACCGAAGTTTGTTCGGAGTCCCGGATGAGATCCCGAACGACACGAGGAGCTCCGGAATGGTCCAGAGGTAAAGATTCATATATATGAAGTCCTGTTTTGGTCACCGGAAAAATTTCGGGCTCATCGGTAGTGTACCGGGAGTGCCGGGAGTGTATCGGGAGACCTCCCGGAGGGGTATTTCAACCCAAGAGGCTACATGGGATGTGGGAGAGTGGAAACCAGCCCTTTGTGGGCTGGTTTAACAACCACAAGAGGCCCATGTGGCTGGAAGAAAAAAGCCCAAGAGAAAAGGTGAAAAAAGAGGCAAAATAGGTGAATCCTAGTCCTACTAGGATTGGAGGTGGACTCCACCTCCTCCACCTCCTTTCGGCCGAAGACCTTGGCTTGGGAAGCCAGGGCTTCCTCCTCTCCTCTCTTCCTCCTATATATACTGGTGGTATAGAGGGTTTTTGCACTAGAATTTCAGCCATGTGCTACCCGTTCCTCCAGTGCATAGTTTCTCCTCTAGATCGGATTTCTGCAGTGCTTAGGCGAAGCCCTGCCGTAATTACTCCACCACCATCGCCAGAGTGCCGTTAGGCTGCCGGAGAACTCTTCTTCCTCTCCACTCCTTACTGGATCAATACGGTGGAGATCGTCATCAAGCTATACGTGTGCTGAACGCGGAGGTGCCGTCCGTTAGGTGCTAGATCGGAAGGATCGTGATCAAGTTCGTGGGACGGATTGTGATCAAGTTCGTGGGACGGATCGTGATTAGATCGCGGGACGGATCGTGATTGGATCGCGGGACGGATCGTGATTGGATCATGGGCCGCACGGTGATTTGGATCGCGAAGATGTTCGACTACACCAACCGCGTTTCTTAACGCTTCCCGCTTAGCGATCTACAAGGGTATGTAGATTCACTCTCCCTCTCATAGATGCTCATCACCATGGATAGATCTGCGTGTGCGTAGGAAATTTTTTGTTTCCCATGCAACGTTCCCCAACAGTATCTTCATCTGAGTCTGAAGCCAACATGTCTAGAAAAGATGACCGTGTATCAAGAAATGATGAACAAGATAGAGCTGCCACAATCACCCTTCCGGTCAAGAGATGGTAGAACGCTCCAGGAGATCCCACACACCATCCTTAAGGTGTATACAAAGTAGCTGACATCGATTTGAAGTCTTGGGCTCCAACTAAACCAGATAAAGCACACATGAGGTTCATGAGTGTGTGTGATTTTTTTTGCAAAGCAAGTCTCAATATTAACCTACCGGGATCTTGGAAGGCTGATACAGAAACACGATAGAGGATATTCCGGGAGATCATGGTACACTTCAATGTTCCTAAGGAGTGGAGATATGAGGTGGAAAATGCTGCACTCAAGAATGCCAGGGATGCTTGGAGAAACTAGAAGCATGTGTTGTACAAGAAGTACGCGAGTCAAGGCAAGGACCCAATTCCCTCATAGCCCCAAATTACAAAGGAAGACTGGGAAGAATTCAAAAGGGTCAGGGCCAGTGAAGAGTTCATTAAGAGAAGTGCCATGCAATCAGAACTTCAAAAGAAGAACACACACACCCACCGTATGGGTGTGGCAGGATACTACGGCTTGAAACTGATATGGGATTAGGAGGACAAAGAAGCAGTAGCTACGAGTGGCAAACCAGCATTAGTGAAATTAGGGACACTCGCACTAGGGACTATCTGCGGACACGTGTAAAGAGGCATGGAGACGGTTCTTATTACTTTGAAAACTCAACAGGCCTAGAACTGTATAGTGTGATGGCAAAGGCTTCAAAAAACACTGGAAGGACCTACAGGAACTCAGGGCCATGTGACATTCTGTCTGAGGCTCTCACTACCATAGACACCCCTGGCCGTGCAAGTGGTATTGGGTTCAATGTCCCACACAAGAGGGCTTTCTCACTAAGCAAAGAAGAGAGGCTCGGCATGAAACAAGCTAGGAGTGATGGTAATCAGAGAGACTTGCGTGAAAGTATTAAGAGGGACATGTATCTTGGAATTCAAAAGGAAGTTGAGGAGTCATATAGGCAACAGAAGACACTAATGATGAGAGATAGCCACGAGATGCAGGGGGATGTCGACATGGATGATGCCAGTTATTGTATGGCAAGACCACACAAGAGTAGTTGTGCATCAGCTGACACCGGCGACAATGATGCTGCAACTGGACATGATGGTGCTATATCTGATCTATATGGACAGGGAGAGAGATTGAAGGCTGTGCTTACGCATTATGAAGGTACTTTAAAATGTGCAGCAATGTGGGTTTACAACCTTGACTTGGACGGGGGACTCTTGTTGGACAATGTGCCATTGAAGTCGGGTTGTGTGAAGTGCTACATGACTGAAATAAAGCCTGAATTTGATAAGTTTGCCCTCAAGAATGTTCTCTGGGATCCTAATGAGCAGACGACCTTGGAAGAAACAAGGGTTAAATCATATCCAGGGGCCACGAAAAGAAATAGACTTCCTGGATGAGATCCCCCCAACTCCCCAAAAGAAACCAATGTCGCCCTCGAACTGGTGACTCTCTTCTCGCCACAACAGATCATGTGTGACTCCCCCGATGAACATACTCTTGGAAATCCGATGCCCGATGCATCAACCTGTGATCAAACCGCCCGATTTCCTATCGTACATGCTAGGTCATCATCCGTTCCTGAGCAACATGTGGCAAGGCCTACAACTCCTGAAGACATATCATCGGTTCAGATGCCGGCCATAGAAGCAGAAAGTGCATACACATCGGCACCGCATGCTCTGCAGAAAACCCCGGTCAAACCGCCTGCTAAGTAGTCTAAAAGTACGGAACCGCCTCCTATGTAGTCTGGAAGTCTGGAACCGCCTGCTAAGCACTCCAAAAGTCAGGAACCACCTACTCATCAGTCTAGCAGCTCACAACCGCTTGATAAGAATACCGATGTGTCGGCAGTTCGACACTGCCTGCTCAGCAAAGCAACGCGTTGTCATAGCCGCATCAACACAACGACACATTGGCACTAGATGCTCAGAAGCCCGACATAGCTTTAACGGCTGGTCAGTTGTCCATCGCCTCTAGTACTATAGCTCAGCAGTATGTCATAGCGGCATCATCTGTTCAGCAGTCCATCGTACCTTCACAGGCTTCTCAACAACATGTCGTTCATGAAACCGAACGTCAAACAAGAAGTGCTTCAGCTAAGAAGACAAAAGTAGGCAGGATTGCACACATGAAGTTGCCCCCCCAAACAAGGAGGGATGGGAGCAAGAGCCTACTACTATAAAGAGTCATCACCCATAACCAAATGAACAACATGTTTTTTAAAGGGCTGGGTAATCCCGATTCTGACGACATGTCTGAAGGAGAAGTTGAAAAACTACTTACTAGTAAGAAAGTAGAGCCATTTAAAGCACGCAAGTACAAGCATGATCAGCCATTTCTTGTTGGCGAATACTTTGAGGAATGCAATTCTAGTTGTCCCAGGTTACATAAATATTGCATGGACATAATGTTGAAAGGAGAAGATACTAGCATTTTGAAAGTGCACTATGATAGTTGGCATTTCTCTCATGTTGAAGGTACCATCAGCTTGGAATTCGAGGACTTTCATCTCTTTTTCAGCTTTGATGAGCTTCGCGAGGATCTTAATAGTCGGTCGCGACTGTTGTCATAGTCAACGACGGTTGAAACTTCCAGGAAAAAACTTCGAATTGGGAGGGCGATCTCTTGTCAAATGCTTGATGTTGTAAGTACTTCACAAACTCTGATCAACTTCTCCATACAAGGCTATGAATGAAAAAAGCTAACTGTATTGTATTTCTCTCAGGGGATTGATGACGCGGAGATCATCAAGGTTGCATGTGTATTTCATAGATCCTGATTTAGCAAACATCATTTTGGTAAGTAAAAATGAGACACACAAGGCTTCCATTGATCATGTCGCCAAGATCTTGTTTGACTTACATATAGGAGAATTCTTCATGTGGCCATATCATAAACAATAAGTTAAATATACAACCACACATACATTGATCGTCTTTCAGTTTTCGACATAGTTTGTAAGTTTATGGTTTTCTTAAACTATAGACGTCACTGGATCTTGGTATTCATTGTTCCAAAACGCAATACAATTTACTACCTGGATTCTCTCAGAGAGTCAAATGAGCCTCAGTATCTGAATTATCTTCAGGATTTCATGGATAGATATTGAATTCTTTGATGTTAATTTGTTATGTTCATATCTGGTTCAAGAATTGAGTATGTGAAAATTCATCTTTATTAGCAGTGTATTGTCACATCACATAACTTTAGGAGGGTTATGGTTCAATAGTCAACTACCTCTGGAGACATGATCGTTTCTCCAGTAAGACAATGAAATCCATTATTTTCAAAAAATGCTAGTCAGATGTTCAAGTTTCTAAGTAAACCTCTTTCTATCTCTCTCCAAAGAAAAAGGAAGAAATAACTTACACTGGTTAGGTTGTTCCTAACAGGGAAAATACATGACTAATATTGTACAAAAAAATTCAGTGTCCTTAACAATAATAAGGGACCAACCTATGTGGATACTACGTTTGCGTACACATGATGAACCTATGTAGATGATCAGAATGTGGTGTCGATGCTGACAAGATAAAAGTAGTAAGCCTGTTTCTTAATTACTATCTTCTACTCCACACGTATGTCACATTCTGATCTAAAATTCCCGCAGTTGATCTTCGGACCGATTACCTCTGAACCACCGCCGCAGATGAATTTATCAGCACGTTCTTTGTGAAACATTATATCAAGCCCACTAAAGACGTCAAAGATTTCCGAATTCATATCCCCTAATAATAAGTACGCATTCATATAGTGTTATCAACTAAATATATGTACATGGATGCATTGTTTTCCATGTGATCATGTCTTCGTATTTCGTACACTATGATTATGTACTGTATATGTCGGTCATACAGCTATGGAATTTAGCTAGCATTTGCTTAATTGCATATTTTGATGAATTATGATGAATGTTCATCTTGTGGACACTGTTCGTTCGATTGCATATTGTGGCGAATTATGATGAATGTTCTTCATGTGGACACTATTTGACGATTGCATATTATGGCAAATTTGTTATTCGTAGGGTGAATTAAATGCGATATTTTACAATAACCTGGGCATTTCAACGCACACTGTTCAAACAACTAAGCTTGTGCGATCAATAACGTAAAGCACATGCACCTCATAGTGCAACCGCATGTGATCTATACAAAAAGCACACACAACTCATAGCGCAACAATGTGTGATCTATAGGAAAAGCACACGCAACTCATGGCGCAACCACCTATGATCTACAGGAAAAGCACACGAGATATAAACTAAAACGTTGGTGATACATAAGAAATCGCAAACAATTTGCATCACTTGTACGTGTGCATAGGAGCTCCTCAACCATTTGCGATAGCACCTTATCTCACACATGAGCCAATAGGAAACCATGCCCGATGCAAAGACGATCCCACGCAATATTTCGCAAAACATGTCCGATGATATCATGCATGGCAGAAGGTTGCGAGAGAAATCACGTGTGCGATGATCAAGATATCACACACAGTTTATACCTGTGCTCGTGTGGATTAGGTAACGTTTCGCAAACGGTAAAAGGTCAAACACCGTTTGTTTTTCATGAGCAATTAGACACGTTAGACTCGTGTTAGACGTGTATGATTGATCCCAAATCCCAAACGTATGCCCAAAATATTATTTGTGCGATATGTTCCTACACCGCACACGATTATGTTTGCAAATCGTTTGCGTTCGTTGGTCACCATCGCCGACGGGTTTGCCCGCGTTGTGTGGGATGGACCCCTCCCCCCTATCGCCCGCACATGCAAGGAGACAATTTAGAACTATATCGCGGAAAGAGGTTAGGAATCATTTGTATAGCACGTCGATGCACCAGTGATACCAAACCTTTGTGAATCCACCAGAGTACCATTCAATAGAAAAGAGTTCCAAAGAAGAATTAAACCGCCCAAAGCCCCAACTAATGGGCAATAAGCAAAGCAGTCAAAACATTTAGGACACAAATTTCCAATGCACCTATCATCAATGTGCTGCATTATTGTTTCTTGCAGACAAAGAACCGATGCCAAGCTTTCATTGATCTTGTTTCTAACTGCCCTCTGACGCAAATTGGTGTTTAAACCTCTCATATTCCAACAGAAAACCCGCCAAGATCTAGTAGATCGACTATCCATATCCAACAAGACATAGTAGCAACAAAAGTGTAATCACGCAGTGACCAACACAAATAAAAGTCATAGCAAGGATTACAGTAATCCTAAAATAACGCAAGACTTCATAGAGTTTATAGAAACATCTAATGGTAGGGAAGGTCATCAGAAATGCCCCCTCTAAGCAAGGTTGTTCTGCTTAAACATCATTGCTGGGCTTCTTGATCTCAGCTGGATCTTGCATAAGAAGTTCCACCATTAGCTTCTTAAGAGCAAAGCCTAGTGTTGACCAACATGCGGTATCACCCGGATAGGCATATGATACATGTCCAACGTATCTATATGTTCTGAAGTATTCATGCCATGTTTTACAATAATTCTATATGATGTTGGTATGATTTTATTAGAACTAGCCCGGACTGATGCTGTTTTCAACAGAACTACCATGGTGTCGTTTTTTGTGCAGAAATAAAAGTTCTCGGAATGGTATGAAAATATATGAAGAATATTTTTGGAAAATATAAAAAAATACTGGAGCAAAAAGATACCGGAGAGGAGTCTCGAGGAGGCCACAAGCCACCAGGGCGCCCCTGGCTTGTGGGCCCCTCGGGAGTCCCCTTGATGTGATTCCAATGCCAAGTACTCCTATAAATCCATAAACCTCTAGAAAGAAACCTAGATCAGAAGTTCCACCCCTGCAAGTCTCTGTAGCCATGAAAAATCAATCCTGGCCCTCTCCAGCACCCTACCGGAGGGGTTCACCATCACCAAAGACCATGTAGGAGGAAGACGGAGGGGCCATCATCACCATGGAGGCCAAGGACCAGAGGGAGAACCTCTACCCACCTAGGGGGGAGGCCATGGAGGAGTAAGCACAAGGGGGGGACCCTCTCCCCCTCTCTCTCGATGGCGCCGGAGTGCCATCGGGGGAACCATCGCCGCGGTGATCGTCTTCATCAACATCACTTTCTTCATCACCGTCCTCATATATTTTCAGCGGTCCACTCTCCCGCATCCCGCTGTAATCCCCTATTTGAACATGGTGCTTTATGCCACATATTATGATCCTATCATGTGTTGCCATCCTATTATGTTTTGAGTAGATTTCTTTTGTCTTATGGGTTGATTGATGATCTAGATTGGTTTAAGTTGTATGTTTATTTTGGTGTTGTCCTATGGCGCCTTCCGTGCTGCACACACATGAAGGATTCCTGCTGTAGGGTGTTGCAATACATTCATGATTCGCTTATAGTGGGTTGCTAGAGTGACAAAAGCTTAAACCCGAGTAAGGGGGTTGTTGCGTATGGGATAAAGGGGACTTTATGCTTTAATGCTATGTTTGGGTTTTACCTTAATGGTCTTTAGTAGTTCAAGTCCCCCTGCTAGATCATCTATCAAGTCTCCCAACACTGCAAGGAAGAAATTATCATTTGCCACTCTTATGAACTATCCGGCCTTCAATGGATATAGATACCCAGCAACTCAGGAGTGTATAGACACTTTGACTGAGGCGGGACATGAATTCTCCGAGCATGAGCGTGTCATAATTCAACCATCTCCTTTAGTGGATTTACAATGGACTACGACGAGACCTCACATTACTTTTGGTTCCGTTCGTCCTAGGGAAAATGATGGACTAGGCAATTTGCTTGTTCTTCCGAGATCGTTGGAGATACTCTCTGATCATTCGTCGGCGGGGCACGCAGCTTCTTCTGTGATTCTCGCGGGAGTGCTGAGCGTTCCAAATTTTCAAGCTTGCAATCAGGAACGTGGCCCACTAGGTGGCCCAAGTGACATTTGTACTGATACGCCTTTTGGCCCATTACAGAGCTCTACCAGTCGGTGTGTAGACGTTTCGCTGCAAATTCCTAGTTCACAGGAAGCGGCGGACCAGTTTGATCACATGCTCAATGACATCGTGGCCCAAATCATGACGTGTTCAGTCTGCAACGGGCAGGGCCACCTGTCATCGTCTTGTGGAAGGCGAATGGTCTGTTGGACTTGCTCTCAGGTGGGTCACTATAGGAAAGGTTGTTTTGAGTACGCGCGAGCTAAAAAATTGGAATGGAGGCCAATTAATCAAAAGCACAACTCGGATTTCTCGGGGGTGCATACCGGCTTGGGAAACTATACCGATGAGACCCATCGCCCTATCACCTCATCGCCGCCCAATGCTCTGTTTCCACATCCCTCCTCCTCTAATCCATCTGTAGATCATCCCTCCCCGGCCATGGCGGTTTTTGAGATTGATCCCGAGCGCTTCGTCTCGGTTGGTCACCACATCATCGATGGTGCTCAACTTCGTCTTCCGCGCACCTACATCATGCCATCATCGAGGCCGACGCGCCGACATGAGGACTATATGATTTTAGAGGTGATGCCTCGTCCAGAGGGCCCCTTGGGGCCGGTCCGAGAGGAAGTGGAAGAGTTCCTACGAAACAGAGGTATTGTGGTACGCTCTGCTCAACCCTAGTTACATGGACTTGGTCTTTTTCAAGTCAGAGATCCAGTGGTCCGTTATGGTCTGATTCCGCATGCTCCTTTTGATATTGGGAACGATCGATTTGTTCATTTTATGAAGCATGATGAGGGAGAGGGCTTTAGGGGAGCGCATGGATTTAGAGATGGGTGGCTTATGTTTATTGGTATTCCGTTAGATTATCACACCACAGTGTTCATTACACAGGTGGTTAGTATCTTCGGCAAATTTCAATCTTCGAATAGTGAGGATCCCTATTTGGTCCGTACTTTGGTCAGGGCCTCCTTTCCCAACACACCGTTGGTTCCGCGCAGTGTGGTCTTTGGGGATTATGCTGAATGGGGGGGGGCGAGGGTTTCTTGGACTGCAGCTTGTTATGTTCTTGGAGAAGATTTTGTAGATTAGATGCCTAATGATGAGGATCCAATGCCCCTGGATGGCAACCAGCACCCTCTGCCCTGATAGTTAGTGCCAGACAACATCCCCTTCGTCCTGCCTCCCTACCCACAACTTGGATGGAATGAAGCTCCATTGGCGCCTCATCCCCTAGTGCAGGAAAATGATGGTGAGGGATGGGGTCATGCAGTTTGGGAGGAACCACCTCCCCCATAGCAGGAGCTACCAGTGCAAGATCAAGTATCTATTGTCATCGACCAACCTGAAGTTTTAGACTCTGTTGATCAGATAGTATAGCAAGATCAGCATAATGCAGCAAACAAGTGGTGATAGTTGAACAGCTTGCAATTGTTCCTTACCAGGCACCTACAACATTAGCAAGTGTTCATTGGCATGATTCGTGTGAGGGAAGGCTCAGCGCTTCCCCCTGAGATGATTTGGCAAAGGTCCTTCCTCAAGTTACTACCAGAGTTTGATGTTTTTGAGGTACCTCCTCCTATCTTCTGCAAACCTTTGGGCTCGATGATCTACTCCGAGCGTGCATGGAGCATTGCCTTTGATGAGGATCTCTTGGTTTCTAACCTGGTCAGACCTAATGATTGTCCTCCATCGTCTCATCAACTGATCACACTGCCAAGGCGGCCTGTGGCGCGTGCCTTATTTACTGACCGCACTGCCACTATCAATGGATGCACTAGGGGCAGTCCGACTATGTTCTCTGCTGAGAGAGTGAAACCTAGATATAATAAGAAGGCGGCTACACCGATTGACGGGGTTATTACCCACGGGTATGCCAAAGCAACGAGGTCCTTCCCCCCACTTCGAAGAAAAAGTACGCGATCGGCTGGCCCCGACCGGCTGGAGGCTAGTCGGCTGGTGCGATCGCCGGCTGGCTCGAGGACGGCTGGTCAAGGTGTCGGATCGGCCCCCGGCCAGCTAGGCATGACCGGTTGTCTTCTGGCCACCTCGTCCATTGACCCCATGGCGGACAAGCAACGTCCCGTCCCTCTGCGCGCGGGTACGGTGACACGACGTGACCGCCACGACAAGGCGCCATTGTAGCCACAATGGCCGCTGACGCACGGGCGCGCATGGCTACACTTCGGCTGTTCGGGCCGCTGACCTTGGCGACCGCGACCGGGTGGGGGAACAGTGCCGGCACACCCCCGCCCACTCAATTACCTGCCCCGGCATGGATATAGTGCAGCCGGCCGTACCGAAGACTTCGGCCGGCTGGTGCTAGATGATGCCACCCGGGCGGCCCGTGTCGTAGAAGGTGAGCGGGGGCCAATCGCGGAGCTGGCTGGCGGGCCCCAATGGGCGATGGGACCGCGCAGCCGGTGGACCCTACGGGCGACGAGACGGCTCAAAGGGCGGGACCCCCTGGTCAGCCGGAGAGGCTGCCAGCCGGTTCCCCCTCTTGTATACCTCAAGAATATTGTAAGCTAGGGGGTTGGCCTATAAAACCCCACTAGCCCCCCATGCAATGGGGATGACAAGTCTCTCTCTCTCACACACATGGGATACTTCCCACGCTCTCTCACACTTCATAACGGAGGAAGGCGAGCCGGCTGCTCCCTCTTCCTCCTCTAGACACAGCTCCAGGAGCAACCTTGTAAACACACCCATCCATCAAACTAGACCAAACAGGACTAGGGGTGTTACCTCCCACGGAGGGCCCTGAACCTGGGTACATCGTGTGTCACCATCGCTTGTACCTAATCTTGCTCCCAGAGCCCGTCGGCATCCTCCGGCCCCAACCACCTACGATAAGCCTACCCATGGCATCTGTAGTGAGAAAACGAAGACACCAATTGTGGAAAATTTAGTGATACACTGCACCAGGGGTTCTGCTTGGCGGGATGGCTTCAAACAGGTTTTTGAAGAGTTGCCCCAGTAGCCTAGGAAGAAGAGGCCAAGGGCTAAGCCTATTGCAATCTCTGCCAAGGCCCAGCAGAACAACCCAATGGACGCCAAGGCCTAGCAAAGTGAGCAGCTTGTGGTTCCTCCTGAAACGCCTATTGTAGTTCTGTAGAGTGCAGGGATGGAACTGGAGATGGACCCGAAGCTGCTCACTCAGGAGAAGCTTATGGCTGAACCTACTGAAGATTCGACCACAGTTCCTGATAAATGATGTGTTCTCTCAATGGTTTTTATGGGTTTGGCAAGCCCCTTAAATGTGCTAGTTGTTTTAGGTTTTATATATTCTTTATGTTGATGGACTTTGATACTAGTGAACTATTTCTCTTGTGGGGTACTCTTGTTTTGCTGTGCATCACTATGTGTTGTACTTTTGCTGCTTAAACTTTGATTGTTAATCATGAATTTAAATTCTAATTGAAGTTGGAAGATCTTGTGTTGGAATGTGAGAGGCCTCAATTCTGTTATGCGCCAGAGAGAAGTTAGAGAGAACATCAATGAGAGCCAATGTTCAGTACTTTGTTTACAGGAGACAAAGTTATCTATGTGTGATCATAGATTAATTCGAAACTTATGCCTAGCTAGATTTGACCGGTTCATTGAGTCCCCCTCAAGTGGGGCCTCAGGTGGTTTGCTAATTGCTTGGAGATCAGATTGCTTCACTGGTTCCTTGGTGGAAATTAAATCATATGGTATTGTGGTTAACTTTACATCGATTCATAACAATGATTGTTGGACTATGGTGAATGTTTATGGTCCTTCTCAAGGGGAAATGTGCGATGAATTTGTGCAATGGCTTTATGACCTTAATATTGACCCCCAGGCAAACTGGATGATTCTAGGAGACTTCAATTTCATAAGGTCACAGGATAACAGAAATTTGCCAGGGGGATGTTAATGATATGTTTGTATTCAATGAAACAATAGGCCACCTTGGATTGCTTGAGCTACCTATAAAAGGTAGGAAATACACCTGGTCAAACATGCAAGATTCCCCTCTGTTGGAACAGCTAGATTGGATTTTTCACCTCTGCAAATTGGATAGATTCCTATCCAATGTCACAAGTGGTTCCATTAGCCAGAACCACCTCTGATCATGTACCTTGTTGGTTACTATCTCCACCTCTATCCCAAAAACTAACATCTTCAGATTTGATAACTATTGGACTGAACAACCTAGTTTCTTGGAATGTGTTCAAAAATCTTGGTCATAACCTTCCTCCAAGCAACACATCACTTCCATCATTTCATATAAATTCAAAGCCCCGAGAAAGGCTTTGAAGTCATGGCAAAAAGGTATTTCACATATCAAGAATCTGATTGAGAAATGTAACTGGGTTATCTGCTGGATGGACAGTTTGGAAGACCACAGGCCCTTATTCAGACAGGAATTCAATTTCAGTAAGTTGGTCAAACTACATCATGCAAACTTGGTGCACTTACAATGTGTTTACTGGAGGAATAGATGCACCATCAGATACATCAAGGTAGGGGAAGAAAACTCCAAATTCTTCCAAGCTATGGCATCTGAGAGACATCGGAGAAACTCAATTTCCTCCTTGACCCTAGAGGGTTGCACTGTCACTTCTCAACATGATGTCATTGCTGATGCTTTCCATAAAGCTTTCAAGGATAGAATGGGCCAAGCTAAAGGTATTCACATGGCTCTTGATTTGGATACTATTATCTAGAGGGTACCTGGTCTGGATGTGCTTGTGAAACCATTTGGAAAAGAGGAAATTGATCAGGTGGTGAAGGAAATACCAGTTGATAAATCACCAAGGCCCGATAGATTTAATGGGTTGTTCTTCAAGAAGTGCTGGCACATTATTTCTCATGATTTGAACACATTGGTACAGGATTTCCATGCAGGAAGAGCCAAGCTGGAGAACATCCACGATTCTTTTATTATTTTGGTACCCAGAAAAATACTCCCGAGGGAGTGGGTGATTATAGGCCAATATCCCTCACTAGCTTTGGGCTTATGTTACTAACAAAAATGGCTGCCAACAGGTTTCAACAGGAGATTTTGAGGTGTATTCACAAGAACCAGTATGGGTTCATCAAAACAAGAACAATTCAGGATTGTGTGCCTGGAGCTTTGAGTATATTCATCAATGCAAGCAGTCAAGGAGACCCATAATTCTACTTAAGCTGAATTTTGAGAAGGCCTTTGATTCTACTGAGCATGAGGCTATTCTCACCATTTTGAAGGCCAAGGGATTCCCTCAGAAGTGGATTTCATGGGTCAAAGAACTGTTATCCTCTGGAACATCTTCTGTGCTAGTAAATGGAGTTCTTGGTAGGCATTTCAAATGCAAATGTGGGGTCAGGCAAGTAGATCCTCTATCTCCCTTGCTATTTATTCTAGGAGCTGATATCCTCCAGTCAATGTTAAATAACATGGTACATAGGGGCCTTCTTTCATTACTAATACCATCACATGATCTAGACTTCCTAGTGGTACAGTATGCTGATGACACCATCTTATTTATCCCTGCTTAGAGAGATCAGTTGGTGGTGCTAAAAGAGGCTCTCATGATGTTTTCACAATCAACAGGACTGAAAATTAACTTCCACAAGTCTTTGATGATTCCCATCAATGTGGATAGCAACCTGACAGAAGAGCTAGCTTCTATTCTGGGATGTAAAATTGGGACAATTCCCTTCACTTATGTTGGCCTACCACTTGGAACAACAAGACCTAGGATCATTGATTTCATTCCCCTGGTTGATTGCATGGAGAGGAGGCTTACTGCCAGCTCATGGTTCTTGCCCCAGGGCGGAAGATTGCAACTACTTAATTCTGTAATATCTTCAACGACAATATTCTGATTATGTAGCTTGCAAATTCCACCTGGTATTTTGAAACAATTGGAAAGGATTCATAGGTAGTGCTTATGGAGGAAATATGGATAGGAAACTCTACACTCTTTGTCTGCTTGGCCTCTAGTTTGCAGACCCAAGAACAAGGGGGGTTTGGGCATTCTAAACCTGGGACTGTAAAATGATGCTCTACTTGTGACAACCCAAGTGTTGTCCCTACCTTTTATGGCATGTATCCCTTTGTATGAACCTTGTGTCATGAGCTTTGATATGAATTGCACCTTGTCATCCTTGTGTGGTTTTGCATTCATGCATCATATCATCCATCATAGCATTCATCTTACCATATCATCCTTGAGTTGTTTTCATGTGTCTTTGAATGATGTGGTTGTTGTGTGACATGAGTTGTGATGCGGTTTGTTTGTGGTTGGGTCATGTGTGCAACCCCCCTTCCTTACCTCTCTTCTTTTCATTCAAACCCCCATCATAATGCCTTTTATTCCCATGTTATTTTCATAGAAGATTTTACTTGCAAATTAAAATGTTTAAAAATGTTCAAGAGGTAGCCCTATCATATTAATAATTTAGAGTGTGGTTCTTTTGATGTTTGGGGTTTGTATGATTTTGTGCTT
The DNA here is from genome assembly GCA_022496015.1 of Hordeum marinum. Classification (NCBI taxonomy): domain Eukaryota; kingdom Viridiplantae; phylum Streptophyta; class Magnoliopsida; order Poales; family Poaceae; genus Hordeum; species Hordeum marinum. The sequence goes on along the minus strand of CM039678.1, from coordinate 423,266,151 downwards.
AATAAAATAGGGGCTGTCATTTTCAAAAGTATTAAAATTAGTTGCCCAATAAATCAACTTAATATTTTTATTAAATAGTGCACTTTATTTCCTTCACCTTAGTATTTCTGTTTTGCTATAAAACCTTTTAAACATGCTCTGGGGATTTGTTTTAGTGTTGCTGGTTTTAAAATAAGTTAAAACCTTTTCTATTTTTATTTTGAGAGAGAGAGTAGTGTGGGCCTTCCCCCGCGGCCCAGCCCATGCGAGGGAACGGTCACCTACTCCCGTCCCCTTCTCCGTCAGCTTCAGAGAGGGAGAGCGCTCCGTCGTCCGCCTTTTCCGTCGTCGTCGCCGTCAGCCCGTGGCTATTTAGCCTCCCCTTGGCGTGCGTGCTCGCTCGCCTAGGGTTCCTCTCTTTCCCTCCACCGCCGCAACTCCCATCTCTTCCTCCATTTCTCTCCCTACTCTCTTCTTTCCCCTTGCCAGGTAAGTTCACTGTGAGAGCAGAGAGGTTCAGTTAGTCGCCGGCAACCAACTCGTCGTCTCCTTCGAGCCTCGCGTCAGCCATGGCGTCCAGGAGCTCGGGGCTGATCCTTGCGTTTGATCCCCGCCGCTAGGAGCCCTGGAGGAGCACTGCAGCGTCGACCTCGTCTTTGTCTTCGTCGACGACGTCCGCGCCGTTGTCGTCCTCTGCTTCCTCTTCGTCGTCATCGCGTCCCCAACCCCTCCGTCGTCTCCTTCTCGTTCGGCTCATCGTCGCCATCCCCTTGGTGAGCAGCCGGTCCTTGCAACGCCTCTTCTTCCCCGTGTAGGCCACCGTTTAGTTGCCGTTGCTGCCCGTCGCCGCCGTCCGCAAGGCTGTGCCTTGGGGCGTGCCTCCTTCCTCCTCATCGCAAGATGAGAAGGGGAATGGAACCCCAATAGTTCTCGCTTGGTGTGTGCACATTTGTGTCACCGGACCTGCTTTGTAGCCGTCGGATTTTGCTGCCGCCGTTGCTCTGTCGCTGTGTGTTCTGCGGTTCAGTTTCGTCAGAGTTAGAGAGGTGCGTGTGTGTATTAGTAGTGTTGTGCCCCTCCTCTGTTGTCGATCCACAGCGTAGCGCAGTGGTTGCGCCAGGGGGGTTGTGACCAGCAGGTCATGGGCTCGAGCCCGAGCCTTCCCCCCATTTTTTGCTATTTTTCTTTTTTGCTTGTTTTATTTTGTTTTCTTCTCTTTTGTATACATGTATGTATGTATGTATGTGTAGGGATTGATTTTTTCCAATTGCTTGTGTGTGTGCTTAGGCATACATACATGTGTGTGTGGCATGTTATAGGTGTATGTGTGTGTAGGTATGTGACCTTGTAGTGGTGTGTGTATATGCATGTGTGCTTCATGCATACACACATATGTGAGTCTACATGTGCTTGTGTGTGTAGTGTAGGTGCATGTATGGTGTAAGAGTGTGCATGTGTATATATGAATGTGTTTGTAGTGTGTGTGTGTGGTTTGCAGTATGCAAGTGCATTGATGTATGTTGGGTTTGTGTGTATTTGGGTGTGTGTGGGGCAGGTTGCACATATGTGGTGTATGTGCATGTGAGTGGTGTTGTGAGTGTATGTGTGTTGTGTGTGTGTAGGGATGGTGGTGTGTCCTTGTGTGTGTGCATGTGATTTGCATATGATGCATGTGTGTGGGTGAATACCCCCTTCATGGGTGGTATGTTCTTAGTGGTATTTGTGCTCATATGCCTTGGGCATATTTAGAGTATGTGTGTGTTTGCTTGTAGTGGTGTGTGTAGGTGAGTGTGTGTGAGGGTGACAAGTGGTTTCCCCACTTGTTTTTCCCTTGTGGTAGCTAAGCATGTCATGTAGGTTTTGTTAGATCATTGCCATTCTTAGCTAAGTGGACAATATGCTTATGTCCAGTTATGTGCATTCTCATTAGAGTAAGTCTTGTCTTATGGAGAGTAGGTGGTAGTTTGGCTATTGAGTGTGCCTTGATGTTTCACATGAGCATATGAGTGTGACCCATGGTTTTGGGGTAGAAAGAGCCAATGAATCCATCGGTGCTTTCTGATTTCACTTTTGAGCTAGTTCATAAAACTGTCATTTTCAGTTGTGATGCCACTGTCATTTTTGCATGATTTAATCCTGGTTTGCTTTGGGGCATGTGCCAACTAGGAAGTGCTAGTATTTTGCATCTATTATGCCATGGTACTTTTGTTTAACATGAGAATCATCGTTATAAGTGGGAACCATGCTGTTAAGTAGCCAACTCAATGTTTCTATTTCAGCATGCTAAAAACTACAAGTCTGAGAATCTGCTGTTATATTTATCCCATATAGAGTGGATGGTATCTAGTGGTGTGTTGTGAGTTTGAGCATGCTCAGTGCTAATGTTTTGGAGTAGATGTTGTCTACTATCATCCTGTTAATTTTCATGCCAATATGTGGTCTCTAACATATTTAACTATTGCTGTCAACTTGCTACTTTATTAACTCAGATTCCAGAAAACTGGAATTTTCACGAAGTCCCAGAAAACTGTTCATCATGCCAACTTGATAACTTCATGCTTGTTGATGTGTGAATCCTATGTAGTTTGTGTAGTTGGATAAGTTGATGCATTTGTTATGTAGATTCGATCAGAATCTTGTTTGTGGCTGTAGGATTCCTGTAGCTCAAGTTGTGGGCTGTGTAAGTTGCTATGTTGCTGTTTGGTGGCAGATTTGTTGTTTTATTGTTTTGTGGCTTGTGGGAGCTATACTCCATGGATATGATTGATTCTTGAGTCTATTGTGGTTGGTTTTTCATTGCTAACCAGTAGCTACCTTGGAATGCCAAGAATTAGCCCATGGCTTTGTTGTCTTGTGTTTTGCCTGCGTACCCTGTCGTGAGCGTATCGTGAGAACTGTAACTCCGTTTCTTGCGTTCCTTATATGCATTTCTATCGATTTTGCATGCTGCATCCATATTTTCCATGTTCATGCATGTCTAAATAACTTAACATGAGGTTCTATCCAGATTCATTAATAAACAAACTTTGCATGTGAAACATGACCAGTTTTGGATTGCCATGTTAAATTCTTCTAAATGGATCATGCATCATCTTGGTTGTGCATTGCACCTTGGTTGGATGTTTATTGTTTCTATTTCTCTTGGGTAGACGTGAGTGTTGATACTGAGTACGGGACCCAGGAGAGTACTACTACGAGGATCCCGCTACTTGTTCCACTAAAGAACCAACAGGCAAGATGATCGTACCCGGATCCTGATACTATTTTTGCTTGCTAGTTTATCGCTCTTATCGTTACGTTTGCGCTACCTACCACTTGAATATCAGCCTCCTAATTGCCATGACAGCCTCTAACCCTCCACATCCTAGCAAACCTTTGATTGGCTAAGTTACCGCTGCTCAGCCCCTCTTATAGCATTCTAGTTGCAGGTGCAGGTTGTTCCATGTGATAACATGGATTTGGATATCACCATATTATCTGCTATTTAATTTAATGCACATATATATCTGGTATTGGTTGAAGGCTTGGCCTTATGCTAGGTGTTTTGTTCCGCTGTTACCGCCATAGTTCTTGTTACCGGTGTTATGGTTTCCATATTTTGTGCTCCTAACACGCTCGGGGTTGTTATGGGGACCCCCTTGCTTATTCAGTTGAGATTAAAACTTGTCTGGCAAGACCCAACATTGGTACTACATTTGCTTAACAATTTAATAAAATTGCATAGGGCTTTGCAAATCCGTGGATAATTAATCAACCCCCGGGCCAGTGCTCCGCATGAGTGTTGGTCCACCCAGAGCAGCTTATTGATGCCGCTCGGGGAGACCTGGAGATTGGCGTGGTAACCATCGCTCATCCGTCATGTCCTGAGAATGAGATACGCGGCTCTTATCGGGTTCGTCAACACGTCGGGAGGTCTTGCTAGATTTGTTTTACCTTTATCGAATGTCTTGCGTGTGGACTCTGACTTTCTTCGGGTTTTCTCGAGGTGTTGGAATTCCTTTGGAATTACCTAAGATGGCCACAAGTTCCGTGGTCGAGGCTATTCCCATGGAGTGTGGTTAATTTGTGATGGACTAGTTGGAGCACCCCTGCAGGGTTAATTCTTTTCGAAGCCGTGCCCGCGGTTATGTGGCAATTTGGATATTTGTTTAACACCCGATTATAGTAAACTTGAAGTAAACTCTAATTAAAATACAACAACTGTGTGAGTAATCGTGGTCGTCTCTGCTCGTGAACATCATCCGAGAGAGAACATGGTGGGGTTATGATTGACATAAGTAAGTATTCAGGATCTCTTAGAGATCACACTAGATTCGATCGTTCATCGTAGGCCACTCATATTTACTTTTCTTGTTGCATAACTTAGCCACCATAAATGCTTAGTGCTGCTGCAAACTAAACACTTATCACATCCCAACCTTAAAGCTTGAATAGTCTCGGTACCCGGGCGCTTGATTGCTGAGTCCTTGTGGCTCATAGATTACTACAACCCTCCAGGTACAGGTACAGATGAGTACTTGAGGATGATCTTACCCAGCTCCAGTGGGAATGTGACGAGGAAAGAGGCAGGATGTACGTGACTTATCCGGATGAGTAGAGGACCATGGTCGTGATCTTTGGGATAGCGAGATAGTATCATTTGCATCTGTTTTATCGTTTGGTTTTGTCCGTAGTCGGACCCTGTCGTCATCTTGATGATTTGAACTCTTAGTGAATTGTAATTTAGCATGTGGCTAGTGTAAGCAATCTTGTATACTCATCTTTTCAGTATTGTATGATGTGATGATACTATACTTGCTAACGGTAAGATGCGCCTCTATCCCTTGCGAGCCCTCGTGTCTTAAAATGGATAGGCGCACATCTTGGGTGTGACAAGTTGGTATTCAGAGCCATATGACCATAGGAGCCTTTGCTTGATCGAACTTGGCCGAGTCGAGTCTAGTAAAACTATTTTGAGTCTAGTTATATCGGAGAGTAGTATTCTTTTTACTCCTCTTCTATGCTCTGATGAGGTATTCGACTTAGGAATTTTGATTCTACTCCTCTTCTCGCTCAAATTTTTTTAGGATCACGCGGGTATTTTGGAGTCTATATGATACCGATGTGACAGGGTTCTGTCCTGGTGCCTCCTGTCTGACTTGATTTCTTCTGGGGAGTCGAGCTCTAGGGAATGTTGGCACATTGTTATCATTCAGCTTCCTTGATATCTTAGGATGGAGAGTGTTCAGAATTACTTCAATACTTATCGTGGTGAGATAAGGTCAGAGTCACCCAGTACTGGGGAGGCGTCCGGGGTACCACCATGGTTTAGTATCGTTGTGAGTTCGAGGATTCGAGTTAGATTAATTTGCGAGAGCCTTTGGTTATGTGTTGAAGGATGGATACAATTGGGGTGTAGGATTGCTAGTTGTGTGAGATATTTCCTCCTTGTATCCCCCACACTGGATTGCATAACCAGAAAGTTTTCGGGAGTTCTTAGGTGGGAAATCTTGTAGTCATCTAGGTTCATCTTCTTCAGATGTATGTGGGCATGTACATTTGTTCCGAGCGCTTAGCTCAATACTTTTGTGTTATTGCAAGTGGCTTCTAAATTCTGATGATGTTATCATAAACCGAAGAAGCATTCTTACTAATTTTTCAGTAGGAAGGCTGTCTTGTTATTTGTTCAATTTCTTTCAAGCTTTTGATTCAGATTTGATTCATCTTTTCATTGAGGTGCTGATGCATTTTGTCCATCTTCAGGATGGCTCCACCAACTCGCAACAATCCGGGTCGTGGTGAGGAGCAGACTGATGTTCCACCACCACCCCGCCGCCGCCACCTCCGCCTCCTCCTCCAGAAGCTTGGCAAGATGTGATGGCCGCAACCAATGCGAACACTCAGATGTTTCTCAGGTTGTTGCAAGAAAGGGAGCAGGGTCAGCAAGGTTTTCAAGGGAATTTTCAGAATCAGCTTCAATTTGCGACACTCAGTCAGTTCCTTGCCAACCAGCCCAAGTCTTTCACCTGTTGTGAGCAGCCTCTTGATGCTGATGATTGGCTTCGTGATATGAGTAAGCATTTTGAGTGCAGCAATGTCAGGCCAGAGGACTTTGTCAAGTTTGCATCGTTCCAGCTCAATGGTCAAGCAGCTGATTGGTGGCAGCAGTACAAGGATTCCAGGGGCGATCGTGTTGTTACATGGGATGATTTCCGTCGTGACTTCAGGGCTCATTACATTCCGACAAGCTTTGTCGAGGAGATGCGTGAGAAGTTTAGGTACCTGAAGCAGGGAAGCAAGTCTGTCTACCAGTACAACGTCGAGTTCCAGAATCTAGCCCGTTATGCTAAGCAAGATGTTCCAGATGACAAGGCTATGATCTATCAGTTCAGAGGTGGTCTCAAGGATGAGCTTCTGCCAGGCCTAGTTCTTCAACAACCTCGTGAGTTTGATCAGTTCTATAACATGGCTTTGAAGGTCGAGGCAACTCAGCTCAAGTTGGAGAACTCTAAGAAGTGTTCAAGGGATTCATATTCTTCTTTTTCCGACTATCAGATGGTTCCCAAGCAGCAGAAGTATTGGGTGCTAAACCCTCCTCCGTTTTGTCCTCCTCAGCAGCAGAAGCAGTTTGGTGGTCGTGGTTCTTCCCACCCACCCAACCCAGGATTTCAGCAGAGACCTCAGGCGTCCAAGGGAGTTCTTGTTCCTCCTCCAGGCAATGTTCGTCCGCTTTCTGAGGTGACTTGTCACAATTGTGGTCAGAAGGGCCACTATGCAAACAAGTGCAACCAGCGGCGTCTTCCGCCTCCTCCTCCTGTCAAGCCTCCAGGCAATGGTATGGTGAAGCATAATCCCAAGTCAGTCAGAGTGAATATGGTAAATGCAGATGAAGCAGAGCAGTCTCATGATGTGATTATGGGTAATCTCTTAGTTAATGATTTTCCTGCAAAAGTTTATTTGATTCTGGTGCATCGCATTCATTCATATCCAAGCCTTTTGTCACTATGCATGAGTTTTTAGTGGAGCATTTAGCTAGTCCTTTTCGTGTGGTTTCTTTGGGGATGCGCATGAGTTCGCATATGATTGTTCCAGATGCTTCTATCAAGATGGGCAATTATTCTTTTCTGGCTTCTCCAATTGTTCTCGGTAATTCAGACATTGATCTCATTTTGGGCATGGACTTCCTGGCTATGAATAAGGCTCATATTGATTGCAAAGCAAAAGAAGTCAAGCTGACTCATCCTTCAAAAGACGTGATTATTTTTGCGGAGATGACACAATTCGTCTCTTTGCTCTTAATGAGAAGGGTGAAATCTCGGAGATTTCTCAAATACCGGTGGTTTGTGAGTATGAAGATGTCTTTCCAAAAGAATTAGCAGGAATGCCTCCGAGCCGGCTAGTCGAGTTCATGATTGATCTCTATCCCAGAACTGAACCGGTCTGCAAGCGCCCATATAAACTTGGCCCCGAAGAGCTGAAAGAGTTGAACAAGCAGCTGGACGAGCAAGAACGTCTGGGTCTGATCAGACCAAGTTCTTCTCCATGGGGTTGTGGTGTTTTGTTTGTCAACAAGAAAGATGGCACGGATCGTCTTTGTGTTGACTACCGTCCATTGAACAAGAAGACAATCAGAAACAAGTACCCACTTCCCAACATCAATGAGTTGTTTGAACAACTGAAAGGTGCCAAGGTTTTCTCGAAGCTTGATCTTCGCATGGGTTATCATCAGATTCGCATTCGCGAAGAAGACATTCCTAAGACCGCTTTTAGGACGAGTTTTGTCTCTTATGAGTACACTGTCATGTCGTTTGGTCTTGTGAATGCTCCTCCAACCTTCTCAAGAATGATGAATTTCATTTTCTCTCCTTACAAGAATGAGTTCGTCTTGGTCTATCTGGATGATATCCTTGTGTTCTCGGAGACAGAAGAAGAGCATGCAGAGCATCTCCGCCTTGTGCTTGACAAGTTAAGAGAGCATCGATTCGATGCCAAGTTTTCCAAGTGTGAGTTCTGGCTCAATGAAGTGGTGTACCTTGGGCATGTGATCTCTGCCGAGGGAATTAAAGTGCACCCTGAGAAAGTTGAGGCAATCTTGAAGTGGTAACCTCCTCAAAATATGAAGCAGCTTCGGAGTTTCCTCGGGCTTGCCAGTTATTGCAGAAGATTCGTGGAGAACTTCTCTCAAATTGCTAAGCCTCTATCCAATCTCCTCCAGAAGAGTGTCAAGTATGTTTGGTCTCCTGAGTGTGATGTAGCGTTCAATATGCTCAAGCAGAGACTGACTTCAGCTCCAGTTCTGGTTCCTCCTGAGCAGTCTAAGCCTTTCCAAGTTTTGTGTGATGCTTCTCTCCAAGGTCTTGGTGGTGTTCTCATGCAAGATAAGAAGATTGTTGCTTATACCTCGCGTCAGTTGAAGCCTGCCGAGAAGAACTACCCCACTCATGATCTTGAGTTGGCGGAAGTTGTGCATGCTCTAATGACTTGGAGGCATTTGTTGTTGGGTAGACCAGTTGAGGTGTACACCGATCACAAGAGCTTGAAGTACATTTTCACTCAACCCAATCTCAATCTTCGGCAGTCTCATTGGGTGGAAATGCTTGAGGACTTCAATCCAAGCATTGAGTATACTCCTGGGAAAGCAAATGTCATTGCAGACGCGCTCAGCCATAAGGCGTACTGCAATAGTCTCATCTTGAAGCCTCTTCAGCCCGAGCTTTGTGAAGCCTTCCGCAAGCTCAACCTTCAGATGATTCCGCAAGGATTTCTTGCCAATCTTCAAGTCTCTCCGACTCTGGAAGATTAGGTTCGCCAAGCGCAGCTTCTTGACGCTATGGTGAAGAAAGTGAAGAAAGGTGTGGCCAAGAGCATTCCGAAGTATAAGTGCTTTCGCGTTGATGACAAAGATACCTTGTTCTTTGAGGACCGTCTTATGGTTCCAAAAGGTGATCTCAGAAAGGTTATAATGGACGAAGCACATAATTCACTTCTATCCATTCATCTAGGCAGTTCAAAGATGATCAGGATCTCAAGCAAACCTTCCGGTGGACTCGCATGAAATGTGAAATTGCTCAGTTCATGAACGAGTGTGATGTTTGTCGCAGAGTGAAGGCGGAGCATCAACGTTCAGCAGGTCTTCTGCAGCCTTTGCCTTTCCCAGAGTGGAAATTCGATCATGTGGAGATGGATTTCGTCACTGGGTTTCCAAAGTCCAAGAGAGGCAACGATGCCATCTTTGTGGTTATCGACAAGCTGTCAAAAGTTGCTCATTTCCTCCCAGTCAAAGAATCTATCTCGGGAGCTCAGCTTGCAGAGTTGTATACGTCAAGGATAGTATCTTTGCATGGTATTCCTCAGCTCATCTCTTCTGACCGTGGAAGCCTCTTTACCTCCAAGTTTTGGGAGTCCTTCCAGACTGCTATGGGTACCAAGATCCGTTTCAGCACTGCGTTCCATCCGTAGACAAGTGGTCAAGTTAAGAGAGTCAATCAGATCCTTGAAGATATGCTCAGAGCCTGTGTGATTTCGTTCGGCATGAAGTGGGAAGACTGCCTTCCATATGCTGAATTCTCATACAACAATAGCTTTCAAGCTAGCTCAGGCAAGGCCCCTTTCGAGATTCTCTACGGAAAAAAGTGTCGTACCCCGCTTAACTGGTCTTAAACTGGTGAGCGTCAGATATTGGTCAATGACATGATCACTGAAGCAGAAGATATATGTCATGTCATTCGCGAGAACCTCAAAGCAGCTCAGTCCCGACAGAAGAGTTATTACGATAACAAACATCAGGATGTTTCCTTCCAAGTGGATGATCTAGTCTATCTCAGAGTCTCTCCCATGAAGGGCACTCAGCGGTTTGGAATTAAAGGGAATCTAGCTCCTCGTTTTGTTGGTCCTTTCAAAGTTGTTGGGAAGAGAGGTGGTCTTGCATATCAACTAGAACTTCCTCCAAATTTTGCAAATGTGCACGATGTCTTCCATGTTTCTCAGCTCCGGAAATGTTTCAAGAATCCTGAGCGAACCATTGACCTCCAAGACATCGATCTCCAAGAAGATCTCTCTTTTCATGAGCATCCAGTTGCAATTCTTGATGAAACTGAGCATAAGACTCGCAACAAGTCTATCAAGTTCCTCAAGGTGAAGTGGTCTCATCATTCCGACAAAGAAGCTACTTGGGAACGCGTGGACCTTCTCCATTCTGAATTTCCAGACTTCTTCCGTTCATAGATCTCGGGTCGAGATCCTCTTGTAGTGTGGGAGAGTTGTGATAGCCCAAGTGTTGTCCCTACCTTTTATGTCATGTATCCCTTTGTATGAACCTTGTGTCATGAGCTTTGATATGAATTGCACCTTGTCATCCATGTGTGGTTTTGCATTCATGCATCATATCATCCATCATAGCATTCATCTTGCCATATCATCCTTGAGTTGTTTTCATGTGTCTTTGAATGATGTGGTTGTTGTGTGACATGAGTTGTGATGTGGTTTGTTTGTGGTTGGGTCATGTGTGCAACCCCCCTTCCTTCCCTCTCTTCTTTTCATTCAAACCCCCATCATAATGACTTTTATTCCCATGTTATTTTCATAGCAGAGTTTACTTGCAAATTAAAATTTTAAAAAATGTTCAAGAGGTAGCCCTATTCTTATTTATAATTTAGAGTGTGGTTCTTTTGATGTTTGGGGTTTGTATGATTTTGTGCTTAATAAAAGAGGGGCTGTCATTTTCAAAAGTATTAAAATCACTTGCCCAATAAATCAACTTAATATTTTTAATAAATAGTGCACTTCATTTCCTTCACCTCAGTATTTTTGTTTTGCTATAAAACCTTTTAAGCATGCTCTGGGAATTTGTTTTATTGTTGCTGGTTTTAAAATAAGTTAAAACCTTTTCTGTTTTGATTTTGAGAGAGAGAGCAGTGTGGGCCTTCCCCCACGGCCCAGCCCACGCGAGGGAATGGTCACCTTCTCCTGTCCCCTTCTCCGTCAGGTTCAGAGAGGGAGAGCGCTCCGCCGTCCGCCTTTTCCGTCGCTGTCGCCGTCAGCCCATGGCTATTTAGCCTCCCCACGGCGTGCTTTCCCCCTCGCCTACAGCCCGTGGCTATTTAGCCTCCCCTCGGCGTGCATGCCCCCTCGCCTAGGGTTCCTCTCTCTCCCTCCGCCGCCGCAGCTCCCATCTCTCCCTCCATTGCTCTCCCTCCTCTCTTCTTTCCCCCTGCCAGGTAAGTTTAGTATGAGAGCAGAGAGGTTCAGTTAGTCGCCGACGACCAGCTCGTGATCTCCGTCAAGCCCCGCGTTAGCCATGGCATCTAGGAGCTCGGGGGTGATCCCTATGTTCGATCCCTGCCGCTAGGAGCTCCGAAGGAGCACTGCAGTGTCGACCTCGTCTTCCTCTTCGTCGACGATGTCCGCGGCGCCGTCGTCCTCTGCTTCCTCTTCGTCGTCGTCGCATCCCTAACCCCTTCGTCGTCTCCTTCTCGTCCGGCTCATCGTTGCCATCCCCTCGGTGAGCAGCTGGTCCCCGCAACGCCTCTTCTTCCCCGTGTAGGCTGCCGTTTAGTTGCCGTTGCTTCCCGTCGCCACCGTCCGCAAGGCTGTGCCTTGGGGCGTGCCTCCTTCCTCCTCATCGCAAGATGAGAAGGGGAATGGAACCCCGATAGTTCCCGCTTGGTGTGTGCGCATTTGCGTTACCGGACATGCTCTGTAGCCGCCGGATTTTGCCGCCGCTGTTGCTCCGTCGCCATGTGTTCTGCGGTTCAGTTTTGTCAGAGTTAGAGAGGTGCGTGTGTGTATTAGTAGTGTTGTGCCCCTCCTCTTTTGTCGATCCGCAGCGTAGTGTAGTGGTTGCGCCAGGGGGGTTGTGACCAGCAGGTCATGGGCTCGAGCCCGAGCCTTCACCCCATTTTTTGCTGTTTTTCTTTTTGCTTGTTTTATTTTGTTTTCTTCTCTTTTGTATACGTGTGTATATGTATGTATGTGTAGGGATTGATTTCCTTTTTTCCTGTTGCTTGTGTGCGTGTGCTTAGGCATACATACATGTGTGTGTGTGTGGCATGTTACAGGTGTATGTGTGTGTAGGTATGTGACCTTGTAGTGGTGTGTGTATATGTGTGTGTGCTTCATGCATACACACATATGTGAGCCTACATGTGCTTGTGTGTGTAGTGTAGGTGCATGTATGGTGTAAGAGTGTGGATGTTTATATGCATAAGTGTATATATGCATGTGTTTGTAGTGTGTGTGTGTGGTTTGCACTATGCAAGTGCATTGATGTATGTTGGGTTTGTGTGTATTTTGGTGTGTGTGGGGCAGGTTGCACATATGTGGTGTATGTGCATGTGAGTGGTGTTGTGAGTGTATGTGTGTTGTGTGTGTAGGGCTGGTGGTGTGTCCTTGTGTGTGTGTGCATGTGATTTGCATATGATGCATGTGTGTGTGGGGGGGGGGGGGTGAACACCCCCTTCATGGGTGGTATGTTCTTAGTGGTATTTGTGCTCACATGCCTTGGGCATATTTAGAGCATGTGTGTGTTTGCTTGTAGTGGTGTGTGTGAGGGTGACAAGTGGTTTCCCCACTGTTTTGACCTTGTGGTAGATAAGCATGTCATGTAGTTTTTGTTAGCTCATTGCCATTCTTAGCTAAGTGGACAATATGCTTATGTCCAGTTATGTACATTCCCATTAGAGTAAGTCTTGTCTTATGGAGAGTAGGTGGTAGTTTGGCTATTGAGTGTGCCTTGATGTTTCACATGAGCATATGAGTGTGACCCATGGTTTTGGGGTAGAAAGAGCCAATGAATCCATCGGTGCTTTCAGATGTCACTTTTGAGCAAGTTCATAAAACTGTCATTTTTCAGTTGTGATGCCACTTTGTCATTTTTGCATGATTTAATCCTTGTTTGCTTTGGGGCATGTGCCAAATAGGAAGTGCTAGTATTTTGCATCTATTATGCTATGGTATTTTTGTTTAACATGAGAATCATAATTATAAGTGGAAACCATGCTGTTAAGTAGCCAACTCAATGTTTCTGTTTCAGCATGCTAAAAACTACTAAGTCTAAGAATCTGCCGTTATATTTATGCCATATAGAGTGGATGGTATCTAGTGGTGTGTTGTGAATTTGAGCATGCTCAGTGCTAGAGTTTTGGAGTAGATCTTGTCTACTATCATCCTCTTAATTTTCATGCCAATATGTGGTCTCTAACATATTGAACTACTGTTGTCCACTTGCTACTTTATTAACTCAGATTCCAGAAAACTAGAATTTTCACTGTCCCAGAAATCTGTTTCATCATGCCAACTTGATAACTTCATTCTTGTTGATGTGTGTATCCTATTCAGTTTGTGTAGTTGGATAAGTTGATGCATTTGTTATGTCGATTCTGTCAGAATCTTGTTTGTGGCTGTAGGATTCTTGTAGCTCAAGTTGTGGGCTGTGTAAGTTGCTATGTTGCTGTTTGGTGGCAGATTTGCTGTTTTATTGTTTTGTGGCTTGTGGGAGCTATACTCCATGGATTTGATTGATTCTTGAGTCTATCGTGGTTGGTTTTTCATTGCCTAAGCTGTGGCTACCTTGGAATGCCAAGAATTAGCGCATGGCTTTGTTGTCTTGTGTTTTGCCTGCGTACCCTGTCATGAGCGTATCGTGAGAACCGTAACTCCGTTTCTTGCGTTCCTTATATGCATTTCTATCGATTTTGCATGTTGCATCCATATTTTCCATGTTCATGCATGTCTAAATAACTTAACATGAGGTTCTGTCCAGATTCATTAATAAACAAACTTTGCATGTGAAACATGACCACTTTTGGATTGCCATGTTAAATTCTTCTAAATGGATCATGCATCATGTTGGTTGTGCATTGCACCTTGGTTGGATGTTTATTTTTGCTGTTTCTCTTGGGTAGATGCGAGTGTTGATACTGAGTACGAGGACCCAGGAGAGTACTACTACGAGGATCCCGCTACTTGTTCCACTAAAGAACCAACAGGCAAGATGATCGTACCCGGATCCCGATACTATTTTCGCTTGCTAGTTTCTTGCTCTTATCGTTACGTTTGCGCTACCTACCACTTGAATATCAGCCTCCTAATTGCCATGATAGCCTCTAACCCTCCACATCCTAGCAAACCTTTGATTGGCTAAGTTACCGGTGCTCAACCCCTCTTATAGCGTTCTAGTTGCAGGTGCAGGTTGTTCCATGTGATAACATGGATTTAGATATCACCATATTATCTGCTATTTAATTTAATGCACATATATATCTGGTATTTGTGGAAGGCTTGGCCTTATGCTAGGTGTTTTGTTCCGCTGTTACCGCCATAGTTCTTGTTACCGGTGTTATGGTTTCCATATTTTGTGCTCCTAACACGCTCGGGGTTGTTATGGGGCCCCCCTTGCTTATTCGGTTGAGATTAAAACTTGTCTGGCAAAGCCCAACATTGGTACTACAGTTGCTTAACAACTTAATAAAATTGCATAGGCTTTGCAAACCCGTGGATAATTAATCAACCCCCGGGCTAGTGCTCTGCATGAGTGTTGGTCCACCCAGAGCAGCTTATTAACGCCGCCCGGAGCAACTCAGAGATTGGCGTGGTAACCATCGCTTATCCGTCATGTCCTCAGAATGAGATACGCGGCTCTTATCGGGTTCGTCGACATGTCAGGAGGTCTTGCTGGATTTGTTTTACCTTTATCGATGTCTTGCGTGTGGACTTTGACTTTCTTCCAGTTTTGTCGAGGTGTTGGAATTCCTTTGGAATTCCTTATGATGGCCACGAGTTCCGTGGTCGAGGCTATTCCCGCGAAGTGTGGTTAATTTGTGATGGACTAGTTGGAGCACCCCTATAGGGTTAAATCTTTTCGAGAAGCCATGCCCGCGGTGATGTGGAAATTTGGATATTTGTTTAACACCCGGTTATAGTAAACTTGAAGTAAACTCTAATTAAAATACACCAACTATGTGAGTAATCGTGATTGTCTCTGCTCGTGAACATGATCCGAGAGAGAACACGGTGGGGTTATGATTGACGAAAGTAAGTGTTCAGGATCTCTTAGAGATCACACTAGATTCGATCATTCATCGTAGGCCACTCATATTTACTTTTCTTGTTGCGTAACTTAGCCACCATAAATGCTTAGTGTTGTTGCAAACTAAACACTTACCACATCCCAACCTTAAAGCTTGAATAGTCTCGGTACCTGGGTGCTTGATTTCTGAGTCCTTGTGGCTCACAGATTACTACAACCCTCCAGGTACAGGTACAGATGAGTAGGTGTAGGATGATCTTACCCAGCTCCAGTGGGAATATGATGAGGAAAGAGGCAGGATGTACGTGACTTATTCGGATGAGTAGAGGACCATGGTCGTGATCTATGGGATAGCGAGATAGTATCATTTGCATCAATTTTATCGTTTGATTTCGTCCGTAGTTGGACCTTGTCTTCATCTTGATGATTTGAACTCTGAGTGAATTGTAATTTAGCATGTGGCGAGTGTAAGCCGATCTTGTATACTCATCTTTTCAGTATTGTGTGATGTGATGATACTATACTTGCTAACGGCAAGATGCGCCTCTATCCCTTGCGAGGCCCTCGTGTCTTAAAATGGATAGG
The DNA here is from genome assembly GCA_022496015.1 of Hordeum marinum. Taxonomy (NCBI): domain Eukaryota; kingdom Viridiplantae; phylum Streptophyta; class Magnoliopsida; order Poales; family Poaceae; genus Hordeum; species Hordeum marinum. The sequence continues at coordinate 423,250,583 of CM039678.1, read as the reverse complement.
CGCGCATCTTGGGCGTGACACTACTGCTTAAACATCTGCACAAGTTCTACAACAAGGAGGATATTCCATGGGTGCAACTAATCTGGAATATTATTATGGTAGGGTTCCCCATGACACCACTTTGTGTGGATCATTTTGGTGGAGGGATGTCTCCAAGCTTATGGACAAATTCAGAGCAGTGTCTGTGTTTCAAGTTAACAATGGGGATACTGTCTTGTTTTGGAGTGACAGTTGGGCTACAAATGGCCGTTTGTTGGAGATAGACTGCAACTAGACTGTTGGTCTTGGAATGGTAGTAAGAAATCCAAATACACTGCCAAAATTATTATGACCTGGTTCATTGGCCAATTGTGGCAAACCCAATCCTGAATTGGATTTCGAAGAGCTATTGTACTATGTCCATTAAAATGTTTTCATGGCTAGTGATTATCGACAGAGTGAACACAAAGGACATGATTCAGAGAAGGCACTTGAAAATTGAGGATGGTTCTGAATGTGTGTTATGTAGAGCTGGATCTTTTGAGGACATAAATCATCTGTTCTTCTAGTGTAACTTCAGTGCCAGAGTTTGGAACTACTTGCAGATAGACTGGCCTGCGAGCAATGACATGGTGGATATTGTAGTCCAAGCTAGGAAAGAGTTTGATAAGACTTTGTTTGCAGAGGTGGTATTTTTATCATGGTGGAACATCTGGATGGTTAGAAATTATAAGATCTTCAGGAAGATAAGACCATCTTTTGGTAAATGGAAGGCTGGATTCATACAAGACATGCCCCTGATGGCTCACAGGATAAAATCAAGGCACAAGGAGGAACTTTTACACTGGATTGCTTTCCTGCCTCCCTGAAGATCTCTTCCTTTACTTTCCCATGTTACATAGCTTAGTTATCTTTATCTTTATTTTAATTTTTCCCACTGCTTGTGGATCTGTACATATGACATTCTTTTGCTTTTTTTATAATAAAATGTTGTGGGGGCAAAGCCCTGTAGTTTCCATTAAAATGATCTTTAGTAGTTGCGGATGCTTGCTAGAGTGCCAATCATAAGTGCATATGATCCAAGTAGTGAAAGTATGTTAGCTTATGCCTCTCCCTCATATAAAATTGCAATAATGATTTCCGATCTTGTTAACAATTGCCTAGGACAATTCCGCACACCGACCCATCATTACTCCACACTCGCTATTTGTAATATATTGTAATATATTATAACTTTATGATAACATCACCTATTTTTATATTTTAGTTCTTCGATATCATGCAAAGCTATTCTCTTCATACCCACAACTTAGTTTTATTTCTCATTTCTAGTTGGAAGAAAATGTTTGACATACGTAGAGTCGTATCAGTGGCAAATAGGACTTGAGAGAATATTGATCTTACCTTTAGCTCCTTGTGGGTTCGACACTCCATACATATCACTTCCACCTTTGGAAATTTCTATGGCGATTCCTTGCACTTGGGGATTATCAGCGCAGCGGGTGGAACCGCCCCTGCTTCTTGCTCCTTGTGGTCACCATCGCGCTCCTTGGGGATGGTTCCCAGATGCACTATTGGCCTAGACCCGGGACTCTTCTTGGGCAGCGGAATTGGGAGCTCCTGAAGGATTGGCTTAAAACCGTCCCACTTAACAAAGCTGTGAGTGCACCTTCGAACACATGTCTCCACAGTGGGTGTTGCCTTCCTTCTTGCAACTTTCTTCGTACCACACTAGGCGGCAAAGGAGAATTGCTTCACAGGGTCGTCAGGTGGGTTCACAGTAGAATCTGAAACTTCCTGATTAGTATGAAATAGAGCTCAAGCAACAAGTCATGGCCGGACCGACACCAAAGAAGCATAGGTATCCTCATCAAGGAAAATCAATTTCGAAACCTAGTTGATATCATCGAAAGAAATAGTCCAGGAGCACTTTGACTGAACTAGAGGACCAACATGCTGAATAGGGAGTGGTTTAGGTATCACAGGAACATTGCATACTTCCATCAACATTTCAAAAGTCCTTCTCCAGGCCATGATTGGAGGCAATGGTGGCCCATAGACCACCCGGACCATGCCAACCATCAAATTAACAGGCTAAACCAAAGGCGGATGATAGGGTATATTGCAAGAGGATTGTGCTCCTGAGGTGGTTGCTGATCAACTTGCACATCATTGGGATTAACCTACCCATCTTGGATCATATGTGCTTATGATTGGAACTCTCACAAGCATTCGAAAAGCACTAAAGATCATTAAGGTAAAACCCAACCATAACATTAAACATCAAGTCCTCATTACTCCCATACGCAACAACCCCCTTACTCGGGTGTAAGCTTCTGACACTCTAGCCACCCACTATAAGTGAATCATGAGTGTATTGCAAAACCCTCCAGCAGGAATCCCTCACACGTGCAGGGCACGGAAGGCAACTTAGGACAACACCATATTAACATAAAACTCATATCAATCACACCAAACCACAATTAACCCATTAAACAAAAGAAATCTACTCAAACATTATAGGATAGCCACACATCATTGGGTAATAATATATAGCATTAAGCACCAAGTTTAAGTAGAGATTACAACAGAGAAAAGAGGATTTACAACGTAGAACTGGGGGGAGAGAGTTGGTGGTGATAGCGGTGAAGTTGTTGGTGTAGATCATTGTCATGATGGTTGCCCCGGCGGCACTCCGATGCCAATGGGAGAGAGGGGGAGGGATCCCCCTCCTTTTTATTATTACTTGGTTTCCCCTTGTGTGGGAGGAGAGTTTGACCTATGCTCACGACCGCCACGGATCCCGGAGGGCAGCAACCCCTCCGAGATTGGATCTCTCTCTTTGTTTCTCTTTGGTTTCTGCGACTTTTTTCTAACCCCTTCACCGTCTCTAATATCCGGAGATCCATAATTTGGATTGTTCTGAAATTTTGAGGGTATTTTTACCGGTAAATTATTTGTCCTGCGGCAAAAGGAGGGCCACAAGCGACTTAATGGGCGGCCAAAATCTATTAGTCTGCTGCCACCCTCCAGGTCGCGCCGGGTTGGCTTGTGAGAGCCTCGGGCACCGTGTTGCATTGATTATTCTTCCCAAAATTCACATACATTCCAAAAATATCTCCGTAAATTTCTATCGCGTTTGGAATCTTTTTGATGTGGATTTTCTATGAAATGAAATAGATACAAAAAAGAGGAACTGGCACTGAGCACTGGATATGTAAGTTAGTCCCTAAATAATATAAAATGTTACCAAAAGTATATGAAAGTTGTAGGAAATTGGCATGAAACAATTAGAAATTATAGATATGATGGAGACATATCAATTTATTAGAATACTCTTTGTGCTTCACTTATATCTTTTGAGCTAAGCAGCTGGTCTAGTACTTCACTTATATCTTTTAGAGCACGGTGGCATATATATTTTAAAGAAATAATTGCACTCTGGTTCTTCACTTATATTTGTTTGAGAGTTAATAAAAGTGGCGGTAATTCACATAGGTCATAAGACTAGTCCAAAAATAACAGGTATTCAAAGGGTGCATAATCAAAACCTTTATGTAGCACATAAAAGAGAAAATTTGAGTTAATGATACTACTGTGGTAATGTGAAGAGGCATGTCAGCATGATTATTAATTAGTAAGAGTATCACAAAATTAGAGGTTGTTAACTTGCTGTTCATCTAAATATTTTATGACATGGTTATGATGTGTGAGCATTCTTAATCCTCATTGAAGTCCTAGTATTGTTTAAGTCGGAGGCAAGCGATGGCTAACTCCTCCCAACCTCCTCCCTAGGGGAATGCGAGTAGTACTTTGCTTCGAGAAAGTAAAAAAAATCTTGCAATAAGTATGTGAGTTCTTTATGACTAATGTGAATCCATGGATATACGCACACTCACCACCTCCTAGTTGCTAGCCTCTTCGGTACCGTGCATCACCCATTCTCACCTTGAGGATCGCTGTAACCTTCGTCGGTGCATTCAAACCCCATGACATGGTAAGCTCTGTCGCACATAAGCCACCTTATATCTTCCTAAAAATAGACTGTTAGCATTCTAGGAACGAGGGTACCTAGACTTGCCTGCCTACGGGCAAGGACATGGCCCACCTCGACGGCCAGGCGCGGTTCAACTAAAGACAAGGACATCGCGAGGGCCCCGGGCTCTCAAGGAAGGATGACACCAAGACTAGCGGGGGTAGACCTCCTCAGGTTCCCTCCAGAGCAGTGGAGATCTCTATGCAGAACCCGGCCTCAGGAGTCAAAGATGACGCGGGGAAGGACAGGCGGGTGCCAACGCGCCAGATGGTCCAGTTTCCCCTTTGTTGCAAAGGGAACAAGGATGTACGTTGGTTCTTGAAGTGCCGCCCAAAGGTTTCCATTGCAGTGCAACAAGACCTTGACCACAAGCCCCGTGGGGTGGATGTCATCGCCGAGCCCACCACTGCATTATTGAAACCCGATTTGCATGCGTAGACCACCTTTGGATAGGGCGCGGATGTACTCCTGCCCCCCTTCAAATTTGGCCGTTGTGGGATCCCTTCCCACCACAGTGATAAGGGAAGAGGTCCTGAGCCACCGCTATATATAGAGGCCAGGCCACACCCTAGAGAAGGACGTATCCATGACTTAGCCACTTAATAAACCACGAGACAAGGCAGAGAGCCGAGAACACCACTTGAGCTCCCTCGTGAGGCTCGAGCCCACTGTACTAGTTCATCCACCACACCTACCAAGAGGCAATCCACCAAAGTAGGAGTAGGGTATTACACTTCACAGCGGCCCGAACCTGTGTAAACTGTCATGTTCATCTTCGTTCTCGCCATTGTGCGAGTTTGCCGTAGTATTCATCGAGTAGTGAGGTTGTCTGGGAGAGGCTGTGGGGGATCTTCGCACACGCCCCCGTGTTCGAACCTTGAGGGTTTTGTGGAGCCTGAAATCCGACATTTGGCGTGCCAGGTAGGGGGCGTGTCGAAGTATTCCTCAAGCCAAGCTCTTCTTCCACCTCGCCGCTCCGATGGATGACGCTCGCCAAGCCCGTGCCGAGTGCCATGCTATCCGCGTTGCCCAGATGGCGTCCGTGGGCCGCGCCAACGCACACCAGTACCCCTTGCTTGTGGCCAACACCGCCACCGGCCCGGACGCCCACGAACAACAAGATTCCTCCCAGCCGGTCACCGCACAATGCGACGGCCGCACCGCCACTCCGTCGATCGTCCCAGCTACCGGGTCGTCCTCCCATGTCTGGCCCGGGCCGGAGTGTGGTTCGGGTGCACTTGCCATGGCGAACGAGCTGCTCCGCAACCGCCCCGCCCCTAACCGCTACGACGACTGGCTTCGGCGCATCGCGCAGCTCGTCAATGCCGCCGCCGATGCCCCGACGGCCACCTACTCATTTTGGCCCCAACCCTCTCTGGCAGACGACGGGGCCCATGATGCTCCACCCATCCTTCACAACGCGACATTGACCCCGAGCCCAGGTGTGAAGCGCGCCCGCGTGACCAACCCCGCGAGCACGGGCAAGGGCAAGAGATGAAGTTAGCTTCCAGGTGGTGCCCCGTCCACGCGCCAACACGCATGCACTCCCCTCGCTGCCGGACCGACGTCTCGACTAGGCACCACCCGGGGCGGCCCCTCAAGAGCATCAAGACCGGGCCCTGCCCGTACGAGCAACAACACTCATCGAGACGGTGGGCTGGCTTGCGATCGCGTCGGAGCTCCATCCAACTACATGGCCCTAGAAGTTCAAACCCAATCTACCCCCTCGCTACGACGGCACCTCGGATCCCGCCGAGTTCCGACATCTCTACTCACTGAGCATCCGGGTTGTCGGTGGAGACGACAAGGTCATGGCGTGCTAGTTCACCATGGCGCTCAAGGGCGACACACTCTCCTGGCTTCTTAACCTCCGAGAGGGGTCCATCATCTCCTGGGACGACTTGTGCAAGCGCTTCTACACCAACTTCCAAGGTACTCGCAATCGCGCGCTCACCATGAATGACCTGTGGCGTGTGAAGAAATAGGATGGAGAGACCCTGCACAAGTTCATACATCGCTTCACGACTACGTGCCTCAAGGTCTCGAAGGCGTCGGATGAGGCTATCATCTCCACTTTCACCGATGCCATCACGGATACCAAGATGAAGTAAGTGCTTGACATGAATGGCGAGCTGTGCTCCACCCTAGAGATGTTCAACCTGGCGAACAGGTGCGCCAAGGCCGAAGAGGGCCGCATGTCGCTCCGTGAGCCTCCGGCGGCAGAACTAGAGGAAAAGAAGACCAAGGCCAAGGAGGCGAAGTGCAAGGCCCTAGTAGTACTTGCTATTGATCCCAAGGCTAAGCACAGCCGAGGCGAGGAGCACCCAGCAGGGGGAGACCGACTTGCATCTTCCATGGCACCAACAACCACGACATTGCCGACTGCCGGGAGCTCAGGCTTGTCCATGCTGAACACTTCGGCCAGCGTCCCAGGCGCACTGACTGTGGCTTTGAACGCGACGGAGGCCGCTGGGAAATCCGGGATCCGCGTCAGGGGTGGCACGAGCAGCCTCAGCAGGACCGCTAGCGCGATCAGCCTCAGGAGGACCTCTAGCACGATCAGGCCCGGGATGACCGCTGGCACAATGACCCTCTGGAGGGGTCGCGTCGTGGCCTGCCTCATGAGGTTCGCCCTCATGAGGCCGGCCTACCACCACTACCACCTCCACCCAGAAGGAAGGAAGAGGATAAACAGGACAATGGGGCTAGGGGCTTCCAGGAGATCAGGGCCATAGCATGTATCCTAGGCGGCGCCTAGACCCTGGTCTCGAACCGCAGCTTCAAGCAGTTCGCACGGGAAGTGAACGTGGCTCTTCCCAAGCCTGAGGCCATGCGCCCCCTCAAGTGGTCTCAAACTGCCATCACCTTTCACTCGAGGGATCAGCTAAGGTACTCATCCATGGCCGGCAAGCTTCCCATGGTATGCACTCCGACAATCAGCATCGTCCTCGTCACCAAGACCCTCATCGACAGTGGAGTACAACATAATGTCCTCTCCATTGAGACCTTACAGACGCTCCAAGTACCATACAACCAGCTCATGCCGACCAAGCCCTTCTCGGGAGTCATCGATGGGTCCATAGTTCCCATTGGGCAAGTACGCCTGCCCATCACCTTCGGCGGATGCAAGAACTACTGCACCGAGACCATCGTCTTTGACGTTACCCACATCCACCTCCCGTAAAATGCGATCCTTGGGTACCCGTTCCTCACCAAGTTCATGGCAACGACTCATCATGGCTACAATGTCCTAAAGATGCTAGGGAGTGGCGGCATCATCACCTTCACCTCCGATGAGAAGTATGCCATCTGCTCCCTCGAGCATTCTTACCGCGCCGCGGCGGCCAAGCACTCGGATGACGAGGAAGATGCCCTGCCGCGTGAGGATGCACGTAGGAAGAAGAAGAAGATCACCCTCGTAGAGCGCCAGGGGGCTGGAACCTCCAAGGGCGAAGCCTCGCGCCCTGCATTCGGGGACGGAGCCACCCTTTCCATCACATAGGAAGGCATCCTCGGCGCCCCCCCTTTGGTCGGGCATGGGAGCTTCCACCCAGGAGGCCATCGGCTTGGCCGGTGAGACAAGGGAGACGTTTGGGCACAACCTGAAGGCACTTCCTAGCATGCCGCTACTAGAGCCACGTGCTTGGCGCGAGGCACCAAGCTCGCAAGAGTTAGTCATTAGGGCGATCAAGGAACTTCAGGAGGCACATGCCGGGGAAGGAAGGGACTGCCATGCACCACCAATCCCAGCCTCCATTGTCATCCTGGTCGACCATCCACGTGTCTGCATCAACACGCGCACAATTAACAGGGACTCATCCTAGGGCCTCTTTGGGCCGACGCATGTCGACCACGGGCAGATCTACCTCCACAACTGTGTCCGCGTGCCCTTGGGCCTGGCCAATGCTGGTGTCACGTTCCAGCGCCTTGCCCGGGCCATGCTCGCGCCTTGCCTGGTGGGACACGACGAGTTATTGGAGGAGATGCCCAGATCAAGCATGGGTCCCGGGTCCCGGGAGACGACGGGCCCATGAGGGCCGCGCTCGTGGAGGTACAAGATTAGGCTATAACGACAGCTTCGGCTCTTCAACGGCATCACGGCCAGGTGACTTTTTGTTGATCTGTGCTAGGTAACTTCTTGGCTTGTTTCGTTTAAGGGAGCCCGTCGGGTCGCATTATCCTCAGGCAATCAGGGCGTACCCCTGCAACCGCCGTGTTTACCCACATTTCAGCAGCTTTTCATGCATGCAACCTGTTTCCTAACATTTCCCCCTTGCCTGCTCGGATTTTTTCCCGCGAGAATGTCGTCACTCCTGAGCAGGGCTACCTTTGGCTGCCTCACGAGAGTATTGGGCACGACATATGTCCAAGACCCCATCCACCTTCAGAATGGCATCCTCCAGCGCCTCGACAAACTTCAAAGCAAGCTCCGTGAATCTGCTCTTCGGAGTCACCAGGGGTTCCGCAAACCCTTCCCGGCAGATGGAGTGGTGTTGGGGAACGTTGCATGGGAAACAACATTTTCGTACGCACACGCAAGATCTATCCATGGTGATGAGCATCTACGAGAGGGAGAGTGGATCTACATACCCTTGTAGATCGCTAAACAGGAAGCGTTAAGAAACGTGGTGGATGTAGTCGAACGTCTTCGCGATCCAAATCGCCGAGCGTCCCGTGATCTCATCACGATCCGACCCGTGATCCAATCACGATCCCTCCCGCGATCTCATCACGATCCATCCTGTGATGCAATCACGAATTGTCTCGCGATCTTGATCACGATCCTTCCGATCTAGCGCCAAACGGACAGCACCTGAACATTCAACACACATACAGCTCGATGACGATCTCCGCCTTCTTTATCCAGCAAGAGGGAGCAGATAGGTAGACGAGTTCTCCGGTAGCGCGACGGTGTTGCGGCGATGGTGGTGGAGCAATTCCAGCAGGGCTTTGCCGAAGCACCGCTGAAATCGATCTAGAGGAGAAACTACGAACTAGAGGAGAGGCAACACGTGGCTTACGGTTTCTTGATGTGTCCCAAGTGCTATCCCTGCCCCTTTATTTATATGCTGAGCCCTGGGGTCGAAACTTGGAGAAAAATCCTCCTCAAGGTCGGTTTGCCCGCAAGACAAGAGTCCTCCTCGGACTCCAGGACCAGACACCAAGGTCCTCGGCGTCTGGCCCCAGACGCTAGGGTCCCAGGCGTCTTGCCCCTGGCCTCCAAAAAACACCTTTTACACCTTCCTAAAGCCTCATGGTATTTACTCCTTGGCCCAAATAAAGTGGCCTTGTACCCTGAACATTTCGGGAAACATCCGAAACTATTTCCGATGAATTCCGGAACCCTTCCAGAGACCAAACACCATTATACCATATATCAATGTTTACCTCCGGACCATTATGGAGCTCCTCGTGATGTTTGGGATCTCATTCGGGACTCCGAACAACCTTCGGTCACCACCATAGATAGCTCTATACTATCGAAATGTCACCGAACCTTAAGTGTGCAGACCCTGTGGGTACGAGAACTATGTAGACATGGCCGAGACACCTCTACGGTCAATAGCTAATAGCGGGACCTAGATGCCCATATTGGTTCCTACATATTCTACGAAGATCTTTCTCAGTCGAACCTCTATATCAAGGATTCAGTTAATCTCGTATGTTATTCCCTTTGTTCTTCGGTATGTTACTTGCTCCAGATTTGATCGTCGGAATTTATATACCTAGTTCAACCTCGTTACCGACAAGTCTCTTTACTCGTTCCATAATACAAGATCCCATGGCTAACACTTAGTCACATTGCTTGCAAGGCTTATTGTGATGTTGTATTATCGAGTGGGCCGTGAAGATAACTCTCCGTCACACGGAGTAACAAATCCCAGTCTTGATCCATGCCAAGCCAACAGACACCCTCGGAGATACCTGTAGAGCACCTTTATAGTCACCCAGTTCCGTTGTGATGTTTGATACACACAAGGTACTCTACGGTGTTAGTGAGTTGCATGATCTCATGGTCATAGGAACAAATACTTGACATGCAGAAAACTGTAGCAATAAACTGACACAATCATATGCTACATTTATAGTTTGGGTCTTGTCCATCACATCAGTCTCCTAATGATGGGATCCCGTTATCAAATGACATCTCATGTCCATGACTAGGAAACCATAGCCATCTTTGATCAACGAGCTAGTCTATTAGAGGCATACGAGGGACATGGTGTTGTCTATGTATCCACACATGTATCTGAGGTTCCGATCAATACAATTCTAGCATGGGTAATAAACGATTATCATGAACAAGGAAATATGATAATAACTAATTTGTTATTGCCTCTAGAGAATATTTCCAACAGTCTCCCACTTGCACTAGAGTCAATAATCCAGGTCACATCACCATCTGATTCACATTGTTATGAATCTAACACCCAATGAGTTCTAGGGCTCGATCATGCTTTGCATGTGAGAGAGGTCTTTTAGTCAATGGGTCTGCTATATTCAGATTCGTGTGTACTTTACAAACCTCTATGTCATACTTTAAATACTGCCACCACACTCCACTTGGAACTACTCCAAATGGCTACTCCACTATACGTATCAGGATTGCTACTAAGAGTCATCCTGATTGGTGTTAAAGCCTGCATCGACGTAACTCTTTACGGCAAACTCTTTATCACCTCCATAATCGAGAAACATCTCCTTAGTCCTCTAGTTACTAAGGATAATTTTGACCACTGCCCAATGATCCACTCATGGATCACTCTTGTACCCCTTGAGGGACTCATGGAAAGGCACACACAGGTGCGGTACACAACATGGCATACTATATAGAGCCTATGGCTAAAGCATAGGGGACGACCTTCGTCCATTCTTTTTCTTCTATCGTGGTCGAGCTTTAAATGTTACTCAACTTCACACCTTACAAATCAGGCAAGAACTCTTTCTTTGACTGATCCATTTTGAACTCTTTCAAAATCTTATCTAGGTATGTACTCATTGAAATTCTCATCAAGCATCTTAACCTATCTATATAGATCTTGATGCCCAATAGTTAGGTAGCTTTATCCAGGTCTTCCTTTGAAAAACTCTTTTCAAACAACCATTTATTTTTTCCAGAAATTCTACATTATTTCCGATCAACAATATGTCAACCACATATACATATCAGAAATTCTATAGTCCTCCCACTCACTTTCCTGTAAATACAAGTTTCTCATAAACTTTGTATAGACTCAAGAACTTTGATCACCTTATCAAAGCGTATGTTCCAACTCCGAGATGCTTGCTCCAGCCCATAGAAGGATTGTTGGAGCTCGCACACCTTTTAGCATCCTTCGGACTGACAAAACCTTCTGGTTGTATCCCATACAACCTTTCCTTAAGTAAACCGTTAAGGAAACAATGTTTTTGACATCCATCTACCAGATTTCATAATTGAAAAATGCAGCAACTGCTAACATAATTCCAAGAGACTTTAGCATCGCTACGAGTAAGAAAGTCTCATCGCAGTGAACTCCTTGAACTTGTCAGAAACTTGTTTGCAACAAGTCGAGCTTTATAAATGGTGACATTTACCATCAACGTTTGTCTTCATCTTGAAGGTCCATTTGTACTCAACGACGTGCCGTCCAACGGGCAAATATACCAAAGTCTATATTTGGTTTTGATACATGGACCCTTTCTCGGATTTCATGGCCTCTAACCATTTGTCGGAATCCGGGCCCATCATGGCTTCTTCATAGCTCATAGGTTCATTGTTTGTCCAACAACATGACCTCTAATACAGGGTTGTTGTACCACTTAGGAGCAGTACGCGTCCTTGTCGACCTACGAGGTTTGATAGTAATTTGATCCGAAGTTTCATGATCATCATCATTAACTTCCTCTTCAACTAATGTATGCTCCATAGAAACATCTTTCTGCGCTGCACTACTCTCTAATTGAAACAATGGTTCAACAACCTCATCAAGTTCTATCTTCCTCCACTCAATTCTTTCAAGAGAAACTCTTTCTCGAGAAAGGACCCATTTTAGCAACAAACACTTTGCACTCGGATCTGACATAGAAGGTATACCCAACTGTTCTTAGGGTATTCTAAGAAGACGCTTTTTTCTACTTTGGGTTCGAGCTAATTAGGTGAAAACCTTTTTCACATAAGGGTCCTAGCCCCAAACATTAAGAAATGATAGCTTAGGTTTCTGGCAAACCAAAATTCATACACCGTCATCTCAACGGACTTAGATGGTGCCCGTTTTAAAGTGAATGTATTTGTCTCTAATGCATAACCCCAAAACGATAGTGGCAAATCGATAAGAGACATCATAGTTTGCACCATATCCAATAGAGCATGACTATGATGTTCAGACGCACCATCACACTATGGTGTTCCAGGTGGCGTGAGTTGTGAAACAAGTTTCACATTGTCTCAAGTTGTATACCAAACTCGTAACTCCGATATTCACCTCCACGACCATATAATAGACATTTTTATATTCTTGTCACGATGATCTTAAACTTCACTCTGAATTTATTTGAACTTTTCAAATGTTTCAGACTTGTGTTTCATTAAGCAAATATACTCATATATACTCAAATCATTAGTGAAGGTAAGAAAAATAACAATATCCACTGCACGCCACAACACTCATTGAACCGCATACATCAACATGTATTATTTCCAATAAGTTACTAGCACCCTCCATCATGCTGAAAACGGGGTCTACAGTCATCTTGGCCAAGAGGCACGGTCCGCATGTCTCAACCGATTCGAAACCGAATGAGACAAAAGATCCAATAACATGGAGTTTCTTCATGCGATTTATACCAATATGACAGTTAGCGGCAGTGCCACAGTTATGTGGTACCATCATTATCAACTTTGCATCTTTTGGCATCAATGTTATGAACATGTGTATTACTACGATCAAGACTCAACAAACCATTCTCATTGGGTGCATGACCATTGAAGGTATTATTCATGTAAACAGAATAACCATTATTCTCTCACTTAAATGAATAACTGTATTGCAATAAACACGATCTAATCATGTTCATGCTTAACGCAAACACCAAATAATATTTATGTAGGTTTGTCACTAATCCCGAAGGTAGAGAGATCATGCGATGTTGATCACATCAACCTTGGAAACATTTCCAACACACATCGTCACCTCACCCTTAGCTAGTCTCTTTTTATTCTGTAGCTTTTATTTCGAGTTACTAACATTTAGCAATCGAACCAGTATCCAATACCCAGGTGCTACTAGGAGTACTAGCAAGGTACACATCAATAACACATATATCAAATATACTTTTGTCAACGTTGCCAGCCTTCTTAACTATTGGATATCTAGGGTTGTTCCGCTTCAGCGACCGCTCTTCTCATAATAGAAGCACTTAGTCTCAGGTTTGGGTTTAACTTTGGGTTAATTCACTGGAGCAGCAACTAACTTGCCATCCATGAAGTTTCCCACCTTACCCTTTACCTTTTTGAAACTAATGGTTTACTAACCATCAACGCTTGATGCTCTTTCTTGAATAGCTCAGGGATCATCATTTCCATACCTGCCATAATTATAGTTCATCATGAAGTTCTAATAGCTTAGTGATAGTTACTTGGAGAACTATATCAATCACTATCTTATCTAGAAGATCAACTCCCACTTGATTCAAGCGATTGTAGCACTCAGACAATCTGAGCACATGCTCAACGATTGCGCTATTCTCCTTTGTCTTGCAGGCAAAGAATCTTGTTGGAGATCTCATATCTCACAACACGGGCACGAGCCTGAGATACCAATTTCAGATCTTAGAACATCTCATATGTTCCGTGATGTTCAAAACGTTTTGGAGCCTCAATTCTAAGCCGTAATGCAAAACGCACTGAACTATCAAGTAATCATCGGAGCGTGCCTATCAGATGTTAACAACATCTACAGGATATGCTAGAGGGGGGTGGCACACCGAGCGGTGCATTAAGGACATAAGCCTTCTATGCAGCAATGAGTACAATCCTTAGATCACGGACCTAGTCCGCAATATTGCGACCAACATCTTTCAATTGTATTTCTCTAGGAACATATAAAAATTCAAGGGAGCTACAGCATGAGCTACAACATAATTTGCAAAGACACTACTGACTATGTTCATGTTAATGATTTCAATTAATCATATTACTTAAGAACTCCCACTCAAATTGACATCCCTCCGGTCATTCGAGTGATACATGATCCAAATTCACCAAATCAAGTCTGATCATCACGTGAGTTGAGGTGGTTTCAATGGTGAACATCATCATGTTGATGATATCTACTATATGACTCATGTTCGACCTTTCGGTCTCTTGTGTTCCGAGGCCATGTATGTACATGCTAGGCTCGTCAAGTTTAACCCGAGTGTTTTGCACGTGCAACACTGGCTTGCACCCGTTGTATGTGAACATAGAGTCTATCACACCCGACCATCACGTGGTGTCTCGACACGACGATCTTTCACAACGGTGCACACTCGGGGAGAACACAATTTATCTTGAAATTTAAGTGAGGGATAACCTTATAATGCTACCGTCGTCCTAAGCAAAACAAGGTGCATAAAAGGATTATCATAACATGCAAATCCTAAGTGACATGATATGGCCAAGAACTTGTGCTTTTGATCTCCATCTTCAAAGCACCGGCATGATCTCCATCATCACCGGCATGACACCATGATCTCCATCATGTTGATCTCCATCAACGTGTCGCCATCGGGGTTGTCGCGCCCACCATCTTCTACTACTATTGCTACCATTTAGTGATAAAGTAAAGCATTACATAGCACTTAATGATTGACACGCAGGTCATACAATAATTAAAGACAACCCTATGGCTCCTACCGGTTGCCGTACTCATCGACATGCAAGTCGTGATATTCTATACAACACATGATCATCTCAAACATCACATATATCTCATCATGTAATTGGCCATATCACATCACAACATACCCTGCAAAAACAAGTTAGACGTCCTCTAGTTGTTGTTGCAAGTTTTACGTGGCTGCTATGGGTATCTAGCAAGAACAATTATCACCTACGCAAAGCCACAACGGTGATACATAAGTTGCTTTTCAACCTTCTCAAGGACTGCATTTGTCGAATCCGATCCAACTAAAGTAGGAGAAACAAACACCCGCCAGCCATCTTTGTGCAACAAAGTTACACGTCAGTCGATGGAAACCGGTCTCTCGTAAGCATACGAGTAAGGTTGGTCCGGGCCGATTCATCCCACAATACCTCTGAACCAAAACACGACCAAGGGAGGAACCAATCTAAGCATCAATGCCCACAAACTCTTTGTTTTCTACTTGAGATCTCATCTACACATAGACCTAGCTCTGATACCACTGTTGGGGAACGTTGCATGGGAAACAAAAAATTTCCTATGCACATGCAAGATCTATCCATTGTGATGAGCATCTACAAGAGGGAGAGTGGATCTACATACCCTTGTAGATCGCTAAGAGGGAAGCGTTAAGAAACGCGGTTGATATAGTCGAACGTCTTCACGATCCAAATTGCCGAGCATCCCGCGATCTCATCATGATCCGTCCTACGATCCAGTCATGATCCATCCCGCGATCTCATCATGATCCGTCCCGCAATCCAATCATGAATCGTCTCGCGATCTTGATCACGGTCCTTCTGATCTAGCGCCGAACGGACAGCACCTCCGCGTTCACCACACGTACAGCTCGATGACAATATCCGCCTTATTGATCCAGCAAGAGGGAGCTCGATGACAATATCAGTAGATGAGTTCTTCGGCAGCGCGATGGCGTTGCGGCGATGGTGGTGGAGCAATTCCAGCAGGGCTTCGCCTAAGCACCGCTGAAACCAATCTAGAGGAGAAACTACGAACTAGAGGAGAGGCAGCATGTGGCTTAGGGTTTCTTGATGTGTCCCAAGTGCTAGCCCTGCCCCTTTATTTATATGATGAGCCCTAGGGTCAAAACTTGGAGAAAAATCCTCCTCAAGGTTAGTTTGTCCGCAAGGCAAGAGTCCTCCTCGGACTCCAGGACTAGACGCCAAGGTCCTCGGCGTCTGGCCCTAGACGCCAGGGTCCCTGGCGTCTGGCTCCTGGCCTCCGCAAAACACCTTTTGCACCTTCCTAAAGCCTCATGGGCTTTACCCCTTGGCCCAAATAAAGTGTCCTTGTACCCCAAACATTTCGGGAAAGATCCAAAACTATTTCCGGTGAATTATGGAACCCTTCCGGAGACCAAACAGAATTATACCATATATCAATCTTTACCTCTAGACCATTTCAGAGCTCCTCGTGATGTCCGGGATCTCAGTCGGGACTCCGAACAACTTAGGTCACCACCATACATAACTCTATACTACCGAAACGTCACCGAAACTTTAGTGTGCATACCCTGCAGGTTCAAGAACTATGTAGACATGACCGAGACACCTCTATGATCAATAACCAATAGCAGGACCTGGATACCCATATTGGTTCGTACATATTCTACAAAGATCTTTATCGGTCAAACCTCTATGTCAAGGATTCAGTTAATCACGTATGTTGTTCCGTTTGTTCTTCGGTATGTTACGTGCCCGAGATTCGATCATCGGTATCTGTATACCTAGTTCAATCTCAGTACCGGCAAGTCTCTTTACTCGTTCTGTAATACAAGATCTGGTGGCTAACACTTAGTCACATTGCTTGCAAGGATTATTGTGATGTTGTATTACCGAGTGGGCCCGGAGATACCTCTCCGTCACACGGAGTAACAAATCCTAGTCTTGATCCATGCCAACCCAACAGACACCCTTGTAGATACCTGTAGAGCATGTTTATAGTCACCCAGTTACGTTGCGACGTTTGATACACACAAGGTGTTGGGGAACGTTGCATGGGAAACAAATTTTTTCCTACGCACACGCAAGATCTATCCATGGTGATGAGTATCTATGAGAGGGAGAGTGGATCTACATACCCTTGTAGATCGCTAAGCGGGAAGCATTAAGAAACGTGGTTGGTGTAGTCGAACATCTTTGCGATACAAATCCACGAGCGTCCCGCGATCACATCACGATCCGTCCCGCGATCCTATCACGATCCGTCCCGTGAACTCATCACAATCCGTCCCGCGATCTCATCACGATCCGTCCCGCAATCTCATCACGATCCGTCCCGTGAACTCATCACGAACGGTCTCGCGATCTTGTTCACGGTCCTTCCGATCTAGCGCCGATCGGACGACACCTCCGCGTTCAGCACACGTGCATCTTGATGACGATCTCCACCATCTTGATCCAGCAAGAGTAAGTGGAGAGGGAGAATAGTTCACCGGTAGCACGACGACACTCCGGGGATGGTGGTGGAGCAATTCCGGCAGGGCTTCGCCTAAGCATTGCGGAACCAGTCTAGTCTAGAGGAACTTGATCTAGAAGTAGGGTTTAGACGTGGCTAAAAATCCTTGTCAAAAAAACCCTAAAACCACTCATATATATAGGAGGAGGGGAGAGGAGGCTGCTCCCAAAAGGAGGGCTCTCCTTTGGTTCGGCCGAACCTAGTGGGAGGAGTCCTCCTTCTAGTAGGACTCCTCCTCCCACAAGAGAGGTGGAGTTTGGGGAGGTTTCCACCCCAATTGGGTTTGCCTCTCTTTCCTCCTGCGCATAGGCCTCCTTGGCCGACCCAACCGGCCCACTATGGGCTGGTGGGTTGCCACATAGGCCCATGGGGTGGGTTGGCCCCACTGGTGCACCCCCAGGACCCATTCGTCACTCCCTGTACACTACCGAAAATGCCCAAAACTTTCCAGAGTCCAAACACCACCTTCCTATATATCAATATTTACCTCCAGACCATTCCAGAGCTCCTCGTGATGTCCGGGATCTCATCTGGGACTCCGAACAACCTTCGGTCACCACCATACATAACTCTATACTACCGAAACGTCACCAAACCTTAAGTGTGCAGAACCTGCGGGTTCGAGAACTATGTAGACATGACCGAGACACCTCTACGGTCAATAACCAATGGCGTGACCTGGATGTACACATTGGTTCCAACATATTCTACGAAGATCTTTATCGGTCGAACCTCTATGTCAAGGATTCAGTTAATCCCGTGTGATGTTCCCTTTGTTCTTCGGTATGTTACTTGCCCGAGATTCGATCATCGGTATCTCCATACCTAGTTCAGCCTCGTTACCGGCAAGTCTCTTTACTCGTTCCGTAATACAAGTTCCCGTGCCTAACACTTAGTCACATTGCTTGCAAGGCTTATTGTGATGTTGTATTACCGAGTGGGCCCTGAGATACCTCTCCGTCACACGGAGTAACAAATCCCAGTCTTGATCCATGCCAACTCAATAGACACCCTCGGACATACCTGTAGAGCACCTTTATAGTCACCCAGTTATGTTGCGACGTTTGATACACACAAGGTACTCCTCCGATGTCAGTGAGTTGCATGATCTCACGGTCATAGGAACATATACTTGACATGCAGAAAACAGTAGCAATAAACTGACACGATCATAAGCTACGTTTGTAGTTTGGGTCTTGTCCATCACATTATTCTCCTAATGATTTGATCCCATTATCAAATGACATAACATGTCAATGGCTAGGCAACCTTAACCATCTTTGATCAACGAGCTAGTCTATTAGAGGCATACTAGGGACATGGTTTTGTCTATGTATCCACACATGCATCTAAGTCTCCGATCAATATAATTATAGCATGGATAATAAAAGATTATCATGAACAAGGAAATATGATAATAACTAATTTATTATTGCCTCTAGGGCATATTTCCAACAGTCTCCCCCTTGCACTAGAGTCAATAATCTAGTTCACATCACCATGTGATTTGCATTGTTATTAATCTAACACCCAATGAGTTCTGGGGCTCGATCATGCTTTGCATGTGAGAGAGGTCTTATAGTCAACGGGTCTGCGACATTCAGATCCGTGTGTACTTTGCAAATTTACATGTCAAACCGTAAACACTGCTACCACACTCCACTTGGTACTATTCCAAATGGCTGCTCCACTATACGTATCCAGATTGCTACTACGAGTCATCTGTATTGGTGTTAAAGCTTGCATCGACGTGACTCTTTACGACGAACTCTTTATCACCTCCATAATCTAGAAACATCTCCTCAGTCTTTTAGTTACTAAGGATAATCTTGACCGCTGTCCAGTGCTCCATTCCAGGATCACTTTGAAACTTTCCGTCCATACTTATAGCAAGGCTGACATCGGGTCTTTATGCACAACATTGCATACATGATAGAGCCTATGGCTGAAGCATAGGGGATGACACTCATCTTTTCTCTATCTTCTGCAGTCACTGGGCATTGAGTCTTACTCAGCTTTATACCTTACAAATCAGGCGAGAACTCTTTCTCTGACTGATCCATTTTGAACTCTTTCAAAATCTTGTCAAGGTATGTACTCATTGAAAGTCTTATCAAACATCTTGATCTATGTTTATAGATTTTGATGCTCAACAATTAGGTAGCTTTATCCCAGACTTCCTTTGAAAAACTCTTTTCAAACAACATTTTATGCTTTCTAGAAATTCTACATCATTTCCGATCAACAATATGTCAACCACATATGCTTACCAGAAACTCTATAGTGCTCCCACTCATTTTATTGTAAATACAAGTTTCTCATAAACTTTGTATAGACTCAAAAACTTCGATCACCTCATCAAAGTGTACATTCCAACTCCGAGATGCTTGCTTCAGTTCATAGAAGGTTCACTGAAGCTTGCACACCTTTTAGCATCCTTAGGACTGACAAAACCTTCTGGTTGTATCTCATACAATCTTTCCTTAAGGAAGGAAACAATGTTTTGGTATCCATCTGCCAGATTTCATAATTGAAAAATGCAGCAACTGCTAACATAATTCCAATAGACTTTAGCATCGCTACGAGTGAGAAAGTCTCATCGCAGTCAACTCCTTGAACTTGGCAGAAACTTCTTTGCGACAAGTCGAGCTTTATAAATGGTGACATTCACCATCAGCGTCTATCTTCATCTTAAAGATCCATTTGTACTTGACGACCTGCTGTCCAATGAGCAAGTCCACCAAAGTCTATACTTGGTTTTCATACATGGATCCTTTCGCAGATTTCATGGCCTCTAACCATTTGTTGGCTTCCGGGCCCATCATTGCTTCTCCATAGTTCGTAGGTTCATCGTTGTCCAACAACATGACCTCCAAGACAGGTTTGTCGTACCGCTCAGTAGCAGTACACGTCCTTGTCGACCTACGAAGTTTGATAGTAACTTGATCCGAAGCTTCATGATCATCATCATTAACTTCCTCTTCAACTAACGTAGGATTCACAGAAACATCTTTCTGCGCTGCGCCACTTTCTGGTTGAAGTAAAGGTTCAATAACCTCATCAAGTTCTATTTTCCTTGTAGGTCGATAGTAACTTGATCCGAAGCTTCATGATCATCATCATTAACTTCCTCTTCAACTGACGTAGGCTTCACAGAAACATCTTTCTACGCTGCGCTACTTTCTGGTTGAAGCAGAGGTTCAAATAACCTCATCAAGTTGTATCCTCCTCCCGCTCAATTCTTTCAAGAGAAACCCTTTCTTGAGAAAGGACCCAGTTTTAGCAACAAACATTTTATGCTTGGATCTGAGATAGAAGGATCACCCAACTGTTCTTAGGGTATTCTATGAAGATGCATTTGTCCGCTTTGGGTTCGAGCTCATTAGGTGAAAACATTTTCCACACAAGCATCACAGCCCCAAACATTAAGAAATGACAGCTTAGGTTTCTATCAAACCATAGTTCACACGGTGTCATCTCAACGGATTTAGATGGTGCCCTATTTAAAGTGAATGTTGTTGTCTCTAATGCATAACCCCAAATTATAGTAACAAAACGATAATAGACATCATAGCATGCACCATATCCAATAGAGCACGACTATGACGTTCGGACACACAATCACACTATGGTGTTCCAGGTGGCGTGAGTTGTGAACCAACTTTCACATTGTCTAAAGTTGTATGCCAAACTCGTAACTTAGATATTCACCTCCATGATCATATCGCAAACATATTTATCTTCTTGTCACGATGATCTTAAACTTCACTCTGAATTTGCTTGAACCTTTCAAACGATTCAGACTTGTGTTTCATTAAGTAAATATACACTATATCTACTCAAATCATCAGTGAAGGTAAGAAAATAACGATATCTACCGCACACTACAAGAAT
Organism: Hordeum marinum; assembly: GCA_022496015.1. Taxonomy (NCBI): domain Eukaryota; kingdom Viridiplantae; phylum Streptophyta; class Magnoliopsida; order Poales; family Poaceae; genus Hordeum; species Hordeum marinum. The sequence goes on along the minus strand of CM039678.1, from coordinate 423,229,313 downwards.
CATTGGATTGCATACATCAACATGTATCATTTCCAATAAATCACTTGCCCGCTTCATCAAAACAGAAAACGGGGTCCTTAGTCATCTTTGACCAAGAGGCATGGTTCGCATGTCTCAACCGATTCGAAATCGAATGAGTCCAAAGATCCATCAGCATGGAGTTTCTTCATGCGTTTTATACCAATATGACATTTAGCGGCAGTGCCACAAGTATGTGGTACTATCATTATTAACTTTGTATCTTTTTGGCATCAATGTTATGAACATGTGTATTACTACGATCAAGTTTCAACAAACCATTCTTACTGGGTGCATGACCATTAAAGGTATTATTCATGTAAATAGAATAACCATTATTCTCTAACTTAAATGAATAACCGTGTTGCAATGAACATGATCTAATCACGTTCATGCTCAACGCAAAAAACACCAAATAACATTTATTTTAGGTTCGTCACTAATCTCGAAGGTAGAGAGAGCGTGTGATGTTGATCACATCAACCTCGGAAACATTTCCAACACACATTGTCACCTCACACTTAGCTAGTTCTCCGTTTATTTCGTAGCTTTTATTTCGAGTTACTAACATTTAGCAACCGAACCGGTATTCAATACCCAGGTGCTACTAGGAGTACTAGCAAGGTACACATCAATAACACGTATATCAAATATACTTCTATTGGCGTTGCCAGCCTTCTTATCTACCAAGTATCTAGGGTTGTTCCGCTTCAGCGACCGCTCTCCTCATAATCGAAGCACTTAGTCTCGGGTTTGAGTTCAAATTTGGGTTGCTTCACTGGAGCAGCAACTGACTTGCTATCCATGAAGTTTCCCTCCTTGCTCTTGTCGAAACTAGTGGTTTTAACTAACCATCAACACTTTGATGCTCCTTCTCGATTTCTACCTATGCGGTGTCAAACATCGCGAATAGCTTAGGGATCATTATTTCTATCCCTGGCATTTTATAGTTCATCACCAAGTTCTAGTAGCTTTAGTGACCGTGACTTGGAGAACTATATCAATCACTATCTTCTCTGGAAGATCAACTCCCACTCGATTCAAGCGATTGTAGCACCCACACAATCTGAGCACATGCTCAACGATTGACCTATTCTCTTTCATCTTACAAGCAAAGAATCTTGTTGGAGATCTCATATCTTGCAACACGGCCACGAGCCTGAGATCCTAATTTCAGCTCTTAGAACATCTCATATGTTCCATGACGTTCAAAACGTTTTGGAGCCTCAATTCTAAGTTGTAATGCATGACACACTAAACAATCAAGTAGTTATCAAAACGTGCATGTTAGATGTTCACAACATCGACAATCAACGCTAGAGGGGTTGGTGCACCGAGCGGTGCATTAAGGACATAAGCCTTCTGTGCAGCAATGAGGACAATCCTCAGATCACGGAGCCAGTCCGCAATATTGCTACCATCATCTTTCAACTCTATTTCTCTAGGAACATATAAAATTCAAGGGAGCTACAGCGTAAGCTAGTAATCTACAACATAATTTTGCGAAGACACTACTGACTATGTTCATGATAATGAGTTCAATTAATCATATTACTTAAGAACTCCCACTCAAATTGACATCCCTCCAGTCATCCGAGTGATACATGATCCAAATTCACCAACTCAAGTCCGATCATCACGTGAGTTGAGGTGGTTACAATGGTGAACATCATGTTGATCAAATCTACTATATGACTCATGTTCGACCTTTCGGTCTCTTGTGTTCCGAGGCCATGTCTGTACATGCTAGGCTCGTCAAGTTTAACCCGAGTGTTCTGCATGTGCAACACTGGCTTGCACCCGTTGTATGTGAACGTAGAGTCTATCACACCCGATCATCACGTGGTGTCTCAACACGACGAACTTTCGCAACGGTGCACACTCGGGGAGAACACAATTTTATCTTGAAATTTAAGTGAGGGATCACCTTATAATGCTACCGTCGTACTAAGCAAAACAAGTTGCATAAAAGGATTAACATCACATGCAATTCATAAGTGACATGATACGGCCATGAACTTGTGCTTTAGATCTCCATCTTGAAAGCACCGGCATGATCTCCATCGTCACCGGCACGACACCATGATCTCCATCATCTTGAGCTCCATCAACGTGTCGCCATCGGGGTTGTCACGCCCTGCATGCTTCTACTACTATTGCTACCGTTTAGCGATAAAGTAAAGCATTACATAGCGCTTAATGATTGACACGCAGGTCATACAATAATTAAAGACAACCCTATGGTTCCTGCCGGTTGCCGTACTCATCGATATGCAAGTCGTGAAATTCTATACATCAGATGATCATCTCATACATCACATATATCACATCATGTAACTGGCCATATCACATCACAACATACCCTGCAAAAACAAGTTAGACGTCCTCTAATTGTTGTTGCATGTTTTACATGGCTGCTACGAGTATCTAGAAAGAACAATTCTCATCTATGCAAAAACCACAATGGTGATACACTGGTTTCTTTTCAACCTTCTCAAGGACCGCCTTTGTCGAGTCCGATCCAACTAAAGTGAGAGAAACTGGCACCCGCAAGCCATCTATGCAACAAGTTGCGGTCGAGGGAACCAGTCTCTCGTAAGCGTACGAGTAATGTTGGTCTAGGCCGCTTCATCGCACAATACCGCTGAAACAAAATCCGACCAAGGCAGGAAGCAATCTAAGCATCAACGCCCACAAACTCTTTGTGTTCTACTCGAGATCTCATCTACATATAGACCTAGCTCATGATGCCACTGTTGGGGAACGTTGCATGGGAAACAAATTTTTTACTACGCACACGCAAGATCTATCCATGGTGATGAGTATCTACGAGAGGGAGAGTGGATCTACATACCCTTGTAGATCGCTAAGCGGGAAGCGTTAAGAAACGCGGTTGGTGTAGTCCAACATCTTCGCGATCCAAATCGCCGAGCGTCCCACGATCACATCACGATCCGTCCCGCGATCCAATCACGATCCGTCCCGCGAACTCATCACGATCCGTCCTGCGATCTCATCACGATCCGTCCCGCGATATCATCACGATCCGTCCCGTGAACTCATCACGAACGGTCTCGCGATCTTGTTCACGGTCCTTCCGATCTAGCGCCGAACGGACGACACCTTCGCATTCATCACACGTGCAGCTTGATGATGATATCCACCATCTTGATCCAGCAAGAGGAAGTGGAGAGGGAGAATAGTTCACCGGCAGCGTGACGACGCTCCGTTGATGGTGGTGGAGCAATTCCGGCAGGGCTTCGCCTAAGCACTGCGGAACCAGTCTAGTCTAGAGGAACTTGATCTAGAAGTAGGGTTTAGACGTAGCTGAAAATCCTTGTCAAAAAACCCTAAAACCACTCATATACATAGGAGGAGGGGAGAGGAGGCTGCGCCCAAAAGGAGGGATCTCCTTTGGTTCGGCCGAACCTAGTGGCGAGGAGTCCTCCTTCTAGTAGGACTCCTCCTCCCACAAGAGAGGTGGAGTTTGGGGAGGTTTCCACCCCAATTTGGTTTGCCTCTCTTTCCTCCTGAACATAGGCCTCCTTGGACGACCCAAATGGCCCACTATGGGCTGGTGGGTTGCCACATAGGCCCATGGGGTGGGTTGGCCCCACTGGTGGGCCCCCGGGACCCATTCGTCACTCCCGGTACACTACCGAAAATGCCCAAAACTTTCCAGAGTCCAAACACCACCTTCGTATATATCAATATTTACCTCCGGACCATTCCGGAGCTCCTCGTGACGTCCGGGATCTCATCCGGGACTCCGAACAGTCTTCGGTCACCACCATACATAACTCTATACAACCAAAACGTCACCAAACCTTAAGTGTGCAGGCCCTGCGGGTTCGAGAACTATGTAGACATGATCGAGACACCTCTACGGTCAATAACCAATGGCGGGACCTGGATGTCCACATTGGTTCCTAGAAATTCTACGAAGATCTTTTTCAGTCGAACCTCTATGTCAAGGATTCAGTTAATCCCGTATGATGTTCCCTTTGTTCTTCGGTATGTTACTTGCCCGAGATTCGATCGTCGGTATCTCCATACCTAGTTCAACCTTGTTACCGGCAAGTCTCTTTACTCGTTCCGTAATACAAGATCCCGTGACTAACACTTAGTCACATTGCTTGCAAGGCTTATTGTGATGTTGTATTACCGAGTGGGCCCTGAGATACCTCTCCGTCACACGGAGTAACAAATCCCAGTCTTGATCCATGCCAACTCAACAGACACCCTCGGAGATACCTATAGAGCACCTTTATAGTCACCCAGTTACGGTGTGACGTTTGATACACACAAGGTACTCCTCCGATGTCAGTGAGTTGCATGATCTCATGGTCATAGGAACATATACTTGACATGCAGAAAACAGTAGCAATAAACTGACACGATCATAAGCTACGTTTGTAGTTTGGGTCTTGTCCATCACATCATTCTCCTAATGATGTGATCCCGTTATCAAATGACATCACATGTCATTGGCTAGGCAACCTTAACCATCTTTGATCAACGAGCTAGTCTATTAGAGGCATACTAGGGACATGGTTTTGTCTATGTTTCCACACATGCATCTAAGTCTCCGATCAATACAATTATAGCATGGATAATAAACGATTATCATGAACAAGGAAATATGATAATAACTAATTTATTATTGCCTCTAGGGCATATTTCCAACACAAGGTACTCCGCTCGGGTTAGTGAGTTGCATGATCTCATGGTCATAGGAACAGATACTTGACATGCAGAAAACTGTAGGAATAAACTGATATGATCATATGCTATGTTTATAGTTTGGGTCTTGTCCATCACATCATTCTCCTTATGATGTGATCCCGTTATCAAATGACATCTCATGTCCATGACTAGGAAATCATAGACATCTTTGATTAACACATGTATATTAGAGGCATACTAGGGACATGGTGTTGTCTATGTATCCACACATGTATCTGAGTTTCCGGTCAATACAATTCTAGCATGGATAATAAATGATTATCATGAACAAGGAAATATGATAATAACTAATTTGTTATTGCCTCTAGGGCATATTTCCAACAAGTGGAGTGCTCGGTGAAGCATGTGCTCGACCGAGGGAAGGGCGCTAAGCTCTACACCCTTTCTCTCTCCAGCCTCAGCTAGAGCCTTTTCCGAGGTTTCGAGCTGGGACTTATCCAGGGCTGCCTCCTTATCCGGGGCGTCCAGATGCTCTTGCATCGCGACACCGTCGGCCTTCGCCTGGGACACCTCAGAGTCCCGGTCGGCGAGCTGGGCCTTGCATGTCTTGAGGGCCTTCCGCTGCTCACGCAGCTGTTCCTCAAGCGCAGACTTCTCTTCCTGAAGAATCTTCAAACGAGACTCCGCCTCGTCACGACGCCCCTCAGCACACGTTGTGTCGGATAGCGCCGCTATGAGGTCTCCTTTGGATGATGCGGCCTCCTTCTCGATCCTCACCACGACGGTCTCGGCCTGGCCGTAGGCCACCACGACAGAGGCATTGGCCCGGAGCCACCCAGAAAGGAGCTCCACGAGCCTGCTCGCGAGGCGATCGTCAACACCCGTGAGGGCATCCCAAACTTGACCCAGAGCGGTGAAGGCCCCATCCAGGACATCGTGGCTACGCGAATAGGTCACCAAGGCCTCCCCAAAGGACCCGCCTGCGTGACCACAGGCGGTGTCTCCTGGGAGACGGTAGCACGAGGAGCAGGAGACTTCGGAGGCTGCACAGCGATCGTGGGCAAGACGAATGCAGACGGATCGACGCGTGGCTGGCCCTCGGGGGCTAGCCCTTCGGACAGCGTCAATGACACACCACTAAGAGTAGGAGCGACCACACCAATAGGCATCGGGGGCTCAGGGTCTCCGCGCCGGTGACCGGCAGGGCTGCTATAACTCATATTTCTCCCTAAGTGGTTTTGGTGATTGATGACAGTGCCTTTGTGGACTAATCTTGTGCATTGAGCATTTCAGATATCTCATGTCTAGGCACGAGATGATTCAGTGCCCCTTGGAGCCTATCGAAGACGGTTGTTCTCTACGGTTCCTTTCAGTGGATTTGAGTCGTAGGAAAGCCGTACTATTAAGAGGGGGTCCACTTCGGAAAGGTTTGGGTGGAATCACGTACACATCTATTCCTTTGCACCATCTTTCCTTCGTTTCAATGGAGCCCCAGCTCATTTTTCATCCTGTGCAAAGTGAAAGCCTGCGGGGGGTTGCTTTCAGTGGCCAACGGTAGTACCGCTCATGGGAGCGGTAGTACCGCAGGAGCTGGCGGTAGTACCGCTGGGTGGAGCGGTAGTACCGCTGCTCTTGCCCTGGAACTTACGCCTACGGTAGTAGGCGCGGATGTTAAGGAAAAGTTAAGAAGTGTTAGTTGCCTATTCACCCCCCCTCTAGTCAACCATATCGATCCTTTAAATTGGTATCAGAGCCACGTCTCTTTATTAGGGGTTTCACCACCCGAAGAGTATGGCTGGCGAAGGGGAGCGTGTGGGAGAACTTCCCGAGGCCATGGGAGTGAACACAGTCTCACACGAGGATTTGAACGAGGCCTTGTACTTACTACTCAAATCCTCCATGGCGACCGAGGTTCAATCCATGTTCAAAGATTTCCTTAATACTCTTAAAATGTCTACCGATGCGGTGCAAGTGGTAAAACCCACTAACTCGACATCGGACGTCAACTCCGGTAAGGAGGGGGCTAGTGCTGACAAGGATAATCATTCTCAAGGAGTGAATGGGTCGAGGAGCTTTGCCTCAGTTCCCCCTCCCGTGGTCCATGGAGGACCTATGCACCCACCTCATATAGTTAATCTTGGTCCTCCCACTAAACTTGTTAAGAATGATTTTGCTAACTGGGTTTTCAGTATCAAGTCTCATTTAGATCATAGATCTATTCATCTCATGAGAGTCACTAAAGAAGGATACTATCCTCATGATCCACACAATCTTACTCCAAGAGAACAAGTGGATAAACAGCTAAATTCTTCCGCCTTGTTCATACTCCAAGCTGCTATTCCCACTGAAGACCTACCTCACCTCTGTCCCATCACCATTGCTAAAGAGTGTTGGGAACACATCATTTGCATGTACAAGGGCAGTTCAAGCATTCAACAGTCAAACTATGAAGTTGTTCTTGATCAGTCAAATGAGTTTGTTATGATAGAGGATGAGGAACCGTGTGAGCTCTATAGAAGGGTGACCGCTCTCGCTGTTTCTCTCAAGGATCATGGCATCAAGGATGTGGATGATACTTGGATCAAGCATAAGTTTCTGAAGGCCATCATGCCCTACAACAAGGCCATGTACGCTGTCATCCGTCAAAGGACGAACTTTCACACCTTGTCCTCTGGTGATGTGTTGGATGAATTTATTGAATGAACATCATGAACACGACTGCTGACAATGCTCTCGCTCGTGTTCAACGGTCAATGAAATCCTCTCCCAATCTTGCTTTGAAGGCCAAGGTCAGTCAAGAGGAACAAGAAGAAGAAGAAGAAGAAGAGGGTTGCCCCTAGGAAACCAAATATGCTTATCATGAGCACATGGCTCTTGCGTCCAGACAATTTTGGGGCAACAAGAGAAACACAAGGCCCAACTTCTCCAAGAACAACTCAAATGGGTCAAAGGGCAAGCAACGTATGAGAACATGCTACAACTATGGTAATGTAAGTCACTTTGTGGTGGATTGTCCAAATGAGAAGAGGGGAGATAATGGTGGCAAGCTCATTCACAAAGATAAAGCCAAGTCATTCCCCAACAAAACCAACTTTATCAAGAAGGCTCCTCACAAAGTATTGGTGGCTCAAGAAGAGTGTGCCTCGGATGATGATGTTGATGACGAAGACACAAGCAGTGGAAGAATGGCAATGGCATCCATGGCAATTGCTTCCTCTACCTCATCAAAGGTGTCACTCTTCTACGCCCCCAATGAGGACATCATCGCAAGGTGCCTCATGGCTAAAGGTATCACTAAGGTAACCTCCAACGTCAAAACCTCACACATTAAGACATCTATTTCTTCCACCCTGTCTCTAGAATGTGTGGATGAACATGAGGAGGCAAAAGAGGACAAAAATGAGTTTGACAAATTCATGTGTAAACTAAAGGGAGAGTCCAAGAAGCACTTCATTGCTCTCTTGGAACAACTTGGTGAGGTCCATGACACTATTGAGTCTCAAGAAGAATTTCTTGAGGAGTTGATAGGCCATAGTCGTGATTATGCCGATGAGATAGTAGATCTATCGATTGCTCTTGAGGAAGTCACAAAATGATGACCTTGCTCAATTACGTAAAGATTATGATCATGCTATTGTTCTTAACCGTGTGCTCAAGTCTAAAAAGGTTGCACTTAGGGTTGACCATGATCGACTCAAGGATGAGCTTGACACACTTGACAATGCTCACAAGGCATTGAAGTGTGCTCATGCCTCTCTTAAGGAGTTGCATGATCAACTCCAAGTGAAACTTACTAAGGAAATTGCCATGTGTCCTCCTTTTGTTCTAATTGATAATGCATCTGCTACTAACCCGTGTTGTGAGCATGCACATCTTGTGGAGGAAAATGCTAATCTACAAGAGCATCTTGAAAATGGCTTGGTGACGTGTATCCAAGGTGAGAAGACGCTCAATGACCTTTTGAGTAATAATCAGAAGGAAGTTGTGGCAAAATAAGGTGTGGGGTTTGTACCGAAAAACAATAACAACAAGAAGGTGAACACCAAGGAAGTTGCACCACTCAAGGAAACCTTTGTAAGATCAGGAGAAGGTCCTCATGAGAAGAAGAAATACAAATCTATAGTTGGGAATGCCAAGAAGGACAAGAACACCCACCTCAACAAGACTGATGACTTTAAACCCTCTTATGTTTTGTGTCATGCTAGTGATGGGCATGTTTATGCCAAATATGTTGGTTCTTCTTATGAGTACATTGAATGGTGTATTTTGTTTCCTAAGACCCTTGTTGCTAACAGGAAAGGACCCATTAAAGAATGGGTACCTAAAGCCAAACATTGATCTCTTGTAGGGGTTTGCTTCCGGAGGAACATCATGGTTGCTCGATAGTGGAGCAACAAATCATATGACCAGAAGCAAGGACTTGGTGGTGGACGTTCATCCTGACACATCAGTGGCCACCCAAGTCTCATTTGGTGATGATGCAATTTCAAAGGTATTAGGTCTTGGCAAGGTGATAATCTCTCCGGAACTCTCCATAGAGAATGTTATGATTGTTGAGACCCTTGCATACAATTTACTTTCAGTACATCAACTCACAACCATGGGTTTTAGTACATTCATTGGTATTGACTCCGTGAGCCTTTTGTGGAGCAAGACTCTTAAAGTAGATTTTGTTTGGCATGTCGAGAACGGTCTCTATGTGGTGAACTTCTCGGAGCAGACCACTAAGACCGCGACTTTCTTAATGGCTAAAGTTGATGTGGGATGGCTCTAGCATCGCCGGCTAGCCCATGCCAATATGAGAGCTTTGCAAAGTCTCCTCAAAGGGGATCACATTCTTGGACTAACAAACGTGAGTTTTGCCAAAGATTGTGCTTGTATCGATGGAAAGCTACATGAAAAGGCTCATCCAACAACTACAATCTACTCAAAGAGGACCTTAGAGCTCCTTCACATGGATCTCTTCGGCCCTCCATCTTTTGACAGTCTTGGTGGAAGAAAATATTGCTTGGTGATTATGGATGATTACTCGAGATATACTTGGGTTTATTTCTTCAAGAAGAAGAGTGAGACCTAACAGACCGTCATCAACTTTGCAAATGAAGTCCAACATCAACATGATGCGAACATTTTGATGATTAGAAGTGACAACAACACTAAGTTCAAGAATTACACTCTAAATGAGTTTCTTAGTGATGAAGGGATAAAGCACCAATATTCCACACCTTACACCCCTGAACAAAACAGTGTTGCTGAGAGGAAGAACCGGACATTCATTGATGTGGCAAGAACCATGATGACGGAGTTTAAATCTCCATACAACTTTTGGGCCGAAGCCATTAACACAGCGTGTCATGCATCTAATCGGTTCTATCTCCGCAAAGGCTTGAACAAGACTCCTTATGAGATTGTTACCGGGAACAAGCCCAACCTCAAATACTTCTGGGTGTTCGGTTTTAAGTGTTTCATTCTCATGAAAGGTGCTCGTTTGTCTAAATTTGAATCTAGAGCCCATGAGGGCATATTTGTTGGTTATGCTGCGAACTCTCATGCTTACCGTGTCCTCAACAAGTCCACGGGACTCATTGAGGAGATGAGTAATGTAGAGTTTGATGAAAATAATGGCTCCCAAGTGGAGCAAAGTGGTCTTTGTGATGTAGGTGATGAAATTCCTCCCCAAGCCATAAGAAGAATGGGCGTGGGATACTTCCTACCCATTGAGGAACCCCTTGTGGTCAAAGGAGAAGGACAGTGTTCCACTCAAGTGGAACCATCACCAACGCAAGCCCACACGCTTCCGAAGAACAAAATGAAGGTCCTCTACTACATGGACAAGATCAAGGGCAAGATCAATCTACTGATGATGGTGTTTCACCAAGTGATGCCCAAGATCAAGTTCCTATCTCCGAGCAAGCTCAATATCAAGATAATCTTCAAGATCAAGAGCAATCTCACAATGGCGCTCAAGATCATCAAGATGACGACTCTCAGAATGTTGTCTCTCAACCTTCCATGGAGGAAATCTTAGAGAGACGAGCCGCCAAGAATGCTGCCAAGCTCAAACTTAGACAACATCTGTTGGAGAACGTCTACGAAGACTTGCAAAAAGGGGTAACCACTCGTAAACAATCAACAAACTTTTGTGAACATCACGCGTTTGTTTCTTGCATTGAGCCCCTTAAGGTTCAAGATGCGCTCGAGGATATGTAGGGGGTTGAAGCTATGCACGATGAACTCAACAACTTCGAGCGCAACCAAGTGTGGCGACTGGTGCCAAGACCTAAGGAGAATCACAATGTCATTGGAACTAAATGGATCTTAAAAAACAAGCAGGATGTGAACAGTATTGTCATTCGCAACAAGGAAAGATCGGTGGCACAAGGAGACTCCCAAGTCGAGGGTATCGACTACGATGAAACTTTTGCTCCTGTTGTTCGCCTTGAATCTATTCACATGTTGCTTGCATATGCCTCTCATCATAACTTTAAATTATATCGAATGGATATCAAGAGTGCTTTTATTAATGCCCCTCTTAAGGAGTTGTTATATGTCAAGCAACCCCCGGGGTTCGAGGATCCCAAGTTCCCCAATCATGTATATGTTCTCGATAAGGCTCTCTATGGCCTTAAACAAGCCCCACACACGTGGTATGAGCACCTTACCGAGATGTTGCAAGACCGTGGGTTTGAAATTTGGAAAATTGATCCCACTCTTTTTACAAAGAGGGTCAACGAGAACTTGTTCATATGCCAACTATATGGTGATGATATTATTTTGGGTTCTCCTAACAAAGTTTTCAATGAAGAATTTGCCACTTTGATGACAAACAAGTTTGAGATGTCCATGATGGGAGAGTTGAAGTTCTTCCTTGGTTTCTAAGTCAAGCAACAAAGTCAAGGTACCTTCATCAGTCAAGCCAAATACACTCAAGACATTCTCAAGAGGTTCAAGATGGATGAGCTCAATCCTCCCAAGGCCAACACTCCCATGCCACTCAAATGCCATCTTGGCAGTGATCCCAATGCTACAGTGGTGGATCAAAAGGTATATCGCTCCATGATTGGATCCTTGCTTTACCTTTGTGCATCTAGACCGGATATCATGTTAAGTGTGTGTATTTGTGCACAATTTCAATCCGCACCTAAGGAGAGTCACCATGTGGTTGTCAAGCGAATCTTTCGATATTTGGCTCATACCCCAGACATTAGCTTATGGTATCCCAAGGGGGCTTCGTTTGATCTTGTTGGATATACTGACTCGGATTGGGAGGGAGACCGTGTGGATAGAAAGTCCACTTCCGGAGGCTTCCAATTTCTTGGTCGGTCTTTGGTAAGTTGGTCTTCAAAGAAACAAAATTGTGTTTCTCTCTCGTCCACCGAGGCCGAGTATGCAGCTGCTGCCAGCTGTTGTGCACAGATTCTCTAGATGAGGCAAACTTTAAAGGACTATGGTGTCAATTGTGACAAAGTGCCTCTTTATTGTGATAATGAAAGTGACATTATGATCTCCAGTAACCCAGTCAACATTGCAATACGAAGCATATTGATATTCGTCATCACTTCCTTCGGGAACACGTCAAGCGTGGAGACATCAATCTTATTCATCTGAGCACTAACGAACAACTTGCAGATATTTTTATGAAGCCATTAGATGAAGCAAGATTTCGCGAGTTAAGGCATGAGCTAAATATCATTGATTCGAGCAATGTGGATTGACTTAGTGCACACCTCCCCACACTCATCGTTATGTCTTGTCTAGGTGTAGGCATGGATTTTGGGGGAGTCTAGTTCTCTCATTGAACTATCCCTCCTCTTATTATGCATAAACTAATCAAAGTCTTTCACATTTGCCATTTTTGTTGGTTACTGTGCTTCAAAAGACGAGTCTTGGTCATGGGCCCCAGGATAATTCTTCGCGGTGCCATACCATCTAACTCAAACATAGGTGGCTCTAGGGTCACTGCTCTCTCTTCATGTGAAGTAGAGGCTCACTGTTTGGTCCTATTTTATTTTTTCTACTCCGGTGGACCATGCTCTTGTGTTTGTCTTGCATCATTGTTTTATCTTGTCTGTCGTTTTTGTGCGAAAAACTTTCTTTCTCTTCTTCTCTTTTCTCTTCGAAAATTTGCACTTTGTGGGCAGCACGGTATGACCGTGGAGACTCACGGTACTACCGCTAGGAATGGTACTACCGCTCGTTGAGCGGTACTACCGCGATGACCGCGGTACTATCGTGTCATCGAGTGGGCGTGGGGGTTAAGAGCCGATAGGGGGTTTCAATCTCCCCCATACCCCATTATCTCTTCCCCTCGCGTCTCTCTCTCTCTCAACTGGCGCCGGAGCACCTCGCCGGATCTCCGTCTCCGGCCACCCTCGTATTATTCCCTCCGGTGGGATCGTTCCCCACCTCATCCTATTGCCATGGACCTCGGTATTCCCCCGAACTCTTCTCGTTTTGCTTCTCTATTTTTGAATCTAGGTTTTGGGGAAATATGAGATGGTCTAGTGTTGTTTGATCCAACGTGTGCATGAGGAGATGGTTTGAGGGTGTTAGTGCAGTAGAAGTGCGTATTGATAGGATAAAACAGGATAACTTTTGATCTACGGTAGTACCAATTTGATATTTTGATCTGTGTTCATGCGAAACCCGCCCCGTGCGGTACTACCGCACCTGGTGTGATACTACCGCTCGTCGGGTGGAAGTAAATTTTTACTTCCGCTGCTGCCATGCTATTACCACTCACCGCGGTACTACCGCGTCTAGGGCTGTAGTAATTTTTTACTTCCACTTGCTGGGGGGCAGTAAATTTTTACTTCCGCTCCAGCCACGGTACTACTGCTCCTAGTGGTACTACCGCGTCTAGTGCAGTAGTAATTTTTTACTTCCGCTTACTGGGCAGCAGTAAAATTTTACTTCCACTCTAGCCATGGTACAACCGCTGCCAGCGATACTACCGTGTCTGGAGCGGAAGTAATTTTTTTACTTCCGGATGTACCACCGATACTGCCACTCGATCCGAGGCTACCTCATTTTGTCCTGTCTATTCTAACTTCTACATGGTTTTCATGTCTACTTTCGTCATCGCCTTACCTTTTTCGTTTGTCCATCGTTTTTGCCTTTTGTGACATAGGTGGTGGCTGTGGTTCCGGCTCTGTTCCAAGACGCTCGAATCCCTCTCGTGGCACTAGCTCCAAGCATCTCCGCAAACTCGATGCTCCCGAGGGATCCAATGACCCACCCCGCCATTTCAAGAGGACCGCATCCAAGCTCAAGCCACTAGTTGACAACTATGAGGACATGCCTCAAGCTGAGTTTCTGTCTTCATGGTTGATTGATCCCTATGTCAAACCAAGGGAAGTTTCCAGGGCCAATGAGTTGTTCTGGACCAAGCAGTAGTATCTCATCCACATTGATGTGATCAAGGGCAAGAATAATCTATGTGTTCCTGTCCAATACATTGATATGGATCATATGAGGAAGCATCCGACATACTTCGGTGAGGCTCTGGGTTTGGTGGAGCAGTTTGCTATCAAGGACATCATCTCGTTCCACCTTGACTTTGATCCCGAGATAGTGGGTTAGTTCTTTACCTCTGTCCACTTCCACACTGAGAGCAGCGGACCATGACTTGGATGACCAATGGCGAGAGACCGTCTGCCACCTGGAAGGACTTTATGGATCTGCTGAATGTTCCCTATTCAGGGCTTGATGTGCCACTTGGACTGCGCCCTCACGGCAACCCTCACCCAGCATGTAAGGAGCAGCTTGTGCCATTCTATACTGTGGAGACTTTACAATTTGGTGAGCAAGTTTCTGTGCTCAACCTGTTTCTTGATGTCATGCACCAGATCTTCCGCAACACTCTGTTTCCACACTAGGAAACAAGGACAAGGTGCACTCCTATCTGTTGGATATGTTGCTGCTATGTGAGAAAGGAAGAACTGAAGAACTTGACACCCTTGATGTGTCTCACATTATGTGGACTGAGCTTCGCACTGCTGTGTTTTATTGTAAGGTCCCCATTTATGGGCCCTACTTGTTCCTCCTGATTCGTACTACTTGGGAGAAGACCCTTTCGGGTGAGGAATTTCAGGACCACTTGTTTCTTCATGAGCCCATTCGTCTTCGTATGAAGGACTAGTGGGCCAACACCACCACTAGGCCAGCTCCTGCTCATATGGAAGTTGATGAGGATGAGATCGAAGAGGAGGAAGATGATAGTTCTGGGTCCTATATGCCACCATATTCTGAGCCATCTTGGGACAAGAATCTCTCTCACAAGATGAGGACCTTGTTCTGCATGCAGGCCGAGGGTCAGTATCAGGCTCACGTTGCTCGGAAGGAGAGTTGCCAGTGTGACAAGCGGATTCGAAGGAAGCTTGGCGAGACCATCTCGAGTGGGTCTGAGAAGGACAACACTCCTGAGGCCACTTGGATGGCAAAGCAGCAGTTCCAGTGGGCTGATTCAGATGCGGAGTCCATCCCAGGTGCATCAGAGGAGGAGCCAGATGACTGATCTTTCTGCATGGGAGCTACCACCTATGTGTTAGGTGTCCTCTCTACCTTTTTGCGTCTCGATGCCAAAGCGGGAGAGAGTGTAGGGTTTACGAATATTTGCGTTGTTTCGTCGTCTCTTTGCTTTCGTTGAACTTTGGTTTATGTCGTCTGTGTGTGTGTGACCAGGAGACTTCCTCTATCATATGGTGTGAGAGATATGCTATCACTCCTACCTTATTATTGTCTAGTATGATCCATACCTTGTGAGTCTACCTCGTATGTACCCTTATCTTCCTTCTCACATGCTATGCCTAGTTTCCATACTTAGTTTTGTTCATTATGTTGCAAGGATTGCATTGCTTATAAAATATAGGGGGAGTGTTGATCCTAGTGTGTGTGCCTTGCAGTCCAAAGCATATCTAGAGTATGCACACATCTAGGGGGAGCTTCTCTATATTTTGTAGGTCTTGGGTTTGCATATGCTCATTTTATATTTTTATGTGCAAATCCCGTATTGTCATCAATCCACCAAAAAGGGGGAGATTGTAAGGGCATATTTCTCCCTAAGTGGTTTTGGTGATTGATGAAAATGCCTTTGCGGACTAATCGTGTGCATTGAGCATTTCAGATATCTCATGTCTAGGCACAAGACGATTCAGTGCCTCTCGGAGCCTATCGAAGATGGTTGTTCTCTATGGTTCCTTTCGGTGGATTTGAGTCATAGGAAAGCCATGCTATTAAGAGGGGGTCTGCTTAGGACAGGTTTGGGTGGAATCAACACGTACACAACTATTCCTTTGCAGCACCTTTCCTTCGCTTCAATGGAGCCCCAGCTCATTTTTCATTCCTGTGCAAAGTGAAAGCCTGCAGTGGGTTTTCTTTCAGTGGCCAATGGTAGTATCGCTCAAGGGAGCGGTAGTACCGTAGGAGCCAGCGGTAGTACCGTTGGGTGGAGCGGTAGTATTGCTGTGTCCTGCCCTGGAACTTATGTCTACGGTAGTAGGCGCGGATGTAATTTTTTACATCCGCCCTATTACGGTAGTACCGTGATTCACGTCCGGTACTACCGTTTTGGACATTTTCGTAGTTTCGCCTTCTGCGGAGGTAGGCACGGAAGTAATTTTTTACTTCCGTCCATCTCCAGTGCCAGCCTCTGCCGACCATGCGGTAGTACCACATGGGCTCGCGGTAGTACCGCTCCGGCGGTTCTACCGCTTGTTTCCTAGTGCAATCGGCCAGAGCCTGTTACTCCCGTGTGAGCGGTAGTACCGCAAGTGGCAGCGGTAGTACCACAAGCCCTCATGGTAGTACCATGGGTTTTGCGTTAGTACCGCGACGCGCGGGGCTGAGGGTGTGGATAACGGTTGGAACTTGTCCCCCACTATAAAATGGAGGTCTTCTTCCCCAAGAAGCTCACCTCTTCCTTCCTAAAACTCCATTGTTGCTCTAAGCTCCATTTTAGCCTGATCTCTCTCCCTAGCCAATCAAACTTGTTGATTTCCTAGGGATAGGTTGAGAAGGCCTCGATCTACACTTTCACAAAGAGAAATTTGATTCCCCCACTAATCCCTTGCGGATCTTGTTACTCTTGGGTGTTCGAGCACCCTAGATGGTTAAGGTCACCTCGGAGCCACATTCCATTGTGGTGAAGCTTCATGGTGTCGTTGGGAGCCTCCAATTCAGTTGTGGAGATTTCCCCAACCTTGTCTGTAGAGGTTTGGTCACCACCTTCAAGGTCACGAATAGTAGAATCATGACATCTCACATTGTGTGAGGGCGTGAGGAGAATACGGTGGCCCTAGTGGCTTCTTGGGGAGAATTGTGCCTCCACACCGCTCCACCGGAGACATACTTACTCACAAGGGAAGGAACTTCGGTAACACATCCTCGTCTCCACCGGCTCCACTTTTGGTTATCTCGCACCTTTACTTCTTGCAAGCTTTTATTGTGATATATCCCTTGCTTGCTTGTGTACTTGTTGTGGTTAGCATCATATAGGTTATTCATCTAGTTCCACATCTAGCCAACTTATTTGATGCTAAGCCTAAATTATTAAGGAAAAGTTAAAAAGTGTTAGTTTCCTATTCACCCCCTCTAGTCAACCATATCGATCCTTTCAGCTGCCTTGCGAGCCTTCACCCCCTCGCCCATAGGTGCCTCGTCAGGCGATGACGCGCGACAGGAGCGGGCGGAGCATCGGAGGATGTCTTTGTCTTGACGCCTACCTTCTTCTTCCTCATCTTCGGCACGACGACATTCCTAGTTACCAGTCAAAGGAAGAATCATTAGCATGCAAGCTGCCGATAGGCGAGCAAAGCCGAAACGGGTACTAACTCCACAACGTCGATCCACTTCCTCTTCCCCTCCGCTCCGACGATGACTGCGACGCCCTCGCCTCTCTTGGAGAGGGCACCACCGCGCCGGGGGACAGGGGCAATATATGACGGAGCGGCTGCTGTAGGAACCGCCCCGGCCTCGGCCTCATCCACTTGGCCCGCGGGCTACGATCCAGGCGGGGACAAGGCCAACAGTTCAACTACCACGCCTGCAGAGGCAGTGCACACCGGAGGAGACTCAGCTCCACGCTTCTCGGGGGTCACCAGGCAGGCGGATCGCGTGGCATGAGGTGCCGGCACAACCCCCTGGGGACCTTAGCGGGACGCGGAGAGCCTGCAGCAGAAGCTTCAGCAGCATCGTCGTCGTCCTCAAGATCGCGCAAGAGCACGCTTTAGGACGGGGGAGACAACCCTGCCGGGTTGTCATCCACTGTCTTCTCCCAGTCCTCCCCGCCCGTGGTGTCGCCGGAGGACTGAAAGCACATTTGCTCCCTTGGTGGTTTTGGTAATTTATAACAACATATATGTCATTGAACTAATGTTTCCATCAAGTATATTTTAGGAAAAGTTCAGTGATGGGTTGGCAAAGAGATTGTGGAATACCCCAAGATGCAAAGAAATGGATCGGCAAAGCTTCAAGCAAGAGGGATCTACATTTTATATTTGTGAGAAATCACCTTGAGTCCATAGGAAAGTCAATACTATTAAAAGGGGGTAAAGTTTTGTTGGTGAACAAAATGCTCATACGTGCACAAGTGATAGTCACCAAAGACATCCACAAACCCTCCCACCAATGTATGTCCTAAGACAAACACCCAAATTCGGTGCAACCAACATTCCACATTCGGTGCCACCGATTCCAAAACCTAGATAGACTCTGCCAAACCCTAACCCTTCGGTACAATCGATACTTCTTTCGGTGCCACCGAGTTGGGATGCTACTTTCTGTTAAGCAAGTTCACTATTTCGGTCCCTCCGAGATTGTTGAATTGGCGTCAACGAGATTGGGCACTCTGACCATTGGTCACCTTATTGGTGCAAATTCAAAAGTTGCCACCTTTTGGTCACTTCGGTACCACCGAGATTAACACATCGGTGTCACCGAGTTGGTCATTTTGTGTGTAACGGTTGGATTTTTGGGGATGCCTATATATACCCCTTCACCACTACCTGCTCGGAAAAAAGAAGCACTGAGAAGCACTCAGAACCATTCCATACCTATCCTATCCATTTTCTAAGAGAGAACCAACTACCGTTGTGTTGAGGTCAAGATCTTCCACTCCAACCATATGGATCTTAATTTCTTGCCTCCCCAAGTTGCTTTCCACCAATCCCATCTCTTCTACCAAGCCATATCTGTGAGAGAGTGATTGTGTGTTGAGGAGTCTATCATCTTGAAGCACAAGAACAAGGAGTTCATCGACATTACCAAGCCTATTACCTTTTGGAGGGTGGTGCCTCCTAGATTGGTTAGGTGTTGCTTGGGAGCCTCCTACTTCGTCTTGTGGAGTGAACCAAGAAGTTTGTAAGGGCAAGGAGATCCCCTACTTCATGAAGATCTACCCCGAGTAAGGCTAGTCCTCCGTGGACGTAGGTCGTCATGGTATAGTCAAGGTTGCTTCTTCGTGGAACCTTCGTGGGTAGAGCCCTCCGTGGACTCTCGCGACCATTACCCTCCATGGGTTGAAGACTCCATGAACGTAGATGTACAATAGCACAACCTGTGGGAACCACTAGAAAAATCATCGTGTCAGCAATTGCGTTTTCTTTGCTTACCCTCTCTTTACTTACATGTGCAATGTCTTTAATTTCCGCTGCAATACTCTTAGACATGTATGTGTAGGGTGAACTTGACATACTATGAATGCTAAAATCTACCAAGAATTAAAATTGGGAAAATGTAGATTTTTATTTGGTCAAGTAATCTAATCACCCCCCTCTAAACCTACTTTCGATCCTACAAGGACACCGTCACTGGGGAGCCAAGGCCTTTGACTTGGGAGAGCCCTAGTTCGTTGAAGACATGCATCTTGCCGACCAAAGTGGCCGCATCATCACGGCAGTACAATGGGGCACAGGCCTTGAGGAGATCTCCGGAGTCCCCGTTGACTAGGGTTGCCACATCCATGCTCAATTCCTCAGGGGTTATGCACGCGGACCAAAGCCAGAGGCTATAGCCGCTGCCCTAATAGTCCCACAGGGACCTAGAGTGAGACTGGAGGGACGCCAGGCGCTCCGTCAAGAACTCCTTCACTATCATTCCCTAGTCAGCTTCCTGGCACTGATGTCGTGAGAAATCTTCTCCAAGACGGGTTTGGCCCGGGGGTCATAAAGCTTTGCGGAGATCCACACGGAGGTCTTCTCCGGTAGCCCCTTCGGCAGCTCCAAGCGTGGGTTGGGAATGCCGAGGTCCATGAAGACCCAGCGGTGCCGGAAGTTCTCCACCTTCTTGCCGCCCTTCAATAGCATGTTACCACTCTGGACCGCGACGAAGGAGACGCATGCCTATCGTTGGGTGCCGTCTTGCACATGCAAACTGAAGAAATGTCGGAAGAGGGCTACCGAAGGCTTCATGCCCACGAAGGCCTCGCAGTAAAAGGCGAAGACGGACAAGAGAAGGATGGAGTTGGTTTGAAGGTGCAGGGCTTAAATCCCGTTGTGGTCGAGGATGGCAGTGAATAATGAGGAGAAAGGCGGGACGAGATTGGCAAAGACGCTATGAAGGAAGAAGGGATAGGCTGACCTGGACGAGGGACGCCTCTCCGAGGAGCCGCCCCATATCAAGGTCCACCCGCACTTGTTGGTCCTGTCCGTCGTCGACGGGAGCACCGGGACAAGGTCTCCATCCCTGGCAATGGTGGACTCGGAAAGCGCCGGTGAGATGGGAGCAGAGGCTGAGCTCTGGGCCTCCGGCTTCGGGTTGCCGGCTGGAGCCATTCAGAAGGAAGACGGAGCGACACCGGATCTGGAGAGGTCTCAACTTAGGCCGGGATCTGGGAACAAGAGCAGGCTCATAGAAGATGAAAGCAATAATGGCTCAGTGCTGGAAGTTAGGCTTTTGTCGATTTGAGCGGTGGCCGAGAGGGCATCCAACGTCAGCCGCATGACGCGTGTCTGTCCAGATTCCTTAGGCATTTGTGCCCCGTGGCCCTTCGGGCGTCCTTAAGGCTTCGCCCTGAAGCCAGCTCGAGTGCGCCTTGGGCCCCGGGGCTACTGTCTGTGTTTTGGGAACTGGGGTACCTAGACTTGCGTGCCTACGGACCAGGACATGGCCCACCTCATCGACCAGGCATGGCTCCACTCAAGACAAGGCCCTCGCAAGGGCCCTGGGCTCGCAAGGAAGGACGACACCAAGACCAGCGAGGATAGGCCTCCTCCATCTCCCTCTAAAACAGAACCCGACCTTTAGAGTCAAACATGGCGTAGGGAAGGACATGCGGGCGCCAGCGCGCCAGGCGGTGCAGTTTCCTCTTTGATGCAAAGGGAACAAGTACGTACGCCGGTTCCCGAAGTGCCACCCAAAGGTTTGCATTCCAGTGCAACAAGACCACGACCACGAGCCCCGCGGGGCGAATGTCATCATCGATCCCACCACCGCATCATCGACAACCGCTTTGCATGCGAAGACTACCTTTGGACAAGGCGCGGATGTACTCCTGTCCCCCTCCAAATTTGTCCATTGTGGGATCCCTTCCCGCCATTGTGATAAGGGAAGAGGACTCGGTCCACCGCTATATATAGAGGCTAGTCCACACCGTAGAGGAGGACGGATCCACGACTTAGCCACTCAACAAACCACGAGACAAGGCAGAGAGCCAAGAACACCACTTGAGCTCCCTCGCGAGGCTCGAGCCCACTGTACTAGTTCATCCACCACACCTCCCTGAGAGGCAATCCACCAAAGCAGGAGTAGGGTATTATGCTTTACAGCGGCCTAAACCTGGGTAAACTGCCGTGTTCATCTTCATCCTCGTCATCGTGCGAGTTTGCCATAGTATTCATCGAGTAGTGAGCTTGGTTGGGCGACACTGCAGGGGATCTTCGCACGTGCCCCTGTGTTCAAACCTTGAGGGTTTTGTGGAGCCCAAAATCCGACAAAGACACCATAACTACTTATCATGGCATTTCCATAGGCATTCCGAGATATATTTCCATGCAAGTTCCACAGTTACATCATATGACTAGTCCTTTCATTGTCATATTGCTTTGCATGATCATATAAGATGACATAGTATTTGTGGCAAGCACACCATTCATTATTTTTTGATACATGTTATGCTTGATCATCGCATATCCTGGTACACTGCCAGATGCATTCATATAGTCATATTACTTTATCAGTTTTTCATATCGAGTTGTAAGTAAATAAAAGGGTGATGATCATCACTATTAGGGCACTGTCTCAGTGAGGAAAGGATGATGGAGACAATGCTTCCCCCACAAGTCGAGATGAGATTCTGGACGAAAAACAAAACAAAACAAAAATAGAAAAAATGAGAAAAATAAACAAAATAATAAAATAAATGAGAGAAAAGAGAGAAGGGACAGTGCTACTACCTCTTTTTCCACACTTGTGCCTCAAAGCGGCATCTTGTTCTTCATATAGAGAGCCTCTTGTTTTGTCACTTTCATATGCCAGTGGAAATTTTTCATTATAGAAATTGGCTTATATATTCCGATGGCGGGGTTCCTCAAATGCCCGAGGTCTTCATGAGCAAGCAAGTTGGATGCACACCCACTTATATTCCATTGAGCTTTCATACACTGGTAGCTCTAGTGCATCCGTTGCATGGCAATCCCCACTCCTTGCATTGATATCTATTGATTGGCATCTCCATAGATCATTGATACGCCTAGTTGATGCGAGTCTGTATTATCCACTTTTACCCCTTTGAAACCTACCACCATATTATATTCCACATTTATGCTATATCCACGGTTCACGCTCATATATTGAATGAGTAATAAAAAGTTGAGGAACATTAAATAGTACTCCCTCCGTAAACTAATATAAGAGTGTTTAGATCACTATTTTAGTAATCTAACCGCTCTTATATTAGTTTATAGAGGGAGTATGATCCAATTGTCTGACTTGACACTGTGGTTCTTAACATTTCTATTTTTGTGGTGAAGACGGATCCATGCTAAACTTATATGATAAAATGAATAAAGAGTTAACATTCTTAAATGAACGTATATTTTGTAACTTGATGATTATGTTACTTATGCTTATGAATATTCCTATATTGATGTTTATTAATCCATTGTTCCTCAGTGATCAAACCTGCAAAAGATTACATATTGGATAGCATGTCACATTTTTTTTTATCATTTACCTACTCGAGGACAAGCAGGAATTAAGCTTGGGGATACTGATACGTCTCCAGTGTATCTATAACTTTTGATTGATCCATGCTATAATATTATCATTCTAGAATGCATTTTGGGCAATTATGTGTCAGTTTATTATTTTTGAGCACTAACCTATTAACCCAGTGCCAAGTGCCAGTTGTTGTTTTCTGAGTGTTTTTAGCTTTTCAGGTTTACAATACCAAACGAAGTCCAATTGCCATGAAACTTCTTGATGATTGTTTATGGACCAAAAGAAAACTTGGAAGCTTTGGGAGAATACCAGAGGCCACACGAGGGAGGTAGCACACAACAGGGAGCGCCTAGGGGGGTGGTCACGCCCTGATGTGTGCTGGCCCCCTTGGGAGCGTCCTGATGCCCCACTCTTGCCTATAAATTCTAACAAATACCCGAAACCCTAGAGAGCCTCCCAAAGCACTTTTTCCACCACCGCAAGTCCCTGTTCCGCCGTATGCCCATATGGAGCCCTGTTTTGGTGCCCTGTCGGAGGGGGATCAATCATGCAGGGCCTCTACATCAACCTTTATACTCCCATGGTGATGTTTGAGTTGTATACCACAGGCCTATGGGTCCATAGTTACTACCTATATGGCTATCTCTTTGTGTCTTGACTGTCAGTACAATCTTCACCACATCTTCGTGTCAGGGCACGATGCACTTGATCACCGATGGGGCCACAGACCCCTTTGTGGTTTGGCAGGGGTGAGGTCGCATGCACAAAGAATGAAGGTAGTGAGACAACATGACAATGAGACGCTTGTGTTTTACCCAGGTTCGGGTCGCTAAAAAGCGTAAACGCCTGCTCCTGCTTGGGTGGATTGATCAGAGGAACACGAAGCACACGCAGCGCTCGAACCCGACAAGGGCTGCCTTTGAGGGAGCTGCTACATGAGTACAAGTGTCCAAAGGTCCGAATCCTTAGCTAGGTTTCCTTGGGCCTCCTTTTATAGGTCAAGGGGCAACCGCAATGGAAAAATAGCACTTACATAATGATTAGATAGCCAATAGTGCTATCATACTTAACTCTGGCACTGAGGACAAATGCCATAAATGCTAGTCTAGGTGGCATGCATGGATGCATTCCCGACAGGCTTCTACCACCGCTTAGGTAACTATTGCACCACATCTTGACACGCCTTTGGACGGGTGTCAAGGGTGCATAATTTTTCATCCAGGGTCTCGCCACATGCTTAGAGAGAGGCACTTAGGAACATGGGGGCTCAACACCGCATCGGCAATTGACCAGCGTTGCGATGCGATGGAGCGGTGGCCGATCGGCCCGTGCTTGCCGGGTCTTCCTCAACGTGTATGCGCCTTAGTCCCAGGCAGGCATCGGGGACGAGCTTGGCATGGCCAGGGCCTGTCCTGGGCTGTTGCATTGACATTGCCGGCATTGCTTAGCCTGCAAAGGTCGCCTCTGCCAAACTTTTGGTCTTGGATACTAGTTTGCTTTGTATTTGTGTTGATAGGTTCCATTGTTGCTGCCTGTGCATAAGTCAGGGGCATCGGTACCCCAATCGTGGTGCTCTGACAGGAGCCCCCTGGTCTGGCCCAAATGCGCTCGCCCAACGCCGTTGGGTCAGACCCAAAATTTATGCACAGGCATGCAATGTAAGGAAGTAACATCCAACTTTCGAGCCATCACTTACCCACTACCTCAGGCTGTTTCTGCCACGCATGCCACATGGATTGTGAGGATTTTTTGGTGGGTGCGCATGAATTAAAGGCGTGGCAGTGGCAGGAACTGCAGCGCTAGGGATTGGATCAATGGAGCGGTTACCTATTCGCCCGTGAACGTGGGTAGCGGGATTGGTGGGGATGGGCAGCCGCCTTGGAGCGGAGGAGAGATAGCCCCCATGCCCTCCCCAATAAATCGAGGGGTCACAACAGACAATGCTCATCCATCCCCTTCTCCTACTCTGGCCCAAGTTCATAGAGCTTGCCCTTCTTCTACCACCATGATGAGGGGGTGAGGACGATCCCTAGCCTCCATCGCAGCGACGAGAGTCTCCTCTCGGGATCATGCTGCCGCTTCAGCCACGGTGGATGAGGGTGGTCCCAGTGCGCGTGGTGGGAGTGTTGGAAGAGGTCGACGCTGGTGGGGGGCTCGCGGCCGGGGGAGGTGGTGTGCCGCACCTGATCCTCCTCCTCCGACAGATTCTCCCCCAGCAGTAGGTCATACCGAGGGTTCGACATTGGAGTTCGTTGATATGTCTCCAACATATCTATAATTTTTGATTGTTCCATGCTATTATATTATCTATTTTGGATGTTTTATATGCATTAATATGCTATTTTATATTATTTTTGGACTAACTTATTAATCTAGAGCCTAGTGCCAGTTTCTATTTTTTCCTTGTTTTTGAGTTTCGAAGATAAGGAATATTAAACAGAGTCCAAACGGAATAAAACCTTCAGAAAGATTTTTTCTGGAAAATATGGAAGCCACGAGACTTGAGAACCAAGGCAGAGGATCTGTCATGGGGCCACAAGCCCGCTTGCCGCGGCCAGGGGGGCACCCGTGCCGGGCAGGCTTGTGGGCCCCTAGCACCTCCGCTAACCCTAATCTTCATCCTATAAATACCCAAATATTCCATCATTATCAGAACGAGCCACGAAAACAATTTTCCTCCGCCAGAAGCCTCTATTCGCGAGAGATCCAATCTTGGGGCCTTTTCCGGTAATCTACCGGAGGGGGATTCGATCACGGAGGGCATCTACATCAACTCCATTGCCCCTCCGATGATGCGTGAGTAGTTCACCACAGACCTACGGGGCCATAGCTAGTGTCTAGATGGCTTCTTCTCTCTCTTTGCTGCTCAATACCATGTTCTTCATGATCATCATGAAGATCTATCCGATCTAATACTCTTTTGCGGTGTGTTTGTCGAGATCCGATGAATTGTGGGTTTATGTTCAGATTATCCATGAATATTATTTGAGTCTTTCCTAAATTCTTATATGCATGATTTCATATATTTGCAAGTCTCTTCGAGTTATTGGTTTGGTTTGGCCAACTAGATTGGTAATTCTTGCAATAGGAGAAGTGATTAGTTTTGGCTTCAATCTTGCGGTGTCCTCACCCAGTGACATAATAGGGGTAGCGAGGCACGTATTGTATTGTTGCCATCAAGGGTAAAAAGATGGGGTTTTCATCATATTGCTTGAGTTTATCCCTCTACATCATGTCATCTTACCAAATGCGTTACTCTGTTCTTCATGAACTTAATACTCTAGATGCAGGCAGGAGTCGGTCGATGTGTGGAGTAATAGTGGTAGATGCAGAATCATTTAGGTCTACTTGTCATGGACATGATGCCTATATGCATAGTAATTGCCTTGGATATCTTCATAACTATTCGCTTTTCTATCAATTGCTCAACGGTAATTTGTTCACCCACCATAATACTTGCCATCATGATAGAAGCCATCTAGTGAAACCTATGACCCCTGGATCTATTTTACATAATCCAAAAACACCAAAAATACTTGTTGCATTGTTTTTACTTTTAGTTTTACTTTCCGTTCAGGCATCCTATTATATCTATCTCTACTAGATCTCATCCTTGCAAATAACCGTGAAGGGATTGACAACCCCTTTATAGCGTTGGGTGCAAGAGTTTGATTCCTTATGTAGGTATATCTATTGGTGGCTCGCTTGTGTCTCCTACTGGATTGATACCTTGTTCTCAAAAACTGAGGGAAATACTTATCTACTTTGCTGCATCAAACCGTTCCTCTTCATGGGAAACCAATGCATGCTCGAGAAGTAGCAAGAATGATTTCTGGCGATGTTGCCGGGGAGATACATAGCAACTCAAGATAATAACTCTCTCTTGAACTTGCCAATTTCTGGTTTGGTTGCGGGGAGATCGACATCAAGCTGTTTTATTCGCCCTTTCTTTTTCATTTGGTTGTGGGTACTCCATCATCATATACCAGGTTCCTAATCAAAAATCTCATATCCTTGCAATTACATTATTTGCCATTTGCCTCTCGTTTTCCTCTCCCCCACTTCACAAATTTGCCGTTTTATTTGCCCTCCCTTTTTCGTTTGCCTTTTTCTCGTCGGATCCCTTGTTTGCTATGTTTGCTTGTGTTGCCATGTGCCTTCTATTTGTTTGCATCTTTGCTTGTTAAAAATCTATTGATATGGATCCTCATCCACTTGCTAATCTTTTCAAAAGACCAAACTGTGATGAACCAATTGCTAGTGAGTTGAGTGGACTTGATTATCTCTATGAAGTTTGTTTGAAAATCATGAATCTGAAAATTTTGATGAAGTCTTGAAAGAAGAAATTTGTAAGGAGATTCATGATAGTTCCTTGAATGAAAAGCATGATTTCCATGTTGTTATTATGAATTCTTTGAATATCCATAAGGCTAATGATATGCAAAACCACAAGCTTGGGGATGCTATGCTTGATGAATATGATATTGTTTGTTCCCCATGTTTTGGTCATGACACGTATGCTATAATTGATCATGAAAATAATGCTTTGTGTGATAGTTATATTGTGAGATTCCTTCATGATGCTACTGAAATTTATTATGAGGGAGGAACATATGCTTGTAGGAGTTGCAATAATACCAAGTTTCCTCTCTATGTGTTCAAAGTTTTGAAGGTATGCTTGTTTTGCCTTCCTATGCTAGTTCATTCTTGTTCCCATAAATTGTTTGCTCACAAAATCCCTATGCATAGGAAGTGGGTTAGACTTAAATGTGTTTTTAATGCTATTCATGATGCCCTTTTGCATATCTCAATTACTATTTTTTATGTGAGCATCATTGAAATCGTTATGCCTAGCTAGGGGCGTTAAACAATAGCGCTTGTTGGGAGGCAACCGAATTTTATTTTGCTTTTTGCTTTTTGCTTATTTTTTGTGTGTTTGGACCATTATTAATTCTGTAGTAATTTTTTTTGTGTTTTTATTAGTGTTTGAGCCAAGTAAAACCTTTGGGGTGATCTATGGTAGTTGTTGATTTGATCTTGCTGAAAAACAGAAACTTTTGGGCTCAGTCCAGGAATTTTCTAATTTTTTCAGAGCGTCGAATTGATCTGAAATTTTTAATAAAGATTTATGTGCAAATTTTCATGATTTTCATAATTTTAAGGAATTTTTAAATTTACATAAGTATTCGAAGTTTACAGATTGCTACAGACTGTTCTGTTTTTGACAGATTCGTTTTTCTTTGTGTTGTTTTCTTATTTTGATGCATCTATGGGTTGTATCGGGGGTTATGAGTCATGTAAAAGTTAAAATGCAGTAGGTATTACACAAATACAACTTAATAAGGAGTTAACAACAGTACCTATAATGGTGATTTATACTTTTATAGTAACGGATCTCATGAGTTTTTTTGTTGAGTTTTGTGTTGTGAACTTTTCAAGTTTTGGGTGAAGATTTGATGGAATATGGAATAAAGAGTGGAAAGAGCCTAAGCTTGGGGATGCCCAAGGCACCCCAAGTCATATTCAAGGATACCAAAAATCCTAATCTTGGGGATGCCCCAGAAGGCATCCCCTCTTTCGTCTTCAATCCATCGGTAAATTTACTTGAGGCTATATTTTTATTCACCACATGATATGTGTTTTGCTTGGAGAATCTTGTATGATATGAGTCTTTGCTTGTTATTTTTCCACAATCATATTTTCTTCACACATCTTTAGAGAGAGGCACGCTCAATCATGAATTTTTTAGAATACTCTATATGCTTCACTTATATCTTTTGAGCTAGGGAATGTTGCTCTATTGCTTCACTTATATCTTTTTAGAGCATGGTGGTGGTATATTTTATAGAAATTATTGAACTCTCATTCCTCACATATATTATTTTGAGAGTTTCTTAAAACAACATGGCAATTTGTTTAGGTTATGAATTTACTCCTAATATAATGGCATCCAAGAGGGATATAATAAAAACTTTCATATTAAGTGCATTAACAACTATGATAAGTTGGATTCCTTGCATATAGTTTTGAGATAATAGGGATGGTAATATGAGAGTCATGCTAGTGAGTAGTTGTGAAATGGAGATATACGTGTGTTAAAGCTTGTGATTCCCGTAGCATGCACGTATGGTGAACCTCTATGTAACGAAGTCGGAGCATGACTTGTTTAATGATTGTCGACCTTTGTGTGAGGGTCACGAGCGCGCGATGGTTAACTCCTACCATCCTCTACCCTAGGATCATGTGTCTAATGCTTTGTTTGTTGACTAATATACTTTTGCAATAAGTATGTGAGTTCTTTATGACTAATGTGAGTCCATGGATTATATGCATCCTCACCCTTCCATCTTTGCTAGCCTCTCTAGTACCGTGCAACTTTTGCCAGTACATCAAACCCTCCTTCCTCAAAACAGCAACCATATATTCCTCAAAACAGCCACCATACCTACCTATTATGGCATTTCCATAGCCATTCCGAGATATATTGCCACTCAACTTCCACCATGCAGTTTTTCTATGACTTGCATCATCACTTCATATTGCATATAGAGTTTTATCTTGTCATAGGAATCGAGTTGTAACTTCTTTTTCTTTGAGTTATACGTAAATAAAATTGTGATGATTTTTCATTAATAGTGTATTGTCCCATGAGAGAAAAGGATGATGGAGGCTATGACTCCCACACAAGTTGGGACGAGTATCCGGACTTTACAAAAAAATAAAAGAGGCCAAAGAAGCCCACCAAAAAATATAAAAAAATGAGTGAAAGAGAGAAGGGACAATTGCTACTATCTTTTTCCACACTTGTAATTCAAAGTAGCACCATGATCTTCATGATAGAGAGTCTCGTATTTTGTCACTTTCATATAACTAGTGGATATTCATTTTGCATGACCACTTAGTTTTCTTTTTAATCTTTCATACAATTATAGCTCTAAGTGCATTTGTTGCACAACAATCCATACTCACTCACATTGATATCTATTGATGGGAATCTTTATAGCCCGTTTATACGCCTAGTTGATGTGAGACTATCTTCTCCTTTTTCCCTTGCACCCCCACCATATTCTATTCCACCTATAATGATATATCCATGGCTCACGCTCATTTATTGCGTGAGAGTTGAAAAGGTTTGAGAACACCAAAAGTTTGAAACAATTGCTTGACTTGTTCATCAGGGTTGTGCATGATTTAGATACTTTGTGTGGGGAAGATGGAGCATAGCCAGACCATATGATTTTGTAGGGATGACTTTCTAAAGCCATGTTATTTCGAAAGGGCACGACTACCTTGTTGGTGTGCTCGAATTATTACTGTTTTTATGTCAATATTAGACTATTTTTTTGAATCTAACATATCTAAATATTCATACCAAAATTAATAATATTGCATGGATAAATATGTTGGGTGGCATTCCACATCAAAAATTCTATTCTTATCATTTACCTACTCGAGGAAGAGCAGGAATTAAGCTTGGGGATGCTGAGACATCTCCAACATATCTATAATTTTTTGATTGTTCCATGCTATTATATTATCTGTTTTGGATGTTTTATATGCATTAATATGCATTAATATGCTATTTTATATTATTTTTGGGACTAACCTATTAATCTAGAGCCTAGTGCCAGTTTCTGTTTTTTCCTTGTTTTTGAGTTTCATAGATAAGGAATATTAAACGGAGTCCAAATGGAATAAAACCTCCGGAAAGATTTTTTCTAGAAAATATGGAAGCCACGAGACTTGGGAACCAAGGCAGAGGAGCTGCCACTGGGCCACAAGCCCGCTTGCCGCGGCTAGGGGGGCACCCGCGCCGGGCAGGCTTGTGTGCCCCTGGAACCTCCTCTGACCCTAATCTTCATCCTATAAATACCCAAGTATTCAATTATTATCAGAACGAGCCACGAAAACACTTTTCCGCCGTTAGAAGCCTCCATTCCTGAGAGATCCAATCTTGGAGCCTTTTCTGGTAATCTACCGGAGGGGATTCAATCACGGAGGGCATCTACATCAACTCCATTGCCCCTCCGATGATGCGTGAGTAGTTCACCACAGACCTATGGGTCCATAGCTAGTATCTAGATGGCTTCTTGTCTCTCTTTGCTTCTCAATACCATGTTCTTCATGATCTTCATGGAGATCTATCCGATGTAATACTCTTTTGCGGTGTGTTTGTCGAGATCCAATGAATTGTGGGTTTATATTCAGATTATCCATGAATATTATTTCAGTCTTCCTGAATTATTATATGCATGATTTTATATCTTTGCATGTCTCTTCGAATTATTGGTTTGGTTTGGCCAACTAGATTGGTAATTCTTGCAATAGGAGAAGTGCTTAGTTTTGGGTTCAATCTTGCGGTATCCTCACCCAGTGACATAGTAGGGGTAGCGAGGCACGTATTGTATTGTTGCCATCATGGTTAAAAAGATGGGGTTTTCATCATATTGCTTGAGTTTATCCCTCTACATCATGTCATCTTACCTAATGTGTTACTCTGTTCTTCATGAACTTAATACTCTAGATGTAGGCAGGAGTCGGTCGATGTGTGGAGTAATTGTAGTAGATGTAGAATCGTTTTGGTCTACTTGTCATGGACGTGATGCCTATATGCATAATCATTGCCTTGGATATCTTCATAACTATTCGCTTTTCTATCAATTTCTCGACAGTAATTTGTTCACCCACCGTAATACTTACCATCATGAGAGAAGCCATATAGTGAAACCTATGCCCCTCGGGTCTATTTTCCATATTATTTTTTTAGATCTAAAACCAAACACACCAAAAATACTTGTTGCATTGTTTTTACTTTTAGTTTTACTTTCCTTCAAGCATCCTATTATATGTATCTCTACTAGATCTCATCCTTGCAAATCACCGTGAAGGGATTGACAACCCCTTTATAGCGTTGGGTGCAAGAGTTTGATTCTTGTGCAGGTATATCTATTGGTGGCTTGCTTGTGTCTCCTACTGGATTGATACCTTGGTTCTCAAAAACTGAGGGAAATACTTATCTACTTTGCTACATCAAACCGTTCCTCTTCATGAGAAACCAATGCATGCTCGAGAAGTAGCATTCGTTGTTAGGCTGCGTGTCCCTCCCCTCAGCCGCTTGCGACTCCCCCGCCCTGTCTCCACGGTGATGAAGGTCGACAAGCCACACGCGATGTGGCTGCAAGTGAACGGCCTCAGTAATACCGCCATGCGGGCTGATGTCGAGTTTCCAGCATGCCGCATCATGTTCGTTAGGCATGGGTGGAAAACCTTCACGCTTTCCCATAGCTTCATGAGTGGGCATCTCCTCTGCTTCAAGCCGGTGGAGGCCGACATTCTCTCTGTTAAGATCTATGGGCACTCGGGCGCTCATCTTGGCTGCTATGAAGAGAGCTCGAGCAACGCTGTAAGCTCCTCCTCGAGCGATAGCGATGACGAGGACATTGTCAGTGAAGACGAAGACAATGAGCCCCCGGCTGTCAAGTCGGAGTACGACGACTTGAGATCTAGCTGATCGTCGTTTGCACCATCACCGTCAGCCAGACCTCCCTGGTAGAGCAATTTGCCGGGGGTCCTTGACTTGGGCGCTGCCTTCTCCCCCCAACTGGATCCCGGCAGACTCTTGGATTTTGGCTTCGTCTTCCCTTCCAGTGGTCCTACCGTTCCGTGCCCTACTGGTCCGGATGGGGTCAGGCTGGGCTTCTACTTAGGCCCTCCTTTTGTCCCTTTTCCATTTATTAGTTCATTCCTAGGGGAGAAAGCCAAATAAAGGGTTATTAAAGAGGTGTCCTCTAATGTAATCTTTATCCATTTTGTACTGAAAATGAATGAAAGAAATGCTATTTCTCTTCCTTAAGTTCTATTCCTTCCTCCCTTTGTTTATACCGTGCCAGCATGTTTGTCGTTGCCACTCAGAACTATTTGTCGGGTTTGTCTTAACCGCGACTGCCAAGGGGGAGAAATGCCCCAGCACCAGGCTTGTATCATTCCTCAACAAGGCTCCTTGTCAGTATCGGCGCCCCCGAGAGCTTATAAGAAACAGGTGCTATCGGACGGCTCATCCCAACAAGGGTTTTGTAGCGACCCGACCTAAAAGGTCAAGTCTCCGGTGTTTCCATACCATCCCAAGATCATGCTGGTACACACACGGTACATCAATGTATATATCAAAGGGAAATCACACAGCAAATATATTAATCGAAATCTCATTTCGAGTCCTTTATTACAATAAAAATTACAATAAAGTGGCTAAAAGCCAACTCATGAGAATATCTAAATCTTGCGGAAGCGTCGAAGGTAGATGAGTCCATCTGACTCCAAGGGCATCTCACTGAGCATAGAACGTGTCCTCACTCCTGGTCGGAAAAGTACTCTGCAACATGATACGTTGCAGCCATGTAGGTCAGCATATGGAATATGCCGGCAAAGTCACAAGAGAGGGGTGAAAAGATAATCATCTAGTCTATATGCATATATGGCAGGTGGGGTGGTAAGTTTTTGCGTAAAGCCAAGTTTTTCCTACATCAAGGGAGGGGCCAAGCAAAATATTACTAAGTTGGTTGATTAATGAGATGGTTCCACCAACCAATTCTCATACCCAATGGTTAAATAACCACATCATCATATTAATTGTGTTGAGAATTCCGAATGTTTCAGTTCCTTTGGCTCAAGTCGTCCATGACCATGGACACAGCTAATCGATTAGGTTTGAGTACTCTGCAGAGTTTTGCACATGTTCCCCACAAGATTTGGTCGCCTCCGTTTGATTTCTCGCACTTCAGGGTGTTTGAGAAACGGATGACCAAAACATGGTCTTCCAAAGGGTTTCCCTGCGACTCTGTCGGTGCCCATCCTTTCCTACCGTTCTTCTACCTCTCGTAGCACAGCCTGTCCAGGGTCACCACGATATCCAACCAAGCCAGAGCCCATAATGACTTGTGGATGTGCAGGTAAGCCTTGGGTTTTAAAGCATCCATCCATCTCTTTGTGCCTGGGTGGACCTTTCCGCGTGAATACTGGCCATCTCCAGCATCACCTAGGCAAATCCACTGGTTTCTCCGGGGTGCCGTTCAACCATCATCCACCCAGAGGTATGTTGAAAACTCGGAGTCTTAAATCTTGATCATTATGTAGGTCTTGAAATTTTTAACTCTCTCAACTCTCATGAATCACACAACCAATCCCGTTTACTAATAGCATAGCAAAAAGTAAAACAACGTTTCCTGGGGCCAATGTGTCAAAGAGGTTGAGAAGGTACCTACCACATGATACTACAACAATGTACCCAAGTTTCCAACTAACCTATGTTGTATGCAATTGGGGAGATGGTAGAACTAATGCATATAAAACATGGGTAAACATGGTCAAAGTGACTTGCCTGATTGATGATCTTCGTACGTGAGTGACTCTAAGTAACAAGCTTCGCACTCCGGATAATCTAACGAAGCAAACAAGCACTCAATAAGCATACAACAAAATAACAACTCATAACATTCAGCAAAGAAGTATTAACAATCAAGGCAACAATGCACAAAAATCACTAGCAAGAAAACACACAAAGTTTTGTTTACTAGGAGGTGATTGATAAAACACTACTAACATAATAAAACTATTTTGTAATAACGAAACAATTGTTGACAGCAAGGAACAATAAAATATTTTTATTAATAAACAGAAGAAAATCAATTTAAGTTTGTTGAGAAAACTTTTGTAAAGTTTGTAAAAGTTTTGATAAACACTGAATGAAATAACTATAGTTTTACTAACAAGAGAGCAAAACCAAACTTATTATTTATTAGTAAAACATGTTCTTAACAGAAAAGAATTTACAATTAAACCTGTCTTAGAAAACAGAATTAAATTATACCAAACTTTGTTTGAAAGCAAAACTATTACTAATTAGTTGTTTTAATCAAATTAAGCCTATATGAAAAAAAAGTGGTGATTCCTATGTTAATGAGAATTAAACTAAGCAAATTTATATTTTTATTATCAGTGAATAAAACACTAAATGTTTACTAACAGGACC
Source organism: Hordeum marinum (assembly GCA_022496015.1). NCBI lineage: Eukaryota > Viridiplantae > Streptophyta > Magnoliopsida > Poales > Poaceae > Hordeum > Hordeum marinum. The sequence continues at coordinate 423,194,428 of CM039678.1, read as the reverse complement.
TAATAAACAAATAAAACCAAATCTAATTAAAACTAATCTAAAAGTAAGTATATAAAACTATCTTATAATACTAGGCAGATTCTGTTTATAGCTAAAACACTAATCAAATATATCCTAAAAAATCTTCAAACTAAGCATGAAGGTAGTCCTAACTAATACCAAACAGTAGCAAAAAGGTTCATATCAAAATCTATTTTCAAACTCTAGTTATTCAGATTTGAAGATTTTGAGGAAATTTGATTCAATTCAAATTTTATAGTTCAAATTTGAAATTTAAAAGTACAGGGTGAAACTACATGAAAAATGTGAGCTATTGCAAAAATAATCAACTCAAAACATTAAACAGGTTAAAATATATAAGCAAAACAAAATTTGAATACACTCTGTTAATTAAAACAAAAACAGGAAAGGAAAATGATTTGCAACGGCCAGGGGGCTACGTGGCGCTGTCCGATTGGTGGCTAGGGTGTGCGCGCGAGTGCTTTCCGGCGGGCGACCGGTCGGTAGAGGATACCGGTTCAGATTTATTTCCGATCTAATCTCAGGCGTTGATTCTGGATCCGAGGGTCGAGGGAGCTTACGGGGGAAAGGTGGCCGACGTCGGAGGTCTCCGACGAGTCCGGAAGCGGCGAAGACGACGGCGAGGTGCTCCGGTGGTCGGGGAAGGTAGTGAAGTGGTCCGGGTGACTGCGACGGGTCTCCGGAGTCGACTTGTGGCACGTGTTGGTGGAACGGTGGTCGGAATCGACGGCTACGGTCGACAGGAGCTTCGGTGGGGTGGCTACTCCGGCGAGCAATTGGGCAGCGCCTCGGCGAGGGACAGAGGGGGCTCGGGGGAAAAATGAAAGGCGGGGCTGGCCGGTACTTATAGGGTGCTCGAGGGGTGCGGGGGAGGAGAGGGGAGACAGATCCGGGGGAGAGGGAGTAACTGCCGACGAAGTCCGGCGTGTGCGGGGAGGAAGGAGATGACCGTTCGGGTGAAATGGTCGGTCGGGGTGGGGTCCAGTGGCAGTGAGAGGTAAGGCGTCCATTGCGCGTCGGTCGGCCGACCGGTAACGGTCTCAGCTTTTAAAGCCGTTGGGCCGGCCCGTTTAATACAGTAACCGTTACCGTTTCTGTTTAATGTTTTTCCAGAGCGTTTCAAAAACCTTTAAAGCATTCAAATCATTTATAAATATAGGGGTATCATATATCAAAATTAACAGAATAATAAATGCCATTTAATGAGCATTTTTATTCTGTCATTTGAACACTTTGAAAAAAAATATTTTCAGAAATTGCCTAATTGTTTTTAAATCCTTTTTGCAAATATTTTTACAAAATAACTCCTGGTTATTATTGTTCAAATATATCACCAAGATGACCCTGCTGTGGAGTGTCATGTTACTCCCCTCTTATTTTGAACATTTTACCAAGATTTCAAATAGGTGAAAGCAACATAGGGAAAATAGAAGGGACTTTCAGAATTTTAGAAAGAACATTTCAACAATACATGTATTCAAGCAATGATGATGATGGATGCATAACTATATTAATAACATTCCAAAATGAAATTTTGGGATGTTACAAACCTACCCACCTTAAGATGAATCTCTCCCTCGAGATTCGGGTTGGCTAGAAAATAGGTGCGGGTGGTCTCTACGAAGATCTTCTTCGCGTTCCCAGGTGGCTTCTTCCTCGGTGTGGTGACTCCACAAAACCTTACAGAACTTGATGATCCTGCTGCGGGTAACTCTGTTGGTAGTCTCGAGGATTCTGACAGGCTTCTCCTCGTAAGTCAGATCATTGTCAAGTTGTACGGCCTCTAGGGGCACTGTATCTCTCAAAGGGATATCAGCCATCTCGGCATGACATTTCTTCAGCTGGGACACGTGGAACACATTATGAACTTCGGATAATCCTTCCGGCAATTCCAGTTTGTATGCAACTTCACCTCTACGTTCAAGAATTTTGTAGGGGCCTATGAATCTGGGTGCTAATTTTCCTTTAACACCAAACCTCTTGATTCCTCGAAGCGGGGACACACGAAGATAAGCTCGGTCTCCCACTTCATACATCACTTCTTTGCGTTTGCTGTCAGCATAACTCTTCTGTCCAGATTGAGCTATCTTGAGTCTATCGCGAATCAACTTGACTTTCTCTTCCGAATCTCGGATAAGGTCGGGACCAAAAAGTTGTCGGTCTCCAACACCATCCCACGTCAGTGGTGTTCTGCACCTCCTTCCGTATAAAGCTTCGAAAGGGGCCATCTTCAGACTGGTCTGATAACTGTTGTTGTACGAAAATTCTGCGTAAGGTAAGTTGTCATCCCAACTAGATCCATAATCTAGCGCACAAGCTCTCAACATGTCTTCCAGAATCTGGTTGACTCTCTCAGTCTGTCCATCTGTCTGTGGATGAAAGGCTGTACTGAACTCTAGCCTTGTACCCAAAGTTTCATGTAACTGATGCCAAAACTTTGAGGTAAACTGTGTTCCTCTATCTGACACGATACTCCTCGGAACTCCATGCAGACATACGATCCTGGTCATATATATCTTGGCTAGCTTAGCACTGGTATAGGTGGTTTTCACTAGAATGAAATGAGCTACCTTGGTCAAGCGATCTACCACTACCCAGATGGAATCATAACCTAAACGGGTCCTGGGTAATCCTGTAATGAAGTCCATACCAAGCTTTTCCCATTTCCACTCGGGTATCGGCAAAGGTTGGAGTAACCCTGCTGGTTTCTGATGTTCTGCCTTTACTCGCTGACAAACATCACATATTGCAACATGTTCCGCAATATCTTTCTTCATACCTGTCCACCAATAACTTTCCTTTAAATCCAGATACATCTATGTATTGCCTGGGTGTATCGAGTAAGGTGAATCATGGGCTTCCTGAAGTATCAACTTCCTGAGCTCTGGGTCATTGGGCACATAGATGCGGTTCTCAAACCACAAAGTTCCTTGCTCATCCTCACGAAAACCTTTAGCTTTACCATCTTCCATTCTCTGCTTTATCTCAGCTATCTCCTTGTCCGATTTCTGGGCTTCACTAATTCTTTCGGTCAAGGTGGACTGAATTTCCAGTGTGGCAATATATCCTCTTGGGACTATCTCTAGTCTGAACTCTCTGAGATCATCGGCTAACTCTTGGGGTAATCCTCCCGCTGTGAGTGTGTTTACATAAGTTTTCCGACTCAAGACATCGGCTACAACATTGGCCTTACCTGGACGGTAATGTAATCTCATGTCATAGTCCTTGATTAACTCTAACCATCTCCTCTGTCTGAGGTTCAACTCCTTCTGCGTGAAGATATATTTCAGGCTCTTACGGTCGGTGTAAGCATCACAACTATTTCCGATAAGAAAATGTCTCCAGGTCTTGAGTGCATGCACAATGGCTACTACTTCCAAATCATGGGTGGCATAATTCAACTCATGAGGTCGTAGTTGTCTAGATGCATAAGCTACAACCTTTCCATCTTGCATGAGTACTCCTCCAAGTCCTTGACGTGAAGCATCACAATAAACTTGGAAGTCCTTCCGAATATTGGGCAAAATCAACACTGGGGCTGTGACCAAACGTTTCTTCAACTTCTGGAAACTGGCTTCACATTCCTCAGTCCAAACATACTTAGATTCTTTCTTCAACAACTCTGTCATGGGCTTGGCTATTTTTGAGAAATTCTCAATGAATCTCCGGTAATATCCGGCAAGTCCGAGGAAACTGCGGATCTCCTTAACTGAGGTGGGTGACTTCCACTCGGTGACGGCTTCAACCTTAGCGGGGTCTACGGCTATTCCTTCTCCGGAAATAACATGTCCAAGGAATCCGACTTCCGTCAGCCAAAATTCACATTTGCTGAACTTGGCATATAATTGATGCTCTCTTAGCTTCTCCAGAACTAAACGCAGATGTTCCTTGTGTTCTTCCTCGTTCTTGGAGAGTATCAAAATGTCATCGATGAACACCATGACAAACTTGTCTAAATATTCCATAAACACTTTGTTCATCAAATTCATGAAGTAGGCAGGAGCATTAGTCAAACCAAAGGACATGATAGTATACTCATACAAACCATACCTTGTGGTGAAAGCTGTTTTGGGTATATCCTATTCACGAATCTTTAGTTGGTGATACCCTGATCGAAGATCGATCTTAGAGAATACTTTGGCGCCTACTAGCTGATCAAACAAATCATTAATCATCGGCAGAGGGTACTTGTTCTTGATAGTCACCTCGTTCAAGGCACGATAGTCAACTACCATTCTCAAGGTTTTATCCTTCTTCTCCACCAAAAGAACTGGGGCTCCCCAAGGTGAAGAACTTGGGCGTATATAACCTTTGTCCAATAACTCCTTAATTTGCTTCTTGATTTCCAACAGATCATTTGCGGGCATCCGATAGGGTCTCTTGGAAATGGGTGCTGTCCCTGGCTGTAGCTCTATTAGGAACTCAATCTCCCTATCTGGTGGCATGCCTGGTAATTCTTCCGGAAATACATCCAGAAAGTATTTTACCACAGGTACTTCCTCCTGAACAACTCCTGTGAGGGCATTTAACCGTGCACTCATCTGGGTGCGTCGGGATACATACTTAATCCTCTTGTTTTCCGGGGTGGTGAGTGAAACAGACTTGCTAGGGCAATCAAGATTTCCTTCATACTTGGTCATCCAATCCATGCCAAGGATTACATCCAATCCCTGGGATTCTAAGACGATGAGGTCGGTGGGAAAGACATGGTTTCCTATGTTGAGTTTCAGGGCATGGCATCCTATTCCTGCCATCATCATACCTCCTGGGGAACTGACCTTAATGGGCTGTCTAAGGGTTTTGGTGGGCAAACCATACTTATCCACAACTACCCTTGATATGAATGAATGAGTTGCACCGGAATCAAAAAGTATTGTAACTGGACGTGAATGCAATAAAAACTTACCAACCACAGTCTCGGGTTGATCATAGACTTCTTCCACGTCGAGGTGGTTCACCTGGGCACGAGGAAAAGGGTTTGGCTTCTTGGCTGCGGAGTTGCCGTTTCCATTTCCCTGCTTGCTCTGGGGACACTCAGTAGCATAGTGCCCTATCTTCTGGCACTTGAAACAGGTGATGTGACTCAGATCCTTCTGAGTAGGAACGTGACGGTGCTGGTTGTTGTTCCCATTCCCATTGTCAGTCTTGAAATTGCCATGGTTGGGACGGGCATTCCCATTTCCTCCATGGTTATGCACAACATGAGTGTGCCTTCCAAACTTACCGGTCCCTGATCCGGTATTCCCTGAGTACGGGGAGTAGCGGGGCTTATGATGAGTTCCAGAGTTAAACTTCCCCTGAGTGTACTTCCTCTTGCGGTTCTCAATTTGCTGCTGTTTACCCTCCAAGATGAGGGCCTTGTCCACCAGCTCTTGGTAGTTGTTGAAATTAGCCACTACCAGCTGCATGCTCAACTCATCGTTGAGTCCTTCCAGAAATTTCTCTTGCTTGGATGCATCATCGGCCACGTCTCCTGGTGCATAACGGGCCAACATGCTGAACTCTTCCACATATTGGGCCACGGAGCAATTACCCTGGCGCAAGTTGCGAAACTCGCGCTTCTTCAGACTCATGGCTCCAGCTGAAACATGTGCGGTGCGGCAAGCAAGCTTGAACTGCTCCCAAGTCACATCTGCAATGGGATAAGTGGTGGTGTAGTTCTCCCACCATGAAGCTGCTGGTCCATCTAGATGATGTGCGGCAAATTGCACCTTCTCAGCATCAGTACATCCAACGGTGACAAGTTCTCTCTCCATCTTACGGAGCCAGTCATCTGCCACAATGGGCTCAGTGCTGCTGGAGAAAGTTGGAGGATTCAACCTCAGAAAGCGGGTGAGATTGTCAGTCTGGAGTGGATGTTGGTGGTTGTTGGTCTGATTCTGGATCAATAGCTGCATCAGTGCATTCTGCTGCTGAAGGAGTTGCGTGAGTTCCGGCGGGAAAGTGAAGTTGGTCTCACGTCGTGGAGGCATCTTGCTGTTTTCAGAGGGATGAGAATTAGAATAGAACAAGGGCCTAAAAGGAGAAATTCACTACCCATATGCAATGCACAAACATATCACACCAAACACTCATTCATTTATTCAATCAATGTCAAACATCGGGAATACAAATCTCAACAACTAAGCATCGACCTACGCTTTTAACGTTGAAAAATAAAAGGTACATGGAGGGCATAACTAAAGTTTTTCCTCAGAAGTACATGGTGACTGAGTCTCCTCCAGTGGTGCTCTCCTCATAGTCATCATCGTCACTGATGAAAGGAGCCAAGTCTCCCTCAGGATGAAGATTTTCTCCCATGTCCATCTGTTCCTCCAGAGTGGCGATGCGAGTGTTCAGCTTGTCGATCCTTTCTAAGAAATCCTTCACCTCATACTCATGCTCGTACTCGGCTTCCCGTAAGTCAGCTTCAAGGTCAATCTCACGGTTCATCAGATTCTTGATTGTCTTCGTATCAGTACGAACTCAAAGCTCTAGAGTCCTGATGTGAGTCTCCAGAGTCTGGATATAGGAAATAGTGGTGTCTGTAGTGGGAGGGGTTATGATGTTGCCATGGGCATCTCTTCGGCAAACCATGCTGAGTCCTGGTGAAATGATTCCACCTCTGTATTCCTCCTGAATACGTCCAAGGGCACGATGAATGGCCATGTCTCTTCCAAGTATCCAGCTGGGTGCCACGAACTTGAAGTCAATGGGTTTCTTCCGATTCCCAAAGGTCTTCCCTGGGATGTGCACCTCGATCCTGTAGCGTCCATCTTGTGGAAATGACATGATAGGAGTCCCGGTGATGCTCGGCAAAGCAATGCTTACGTCCTTGACGATCCTCATCAGCTCCTTACCAAAAGGCATCGTTGCGTCAGGCTGGCAAAACTCCGTGATCAACATTGGGATGAAGGTGGTCATCTATAAATTTTGAAATAATCGAAGAGGAGTCAGAAACGAGTAGATGAGAGTATAAGAATTTTAAAGACAAAGAGAAACAATCCTAAGGCTTTCCAGTCCTAGAGGTTACGTCCTACGGTCAGCGTGTGCTCTGATACCATTTCTGTAGCGACCCGACCTAAAAGGTCAAGTCTCCGGTGTTTCTGTACCATCCCAAGATCATGCTGGTACACACACGGTACATCAATGTATATATCAAAGGGAAATCACACAGCAAATATATTAATCGAAATCTCATTTCAAGTCCTTTATTACAATAAAAATTACAATAAAGTGGCTAAAAGCCAACTCATGAGAATATCTAAATCTTGCGGAAGCGTCGAAGGTAGATGAGTCCATCTGACTCCAAGGGCATCTCACTGAGCATAGAACGTGTCCTCACTCCTGGTCGTAAAAGTACTCTGCAACATGATACATTGCAGCCATGTAGGTCAGCATATGGAATATGCCCGCAAAGTCACAAGAGAGGGGTGAAAAGATAATCATCTAGTCTATATGCATATATGGCAGGTGGGGTGGTAAGTTTTTGCGTAAAGCCAAGTTTTTCCTACATCAAGGGAGGGGCTAAGCAAAATATTACTAAGTTGGTTGATTAATGAGATGTTTCCACCAACCAATTCTCATACCCAATTGTTAAATAACCACATCATCATATTAATTATGTTGAGAATTCCGAATGTTTCAGTTCCTTTGGCTCAAGTCGTCCATGACCGTGGACACGGCTAATCGATTAGGTTTGAGTACTCTGCAGAGTTTTGCACATGTTCCCCACAAGATTTGGTCGCCTCCGTTTGATTTCTCGCACTTCAGGGTGTTTGAGAAACGGATGACCAAAACATGGTCTTCCAAAGGGTTTCCCTGCGACTCTATCGGTGCCCATCCTTTCCTACCGTTCTTCTACCTCTCGTAGCACCGCCTATCCAGGGTCACCACGATATCCAACCAAGCCAGAGCCCATAATGACTTGTGGCTGTGCAGGTAAGCCTTGGGTTTTAAAGCATCCATCCATCTTTTTGTGCCTGGGTGGACCTTTCCGCGTGAATACTGGCCATCTCCAGCATCACCTAGGCAAATCCACTGGTTTCTCCAGGGTGCCGTTCAACCATCATCCACCCAGAGGTATGTTGAAAACTCGGAGTCTTAAATCTTAATCATTATGTAGGTCTTGAAATTATTAACTCTCTCAACTCTCATGAATCACACAACCAACCCCGTCTACTAATAGCATAGCAAAAAGTAAAACAACGTTTCCCGGGGCCAATGTGTCAAAGAGGTTGAGAAGGTACCTACCACATGATACTACAACAATGTACCCAAGTTTCCAACTAACCTATCTTGCATGCAATTGGGGAGATGGTAGAACTAATGCATATAAAACAAGGGTAAACATGGTCAAAGTGACTTGCCTGATTGATGATCTTCGTACGTGAGTGACTCTAAGTAACAAGCTTCGCACTCCGGATAATCTAACGAAGCAAACAAGCACTCAATAAGCATACAACAAAATAACAACTCATAACATTCAGCAAAGAAGTATTAACAATCAAGGCAACAATGCAAAAAAATCACTAGCAAGAAAACACACAAAGTTTTGTTTACTAGGAGGTGATTGATAAAACACTACTAACATAATAAAACTATTTTGTAATAAAAAAACAATTGTTGACAGCAAGGAACAATAAAATATTTTTATTAATAAACAGAAGAAAATCAATTTAAGTTGGTTGAGAAAACTTTTGTAAAGTTTGTAAAAGTTTTGATAAACACTGAATGAAACAACTATAGTTTTACTAACAAGAGAGCAAAACCAAACTTATTATTTATTAGTAAAACATGTTCTTAACAGAAAAGAATTTACAATTAAACCTGTCTTAGAAAACAGAATTAAATTATACCAAACTTTGTTTGAAAGCAAAACTATTACTAATTAGTTGTTTTAATCAAATTAAGCCTATATGAAAAAAAAGTGGTGATTCCTATGTTAATGAGAATTAAACTAAGCAAATTTATATTTTTATTATCAGTGAGTAAAAACACTAAATGTTTACTAACAGGACCTAATAAACAAATAAAACCAAATCTAATTTAAACTAATCTTAAAGTAAGTATATAAAACTATCTTATAATACTAGGCAGATTCTGTTTATAGCTAAAACACTAATCAAATATATCCTAAAAAAACTTCAAACTAAGCATGAAGGTATTCCTAACTAATACCAAACAGTAGCAAAAAGATTCATATCAAAATCTATTTTCAAACTCTAGTTATTCAGATTTGAAGATTTTGAGCAAATTTGATTCAATTCAAATTTTATAGTTCAAATTTGAAATTTAAAAGTACAGGGTGAAACTACATGAAAAATGTGAGCTATTGCAAAAAGAATCAACTCAAAACATTAAACAGGTTAAAAGATATAAGCAAAACAAAATTTGAATACACTCTGTTAATTAAAACAAAAACAGGAAAGGAAAATGATTTGCAACGGCCAGGGGGCTACGTGGCGCTGTCCGATTGGTGGTTAGGGTGTGCGCGCGAGTGCTTTCGGGTGGGCGACCGGTCGGTAGAGGATACCGGTTCGGATTTATTTCCGATCTAATCTCAGGCGTTGATTCTGGATCCGAGGGTCGAGGGAGCTTATGGGGGAAAGGTGGCCTACGTCGGAGGTCTCCGGTGGTCGGGGAAGGCAGCGAAGTGGTCCGGGCGACTGCGACGGGTCTCCGGAGTCGACAGGTGGCACGTGTGGGTGGAACGGTGGTCGGAATCGACGGCTACGATCGACGGGAGCTTCGGTGGGGTGGCTACTCCGGCGAGCAATTGCGCAGCGCCTTGGCGAGGGACAGAGGGGGCTCGGGGGGAAAATGAAAGGCGTGGCTGGCCGGTACTTATAGGGTGCTCGAGGGGTGCGGGGGAGGAGAGGGGAGAGAGATCCGGGGGAGAGGGAGTAACTGCCGGCGAAGTCCGGCGCGTGCGGGGAGGAAGGAGATGACCGTTCGGGTGAAACGGTCGGTCGGGGTGGGGTCCAGTGGCAGTGAGAGGTAACGCGTCCGTTGCGCGTCGGTCGGCCGACCGGTAATAGTCTCGGCTTTTAAAGCCGTTGGGCCGGCCCGTTTAATACAGTAACCGTTACCGTTTCTGTTTAATGTTTTTCTAGAGCGTTTCAAAAACCTTTAAAGCATTCAAATTGTTTATAAATATAGGGGTATCATATATCAAAATTAACAGAATAATAAATGGTATTTAATTAGCATTTTTATTCTGTCATTTGAACACTTTGAAAAAAAATATTTTCAGAAATTGCCTAATTGTTTTTAAATCCTTTTTGCAAATATTTTTACAAAATAACTCCTGGTTATTATTGTTCAAATATATCACCAAGATGACCCTGGTGTGGAGTTTCATGTTACTCCCCTCTTATTTTGAACATTTTACCAAGATTTCAAATAGGTGAAAGCAACATAGGGAAAATAGAAGGGACTTTCAGAATTTTAGAAAGAACATTTCAACAATACATGTATTCAAGCAATGATGATGATGGATGCATAGCTATATTAATAACATTCCAAAATGAAATTTTGGGATGTTACAGGTTTCCATCGCGTGAAGGACTCCATCGTACATAGTCAAAAGGATAGCAAGGGTTTCCTCAAGGGAGCAAACAACATCGAACTTGGGACATGCGATTAGACTTATCTTTTTAGGCAGTATCCCGTCCTAGAGTATGACGGGCCATCATCCTTGTTTCTTTGCTATCCTTCCTTGTTTCCCTGTCGGCAAACATGTAGGGCAAGAGGCCTCTGTCCTCTAGAGAGAGAATGCAGTAACAAGGACCATAGGCTCATCAAATACTCTATCAAATTTTTAGAACTTATAAAGCGATAGCATTTCAATCATAAAAATGCATAGTAAACACGCAATGCGATGGTATGATGCAATGTCTAGCTTTATTATTGCTTGCACACGGTCTACGCCTGGCTTTGTACAAAGGGTAACATGCAACTGCGGCAAGGCTTGTACAAAAGGTGGCTGCCGGGGGCTGAGCCCGCTGGCCGTGCCTTATGGGTAGAACTTACGAAGATGCTCAATATTCCATGAGTTAAGCACTTTGGTGCCATCTTCGGTCTCCAGATAGATTGCACCAGGTCTGGTGACTCGTGCTACCCGGTAAGGGCCTTCCCACTTCGGCGTCAACTTGTTGGGGTACCCTTGGCAGGCTGAACGTGCCTAAGGACAAGATCTCCTTCCTCAAGGCTCCAGGCATGGACGCTGCGGCTATGATAGCGGCGCAGGGCTTGCTGGTAATGTGCAGCACGCACAGCTGCCCAGAGACGATCTTCCTCGAGGAGCATTGCATCGTCATGCCATAGCTGCTCTTGCTCTACTTCATCATAGCCAAGTACTCGAGGTGACCCGTGTATGTGTTCCTGAGGAGAACTGCTTCCGCCCCATACACTAGGGAGAAGGGCGTCTAGCCGGTAGCTCGAATCGTTGTCGTTCTGAGGGACCAAAGAACCACTGGCAGCTCATCTATCCAACGCTTGCTGCCTCTTCATAGTCTATTGAAAGTTCTTGTCTTGAGTCCTCACAACACTTCGACATTCATCCTCTCGAGTTGTCCGTTGCTCCTTGGATGGGCAACAAAGGCAAAGGAGACCTTGCTTCCAAGCCTTTGGATGTATTGCATGAAGGCGCGACTCATGAACTGGTGCCGTTGTCGGTGATCACTCTGTTGGGCACTCCAAACCGGCACACCAGTCCTTTCATGAACTTTATAGCTGACTGCGCAGTCACCTTTCTCACTGGTTTCACCTCAGGCCACTTTGTAAACTTGTCGATCTCTATGAACAAGATGGCAAAGCCCTCGACAACGCGGGGAAAGGGGCCCAAACTATAGAGCCCCCAGACCGAGAATGGCCAGGATAAAGGGATCGTTTGGAGAGATTGTGTTGTTTGATGGATATTCTTGGAATGGAACTGGCAGGCTTCACACTTGGTGACCACCTCAGTTGCATCTTGGAGGGCAGTGGCCCAGTAGAAACCCTATCGGAAGGCTTTTCCGTCAAGCGCCCTTGATCCAATGTGAGACCCACACACACATCCTTGAATGTCTGCCAAAAGCTTGAGTCCTTCTTCCCAGCAAATGCACCCCAATTTCACACCGTTTGGTCTTTTTCTGTACAAGGAGTCATCAACAAACTGGTACATACTTGACGGACATGCTACTTTTTCGGCTTCTTCTTGCTCTTTGGAAAGTTCTCCTGTTCAAAGGAAGATGACTAAAGGCATCTCCTCATCCATGGGAGCGCTTATCTTGACCGTGAGAACGTGGAGTTCTACAGGAGGGAGCTTCTCACCAACCAAAACAGGACTACTCCCGACACCTTAGCTACCAGCAGCTTGTCGGGAAATGTTGCCGCAGTTCAGCTTTCTCCTTTTCCTGTTCATCGTTAATGGGGACACTGATGGCTGAGTGATGCGGAGGACAAAAGTTCCTGGTTCCACATAAAGCTTCTACGCAACGCATTTTGATAGATGATCAGCGATGCTGTTTTCTGCACGCGGCACATGCTCTACTTGCAATCCATCAGTGCTCCTCCAGCTTCCTCACGTCTTCCACGTATGCTTCCATCAACGGACTCTAATAATCTTTGTTGACTTGTTTCACCATGAGTTGGGAATCTCCTCGGATGATCAGTTTCTTGATTTCCAACTCCATCGTGATTTTGAGTCCGGCAAGGATCCTCTCATACTCACCGGTGTTGTTGGTGGCTTCCTCCCGGGGAAAGTGCATTTGAACCATATATTTGAGGTGCTCTCCGGTGGGGGCGACGATGATCATGCCTCATCCGGCGCCTTGGAGCGAGAAAGCACCATCAAAATACGTGATCCAATCCTTGGACAGTTCTTTGCCGGGGAGAATTGTCTCTGGAACCTCTTTGTCTAGCATTGGTGTCCATTCTACAATGAACTTTTGCGAACGCCCCGCTCTGAACTATGGAAGTGCTCTCATACTTCAATCCAAAACTCAACAACTCCAGCGCCCACTCAACTATCCTACGAGTGGCTTCGGGGTTCCTCAATATGCATTGCAACAGAAAGCTAGTGACAACTATGATCTCGTGGCCTTGGAAGTAGTGGTGCAGTTTCCTCGACGTCATGATGAGGCCAAATATCATCTTTTTCACTCTAGAGTACCTTGACCTAGCCCCTTGTAACACTGGTCCCTGCACCACTTTGTTCTTTGCCACTTCCTTGCAACCAACTTCACTCACTTGCTGAAGTTCCCCTTGGTTTGCATCAGGTCCTGTCGTAAATTCTTCGGTTTTGTCCCTGGTAGCATCAGTTGCAGTGGCTGCATCTTATTGCACTTCTCGCTGCACCACTAGTGCTGCACTAACCAATTGATTCGTAGATGCCTAGTATAACAACAACGGTTCTTGTGGTCTAGGCGCGACCAAGGTGGGAGCGGAGGAAAGGTAAGCCTTCAGATCTTGTGGCGCTGCTTCTGCTTCCGGGGTCCACTTCATTGGGGCAACCTCTTTTAGAATCTTGAAAACTGGCAGGGCGCGCTCAGTGGATTTGGAGATGAACCTACTTAACGCAGCAATGCATACGGTCAAGCGTCTTATGTCCTTGACGGTCTTGGGCGTTTGTATCTGTTTGATTGCCTTGATCTTGTCGGGATTGGCTTCTATTCCTCATTGATATACAAAGAATCCAAGGTGCTTGCTGGATGGGATGCCAAACACACACTTCTCAGGAGTGAGCTTCAAATTGATCTTGTGCAAGTTCATAAAAGTCTCTTACAGGTCTTGTATGAGAGTTGCTTTATCTTTGGTTTTGGCAACTATGTCATCCATGTAAGCTTCCTCATTTTTGTGCAACTGAGGTTCAAATCCAATCTACAGAGCCCTTGCAAAGGTATAACCATCACTCTTAAACTCGAAGGGCATACATACAAAGAAGTACGTGGCACACGGAGTTATGAACGCGGTCTTTTCCTCATCTTCGTTGGCCATGAAATCTGGTGGTATCTAGAGTATGTGTCCAAGAAGGAAAGCAAGTCACACCCGAAAGTGGAATCGACAATCTGATCGATGCGCAGCAAGGGAAAAGGGTCCTTCGGGCATGCGTTGTTCAAGTCACTCAAATATATGCAAAGCCACCATTTCCCATTCGCCTCGCGCACCACTACCAGGTTGGCTAACCAAGTTGGATGCAATACTCCTCTAACCAAACGAGCTGCTTCTAGTTTCTTGATTTCCTCGGCAATGAACTCTTGTCGCTTCAAGATTGCTTCCCGACTTTTTGCTTCACGGGCCTATCATGAGGGAAGACAACAAGGTGGTGCTCAATTATCTCCCTGGGAACACCAGGGATATCAGATGGTTGCCAAGCAAACACATCGACATTCGCTCGCGGGAAGGCAACAAGCACACTTTCTTATTTGTCATTAAGGGTGGCACTGATGGTGAACATACCATGGGTACCATCCTGCCCTTCCGGGATCTTCTTCGTCATAGGATTGGTGACCTTGGACCTCTTGCTAGCGGAACTTTCCGACATGTCATCATCGGGTGCAGCTGATGTCTACCACGCAACTTTATTTTTGTACACTTTGTTCGGCCTCGAAGCACAGAATTTTGTAGGACAGTAGCAATATTCCCTCAAGTGGGTGACCTAAGGTTTATCAATCCGTGGGAGGTGTAGTATGAAGATGGTCTCTCTCAAACAACCCTACAATCAAATTCAAGAAATCTCTTATGTCCCCAACACACCTACAACAATGGAAAATTGTATAGGTGCACTAGTTCGGTGAAGAGATGGTGATAAAAGTGCAATATGGATGGTATATATAAGTTTTTGTAAGCTGAAAATATAAAACCATCAAGGTAGTAATTAACAAAAATGAGCAAAAATGGTAATGCAATACTTGAAAACAAGGCCTAGGGTTCACACATAAACTAGTGCAAGTTCTCTCAACAATACTGACATAGTTGAATCATATGTAAATCCCTCACGGGCGAGAAAAAGTTCACTCCAAATCCACAAATAGCGGAGAACAAACGAAGAAATTATTGTAGGGTACGAAACCACCTCAAAGTTATCTTTTCCGATCAATCGTATGAGCTATCCATATAAGTGTCATGAACAGCCCCGGAGTTCGTACTAAAATAACACCTTGAGATACACATCAACCAAAACACTAATGTCACCTAGATACTCCAATGTCACCACGAGTACCCATGGGCTTGGTTATAGGATATGCATCACACAATTTCAGATTCATCAGGTTCTATCCAACACAAAGAACTTCAAAGAGTGCCCCAAAGTTTCTACCGGAGAGTCAAGACGAAAACGTGTGTCAACCCCTATGCATATATTCCCAAGGTCACGGAAACCACAAGTTGATCACCAAACCATACATCAAGTGGGTCAATAGAACATCCCATTGTCACCATGGATATCCCATTGCAAGACATACATCAAGTGTTCGCAAATCCTTTAAAGACTCAATCCGATAAGAAAACTTCAAAGGAAAACTCAACTCATCACAAGAAGATATAGAGGGGAAAATCCATATGATTTATATATATTAATAAAGCTCGCGGTACATCAAGATCGTGTCATCTCAAGAATGCAAGAGAGAGATCAAACACATAGCTACTTATACATACCCTTAGCCCCGAGGGTGAACTACTCCATCCTCATCATGGAGATCGCCGGGATGATGAATATGGCCTCCGGTGATGGTTTCCCCCTCCGGTGGCATGCCAGAATGGGCTCCCGATTGGTTTTTTGTGGCTATAGAGGCTTGCGGTGATGGTACTCCCGATCTAGGGTTCTTTTAGGGGGTTTGGGTATTTATAAGAATTTTTGGTGCCAGTCTCATGTCAAGGGGATTCCCAAGGGGCCCACAAGCCCGAAGCACCCTCCCTCGGGGGTAGGGCATGCCTAGAGGGCTTGTGGCCTCCTCGTCCACTTCCTGCCCAGCTCTTGTGCATCGGGGGTCTCTTTTGGTCCATAAAAAATCATCGTAAATTTTCAGCCCATTCCGAGAACTTTTATTTCTGCACAAAAAAACGACACCACGGTAGTTCTGCTTAAAACATTGCCAGTTCGGGTTAGTTCTAATCAAATCATACAAAAACAATATAAAGTTGTCGTAAACATGGCATGAATACTTCATAAATTATAGATACGTTGGAGACATATCAGCATCCCAAGCTTAATTCCTGCTCGTCCTCGAGTAGGTAAATGATAAAAGAAATAATTTATGAAGTGTGAATGCTAGCATAGTGCATAAATTTGATCAATGATAGTTCCAAACACTTTTTCTAGCATCACTATATATCGTAAATAGTATCTCATCTCATAAAACTTTTCATGATGAAGTAACTATCGGTGCCGCTTCTCGCAGCGTCGCTTCTTCTTCTACCACTCACATCTCTCTTGTGATTTCTCTCATGGACACACACCATGAAAACTACTCAGGAGGACACACACATGCATGAACCAAGGGAGACCACAAGAGCTTTGCTGAAAGGCCCTTCCCTTGGTGGACAGAAGCGCTAAATATTTGCTTCCAGCTCTCTCGACCTCTCTCTCTTCTCATTCATCCATCTAACTTAAATACCCAGTACAATAGACTCACACATAGCCAAGGCAACAACCTGCCCAGTCCTCATGCCATGCATCATACGACCTGATCCACAAACCAACTGGCCTATCCACTAACTAATCTAGCTACATGCATGCGCACATATGGCGCAATCTCTCCACAACGGCCACATGACTTGGCCAGCTAACAAACTCATGCGTGACTAAATCAACTAACTAGCTGACCCACTAATCCACTACTAGCTTGCATGCACACACATGATCACATCTTATGTGAGTACACTACCACAGCTTAGTGAATGGACAAGCCTACATGCATGACTAAAACATATATCAACAAGCTTAACCTAACAGTAACAAGCTATTCACATGTGAAAGTATAGACCATAAAGTTTCTTGAAAACTAACAAACTATGCTTGCAGTCACCAAACAATTGCCATTCATCTTATTTTTATGAAGGGTCTATGTAAGAGCTTTGATTTAGCAAATTCCACATACTCAACTATCATATATTATTCCATGCTTGCTAACACTCAAAGCATATTTTTAGAGCAAATGGCATCCGTCGAACATAGAGAAAGATAGGGGCTTAATGTTTTGCCTCCCAACTTATTTGTCAGATAGATAATTGTCAACAATAATAATTCATGATCAAATATATTTGAATGGCCATATATACTTGGATATTTCCCAACCACATGATGCTTCCCAACTAAAGAATAATTGAGGTTGAACTAAGAAGGAATAATATTGGCTCTTGCATAAAAGTAAATACATGAAAGTAAAAGATAGGCCCTTCACAGAGGGAAGCATAGGTTGTCATGCGCTTTTTAATTTTGGACGTGCAAACCCCTAATGTAAAGGAACATCACATTGTATTGCCATTTGTGATAGAAACCTTTATAATGCAGTCCATCGCTTTTATTTCTTACCATCACAAGCTCGTACAACGCTTATTTTCCCTTACAATAAAAGATCATACATATTTACGAGCAATTTTTATTGCTTTTTTGCACCGATGACAACTTACTTGAAGGATCTTATTCAATCCATAGGTATATATGGTGGACACTCATGGAAAGAAACTGGGTTTAAGTGTTTTGGATGCACAAGAAGTATCCCTACTTAGTACAAATGTTTGGCTAGCAAAAGATCCTAAGAATGCACCACATGTTGGAGGATCCATAACAATATAACTTCTATACAAATATACCCAAGCATAACTCATTACGTTGTCTTCGTTGTCCAACTTTAACTAGTTTTCTCAAGTTTGAAAATAATTAATGCGGCTCACAATCATAGAAGATGTCCAAGATAGTATATTTATATGTGAAATATCTCTTCCTTCAATATTCTTTCATGAATTGTTCAAGTGATCAATGCGGTGTTTGCTAACTTTCAATAAATTTTACCACCTATAATTATTATATGTGAAGTCATTACTCCCCATGGGATAAGCATATAAAACATATATAATTTTAGATTTATGATATTCAGTTCATTCAACCATTTAGGATATAAGTGAACCAGGAGAGTAAATGACAAAACTACTCCAAAAAGATATAAGTGAGGACTCTCTCTCAATGCATAGTCAAGTAGTTAAATAGCCATGTGAGGACTCTCTCTCATTCAAGATTTCTGATCCAACGATTTTATTTAAACATCAAGCAAAAGAAAAATAGCACTCCAAGAATAGTGCATATCATGTGGACAAATAAAAATTTAAGCTCAACATAGGTTAACCGATAATTGTTGATGAAGAGAGGTGGGATACGTAGCATCCCCAAGATTGGATGCTTGATACTTATTGAAATATTTACTTGGGGTGCCTTGGTCATCCTCAATATTGAGTTTTTGTATCTCTTTCAATCCTCTCATATCCCGGCTTCACCTATTCTCAAAAACTTCATCCACACCAAACTTGAAAAGAACTCGTGAGATAGGTTAGTGCACATAATAATAAATCAACCCTTTATGTACTGCCAAGACAAGTTACATAATAATTTCAAACATCATCTACTGTTTACTATCATTTCCACATTATATCTAATAATATAAGCTATGGAAACTATAGGAAAAGTAGATAACAAAACTATGACGACAATCTGTCCAAACATAACAGTCTGTAGAAATCTATTAAACCCAGTGTACTTATGTAACTCAAAAAATTATATATATATTTAGGACATGCTAAATAATTTGTATCAAAATACTTTTTAAAAATTTCAGAAACTTTTCATGTTCCAATAAATTAATAAAATTCAAACACCATAGAAAAAGTTTCTGTTTTTACACAACACATATCAAAACATGCAATGCAAGCATCCTAATGCAATTCTTGGAAATTTTTATTGGAAAACAAGATTATAAATAACATATAATATAGAACAACAGATTATAACTATGCTCCTGGCAAAACACATATCATGTGAGGAGTAAAAATATAGCTCCAAGTAAGATGTACCGATAATGTTGGAGACGAAAGAGGGGATGCCTTTCGAGGCATCCCCAAGCTTAGACTCTTGAATCTTCCTTGGTTATTACCTTGGGTGTACCTTGGGAACCCCCAATATTAGGTCCTTTCTGCTCCTTATTAACCTCATATCGGTATCTCACCCAAAACTTGAAAACTTCAATCACACAAAACTTAACGGAACTTCGTGAGATGGGTTAGTGTAGTAAATATAGATCATTCACTTAGGTACTATCAATACAAGATTCATAATTTTTCAAACATAATAACTACTATATTTTATTATTCCCACAATTTATATTACCACATATAAGCTATGGAAACACTTGAAACAAGCAAACTATGGATGCAAAACAGAATCTGTCAAAAACAGAACAGTCTGTAAAGATCTGAATGATGACAACACTTACCTGACTCTAAAAATTCTGAAAAATTAGTAAATATCACCTATTTTTCATAGAAATGTTTTGTAAAAATTTCAGAATTTTTTGACTCTCCAGTAAAATCATATCATTCATATACTGGACGCAAAACTTTCTGCTTTTGCACAGAATCAAACAAGCAAGTATCCACACTATCCCAAAGGCTTTACTTGGCACTTTATTGAAATAAAAGACACAAAACATGATTACTACAGTAGATTAATCATGTGAACATATAAAAAAGAAGGTAAAAGTGTTGGATTGTCTGCCAACAAGCGCCGTTCTTTAATGGCTTTTAGCTAGGCATGGTTATTTGAAGGATGCTCGCATAAAAGTAAAGAATCAAAACAAAATGGGAGCATCGTGAAGCATATGACAAGAACATTTATGTCTAACCCACTTCCTATGCATAGGTATTTTGTGATCAAACATTTTATGGGAGCAAGAATCAATTAGCATAGGAAGGCAAAACAAGCATATCTTCAAAAAATTTAACACATAGGGAGGAAACTTGATAATATTGCAATTCCTACAAGCATATGTTCCCCCCTCATAATAAGTTTCAGAAGCATCATGAAGGAATTCAACAATATAACTATCAAATTTATCATTCTCTTCATGATGCACAAGCATAGAATTTTTATCACTCTCCACATAAGCAAATTTCTTCTCATTCATAATAATGGGAGCAAACTCAACAAAATAACTATCATGAGGTACTTGATAGACATAACCACTTTGAATATTAAAATCATGATAACAAGTTTCATGGTTACTATCACTCTTTATATCATACATTTCATCATCATAATAATCATATATAGGAGGCATGCCATCATCATAATAGTTTTGCTCATCAAAACATGGGGGACTAAAAATATCATATTCATCAAACATAGCATCCCCAAGCCTGTGGGTTTGCATATCATTAGTGTCATGAATATTCAGAGAATTCATACTAACAATATTTCTATCATGATCATTACTCAAGGAATTCTCATCAAGTATTTTCATAAATTCTTCCTCTACCAATTGAGCACAATTTTCTGAACTATCATTTTCACGAAGACATTATAAAGATGAAGTATATGAGGCAACCTGAATTCCATTTTTTATAGTTTTATTTTATAAAACCAAACTATTGAAAAACAAGAAACTAAAATATTTGATTGAAAAATCTAAAGATATACCTTCAAGCACTCACCTCCCCGACAACGGCGCCAGAAAAGAGCTTGATGTCTACTACACAACTTTATTCTTGTAGACTTTGTTGCGTCTCCAAGCGCAGAGTTTTGCAGGATAGTATCAATTTTCCCTCAAGTGGATGACCTAAGGTTTATCAATCTGTGGGAGGTGTAGGATGAATATGGTCTCTCTTAAACAACCCTGCAATCAAATACAAGAAATATCTTGTGTCCCAACACACCCAACACAATGCCAAATTGTATAGGTGCACTAGTTCGGCGAATAGATGGTGATACAAGTGCAATATGGATGGTAGATATAAGTTTTTGTAGTCTGAAAATATAAAAACAGCAAGGTAGCAAGTAAAAAAAGTGAGAAAAAATGGTATTGCAATGCTTGAAAACAAGGCCTAGGGTTGATACTTTCACTAGTGCAAATTCTCTCAACAATACTGACATAGTTGAATCATATGTAAATCTCTCACGTGCGACAAAAAGTTCACTCCAAAGTCACAAAAAGCGTAGAACAAACGAAGAAATTATTGTAGGGTATGAAACCACCTCAAATTTATCTTTTTTGATCAATCATATGAGCTATCCCTATAAGTGTCACAAAAAGCCCTAGAGTTCGTACTAAAATAACACCTTAAGATACACATCAACCAAAACCCCAATGTCACCTAGATACTCCAATGTCACTATGAGTACCCATGGGCTTGATTATACGATATGCATCACACAATTTCAAATTCATCAAGTTCAATCCAACACAAAGAACGTCAAAGAGTGCCCCAAAGTTTCTTCCGGAGAGTCAAGATGAAAATGTGTGACAACTCTTATGCATAGATTCCTAAGGTCACGGAACCTGCAAGTTGATCACCAAAACATACATCAAGTGGATCAACAGAACATCCCATTGTCACCATGGATATCCCATCGCAATAGATACATCAGGTGGTCTCAAATCCTTTAAATACTCAATATGATAAGAAAACTTCAAAGGAAAACTCGATTCATCACAATAAGATAGAGAGGGGGAAACTCCATATGATTCATCTATATTAATAAAGCTCACGGTACATCAAGACCGTGTCATCTCAAGAACACGAGAGAGAGAGAGATCAAAAATAGCTACTGGTACATACCCTCAGCCCCGAGCGTGAACTACCCCCTCCTCGTCATGGAGACTATCAAGATGTTGAAGATGGCCTCTCGTGATGGTTTCCCCCTCCGGCGGCGTGCCAGAACGGACTCCTGATTGGTTTTTCATGGCTATAGAGTCTTGCAGCGACGGAACTCCCGATCTAGGGTTCTTTTGAGAGGTTTGGGTATTTATAAGAATTTTTGGCGTCGGTCTCACATCAAGGGGGTGCCCGAGGGGCCCACAAGCATGAAGGACCCTCACTGGTGGTAGGGCACGCGTAGAGGGCTTGTGACCTCCTCACCCACTTCATGGCCCAGCTCTTATGCTTCGGGGGTTTCTTTTGGTCCATAGAAATCACCATAAATTTTCAGCCCATTCCGAGAACTCTTGTTTCTGCACACAAAAAACGACACCATGGTAGTTCTACTGAAAACAGCGTCAGTCCAGATTAGTTCTAATCAAATCATACAAAAACCATATAAAATTGTTGTATACATGGCATGAATACTTCATAAATTATAGATATGTTGGAGATGTATCAGCAGCGCACTCTGAAGAGGCTCGCTTTCCGGAGTCCTTGCGGACGTCCCTACTAGGTTTCTTTGCTTTCTTCGATTCCTTGGTGGGAGCTAGGGTTTTCGGGACCTCAGCTACTACCATGTCTCAATGCATCTCGTCCACACATATAACTGCATCGTCCTTGTTAGATGGGATGGAGATGTTTCCCATGGGCCCTGGCATCTTCAATGTGTTGTATGCATAGTGGATGCCGCCATGAATTTTGCTATAGCTGGGCGACCAAGAATTCCATTGTAAGGCAAAGGGAGTTCGACCACATCGAACACCACCTTTTCAGTCCGGTAGTTCAACTCCCCGCCAAACATCACAGGCAAAGTGATCTTTCCCTTGGGTCGGCTCCTGCCGAGGTTGACTACTTAGAATGTACCCATAGCTTTGAGCTCTTCGTTAAGGATCTGCAGCCTTTCAACCACCTTAGGGGATATCAATTTCAACCGCGCCCCGCTGTCAACTAACATCTTGGTTACTTTGAGGTTCCGGATTGTTGGGGAGACTAACAACGGCAAACATCCGACCATTGTGGTGCAGTCAAGATGATCCTCTTCATCAAAGATGATAGGCATGCGGGACCATTTGAGTGGTCTTCTGGACTCTGCAGCTGGCTCCATATTGTTGACCTCACACGCTCACTGCTTGAGCTAGCGATGAGAGGAATGCAAGGACGCACCCCTGTCAACACACATGGCTTTAGTTGCCTTCTCGAATTCTCGATCACTGGAATCTTCTCCATCATCCTCATCATCGCTCATATAATATCCTTCTTTCTTCTCACGACCCCTGGATGGTTCTTTCCTTCTGCTGTGGGGCCTTGCCGCGACGGCCTCCTCTACCACCATGACCTTTCCCGGCCGCATCATCTTGGCCTTTCTCCATTTCACGCTTCTCGTATTCAGCCCTCTGTTTCTTAGCAAGCTGCTCGATTTGGCGGCATTCCTGGAGATCGTGACCCTTGCTGCGGTGGATTTTGCAGTATGGCCCATCGGACTTCCCAGTTTTCTCTGCCGCAACGACCTCCTGGCAATCAACGCATGCGACAGCTCCCTTGCCGAGGGCCTCGGCCTTGGCCTTCTTTCCTACATTGAGATCACCGAAGCTCTCAATGGCCAACAATGTCTTTCCCTTATGCTTCTTATTGCACCTTCGACTTTTCCCCTTCGGGCCAGGGGCATCGTCATCGTCATCGTTGTCTGAATCGACTTCAACCCTAGCCTCCTCTCCCAGTAGTCAGCTTCCTTCCTCAGCACAAGTGCACTTGTTTGCCGGTGTTACAGCTCATTGACGGTCCTGGGGAGTCTAACATTCATCTTGGCCCACATCCTCCTGTTGCGCATGTTTGAGTAGAACGCGGTAATCACGGATGCAGGGTGTATCTCTAGAATGTTGTGATGTACTCGACTGAATCTTTGGATGTATTTCCGCAAGGTTACTACCTCCTTCTATGGAAGGACTTGCAGGTCGCTGGGCTGCCCTGGCTCCTAGTGGCCACCCTTCCCCGTGCAGCTTAAATGGCTATCATATAGATGCCCAGGAATTCCGCCAGGTTTAGCCTTCCGTCGTATTTCGTCGTTAGTTCAGGCTTGAAAGCTCGGGCCGATGGCCAGTGGACCTATCGCAGCTCGCGAGTGAAGGCGGGGCACCCAACCTCATAAGGCAGGTACCCGCCAACAATGGGCACGGGGTCGCCATCATCTGGGTAGTTGCGCCTGTCAGATTGAGGGTGTGCTTCCCGGCATCACTCTATGGTGATGCGCGCGTCTCCCTATAGCCGGTCTTCTAGGACACACTGCTGGTTCCGGTGGTCGGGCATACTGGATGAGGCCTTAGATGCCTCATCAAGCTCGTCAGCATGCGAAGTTCGATGCGGCTGCCTCTGGGTCTATTGTCACGGAGGGAACTGCACCATCGGCATGCCCTGCTTGACACGACCACCAGCCTGGGCCGACGTCGAAGTCCATGTGCGTCGCGACGACTCTGCATGTTGGGATTTGTGGGCTTTGACGAAGGCGATCAAACTCTAGATGTGGCTCTCCACTCGTCCATCTTGTCAGCCATTGGCCAGAAGTTTAGCAGCAGCTAGGCCTGCGCCATCGCTTCCGCTACTATGTTCGGCATGGCTAGAGAGGTGGAACATGACATCGCTCGACTCCTGGTGGAACTAGGAGGGTCGTTGCCGCGTTCTTGTTGTCGTGCATCGCTTGCTTGGGCGGTCTGACCTGGAGGAGGCCAAGCATATGGGTGTGCGGTCCCACTCGGTGCTCCATCTTACTCTGGGCAAGGCGTGCGCCCACTAGCCACGTCGGTACCGGGCGCAGCTGGGGGATCGTGGCTTGCCCCAGATTTTTTTGACAACTTGAAACAGTGGGAGAGGCTCCTACTGTTGCTATATTAAAGGGGGACTATTACAAGGTTTTACAAATCCATGCAATAGGAGCAAGGATCAAGCAACAACAATGTCGGGAGATTACAAGTGGTTGGTTGGAAGAAATCTATCTATAAAAGTAGATTTATCAGGCTTAAGTCTAAACAGAAGGATTTCCCAATCTGATTTCAGCATCCTAATCCATTCGTGTTGTGTTGCGAGTACTCCATCAAAGATAGTCCGGTTGCGTTGCTTCCAAATATTCCATGTACCCAACACACATATTTCTTTGAACAATGGTTTATTCCAGTTATTCCCCATAAGGTCAAATCTTGCTTGCATGTCCAATGCATTGTCCCAAACATTGCCAAGTTTATTCTAACAGCTAGTTGCAAATGCACAATGGAAAAAGAGGTGGTCATTAGTTTCCAGTGAATCCACATTGCGCAGCACACAAGAGTGGCCTTCACCAATTGCAAATTGCTTTCTCAATAATAAATCACGTGTGTTTAATCTGTCCATTCTTTGTAACCATGCGAAGACTTTGTGTCTAAGAATGCACTTAGATTTCCAAAGGATCATTAGATAATGTGGAGCCTGCACATTCCTAAAGAGATATCGGTAGGAATTCTTGGGTTTCAATTCAACATCCCCCCAATAGTAGATCCATTCATCAGTTGTCATAGGGTTTAGGGTAATCAACTTTATGGTGATCATTAAGTCATCCAGCTCTAGTCTTGCTTCTCTTGATAAAGGTAGGTGAA
Source organism: Hordeum marinum (assembly GCA_022496015.1). Lineage (NCBI taxonomy): Eukaryota > Viridiplantae > Streptophyta > Magnoliopsida > Poales > Poaceae > Hordeum > Hordeum marinum. Next base: position 423,168,920 of record CM039678.1, on the reverse strand, counting down.
AGTTGGAGGCCGGATCTGTGTCATTCTTAAATTGTGCCAAAGAGACATCTTCATTTGTTGCATAAGAGAATAGACATTCATGAGAGTCTGCTAACACCTGTTCATTATGCCACTGGTCTTTCCAAAGAAGAATAATGTCACCAGAATTTGGAATGCATGTTGTAATGCCTCTGTAAATGTGTGATAAGGATAACATATCTTTCCACCAAAAAGATCCACAACTTTGCACTGCATGTGGTGGTGTCGTGTCATAGTATGCATCCCAAACCATCATGACCCAAGGAGTATCAACCTTATGATAAAACTTGTGTAAGAATTTTAATAGTAGAGCCTTATTTTGTATTTTAAGGTCAATGATACAAGCCCTCGTTTATATTTTGGTCTACACACCAGGTCCCATGTTGCCAGGGAGTGTGTTTTTGCATCTCTGTCCTTAATTTTCCTCCATAGACAATTTCTTCTGGATCTGTGAAATATATCAATGATTTTGATGGGCAACTTAAGCACACACATAGCAAATGAGAGAAGTGATGATAATGCTAAATTAATTAATTGTACTCTTTCACCATATGAAAGCAAAATCGTTGTGCTTGTTAATCTACACTCAATTATGTTAATGAATGGCATCATGTCTCTAACCAAAGGTCTGGTTGTGCCCATAGGAATACCTAAATATGTAAATGGCATGGAGCCCACCTGACAGCCAAGAATTGAGGCCAAATCATCAGCTGTTTCCTGGTTGATATTAATAGGCATTAGCTGTGATTTTGAGTAGTCAATCTTTAATCCCATGGCTTGCGCCAGACTGGGCACCGCTGTGGTGGTTGCGGCCATCAGTGCAGGGGGGAGGTGGAGACTTATCGTTTCCTCCACCCACAACACTAGAGCTGAGCTCACCAGGGTGTTGTTGCTGTTGCACCTCTCCGGCGCTCCCCGCTTCGACTTCAGTTGTGGGGCACATGACGGTGGCGCCACCTACGCTAGCCGCGTCGCCCACAACACCCACCTCACTCGGCACCGCCATGGTGCCAATGGCGTCCACATCTGCAAGCGAGGGAGCCTTCGAAGTGGAGGAATGCGCGGTCACACTAGACTTCTTCTTGGGAGCCATGGATGAAGAAGACGATGATGAAGACCGACACACAACTCATGATCTCAGTTTCACATGAATGAATCTCCCCTACCTGGCATGCCAAGGATGTCAGGGGCACGATGCACTTGATAACCTATAGGGCCACGAGCCCCTTTGTTATTCGGCAGGGGTGAGGTCGCACGCACAAAGAGCGAAGGTAGTGAGACAACACGACAATGAGACGCCGGTGTTTTACCCAGGTTTGGGCCGTGGAGAAGCGTAAAATCCTACTCCTTCTTAGAGGAACACGAAGCCCACTCAACGCTCGAACCCGGCAAGGGCGGCTTCGGGGGAGCTGCTATGTTAGTACAACTGTCCAAATGTCCGAATCCTTAGCTAGGTTGCCTCGGGTCTCCTTTTATAGCTCAAGGGGTAACCACAATGGCAAAACAGACATTACATAATGACTAGACAACAATGCTGTCATACCTAACTCTGGCACTTAGGACAGAAAGCCATAAATGCTAGTCTAGGTGGCGTGTGGGGATGCATTCCCCGTAGGCTTCTACCACCGCTTTAGCTAACTATTGCACCACATATTGACATGCCTCTGGATGGGTGTCAAGGGGCATAATCTGTCTTCCAGGGTGTCGCCACGTGCTTAGCCAGAGCCACTTAGCCACCTGGGGGCTCGACACCGCATCGACAAGTGACTGGCATTGCGATGCGGTGGAGCGGTGGCCGATTGCCCCGTGCTTGCCTGGGGATGGCTTGCCAGGTCTTCTTGAAGGTGTATGCACCTTAGTCCCCAACAGGCACCGTGGACGAGCTTGGCACGGTCTGGGTCCGTTCTAGGCTATTGCATTGACCTTGCCGGCGTTGCTTAGCCTGCGAAGGTCGCCTCTGCTGGAGTTTTGGTCTTGGATGCTAGTTTGGTTTGTACTTGTGTTGATGGGTTCAGCTGTTGCTGCCTGTGCATAAGTCAGGGGCAATGGTACCCCAGTCCTATTGCATCGACATTTCATGGTGATGTATTCGATGTAATCTTCTTGTGCGGTGCGTTTGTTGGAATCCGATTAATTGTGGGTTTATGATGAGATTCTTCAAGAAAAAGTTTTGAGTCTTCTCTAAAATCTATTATGATCCTTATTTGCATGATTATTATAGCTTCGTAAATCTCTCCAATATATTGAAATAGTTTGGCTAACTAGATTGATATTTCTTCAGTGATAGGGCTGCGTTGTAGTGGGTTCAATACGGCGATACTCTATATCCCAGTGAAAAAAGGGACAAGACACGTCTTTGTATTTGTCGGAATTGGCATTCTGCAAAACCCAACAAGGTTCGAACACTAGGGAGCGCTCGTTCGTCGGTCCTGACCTACCTCTCAGCTTCGCAGCGGTTCCCCAGCGGTTCTCACAAGGGAAACAAATAAACACCCACGGTTTTACCCATGTTTAGTCCACCTTGCGGTGTAAAACCCTACTGCTTCTTTGTGGTGGATTGGCCTCATGAGGAGGCTAAGGATGAACTAGTACAGTGGTGGGGTGGCCTCACGAGGGCTCTTGGCAGTCATGAACTATCTCTCCTCCTCTCTCTACGATGGGAGCTGGTGGCTATTTATAGGGGCCTTGGTCCTCTTACCTTATTGCACAGGAGGGAAGGGATCCACAATGACCAAATTTGAAAGGGTACATGAGGTACATCTTATCCTGACTAAAGGTGGTCTTCGTCCGCAAAGCTTTGGGGTGTGACACGGTGGTGGGCTCAGTGATGACATCCGTCCTGCCGAGCTCGTGGTCTTCGCCCCGTTGCACTGGGAAGGTGAAATCAAATTTGCTCCGTTGGTGCTTTTGGTAATTAATAACAACATATATGTCATTGAACTAATGTTTCCACTAAGTATGTTTCAGGAAAAGTTCCATGATGGGTTGGCAAAAGTATTGTGGAATACCCCAAGATGCAAGGAAATATATTGGCAAAGCCTCAAGCAAAGAACTCAACATTTTATGTTTTGCGAGAAATCATTCTGAGTCCATAAGAAAGCCAATACTATTAAAAGGGGGTAAGGTTTTGTTGGTGAACAAAATGCTCATATGTGCACAAGTGATAGCCACCACATACACCCACAAGCTCTTCCACAGAAGTCTGTCCAAAGCCAAATACTCAAAATCGGTGCAACCAACACATTCCACTCGGTGCCACCAATTCCAAACCCTAGACAAACTCAGCCAAACCTTAGCTTTTCCATGCAACCGATTCTGCTTCGGTGCCTCGAGTTTGGGTTGCCAACTTCCTTTTACGCAAGTTTACAAAATCGTTCCCTTTGAGTTTTGTGAATCAGCATCACCGATATCGGCAATCTAACCGTTGGTCACCTTATCGGTGCAACCGAGATTCCTATATCAGTCTCACCGACATTCAAAAGTTGCCACCTTTTGGTCACTTCGGTACCACCGAGATTAACACATCGGTGTCACTGAGTTGGTCATTTTGTGTGTAATGGTTGGATTTTTGGAGATGACTATATATACCCCTCCACCACCACTCACTCGCAAGAGAAGCACTCAGAACATTTCCACACTCATACCTACTAATTTTCCGAGAGAGATCCACCTACTGATGTGTTTAGATTATGCCATTCCATTCCTACCATATGAATCTTGATCTCTAGCCTCCCCAAGTTGCTTTCCACCCAATCATCCTCTTCCAGCAAGTCAAATCTATGATAGAGGGATTGTGTGTTGAGGAGTCCATCATCCTGAAGCACAAGAGCAAGGATTTCATCGACACAATCAAGCCTTTTATATTTTGGAGGGTGGTGCCTCCTAGATTGGTTAGGTGTCGCTTGGGAGCCTCCTACTTCATGTTGTGGAGTGAACCAAGAAGTTTGTAAGGGCTAGGAGATCGCCTACTTCGTCAAAATCTACCCCGAGTTAGGCTAGTCCTCCATGGACGTAGGCCGTCATGGTATAGTCAAGGTTGCTTCTTCATGGAACCCTCTGTGGACTCTCGTGACCCTTACCCTTCGTGGGTGGAAGACTCCATAATTGTGTACGTACGATAGCACCACCTTTCGGAACCACGGGAAAAATCATCGTGTCTCCAAACTGCGTTTGATCTTCCTACCCTTCCTTTACTACTCTTGACTGTCTTTACTTTCCGCTGGTATACTCTTAGACATGCATGTGTAGGGTGTGCTTGACTTGCTATGAATGCTAAAATCTGCCAACACTTAAAATTGGGAAGAAGTAGATTTTTAATTTGTCAAGTAGTCTAATCACCCGCCCTCTAGACCTACATTCGATCCTACAAGTGGTATCACAGCATTGGTCTCCATTGTATTGGTCTCACAACCTAGGAGAGTATGGCGTCTAGTGAGGGAAATTATCACCGTAGAGGTCTGTACTTTGATGGCACTAATTTTATTAGTTGGAAGCAAAAAATGAAAATGCGTCTTCTTGGTTATAACCCCACCATTTGGGTTGTTGTTTGTGTTGGATTACAAGGTGACTTCTTTGCGGATGGAAGGGATCCGGATCGCTAAGCGACTGCAGATGAATTGAAGATGTTGCAATTAAATTCTCAAGCTTGTGACATTCTCTTCAACTGCCTATGCCCTGAAGAATTCAACAAAATTAGCCCTCTTGAGAATGCAAGATAGATTTGGGATACTTGTGTGGATATGCATGAATGTATCGAATCTGTGAGAGAGTCCAAGTTGGATGTTCTTCAAAGTCAGCTTGACAAGATCAATCTGAAGGATGGTGAAGGAGTCGCTGAGATGTACTCTAGGTTAGCTCTCATCACCAATGAGATTGCCGGCTTAGGAAGTGAAGAAATGACTGACAAATTCATTGTCAAGAAGATACTTCGAGCTTTGGATGATAGATATGACACCGTATGCACATTGATCCAAATGATCCCCAAATACAAAGATCTCAAGCCAATGGAAGTGATTGCAAGGATTGTTGCTCATGAGATGACACTCAAGGACAAGGAAGAGCTTCACCACAAGTCTAGTGATGCTCCCGCAACTTCAAGCGACAACCTTGTCACAAATGAAGAGATAAGCCTCATGGTCAAGAAATTCAACAAGTTCTACAAGAATATAGGCAAAGATCGAAGCTCCAAGTCAAGATAAGAAGAGAAGAGTTCGTCAAGTCGTGACCGAAACTATTACAATTGTGGGTAGCCCGAACACTACTACATTGAGTTCACGGCTTCTTACACGGATATACTGAGAACCAAAACAGTCTTGTGAGGATCTTTGAGGATAGAGTGAAGATCCTCAATGACAAGGTGGATGGGATAACCAGGACCGTAAACGAGCTCAAGAAGGAAATTGACTCTATGCCTCTTCCTCATTCCACAGATGATGATGGTGATGATGATGAGGATGTCTCTCGTGTCAGGCCATCTACTCACTTCACTACCCAAGTCGGATCAGCGATAGTGCCAGCTCCTGTGTTGAGGCCTTCTTCATCAGCACCTGCTACTGTCACCTCAACTCCATCAGTTCCTCCAGTGCCACCAATTGTTAGTACAACTGCTTCTAGGACATATGCAGAGGTCTTCGCCGACGCACTTCTCTTGACTCCGCATCAATCACCGGAGGAGATCATCCCAAGGAGAATGATTAGATATATCTCTTTATACTTTTTGGTAACTTGTTGCCAAAGGGGAGAAGTTGTATATAGATCTTTAGGCTTTGAGTGAGAGAGCGTTGGTTTTTATTGCTGTTTTAAAAACATTTGAAAACATTTGGTCTTTTGGTTGCTCATGTTAAACTTTTGTTCGTGTTTCATCATATGCTTTAATGTGTGTTGCTACTATTTCCTATCCTTTTGATGGTTGTGAGATGATCATTTACTTTGCTTGATGTGTTGTGCTATGATATTAACTCTTATTATTCTCGCACACCACCTAGATGTATGTGACATGGAAGAAGTTCCCCATGTACCTAAGTTATTGTGCATTTGCATTCAAACGCAAATTTAAAATAAAGCACAAATTTAGTGGGAGCTCTTACTTATCACCTAATTCTCAAAGCGATGATTATATTCATTGATTATATCATATGTCGAAGCTTTGATCTATATGTTGTCATCAATTACCAAAAAGGGGGAGACTGAAAGCACATTTGCTCCCTTGGTGGTTTTCGTACTTAATAACAACATATATGTCATTGAACTAATGTTTCCATTAAGCATATTTCAGGAAAAGTTCAATGATGAGTTGGCAAAAGGATTGTGGAATACCCCAAGATGCAAGGAAATAGATTGGCAAAACTTCAAGTAAGAAGACTCTACCTTTTACTTTGTGAGAAATCACATTGAGTCCATAAGAAAGCCAATACTATTAAAAGGGGTTAAGGTACTATTCGTGAACAAAATGCTCATACATGCACAAGTGGTATTCACAACATACACCCAGAAGCTCTTCCACAAAAGTCTGTCCAAAGCCAAATATCCAAAATCAGTGCAACCAACACTCCCCACTCGGTACCACTGATTCTTACACTCAGACAGACTCAAGCCAAACCCTATCCCTTCGGTGCAACCGATTCTGGTTCGGTGCCACCAAGTTTGGGTTGCCAACATTCTGTTACGCAAATTCACAAAATCGGTTCGACCGAGTTTTTTGAATCGGCGTCACCGAGTCTAGAAATCTGACTGTTGGTCACCTTATCGGTGCAACCAAGCTTTATGTATTGGTCTCGCCGATATTCAAAAGTTGCTACCTTCTAAGCAACTCGGTACCACCAAGATTAACACATCGGTTTCACTGAGTTAGACTTTTTATGTGTAACGGTTGGATTTGTGGAGTTTCCTATATATAACCCTCCACCACCACTCACTCCCAAAGAAGCACTGCGAAATTACACCCACTCATACCGACTGATTTTATAAGAGAGAGAGACACCTACTCATGTGAGATCATGCCATTCCATTCTAGCCATATGAATCTTGATCTTTAGCCTCCCCAAGTTGCTTTCCACCCAATCAATCTCCTCCACCATAGCCAAATCTGTGAGAGAGTGATTCTGTGTTGAGGAGTCTATCATCTTGAAGCACAAGAGCAAGGAGTTCATCGACACTATCGAGCCTATTACCTTTTGGAGGCTGGTGCCTCCTAGATTGAATAGGTGTCGCTTGGGAGCCTCCTACTTCGTGTTGTGGAGTGAACCAAGAAGTTTGTAAGGGCAAGGAGATCGCCTACTTCGTGAAGATCTTCCCCAAGTTAGGCTAGTCCTCCGTGGACGTAGTCCATCATGGTATAGTCGAGGTTGCTTCTTCGTGGAACCTTCTGTGGACTAGAGCCCTTTCTGGACTCTCACAACCGTTACCCTCTGTGAGTTGAAGATCCATAAACGTGGACGTATGATAGCACCACCTATCGGAACCACGGGAAAAATCATCGTGTCTCCAAATTCCGTTTGATCTTCCTACCCTTCCTTTACTACTCATGCTTGTCTTTACATTCCGCTGCTATACTCGTAGACATGCATGTGTAGGGTGTGCTTGACTTGCTATGAATGCTAACATATGCCAACACTTAAAATTGGGAAGAAGTAGATTTTTAATTGGTCAAGTAGTCTAATCGCCCCCCCTCTAGACCTACTTTCGATCCTACTAGTGGTATCAGAGCATTGTTCTTCATTGCATTGGTATCAATGGCTAGGAGAGTATGGCGTCTAGTGAGGAAAATTGTCACCGTAGAGGTCAGTACTTTGATGGCACTAATTCTATTAGTTGGAAGCACAAAATGATAATGCATCTTCCTTGTCATAACCTCGCCATTTGGGCTGTAGTTCGTGTTGGAGTGCAAGGTAAATTCTTTGTGGATGGAAGTGAACCCGATTGCAAAGCGACTGCAGATGAATTGAAGATGTTGCAATTAAATGCTCAAGCATGTGACATTCTCTTCAACTACCTATGCCCCAAAGAATCCAAAAAAATCAACCGTGTTGATAATGCAAAAGAGATTTGGGATACTTTGGTTGATATGCATGAAGGTATAGAATCTGTGAGAGGGTCCAAGTTGGATGTTCTTAAAAGTCAGCTTGACAAGTTCAAGATGAAGGATGGTGAAGGAGTCGTTGAGATATACTCTAGGCTAGCTCTCATCACTAATGAGATTGCTGGCTTAGGAAGCGCAGAAATGACCGACAAATTCATCATCAAGAAGATACTTGATGATTTGGATGATCGATATGACACCGTATGCACATTGATCCAAATGATGCCCAACTACAAAGATCTCAAGCCAATAGAAGTGATTGGAAGGATTGTTGCTCATGAGATGACACTCAAGGGCAAGGAAGAGCTTCACCACAAGTCTTGAGGTGCTTACAAGGCCACAAGTGATGCTCCCGCAACTTCAAGTGACAACCTTGTCACAAATGAAGAGATAAGCCTCATGGTCATGAAATTCAACAAGTTCTACAAGAATAGAGGCAAATATTGAAGCTCCAACTCAAGATATGAAGATAAGCGTTCGTCAAGTCGAGACTGAAACTGCTACAATTGTGGGAAGCCCGGACACTAATACAGTGAGTGCATGGCTCCTTACAAAAGGAAAGAAGAGTCACCAAGAAGACGAACCTCAAGAGACGAGTCACCTCGAAGGGAGAGAAGGAGTAGGGATGATCATTATGAATGAATACCTTGGAGGAGAAGTAGGTGAGGGAGTCCTGGATTAGGGGGTCCTCGGATAGCCAATCTATTGTTTATGGGCTAGACTATATGGGCTAGTTACCGAACACAGGAAGATTTGAAGGCCCAATCTCCAGGATGGAAGCTTCGGGGAGCACGACTTATGCCCCACGTTTGATGTAGTAAATAGGCATGTTTATCTATTCGGCATCTAACCGACCATGTGTAAACCGTAGGAATCCTCGGCATCTATATAAGCCAAAGGGTTTTAGGGTATAGTGTTAGAACAACTCATCTAGGTTAGCTACTCGGTCATGAGGTAGATCAACTCTGTATCCTCACATCATCAATACAACCAAGCATAGGTCCTTTGGGCAATGGTGACATCATCAACACAACCAAGCATAGGACCCCCTACCTGAGGTCCGCCGCTTTTGCCACCAACATTGGTGGTTTCACTGAGAGTTCCTTTGTTTGGAAGATGGAATCGACGCCTTGCCTTTTCATCAACGAATAGGTCCACAACATGGACGCTTTTGTCCCCAGACAGATCTTTGCCTTCGGTAGCGTTGTGTTGCACGCTGATTCCACTGGACATCTAGGCCATGTTAAGAACTTTGCCCCCCATCGAGAGGTCATATTTGGAAACTTAGAGTTCTCCGTCGACTCCGGGGTGACTTGACATTAATCGGGCTTGTAGCTTCGCCTGTAGCCTCCAAGGACTCTAAGGCTTTAACCTCGAGCCCCTTCTTCGAACATGCCGATGGGGTCACCCATGGCGATGAACCGATCCATTATCCCAGTCCGGCCATTAAGCCATATGACCGAACATGTGTTCTTGCTGAGCACTTCCCATGTATGGACGTCTTGGAGGTTAACTCCACGAGTTTCGAACAACTTGATCCGATTGGGCCCTCAGCGGTCGACGAGGCCATGGATCAATTCTCGTCGATGAAGATCACCGATGATCCATCCCCGATCTATGCTCAGTTAGGTTACGGTGCGGGCCAGGATGCATTTTTAGACCCACCCACCACCCACTTGATAGCCACTGTCAAGGATTTAACCGACATGCTAGAATATGACTCCAAGGAGGCATAATACATGGATGAAGAGGACCGTGCTCCCACCCCCACTAACACCGAGAGTTGGAACACCACTTTTACATAGGACATCTACATGGTAGATACCCCTGCCACCAATGGTGAGAACACGCCTCACAACGCCAGCGACAAATTGGGCGATGCGCCATCAAGGAGCTTGAAATCGCATAAGCAGTCCAAAAGCAAAAAGGGAAGAAAAGCTATTATCAGCAATGAGGACGGCAATACCACCGTTCATCACGGCAATCCCGATATCCCCGAGCACCCGTTAGAGGGTCTGGAAGGGCCTGAGGACCAAAACAACCTCGATAACGTCAATGACTCCGAAGGTGATGATTACCTTCCCCCTGTCGAGGAGGAAGATATACCGGAAGCCGATGACTTGTACATCCCTGATAACCTTGAAGATCAGGAAGAAATCAGGCAACAACTCATAGCAACGGCTCGTAGCCTAAAGGCCAAAGAACAACAACTCAAAGCCGAACAAGACGACCTCAATGATCGATGGACGAAAGTCCTCTCAGCCGAGGAAGCATACGTCACCGGTCTATCAAACTAGCCCAAATAGCTACCCTCAGAGAAGGCTTCTGCCGCAATTCGATGATGAACTCACTGATACTTCATCCCCAAACCATACTCCATATGAAAAGCCGGACTTCGCCCCTCGTGGTTGGGACAGGATGACTGACGACATCGGTTATATACCGGCAGTGCCCCAAAGACGGGGTAAGGAGCCATTAGAGCCCAATGACAGGTTCAACCTATGAGATGACCTCGATCATAGAGCAGGCCGCACAAGATCCATATATGGATCCAGAGAGTACTCTCTCGATAAATGGGGCGGATACAGACCATGGTTTGACGAAAACAATAGAGTCCAAGAACGCAATCGGCCCCATACAGACGCCAAATACAGGCACGACATAGCACGGGTCAGAGGCGCCACTCACCCACTGTGCTTCACAGATGAGGTAATGCAGCATGAGTTCCTCGAGGGTTTTAAACCCGTGAATATATAACTGTATGATGGGACCACTGACCCAACTGTATGGATTGAGGACTTCCTCCTCCATATCTACATGGCATGAGGAGACGATCTCCATGCCATCAAATACCTCCTTCTTAAGCTTAAGGGGCCATCTCGGCACTGGTTAAACAACCTCCCCGAAAACTCCATTGGATACTGGGAAGACCTGGAAGATGCGTTCCACTCTAACTTCCAGGGAACCTATGTATGCCCGTCGGACTCGTCCGATCTCAGCAATGTCATACAGAAGCCCGACGAGTCTGCTCGGCAATTCTGGAATTGGTTCTTGACTAAGAAGAATCAAATCGTCGACTGTCTGGATACTGAGGCCATAGCCTCCTTCTCGCACAATATTCGGGACGAATGGCTAGCCCGCCAGCTAGGCCAGGACAACCCTCAAACCATGTCCGCCCTTACCTCCCTCATGACCCGCTTTTGTGTGAGCGAAGACAATTTGCTAGCAAGACGCAGCCACAATTCCGAAGATCCCACAACACCTGAAGCCCGAGATGGCAACTTAAAACCAAAGCGCAATAAGAATAAGCATCGACACAATAATAGCGATGTTGATGATACAGCTGTAAATGCCGGATTGCGCAACTCCCGCCCTGGGCAGCGGAAGAAGCCTCCTAAAGGCAATCGTGACGGACCCACTCAACTGGAGAAGATCATGGAAAGGCCTTGCAAAATCCATGGGCTTCGGAAAAGCCCGCCAACCACACACACCGCAACTGCTGGGTGTTTAAACATGCCGGCAAGATACCACCCGGACCAAGGCAAAAGCTCTTGCAGCGACGACGAGGATGAGCCTCGGGGTCCAATTGGTGGGGGATAGAAGAAATTTCCTTTCGAAGTCAAAACGGTGAACATTATATACGCCACCCATATACCTAAGAAGGAAATGAAGCGCGCCCTTCGGGAGGTCTACTCTGTGGAACCCATAGCCCCGAAGTACAACCCATGGTCGACATACCCGATCACCTTTGATCAGCGTGATCATCCGACCAGTATCCATCATGGGAGTTTGGTGGCCCTCATCCTAGACCCCATTATAGATGGGTACCACCTCACAAAAGTCCTAATGGACAAAGAAAGTAGCATCAACCTGATTTACTCAAATACGGTGAAAAGGATGGGCATAGATCCGTCAAGGATCAAACCCAACAGCACTACCTTCAAAGGAGTGATCCCAGGCAATGAGGCCTGATGTATGGGCTCCGTAACTCTGGAAGTCGTGGTTTGGCAGCAAAGACCTGATCTTCGACATTGTGCCCTTCCGCAGCGGCTATCACGTGCTGCTTGGTTAGACAACATTTGCTCGTTTAAACGCGGTCCCACACTACACATACCTTAAGCTCAAGATGCTAGTCCCCAAGGGGGTCATTATTGTCAATGGCAATACCGAGCGCTCCCTTAGAACTTAGGAACATGCATTGGCCCTAGCGGCCGAACTTAGCTACAAATAAGATCGGCAAGTTCCGACATCCGCCATAATGGCACACAAGGATGGGAAGCGAGTTCGTCTTCAGACCGAAAACTTGGATCCTTCCTCCTCCCCTCTATAGGGAGTCGGCCCCCATCGCACCACCTCAAGACCAACAAAGTATGTGCGGAGGAGGCACAACTTCGCACTCAAGATTCCATGGGTAGCGGTGGGGAAATATAGATGGGATTTTGGCTGGTCCGAACTTCTACCATCAACATGTCTTTGGACAAAATGCAGGCACTCCTAAAAGAGCCTGCCTATGGCGTAAAGCTCACCGACAATTTGGCGTCCTATCAAGATTTTGTTGGCAAAATCCGTCCGCCGAACACTAAAACCCATCAAGGTGCATCTAAGAGCAGGAGTCAACTAGCAAGGGGGCATATCGAGGATGTCATGTTACCAGTCAAAGACCCCTGGTACAACAAATCATGTATATTTTTATTTGTTTTCACATACGTGTAAACAGTTGCTTCGGCAATCTGATTTATAAGAGTTATTGAGAAAATGCCAAATTGTGTGGCACAAGTTTTCCTCATATGTCCTTTTTTCGACGCATATTTTTCCTCCTCTCTCCCTCTTCTCGTGAACCTATTCGGTATGACTCGAGGTAACCAGCTAATAGACCGGGGGCTCGACTTCAAATACAAATCTCCTTCTCTATAATGTGTTCAGCGTCTTGGCGTTTGCTTTATATGCATCGGTTTCGAATTATGTCTTTGGTCAATATTTTGGGTTGCCCGGCTCCTGTGCTTGCCCCTTTACGTTCCGCTCGTTCGACTAATAGGGCAAAGGGAGCACCCCTACGATTGTGCTTCCGGATAGTCTGGTCAAGCACCTCAGGGGAGAAAGCCAAAAACGGACTGTCATAGTATGCACAATCTGTCTGTGAATCCCGAGCGGGAAGTGTTGTACTTCAGTCCTCGTAAGCGGTTATTCCGTGTTATATGAAGAACTTGCCCTTTGTGCAGACATTGTGATACCGTCTTCGGCATATGGCTAAGGGACATAGTGCATTGGCATAGACACCCGATGTAGTATCTACGTGGGGGCTGAAGCCAACGACTCACACCTTTCAGTATTAAACAGCCACATAGGAGTTATAAAGGAATACAAAACCATATAAGAACAAATACTAATAACATTAAAAGTATGGGCAAGTCTTCAAACGTGTTATAGCTCATTCAAACAATTTATCACCTGAACACTATGACACTATCTCCCGAGCACTCTCCATCACTCCATCAAAGTACAGCTTCGGGCATCGATGCTCCTTCCTGGGTGGCGGCGGGTCGGTGGCTACCTTTATCGGATTTAGTCCTGGCTAGTGCACTTTGGCCTTGGCAAGGGCCATCCGAACTCCTTCGATGTAGGAGGAGCACTTGACAGTGTCGAGGAGGGGCGAAGCAGCAATCAACCTCTGCACCAGGCCAAAGTAACTGCCTGGCAGCGGCTCGCCGGGCCATAAGCGGATGCAGAGGTCCTTCATGGCCGGCTCCGCCATCTGGTGCATCTCCATCAACTGTTTCGGCTGCTCTACCAGAAGAGGAGGACGCTCGGGGGCTCCGAACTTTGCCCAGAAGAGTCGAGCTTCATCTCCTTCTCCCCGCGAGGCGAACAACTGATTGGCGTCCGCCACACTCTTCTGGAGATCAAAGGATGCGCCTGAGGATTGCCACACCCGGGTAAGCAATGCGAATTTGCTATCCCCGAATACGCACTTTAGTGAGTATGGCTTACCATCTGCTATTTCCATGGCCTGGCGCACTTGCTCCTCGTAGAACTGCCTATCTATCTGCTCCTCCTGGAGTTCGGTTTTCAAAGTGGATAGGTCGGCCGAGCTCGCCTTATTCTTCTGCTCCAAGGCCTCGCATCTTTCGCTGGCATCTTTGAGCTCCTGCTGCACCTCTATCACGCGAGCTTCATGCTTGCCACTAGTGCCTCGCATGGCGGAAAGGGCGACAGTCGTTTCCTTAGCAGACGTCCTCTTGGCAGCCATTTCGTCCTTTGCGTGCTAGAGCTTGGCCTTGAGCCTCTCCATCTCCTTCGCCGAGGCCGCGCATGCATTATACAATGTAAATAAGCCACATTGACAGTATTCGGACAATAGAGCTCAGAAAAAGGTATTCGGATCCTGTTTAGACATACCTTGAGCCTCGTTGAGCCTTCAGCTAAGGGCCTCGGTTTGTCTTCGGAGCACTTCAGCTTCCGATTTAGCTCTTCCAGCTCGGCACCATTCATGGCTGTCGCTGATGATGAAGCCTGCATCACACACAATTAATACATTACATGGGCTCTCAATTCATGACTTATAGTCAAACCAATCATATGCTGAGTTATTCTAACATACCAGACACTTAAAGTGCATCTAGTTCGGTATCGGATTCAAATGTGACCCCTATGTGAGATTTTTCACCTCACCTAGGGCTCGGGGGTTGCCATGTATATAATGCGAATAAATTAAATCTTTGCAAAATAAACACATCAGGTGACTTACTTGAAAACCCATAATGAGACCTTTGAAGGCCTCCTTCAGTCCGTTGTCAATGGACTGGATGCTCTGTAGTATCGCACCCACAAGGGTGCGGTGATCCTCGGGGATGGAGGCACTCGATTGGCTCCTCCATGACCGACCACCTATTGGTCGGTGGAGCCGATGATGATCGGATTCCCGATCACCCACCGGGGATTGGATCGGTGCCTCTAGAGGCATAGTGCGCTTTGGAGACGTTCTTGGAGGGGACTGAGCGCCCGCTCATCTGGCCTCCTTGGTATCCGGGCAGGGTGCTTCCCCCCCTGTCTTCAGTGGCCATGGCATTAGCCTCGGCCACGGTACCGTCTCCCTCACCGCCGGTGTCTGCCTCCATAGTAGCTTTCTGGGACGACACCTCCATGGCGTCCCTTGAGGTGCCTGGAGTGGTGGGATGCGAGGCATCCCTTCTCTTCGCCAGATCAGCGGGCGGGGTCTCCCCGTCTGATATCACCATGGTGGGGATAACGCGCGGGGGGCTGCAAGGCCAATCACCTGCACGTTAGCAAACTCTAAATCTATTCGTAATTAACAGGAGGGTCCTCGGATCCTAACCTTTTTGGGGGGATTGACCCGTAGGCTCATTCATGGAACCTCCTTGAGGTCTTCAGGCACAGTGTCCGAGTCAAACTATCATCGGACGGGATCACCCGTGTCCGCCACACCCTCTTCTGGGCAGGAGAAGGGACCTGCTCCGGAGCATCCAAAGATGCCGCTCACTTCCTGGCATGGGGGTAATTGCCTCCCCCTCAACCTCGGCCTCGGCCTACTCCTCCTCTTCTTCCTCTTCTTCCTCCTCAACCTCCTCCTGATTCGAGGAGGCAGGGGTATCCTCGGATGCGGCATGAGGCTAGTCCTTGATGTGGATGCTAGCCTAGCCTGATTTCTTATTCTTATCTTTGTTCGTGGGAACCTCGTAAGGCTTTACCATGAGCATTTTGGCTAAAAGCCCGGTCCTCTCGTCTTCGGTCTGAGGCGCCAGAATGTTAATATTGATGGCTTTCTTCAACCATCTCTGCAAAGATAGATCGGATAGGAGGTTATGAGAATCTACCTATGTAATAAAGCCGACCAAGCTAGGGTGTATCTTACCTCGAAATCGGGCTTGGCGGCATGCAGACCCTTGTCCTCCTCCTCACATGTCCATCTATTCTATGATTGGAAGAGCGCCTTCCAAAACTTCTCCCGCATAGTGAGGAAGAGATTCCGAACTGTGGGCTAGGCATCGAGTTCACGAGCCCACAAGGTGGTGTCCCGACGATGGCAGGGGAGGATGCGTCTTCGGAGCATCACCTGGACCACATTGGTCAACATGGTGCTCTCCTCGAGCATGGAGCAGATGCGCTTCTGCAGGTCACTCACCTCCTTGCCCGGTCCCTAGACAAGGCTCTTTTCGAGCCATGAAGCTATTCTGGTGGGGGGACCAGATCTGAATGCAGCAGCGGGGTGCTGACCCTCTTCTTGTGGTTCGGTGACATAGAACAATTCCTTCTGCCACCCCTTGATGGTGTGATGAGGTGCCCAACGGCCACCCGACGCGGGTGAGCTTGCCGATGACTGCCCCGCTGCAATCTGCGTGCCTGCCGATGACACACTTGGGCTTGATGTTGAACACCTGAAGCTAGAGCCCGAAGTGTGGCTCGATGCGTAGCAAGGCCTCACAGATGAGGATGAACACCGAGATGTGCATGATGGAGTTTGGCGGCAGGTCGTGGAAGTCGAGGCCGTCGAAGAACATCGGTCCCCTGACGAAGGGGTGAATGGGAAAGCTCGGCCCCATGATGAAGTGGGGTATGAACACCACCCTTTCGCCTGGCTTGGGGGTTGGGATCACTTGGCCCTCCTCTGCTGCACAATGAGGGATGTTGGCGGAGAGGTAGCCGACCTTCTTGAGGTCGAGAATGTCCCAGTCGGTGGCTGCGGAAGCTTCCATTGTCCATTGGAGCCTGCCATTGATGAGATCGGGGGTGGGGTCGAAGAGACCTAGATCTGTGCTTCGGAGGAGCAAAGGAATGGGAGGCTGAGAAGTCGAATGGAGAGCGTGAATAGCCTTTGGGATTTTCCTCCTCTTTTTATGAGGCCTATCGATTAGGACTCAATTGCTGCATCGTGAATTACACCACTTCCCGAGACGTGCGAGCCGTTGCGTGCGCATGCTTAAGTATATCCCGTATAAAACGGGACATGATCGGTATATTAATAGATTGTGATGATTAAAAAAACCTCGAACCGCGAATTGAGTCTATGCAACTAGCCTAGTGGTCATGGTGGGCCGTAGCCTTTCGTCAAAGAGGTTGTCAGAGGAATATTGTTTAGACCGTGACATTTTGCCTTCAAGGCCAATCAATTTGCTGTATTCGGACGTGCCACTATGCGGAAAACTGCTTATCATCGATGGCCGAACTATGGTTCAGCGGGAAGGAACTCACCTCGCAAGTCGAGGACTCTGTTCGTGAAGCAATTGGAGTTGAAGACCCTTGGCATTGGAGGCAATTTTTGCGGCTACCGAGGGAGTTCTGGATTAGGGGGTCCTCAGATAGCCGATCTATTGTTTATGGGCCGGACTATATGGGCTACTTATCAAACACGGAAAGATTTGAAGGCTCAGTCTCCAGGATGGAAGCTTCGGGAAGCACGGCTTGCGCCCCACGTTTGATGTAGTAAAAAGGCATCCTCGACATCTATATAAGACAGAGGGTTTTAGCGTATAGGGACAGAACAACTCATCTAGGGTTAGCTATTCGATCTCGAGGTAGATCAACTCTGTAACCTCACATCATGAATACAACCAAGCAGGACGTAGGGTATTACCTCCATCGGAGGGCCCAAACCTGGGTAAATCCGTGTCCCCTTCGTCTCCTGTTACCGTTGATTCTAGTCTCATAGAAGAAGGACAAGTACACCAAGAGATACTCATGAAGAAGACATCAAGATCGTGTTGGTGAAATGGGTTTCTGGCTCCGATTTCGACAACCACTTCGAGAGAATCTATCAGTCCAACTCCGACTATAGTCAAGATGAAGGTGTTGCCGTACTTGCACTAGTGACAATCGACTCCTAAGACCTATTTTATTCACCAAATAAAGGGAGTGGATGTTGCTTCATGGCTAAAGGCCCCAAGGTATCAAACCCTGAGTAACTTGATTTCAATAGTGATTAGGATGACTTGTTAATTGAAGATGACTTCTATTTGACAAATCAATAATGTTATCCAAGATGAACTTGCTAGTAATCACTCGATTCTAGATAAGTCGTGTGATGATGATAAGTTGGAAATAAACTACTAACTCAAGAACTAAACACTCTTAAGTTAGCTCATGAGTCTACTCTACAAGATCATAGAGAGCTTGAAAGGACACATGAGAAGCTCCGCTTCGAGAAGCTCAACTTAGAGCAAGAGCATGAGTTACTTAAAGCTATCAATGACGATCTTCAAAAGAAGACTTCCTCTTATCTAGCCAAACGACTTCTCTTGTCTACATTTATGACACAAGTTAAGACTAAGCAAACTAGTAACAAAGGCAAGAAAGGTTCTTCAACTAGTAGCAATAAAAATGATAAATCTAATGATATTGATTCTAGTAGTTCTATTGACCCCACTAAATCTTCTCTTAGCCCAGTTACACTTGAGCAAGAAAATGAACTTTTAAACAGGATTATAGAGAAAGGTATCTAGAAGAGTCTTGTTGGGTGTAAACAATTTGAGGAGATTGTACGCAAGCACGGAGGATACCATAAGAACCATGGCATTGGCTACTTCAACGCTCATGGAGTTGAATGGGAAGAAGGTCAATAACACAATCCCAAGTTTGTTCATCAAAAGGAGAAGTATGAAAATACTCTCCCCAAGGGAAGAAAAGCTCAATATGACCTTCCACCACAAGACCTCAAGCTCAAGGGCGAGAACAAGTTTCAAGAGGACACTGACTTATATGAAGATGAATCCTGAGCTATGGTGAAGTGGGTTCCCAAGGCTACTAAAAGCTCAACTTCTACAAGTGCTACTTCAACACCAAGTATCCCCATAAACTTGATGTGGGTCCCCAAGAAGAAGAACTAGAGAAGTTCTTGAGGGGTGACTCCGCCAATGAAATTCACTCATATTCATTATTGGCAAGAACTAGTTGCGATCAACATCAACATCATGCAATAGTTCAAGGAGTCACACATTCCCTCAAAGGTAAGCAAGGGACAAGGTAATCAACAAATCAATGGACATCATCATGTATGCTTTGCACTCCATGTCCATAGATATCCTTGTATTTGTCTCTTTTGTGTTGGGACTAACCCATGTAGGTGAGAAGAGTAAGGAAACAACAAGGATGCTCCCAACTCATGATGATCTTCATCGACATTAAGCATCCACCAATACTTCACCAACATGAAGTCTTCATCGACAAAACCCAAGGTTAGTTTATCCCTCCTATGGGGGGATGTCACATCAAGGGGGAGCTTTACTATAAAACTTGAGACAAAGCATGTCATAATATGTGACAACTTTAAATGTTTATGTAAAAGTGGTAACCCCACTTGTGCTTAAACAATGAGTATGACCTATGATAAAGTATTCTTACTTGGCTCCTAAGTCAATATACTCATATATAGATGACTCCATCATCACCAAAGTGCTTGTTTGATGCTAGTGTGTTTGTGCATGTTTGCCATGTTTTCATTTGACATCTTATGCTGTGAGCACGTTGGTCTGCATTTATTTTCTCATTCGAGGACATCCAATTGTTGCTATTTTTCTTTTGATTTTTCTTTTAAGAATTGGATGTACAAGAATTCCTAGGACCACTCCTCTAGCTATCGATGCTTTCTCACCTCATATTCTATTCATGCCGCATCGCCAAATTTGAACAAGTACTTTTTGATGTCTCTCTGTGAGGAGCACTCAGAGTTCCATATCGACAAAGGACTAACCATTAAAACCTCTCAAGTGCATCTCGGTGGAACCAAATCAAAAATCTTAGTCTCACCAAATGCCTAGGGATGATCTGGTTTTCAATATCGGTACTACAATGGAGAAGCTCGGTGACACCGAAAATTTAGAATCGGTGTCACCGATAGCCACGGGTATATAAGGCTACGGACCCGACCTTTGAAATTATCCTTCAACCTTCGCCCCTCCAAAATCCTACGCTGCCGATTTGAGGCCCCTGGTCATTGGCTTTGCTTCCCCGAGGGTCTCTGCCGTTGGGAATCGCCATCGCCGATGAAATCTTCTCCATCGTCGATGCCGTAGCGGATCCATCACCGAGCTAGGGTATGGATTCAACCCTCCTTGTGCTCCCCGTCCAAATCTTGCACACTAGATTTTGTTTTATCATCTATCCACCATTTGCAATCTTCCCATCCAAAGGAAATCTCAATAGCTTAGTGAATCAAAGAAATTTAGCTTTAGTTGCCCACAAAATTGCATCTCGGTGACAACGAGTCAGAAAAATCGGTTCCACCGATTTCCTTTTTGTGCTACTGAGGACAAAACTTGGTGAGACTGAGTGTCAGTTTTCGGTCCGATCGAAATTGCTGGCAAGTTTTGGTTAAGGGTTTGGTGCATCTCGACAGCATCGAAAGATTTGACTCGATGACACCAAAATTCCATTTTGGTGTGAACTATGTCTATGATTTTTCTATTGAAACTTTGAAAAACTAGTTGCATTTTGTGATGACTTATCTTCTTCTACTCCTCTATACTCTATTCACAAGGTCAGATATGACAGATGCCGAGGACAGTCAGAAGTTGCAGGAGCAGAACATTGACATGAGTTCAAGCACTAGCCCTCGGTCAAGTTCCTTTTCAGATCCAGGCACCCCTAGTTCTCATGGATTGCCCAAGGCTGCTACTAGGACTAGGAAGAAGCTGAATTCATATTAGGAGGATTCAGAGTTTATGCTAGAGGAAGTTCTTTCCAAGAAGCAAGACAAGGCTGCCAAGAAGTCAGCAAATGAAGCCACCTCTTCCAGGAGGACAGTCATCAAGACATATGCCCCTCCAGAGTCTATGAGAGCATCTAAGAGTGCTAGGGCTACCATGACCATTGAACCCCCAAGGATCCCATTCCCTAAGAAGGCAGGAGAGAAGAAGAATGCTAGAAACAGGATAGTCTATGTGACTCGCAGGCCTACCTCAATGTATGATGACCCTGAGGAGGCTGCTAGTGATGGTGCTGAGGAGGAGGAGGAAGAGGAAGTCATCAAGGCCCCTCCCAAGAAGAAGAAGAAGCTTTTGGCAGATTTTATGCCAAAGCAAGGTCCCTCTAAGAGCACCAAGTCTGCCCCTGAGAAGGTTGCTGCTGAAAAGTCCAAGAGGACATCCAAGCATATTCCAGCTTCTGAGAAGAACAAGGAATCTATTTTCAGAGAAGCTGGTGAGGATGCTATGTCTGCATTGATGAAGTTTAGACCACATCTTCCAAAAGGCCACCCATCCTTTAGCTGTAGATATGAAGAAGAAGAAGGATGCAGGTTTGACAGAGTGGAGAGCCATTGATCCTTACTCTCGGAATAAGAAAACAACTGTGGACTATAGGTTCTACACCAAGGAGCAACAGGATTTTGTATGAGACAGTGCTTCTTCACAAGAGTCCAGCTGTGAGTGACATGAGATATGTCGACTGGAAGTATATCAAGGCGAATGAAACTATTTCCCCAATGTACAAGACAACTTCCACTGTGTTGGCATAGATTAGTTTAGTTGCATAGAGTTCACTGCGTGGAACGATGAGATGATCATGCAATTCTACTCCACTGCCCACTTCTATGGAGATGGTAGGATTCTATGGATATAGAAGGAGCAAGATACGAGTCAACTGTTGATGAGTGGGCTGCCATCTTAGGAGTCCCAAAGGCACGAGATGGAAATATCTGTGTGTACTTAGAGTCCAAGGCAAGCCACAATGCCATGAAGGACATGTACAAAGCCATTCCTGCTGCACATCTCCAGTCCCACAAGCTAGGATCTATCTATCACCTCCAGACAGGTCTCCGCACCATCAACACTATTCTGAGGCATCCTTTGATGCCCAAGTCAGGTGACGAGAAGATTATACGAGGCTACTCCATCAACTTGTTGATTCATATGACCAGCACCAGAGATTCAGAGTGATGGGTCTGATAGTGGAGACTATGAAGAGGGTTGCTACTGATCAGAAGCACTCATGCTACTATGGATCCAACATTCAGACGCTCATCAACTTCAAGCTGGTGAAGCACATCTTTGTTCTTGATAGACCCCACTTGCCCTTATAGACAGACTTTGAGGATAACATTGTGGTGATGGACCAAGACCATCCCACATTAGCTACAGCTCAGGCAGAGGCAGCTAGAGCCACTAGTGCTCTAGAACCTAGATCCAGGAATGAGCAGATGGATGTCTTGATCTCAACAGTTCAGGGAATTCAGAAGGACATCACAGACATACTGAGAACCAGAACAGTCTTGTGAGGATCTTTGAGGATAGAGTGAAGATCCTCAATGACAAGGTGGATGGGATAACCAGGACCGTAAACAAGCTCAAGAAGGAAGTTGACTCTATGCCTCCTCCTCATTCCACAGATGATGATGGTGATGATGATGAGGATGTCTCTCGTGTTAGGCCATCTACTCGCTTCACTAACCAAGTCGGATCAGCGACAATGCCAGCTCCTGTGTTGAGGCACTTCTCTCGACTCCGACATCGACCGCCGAAGGAGATCATCCCTAGGAGAATGATTATATATATCTCTTTAAACTTTTTGGTAACTAGTTGCCAAAGGGGGAGAAGTTGTATATAGATGTTTAGGCTTCGATTGAGAGAGCATTTGGTTTTTATTGCTGTTTTAAAAACATTTGGTCTTTTGGTTGCTCATGTTAAACTTTTGTTTGTGTTTGATCACACGCTTTAATGTGCGTTGCTACTATTTCCTATCCTTTTGATGGTTGTGAGATGATCATTCACTTTCCTTTTTGTGTTGTGCTATGATATTAACTCTTATTATTCTCGTACACCACCAAGATGTATGTGACATGGAAGAAGTGCCCCATGTACCTAATTGATTGTGCATTTGCATTCAAAGACAAATTTAACATAAAGCACAAATTTAGTGGGAGATCTTGCTTATCACCTACTTCTCAAAGCGACGATTATATTCATTGATTATATCATATGTCGAAGCTTTGATCTATATGTTGTCATCAATTACCAAAAAGGGGGAGACTGAAAGCACATTTGCTCCCTTGGTGGTTTTTGTACTTAATAACAACATATATGTCATTGAACTAATATTTCCATTAAGCATATTTCAGGAAAAGTTCAATGATGGGTTGGCAAAAGGATTGTGGAATACCCCAAGATGCAAGCAATTAGATTAGCAAAGCTTCAAGCAAGAAGACTCTACATTTTACTTTGTGAGAAATCACTTTGAGTCCATAGGAAAGCCAATACTATTAAAAGGGGGTAAGCTACTGTTTGTGAACAAAATACTCATACATGCACAAGTGATATTCACAACATACACCCAGAAGCTCTTCCAAAAAAGTCTGTCCAAAGCCAAATATCCAAAATCAATGCAACCAACACTCCCCACTCGATGCCACTAATTCTTAGACTCAGACAGACTTATGCCAAACCCTATCCCTTCGGTGCAACCGATTCTGGTTCGGTGCCACCGAGTTTGGGTTGCCAACATTCTGTTACGCAAATTCACAAAATCGGTTCGACCGAGTTTTTTGAATCGGCGTCACCGAGTCTGGCAATCTGACTGTTGGTCACCTTATCGGTGCAACCAAGCTTTATGTATAGGTTTCACTGATATTCAAAAGTTGCTACCTTCTAAGCAACTCGGTACCATCGAGATTAACACATCGATCTAATTGAGTTGGACTTTTTAGGTGCAACGGTTGGATTTGTGGTGTTGCCTATATATAACCCTCCACCACCACTCACCCCCAGGAGAAGCACTCAGAACAGACCCTCCACTCATACCGACTGATTTTCTAAGAGAGTTGCACCTACTCATGTGAGATCATGCCATTCCATTCCAGCCATATGAATCTTGATCTCTAGCCTCCCCAAGTTGCTTTCCACCCAATCAATCTCTTCCACCATAGCCAAATCTGTGAGAGAGTGATTGTGTGTTGAGGAGTCTATCTTCTTCAAGCACAAGAGCAAGGAGTTCATCGACACTATCAAGCCTATTATCTTTTGGAGGCTGGTGCCTCCTAGATTGGTTAGGTGTCGCTTGGGAGCCTCCTACTTCCTGTTGTGGAGTGAACCAAGAAGTTTGTAAGGGCAAGGAGATTGCCTACTTCGTGAAGATCTACCCCAAGTTAGGCTAGTCCTCCGTGGACGTAGTCCATCATGGTATAGTCGAGGTTGCTTCTTTGTGGAACCTTCCGTGGCTAGTGCCCTTTGTGGACTCTCACGACCGTTACCCTCTTTGGGTTGAAGACTCCATAAACGTGGACGTACGATAGCATCACCTTTCGGAACCACGGGAAAAATCATCATGTCTCCAAATTGCGTTTGATCTTCCTACCCTTCGTTTAATACTCATGCTTGTCTTTACATTCCGCTGCTATACTTGTAGACATGCATGTGTAGGGTGTGCTTGACTTGGTATGGATGCTAAAATATGCCAACACTTAAAATTAGGAAGAAGTAGATTTTTAATTAGTCAAGTAGTCTAATCACCCCCCTCTAGACCTACTTTCGATCGTACTAGTGGTATCAGAGCATTGGTCTCCATTGCATTGGTCTCAATACCTAGGAGAGTATGGCGTCTAGTGAGGGAAATTATCACCGTAGAGGTCAGTACTTTGATGGCACTAATTCAGTGTAACATCCCAAAATTTCATTTTGGAATGTTAATATAGCTATGCATCATCATCATATTGTTTGAGTGAATATAATGGTTGAAATGCTTCTTTTGAATTTCTGAAATGTCACTTTCCTCTTTCCCTTTTCTTGTTTCACCTATTTGAAAACCTCTAGAAAAGTTCAAAGAAAAGAGGGGAGTAACATGACACTCCACACCAGGGGCATCTTGGTGAAATAATTGAACAATAAAACCAGGGGGCTATTTGAAAAAATTATTGCAAAAGGATTTAAAATCAAATAAGCAATTTCTGAAAAATTATTTTTTTCGAAGTATTCAATATGATAGAGGAAAAATGTTCATTGAATAGCATTAATTCTCCTTACCATTTTGATATATATATTTCCTATATTTGGAAATGTTTTGAATGGTTTTAAAGGAGTTTTACTGCTCTGGATATTAAAAACGAAACAAATTTAATTCTAAACGGGCCGACCCACAGCAGTTAATTCCCGAAAACCCTCCGAGCCGACCGACCGACGCGCTGACGCCGCCCTCCCTCTCTCTGACGCCCTAGCCCCACCGTCCGATCCTGAAGACGCCGCGGTCGCCTTCCTCCTCACGCCAGACAGACCTCGCCGGCGATTCCTCCTCTCCGGATCTCCCTCCTCTTTCCTTCCCCGACCACCGCACCGGCCCTATAAGGAGCCCCGACCCTCCGCTCCTCATTCCACCCCCGAGCCCCCACTCTACCATGCCAGTGCGCTGCCCACACCCTCGCCGGAGTTTGGCATTCGACCGAACCCTTCTAGAGCTCATGCCCGTCGCCTCTGTCGCCCTCTCTCCTCTGTGACACCACCAGAGTGCGCAGGAGCCCCGCCGCCGTCGATTGAACCTCTCGGACACCATCCCCAACCACCGGAGTGCCGCCCCCGATGACCTCGCCACCTCGGCCTCGCCAGAGAACCCCCTCGCCGGCGACCCCTTCTCTGTGAGCCCTCTCCCCCTCTCTTAGCCGTTCGATCCAGATCCGACGCGTAGGATTAGATCGTTTTAAAAGCCGGACCGGTATCCTCTACAGCTCGGTCGTCCGCTTGATTCGCTAGATCACGCACACCCCGTAGCCAATCAGAGACCGAAACGTAGCCCCTATCCGTTCGATCAGTTTTTTTTGTTTCTGTTTTAGAAAACAGAATGTTTTCATATCTTGTTTTTATCATATCTTTTAAACTATTTAGTGTTTTTAGTTGATTCTTTTTTGCATTAGTTCACATATTTGATGTAGTTTATGTATGTATGCTTAGATTTCAAATTTGAGCTTTAAATTTTGAATCTAATCAAATTTGTTCAAATTACTAAAATCTGCATAACTATAGTTTAAAAATATATTTTCATATGAATTTTTTTGCCACTGTTTGGTATTAGTTAAACCTATCTTTCTACATGATTTGAGTATTTTTTTGAATAAATTTAGTTACTGTTTTTAACAAAAACAGAATCTGTTTAGTTCTTATTGTAGTTTAGTTATCTTAATTTTAATTTAATTTGAACCTGAATTAGTTTAACTTTTGTTAATAGTTTTCATGAGTTTCTGTTGTTTCAAATATTTAGGTAACATTACTTGCAAATATTTAGAATGATTGTTCAGTTTTATACCATGTTGTTATAGGAATCTTTATATTTTTTTCATTAGGTATAGTTTGGTAAAACAGTTTAGTTTTACTTTCACAAACTAGATAGATGGCTAAGTTAGAATTGTAATAAATAATTTTAGTAATTCTATTTTGTTAAGTAATGTGATGAAAATAATATTAGTGTCAATAATATTATTGTTTTGGTTTCCTATTCCAAAGTTATAGGAACATTCTAGTTCTTTTCATTTTAAGTAGTGTTTCTTTACACAAAAGTTTTAGTGACTTTTATTCTGTTTACTAAAATTGATTTTCTTTCCTATTTCTTTTCTACTAGCCACTGCTTGGTTGTTTGTCTTAAAGTAGCAGTAGTAGAAGTTTTTGACACTAAATATTTTTGTGAGTCAAACTTTCATTTTGATTTCTTTCTCTTGATTGATACTATTGAATGTTTTAGTATTGTTTGTTTAACCTTGCTGAATTGTGTGAATTGTTTTGTATTTAAGCTTATGGTGTGCTCTTGTTTGATTCGTTAGATCATCCGGAGTGCGAAGCTTGTTATCTAGAATCACTTGATTACGAGGATCGTCAGCAAGGCAAGTCACTTTGACCATGTATACCTATGTTTTATTGCATTAGTTCTTCCATCACCCCAATTGCATGCAAAGTAGGTAAATTGGAAACTAGGTTACTTTTTGTAGTATCATGTGGTAGGTACCCCCTCAACCATTTGACACATTGGCCCCAGGAAACGTTGTTTTACATTTTGCTATGCTATTAGTAGACGGGGTTGGTTGTGTGATTCATGAGAGTTGTGAGTTAATAATTTCAATACCTACATGATGATCAAGTCTTAAAGATTTCAAGTTTTCAACTTACCTCTAGGTGGATGATGGTTGAACGGCGCCCTGGAGAAACCAGTGGTTAGCCTAGATGATGCTGGAGATGTGCCAGTATTCATGCGGAAAGGTCCACCCAGGCACCAAGAGATGGATGGATGCTTCAAGACCCAAGGCTTACCTGCACAGCCACAAGTCATTATGGGCTCTGGCTTGGTTGGATATCGTGGTGACCCTGGACAGGCAGTGCTACGAGATGTAGAAGAACGGTAGGAAAGGATGGGCACCGACAGAGTCGTAGGGAAACCCTTTGGAAGACCATGTTTTGGTCATCCGTTTCTCAAACACCCTAAAGTGCGAGAAATCAAACGGAGGCAACTAAATCTTGTGGGGAACTTGTGCAAAACTCTGCAGAGTACCCAAACCTAATCGATTAGCCGTGTCCACGGTCATGGACAGTTTGAGCCAATGGAACTGAAATTATCTGGAACTCTCAACACAATAAATTATATTGATGTGGGTTATTAATGTCAACTTGGGTATGAGAATTTGTTGGTGGAACCATCTCATTAATCAACCAACACTGTAGTAATTATGCCTTTGCCCTCTCTAGTTGTAGGAAAATTTGGCTTTATGCAAAAACTTACTACCCCACCTGCCATAATTGCATATAGACTAGATGATTACTTTACCCCCTCTCTTGTGACTTTGCCGGCATATTCAATATGCTGACCTATACGGCTGCAACGTATCATGTTGCAGAGTACTTTTCCGACCAGGAGTGAGGATACGCTCTACGCTCGGTGAGATGCCCTTGGAGTCATGATGGACTGATCTACCTTCGATGCTTCCGCAAGTTTATGGTTTAGTTTATCTCATGAGTTGTCCTTCAGCCACTTTATTGTTATCATTATTCTAATAAAGGACTCGATACGAGATTTCGATTAACTTATGTTGTGTGGTTTCCCTTTGATATATACATTGATGTACCGTGTGTGTACTAGCATGATCTTGGGATGGTACAGAAACAACGGAGATTCGACCTTTTAGGTCAGGTCGCTACATTCTGCTAGTTGGAAGCACAAAATGAAAATGCATCTTCTTGGTCATAACCCTACCGTTTGGGCTGTTGTTTGTGTTGGATTGCAGGGTAAATTCTTTATGGATGGAAGGGAACCGGATCGCAACACTATTGCGAATGAATTGAAGATGTTGCAATTAAATGCTCAAGCATGTGACATTCTCTTCAACTACCTATGCCCCGAAGAATCCAACAAAATCAATCGTCTTGATAATGCAAAAGAGATTTGGGATACTTTGGTTGATATGCATGAAGGTATAGAATCTATGAGAGGGCCCAAGTTGGATGTTCTTAAAAGTCAGCTTGACAAGTTCAAGATGAAGGATGGTGAAGGAGTCGTTGAGATGTACTCTAGGCTAGCTCTCATCACCGATGAGATTGCCGGCTTGGGAAGCAGAGAAATGACCGACAAATTCATCATCAAGAAGATACCTCAAGCTTTGGATGATCGATATGACATCGGGACGGACATGCCCTGTCACGTCCCTCTGCGCGCAGGTACGATGACGTGACATGACCGGCACGACGGGCGGCCCTGTGGCTATAGTGTCCGCTTACGCACCGCAGCGCGTGGCTATAGTCCAACCAACCCGACCGCTGACCTCGTTGAGCGTGACCGGGCGGGAGACATTGTCGGCATGCCCTTGCCACTCGATTACCTACCCCGGCATGGCTATAGTGCCGCCAGCCGTACCGGAGACTTTGGCTGACTGGTGCTAGACGACGCCCTCCGGGCGGTCCGTGCTGCGACAGGTGGGCGAGGGCCAATCACAGGGCCGACTGGCGGGCCCCGATGGGAGATGGGACCACTCGGCCGGTGGACCCCGCCCACGACAAGACGGCGCAAGTTCGTCGTCTTGCCAGGGGGACTATAAAACCCCCCGAGCTCCCCATGCAATGGGGACGGACAAATGGTCGCTCACACACACCCACGGAAATCTCATTCCCTTCTCTAGTGGTAGAGGAAGACGAGCCGACTGCTCCTTCTTCCTCCTCTAGACACAGCTCTAGGAGCATCCTTCTACACATACCCATCCATCCAACTAGACCAAGCAGGACTAGGGGTGTTACCTCCCACGGAGGGCCCAGAACCTGGGTACATCATGTGTCACCACCGCTTGTGCCCAATCTCGCACCCAGAGCCCGTCGGCGTCCTCCGACCCTAACCACTCATGATAAGCCACCCCATTGCATCTATCGTGAGAGAACAACGACAGTTGGTGCCCACCGTGGGTATCTTTTGCGGCGCCGGCCGAATTCATGCTCTGGGCGGGACCCCTGGCCATTCCTCGCCGTCGCTGCTCGTCCCGGCGAAACCGTGGGGAGCTTGTCATCGTTTTCTCACGGGGGTCACGCGAGACGGTAGATGCCATGGGGTGGCTTATTGAGGTGAGGGCAAGGCTGCCGTGGATGATCCGGGATGGGTATGCAATTGGCACGCAGTGGTTTACCCAGATTCGGGGCTCTCTTGAGAGATAATACCCCTACTCCTACATATCTGTATAACTGAGGTACATTTGGTACATGGTTGCTCCCGGAGCTGTTTTGGGGAGGAGAGCCATGAGGCTTCTTGCCTCATACATGAGTGTGAGAGTGGGGATGAGAGGATGTGAGGGAAGCTAGCCCCCTTGAGAGAGTGAGAGGGGGCCTTTATATAGGCATGGATGGGTAGCTTGGGATGTAAGCCATAGTGGGTAGCTTACATCCCAAGCAGCTTGAGGTCTAAGCTACCCTGGATAGCTTGCAAGTCAAGCCACATGTAGCTTGTGGACTAAGCTATGTCTATCCCCTGGTGCACTTTATAAATCAGTACCCAGGGGGCAGGTTACACTACAGAGAGTACTACATGACGCGCATACAATGTGCTCCTACTCGCCAATAGCACACCACCATGAGATATGGCCATCTGGTCCGCGTGTGTCCGATGGGACATCGAGAGCTGACTTCGTCAGGCCACAACCGGACAGGAGGAGCTGGACAGGAGGAGCCGGACGGGGGAGCCGAACAGGTGGAGGCTGCCGAGCCAGACGGGTGGAGGCTGCCGAGCCAGACGGGTGGAGGCTGCCGAGCCAGACATGTCGAGGCTGCCGAGCCGGACGAATGGAGGCTGCCGAGCCAGACAGATGGAGGCTGCCGAGCCGGACGGGTGAAGGCTGCCGAGCCAAACGGATGGAGGCTACCGAGCCGTACGGGACGCTGCCGAGCCGGACGGGTGGAGGCTGCCAAGCCGGATGGGTGGAGGCTGCCGAGCCGGACGGATGGAGGCTGCCAAGCCGTACGGGAGGCTACCAAGCCGGACGGGTGGAGGTTGTCGAGCCGGACAGGAGGCTGCCGAGCCGGACGGGTGGAGGTTGTCGAGCCGGACGGGTGGAGGCTGTCGAGCCGGAAGAGAGGCTGCCGAGCCGGACAGGTTGAGGCTGCCGAGCCAGACGGGAGGAGCCAGGTAGCTATAGTGTCGTCAGCTACAATGTTATCAGCTCACTTCTCCGTTTGTCTTGTGTGGCTTGGCATACCGAGGGTGGGTCCACTGATGTTTTAAAATGTTGAGTCGTCTCCTTGAGCCTACCCGGGGGTAATCCCCTCGACAGTAGCCTCCGAGCCTCCGGGCAACTTAGAGAGTCAGGCGGAGGGTTTATGCTGGTGGAGTTGTTGTTGCAGAAGTTGTCAATGACGGTTGATCGCCGGTTGGGGACGACGCGGCTTGCTTCCAGCGGGGGCATGCCAGCGCACCCGCTGGGTGTAGCCTCCGAGACTCCGGGCGACTCGATGAGTCGGGCGGAGGGTCTTTGCTGTTGCTGAAGTAGGCGGCGGCGTCAAGGATGCCGGGCGTGGACACAGACTCCGCCGGCTAGCGGTTTCCAGAGGGGGCGCGCTAGCACACCCGCTGGGTGTAGCCTTCGAGCCTCCGGGCGACTCGACGAGTCGGACGGAGGGTCTTTGCCGTTACTGAAGTAGATGGTGGCGTCGAGGATGTCGGGCGTGGACGCGGAGTCCGCCGGCTAGCGGTTTCCAGCGGGGGCGCGCTAGCGCACCCGTTGGGTGTAGCCTCTGAGCCTCCGCATGACTCGACGTGTCAGGCGGAGGGTCTTTGCCGTTGCTAAAGTAGACAGTGGCGTCGAGGATGCCGGGCGTGGACGCGGGGTCCGCCGACTGAACGGCGCAAGGCACTTCCGAAGGCGGACACGGGGTTCGTCGGCTGATGGGCATGGAGCCCTACCGAGGGTGGACACGAGGTCCCCCGGCTGTCAAGCGTGAGGTGCTAACGGGCGCGGACGGAGGCTCCGCTGGCTCATGGGCATGGAGCCCTGCCGAAGGCGGACGCAGGATCTACCGGCTGTCAAGTACGAGGCATTGCCGGGCACGAAAGGACGGTCCACCGGCTTGTGGGCGTGGAGCCCTGCTGAAGGCAGACGCGGGGTCCACCAGCTGTCGAGCACGGACAAAGGGTCTGCCGGCTTGTGGGCGTGGAGCCCTGCCGAAGGCGGACGCGGGGTCCGCTGGCTGTCGAGCGCGAGGCGCTGCCGGGCACGGACGGAGTGTCCGCAGGCTTCTAAACGTAGAGCCCTGCCGAAGTCGGACGCGGGGTCCGCCGGTTGTCGAGCACGAGGTGCTGCCGGGCACGGACGGAGGGTCCGCCGTCTTGTGGGCGTGGATCCCTGCAAAAGGCGGACGCAGGGTCCGCCGGCTTTCGAGCGCGAGGCGCTGCTCGACCCGGACGGAGGGTCCACTGGCTTGTGGGCATGGAGCCCTGCCAAAGGTAGACGCAGGGTCTGTCGAGTGTTGAGCGCGAGGCGCTGCCAGGCACGGGCGGAGGGTCCATCGGCTTGTGGGCGTGGAGCCCTGCCGAAGGTGGACGCGGGTTCCTCCGGCTGTCGAGCGCGAAGCGCTGCCGGGCGTGGACGGAGGGTCCGCCGGCTTGTGGGCGCGGAGGCCTACCAAAGGTGGACGCCGTATCCGCTGGTAGTCGAGCGCGGTGCCCTACCAGGAGTAGCCTCCGAGCCTCTGAGAGAGGAGGTTCCTCATGGAAATGATCATGCAAAAGACAAGGTTAGGTCGGCACAGATATATCAAATAGTTGATTTTGGCAGTGCAAGTTGGAGCATAGGGTGCCGACTCGGTTTCGTTCAAACCCCCCTAAGTCTTTTTCATGTTCCTTCCGCTCTTTGGCTTTTGCTCTTGCTAGCCAGACAGCCGGGAGCTGGTCTGTAGCTGAGACAAAGAGTGGGCGGTGGAATGGAGCGTACAGTACTCGGACTCTCGGAGCAGACTCCACCGAGCAGATACTCATAAATGAAATGGTCGGGGTGCCCAAGCCATTTTCTCCTTGGACGCTTTTCGCGTGTGGTGACCTCCAGCTTTTGCTCTCGCTAGCCGGACAGCCGTGGTGGGTCTGTAGTTGAGACAAAGAGTGGGCCTTCAGTCCTATACACGCTACTAATCTGTCCCGTGGGAACGAACGTATCGGTCCAAGCGGCCAGCCCCGGGCCGAGACTAGCTGGCGCCAGGGTGAGCAGTTAGGCAGCAGAATAAATGCGGAGATGGCCCCCGAGGGCCGCTCGGGGTCATTTGCTTTGTGTGTACGGTGCAAGGGTATGCACATGGAGATCTCACGTTGCTACTGGGTGCCGGCGAGGCAATTTTGTCGATGTCGGACAACGCATTTCGTAGCCAACGTGTACTGCTGACGTGCACGAGGCACTGCTGGGCGCGGACTTGGGGTCCGCCGGCTGATGGGCGCGGGGCGCCGCCGGGCACGGACGTGAAGTCGGTCAGCTAATGGGCTTGGAGCCCTACCGGGCGTGGACACGGGGTCCGTTGGCTCATGAGTGCGAGGCGCTGCCGAAGGTGAACGCGAGCTCTGCCAGCCGGTGTGCGCGAGACGCTGCCGAGGGCGGACGCGGGGTCCGCTGGCCGGTGTGCGCGAGACGCTGCTGAGGGCGGATGTCGGGTCCGCCGGCTGATGAGTGCGAGGCGCTGCCGAGGGCGTACGCGGGGTCCGCTGGCTAATGAGCACGCGGCGTTGCCAAGGGCGGATGCGGGGTCCACCGGCTGATGAGCGCGAGGCACTGCCAAGGGCGGACACGGGGTCCGCCGACTAATGAGCGCGAGGCGCTTCCGGAAGTAGCCTTCGCGCCTCCGGGCGAGGAGGTTCGTTGATTTTCGCGACGTTGAGACGTGTGTTGTTGACGACAGTCAGCGCTATTTTTTCTGAACGGAGCGTGCCGACGTGTTGGCTCACCCGCTGGGTATGGCCGTCGATCCTTCGGCGATTGATGGATACGCGACTAAGCCGGGCTGACCGGCCGAGCGTCGGAGCGGACGGGCGACCAGGCCGTGTGTTGGAGCGAGCGGGCGGCCGGCCGGTGTCGAGGCAGGCTGACAGGCCAGTCGGCCAGGCGGCGACGCAGACGGATGGGCCACCAACCGAGAGGAGGCGACGAACGTCGGGATGGGAAAGGCGGCCAAGCATGTTCATGGCCAGGCAGCCTCCTGGCTGAACCATGCATGTACGTAGTGCCGCCGGCCAGACGCACACAGACGCACGCAAGTAGAGCGGCCAGCCGGCCAGGCACGCCCACACACACGTAGCCGCCCGGCCACGTACGTATCGCTTGCATGCATGCATGTACGTATCTTCATTGCTTTCTATTCTTTGCGTGTGTGAGCAGCCCGAGTCGGCCGGCGTGTGCGAGCGCAGGAAGATGGAGCCGGCCCGGGCACACTACAGCAGGTCGGCAAGCCGGAGCCGGTCGGGGACGGGTCCGGCCCGAGGCGAGAGGCCAGAGCAGAGCCGCGTCGAGCCCCGACGCGAACGACACGGAGACTAGCTGGAAGCGGGGCTGGTGCAGGACGGGGTCCGACCGGGACGCAGGTTGAAGCGGAGGGCGAGCTCGCCACTGCTCGGGAGTAGGTGGCCAGAGTGAAGCCATTTGCGACGGCCGGTAGGCTGCCGGGTCCGAGCCGGGCGGAGCGATGGCCGACAGGCGGGCGGAGCAACGGCCGACAGGCGACGGGTGGCGGAGCCGTCCGCGATGGCCGGCAGGCGGCCGAAGCAGAGCCGGGCAAAAGGACGGCCGGCAGGCGGCCGGGGTGGAGCCGTCCACGCCAGCCGGCAAGCGGCCGGGTTCAAGCCGGACGGAGCGACATCCGACAGGCGGGCGGAGCGACGTTCGGCAGGCTGCTGGTGGCAGAGCCGTCTGTGATGGCCGGCAAGCGGCCGGATGGAGAGCCGGGCCGGTGACGGCCAACAGGCGGCCGGGGTGGAGCCATCGGCGACGGCCGGCAGGCTACCGGAGCAAAGCCGGGCCGGTGACGGCCGGCAGGCGGCCGGGGTGGAGCCGTCCGTGACGGCCGGCGAGCGCCCGGAGGAAAGCCGGGCCGGCGACGGCCGGTAGGCGGCCGGGGTGGAGCCGTCCGCGATGGCCGGTAGGCGGCCGGGTCCGAGCCGGGCGGAGCGATGACCGACAGGCGGGCGGAGCAACGGTCGGTAGGCGGTCGGTGGCGGAGCCGTCCGCGATGGCCGGTAGGCGGTCGGAGAAGAGTCGGGCCGGCGACGGTCGGGAGGCGGCCGGGGTCCAAGGAGCAGCCGAGCCGGCGCAAGAGCGCGCGGGCGGGATGGCACGAGGTGGAGGCCGGGCCGGCATCGCTGTGCGGGGCAAGCTGGCACAACGGTGGCGGGCGTGAGGCGGCTCGAAGGCGGAGTCGCGATCGGAGATGTTCGCAACGGGCGATGGGCATGCAGACGAAGTGGCCGGCGTCCGCACACGGGGCACACCGGGCCGGTCATGCGCGAGGGAGGAGCAAGAATCCACATCGGACAAGGTGGATCTGCGCCAGGAAGCCGGCCAGGTCGTCGAGCAGCCGCCTGTGCGCTCCATCATTGGACCATGGTTTGAGCGGTGTCCGTCTTGTATCCGACTGGTGCATGGAGAGCATACGGCCTATCAGCTGGGATGTATATGAGGCGTGTATGGGTGTTTGTACTGTTGGGAGACGTAGTAGTAAATCAAAAAAATTCCTACGTGTCACCAAGACCTATCTAGGAGAAACCAGCATAGAGTGGGGAGAGATTGCATCTTCATACCTTTGAAGATCGCTAAGCGGAAGCGTTACAAGAACGCGGTTGGTGGAGTCGTACTCGTAGCGATTCAGATCGCGGTCGATTCCGATCTCAGCACCAAACAACGGCGCCTCCGCGTTCAACACACGTATAGCCCGGTGATGTCTTCCGCACCTTGATCCAGCAAGGACGAGGGAGAGGTTGAGGGAGAGCTCTAGCAGCAGGACGGCGTGATGACGGTGGAGCTATGTGGACTCCGGCTGGGCTTCGCCCAGCGCTACGGAGAACGAGGAAGAGGAAGGGTAGGGCTGCGCCGTGAGAGAAAGAAGTTGGGTCTCAAAACAGCCCAAAACCTTTCATATATATAGGAGGAGGAGAGGGAGGGCTGCCTTGGCCCCTCCTCCAAAGAGGAGAGGTTCGGCCGACCCTAGGGAAAGAGTCCACCTCCCACAAGGGAGGTGGATCTCCTCTTTTTCAAACTCCTTTGCCCTCTGTCCTTATCTCCAGCCGCATGGGCCTTTCTAGAAGGTCTTGGCCAGCCCAAAAAGGGCTGGCACACCTCCTCTAAGGGCCCATGAAGTCCTATGGTCGTCACAACCCTCCCGGGGGTCCTCCGGCACCCTCCCGGCACTCCCGATACACTACCGATGAACCCAAAAACTTTCCGGTGACCAAAACTAGACTTCCTATATATCAATCTTTACCTCCGAACCATTCCGGAGCTCCTCATGACGTCTGGGATCTCATACGGGACTCCGAACAACCTTCGGTAATCATGTATACCATTTCCCTATAACCCTAGCATCGTCGAACATTAAGTGTGTAGACCCTACGGGTTCGGGAGACATGTAGACATGACCGAGACACCTCTCCGGTCAATAACCAACAGCGGGATATGGATACCCATGTTGGCTCCCACATGCTCCATGATGATTTCATCGGATGAACCATGATGTCGGGGATTCAATCAATCCTGTATATAATTCCCTTTGTCTATCGGTGTGATACTTGCCCGAGATTCGATCGTCGGTATCTCTATACCTTGTTCAATCTCGTTACCGGCAAGTCTCTTTACTCATTCCATAATACATCATCCCGTGGCTAACTCCTTAGTCACATTGAGCTCATTATGATGATGTCTTACCGAGTGGGCCCAGAGATACCTCTCCGTCACACGGAGTGACAAATCCCAGTCTCGATTCGTGCCAACCCAACAGACACTTTTGGAGATACCCGTAGTGCACTTTATGGCCACCCACTTACGTTGTGACATTTGGCACACCCAAAGCATTCCTACGGTATCCGGGAGTTGCACAATCTCATGGTCTAAGGAAACGACACTTGACATTGAAAAGCTTTAGCAAACGAACTACACGATCTGGTGCTATGCTTAGGATTGGGTCTTGTCCATCACATCATTCTCCTAATGATGTGATCCCGTTATCAACGACATCCAATGTCCATGGCCATGAAACCGTGACCATCTATTGATCAACGAGCTAGCCAACTAGAGGCTTACTAGGGACATGTGGTGGTCTATACATTCACACATGTATTACGGTTTCCCGTTAACACAATTATAGCATGAACAATAGACAATTATCATGAACAAGGAAATACAATAATAACTATATTATTATTGCCTCTAGGGCATATTTCCAACAGTCTCCCTCTTGCACTAGAGTCAATAATCTAGTTACATTGTGATGAATTGAACACCCATAGCATTTTGGTGTTGATCATGTTTTGCTCGTGAGAGAGGTTTAGTCAACGGATCTGCGACATTCAGATCCGTATGCACTTTACAAATATCTATATCTCCCTCCTGAATGTAATCACAGATGGAGTTGAAGCGGCGCTTGATGTGTCTTGTCTTCTTGTCAAACCTGGGCTCCTTCTCAAGGGCAATAGCTCCAGTGTTGTCACAGAATAGAGTCATCGGGCCCGACGCACTTGGAATTACTCCTAGGTCGGTGATGAACTCCTTCATCCAGACTCCTTCCTTTGCTGCTTCTGAAGCAGCTATGTACTCCGCTTCACATGTAGATGCCGCCACGACGCTTTGCTTGCTGCTGCACCACCTGACCGCCCCTCCATTCAAAATATACACGTATCTGGTTTGCGACTTGGAGTCATCCGGATCTGTGTTGAAGCTAGCATCGACGTAACCCTTTACGACGAGCTCTTCGACACCTCCATATAAGAGAAACATGTCCTTTGTCCTTTTCAAGTACTTCAGGATATTCTTGACCGCTGTCGAGTGTTCCGCTCCGGGATCACTTTGGTACCTCCCTACCAAACTTATGGCAAGGTTCACATCAGGTCTGGTACACAACATGGCATACATAATAGAGCCTATGGGTGAAGCATAGGGGATGACACTCCTCTCTTCTCTATCCTTTGTCGTGGTCAGGCATTGAGTCGTACTCAATCTCACACCTTGTAACACAGGCAAGAACCCCTTCTTGGACTGATCCATATTGAACTTCTTCAATATCTTGTCAAGGTATGTGCTTTGTGAAAGACCTATGAGGCATCTCGATCTATCTCTATAGATCTTAATACCTAATATGTAAGCAGCTTCTCCAAGGTCCTTCATTGAAAAACACTTATTCAAGTAGGCCTTTATACTTTCCAAGAGTTCTATATCATTTCCCTTTATCAGTATGTCATCCACATATAATATGAGAAATGCTACAATGCTCCCACTCACTTTCTTGTAAATACAGGGTTCTCCATAAACCTATACAAATCCAAACGCTTTAATCACTTCATTAAAGCGAATGTTCCAACTCCGAGATGCTTGCACCAACCCATAGATGGAGCGCTAGAGCTTGCATACCTTGTTAGCATCTTTAGGATCGACAAAACCTTCCGGCTGCATCATATACAGTTCTTCCTTGAGGAAGCCATTAAGGAATGCCGTTTTGACGTCCATTTGCCAGATCTCATAATCATAAAACGCGGCAACTGCTAACATGATTCGGACAGACTTCAGCATCGCTACGAGTGAGAAAGTCTCATCGTAGTCAACTCCTTGAACTTGTCGATAACCCTTAGCGACAAGCCGAGCCTTATAGACGGTCACATTACCATCCGCGTTAGTCTTCTTCTTAAAGATCCATTTATTTTCAATGGCTCGCTTATCAACAGGCAAGTCCACCAAAGTCCATAATTTGTTCTCATACATGGATCCTATCTCGTATTTCATGGCTTCAAGCCATTTGTTGGAATCCGGGCCCGCCATTGTCCAACAACATGATCTCTAGGACAGGGTTTCCGTACCACTCTAGTTCGAAGGTTCACCGTTGTCCAACAACATGATCTCTAGGACAGGGTTGCCGTACCACTCTGGTGCGGAACGTGTCCTAGTGGACCTTCGACGTTCAATAGTAACTTGATCTGAAGTTTCATGATCATCATCATTAACTTCCTCTCTAGCCGGTGTAGGCTCCACAGAAACAACTTCCTGTGCGGTGCTACTCTCCGGTTCGAGTGGAGGTACAATTACCTCATCAAGTTCTATTTTCGTCCCACTTACTTCTTTCGAGAGAAACTCTTTCTTGAGAAAGGATCCATTCTTGGCAACAAAGACTTTGCCCTCAGATCATAGGTAGAAGGTATACCCAATAGTCTCTTTGGGATATCCTATGAAGACGCACTTTTCCACTTTGGGTTCGAGCTTCTCAGGTTGAAGTTTCTTCACATAAGCATCGCATCCCTAAACTTTTAGAAACAGCTTAGGTTTCTTTCAAAACCATAATTCATACGGTGTCGTCTCAACGGATTTTGATGGTGCCCTATTTAAAGTGAATGCGGCAGTCTCTAATGCATATCCCCAAAATGATAATGGTAAGTCGGTAAGAGACATCATAGATCGTACCATATCTAATAGAGTGCGATTACGACGTTCAGACACACCATTTCGCTGAGGTGTGCCAGGCGGCGTGAGTTGTGAAACAATTCCACATTTCCTTAGGTGCGTGCCAAACTCGTGACTTCAATATTCTCCGCCACGATCAGATCGTAGGCACTTTATTTTCCTGTCACGTTGATTCTCTACCTCACTCTGAAATTCCTTGAACCTTTCAAAAGTTTCAGACTTATGTTTCATTAAGTAGACATACCCATATCTACTCAAGTCATCAGTGAGGGTGAGAACGTAATGGTAGCCATCACGAGCCTCGACACTCATTGGACCTCATACATCGGTATGTATTATTTCCAACAAGTCAGTTGCTCGCTCCATTGTTCCGGAGAACGGAGTCTTGGTCATCTTGCCCATGAGGCATGGTTCACATGTGTCAAATGATTCAAAATCAAGAGACTCCAAAAGTCCATCAGTATGGAGCTTCTTCATGCGTTTGACACCAATATGACCAAGGCGGCAGAGCCACAAGTAAGTGGGACTATCGTTATCAACCTTACACTTTTTGGTACTCACACTACGGACATGTGTAACATCACGTTCGAGATTCATCAAAAATAAACCATTGACCAGCGGGGCATGACCATAAAACATTTCTCTCATATAAATAGAACAACCATTATTCTCAGATTTAAATGAGTAGCCATCTCGCATCAAGCGAGATCCAAATACAATGTTCATGCTCAAAGCTGGTACTAAATAACAATTATTAAGGTTTAACACTAATCCCGAAGGTAGATGTAGAGTAGCGTGCCGACGGCGATCACATCGATCTTGGAACCATTCCCGATGCGCATCGTCACCTCGTCCTTTGCCAGCCTCCGCTTATTCCGCAACTCTTGCTTGGAGTTACAAATGTGATTAACTACACCGGTATAAAATACCCAGGAGCTACTACGAGCGCTGGTTAGGTACACATCAATAACAAGTATATCACATATACCTTTAATGTTGTCATCCTTCTTATCTGCTAAGTACTTGGGGCAGTTCCGGTTCCAGTGACCGGTACCCTTGCAATAAAAACACTCAGTCTCAGGCTTGGGTCCATTCTTGTTCTTCTTCTTCCCGGTAACTTTCTTACCGGGCGCGGCAACAACTTTACCGTCCTTCTTGAAGTTCTTCTTACCCTTGCCTTTCTTGAAACTAGTGGTCTTATTCACCATCAACACTTGATGCTCCTTTTTGATCTCAACCTCTGCTGATTTCAGCATCGAGTACAACTCAGGAATGGACTTCTCCATCCCTTGCATGTTGTAGTTCATCACAAAGCTCTTGTAACTAGGTGGAAGCGACTGGAGGATTCTGTCAATGACCGAGTCATTCGGGAGATTAACTCCCAGCTGAGTCAAGCAGTTGTGTAGCCTAGACATCTTGAGGATGTGCTCACTAACATAACTGTTCTCCTCAATCTTACAGCTGAAGAACTTGTCGGAGACGTCATGTCTCTCGACCCACGCATGAGCTTGGAAAACCAGTTTCAGCTCTCGGAACATCTCATATGCTCCGTGTTGCTCAAAACGCTTTTGGAGCCCCGGTTCTAAACTGTAAAGCATGCCGCACTGAACAAGGGAGTAATCATCACAGCGAGAATGCCAAGCGTTCGCAATGTCTTGCTCTGCTGGGAGAAGGGGTGGGTCACCTAGTGGTGCATCAAGGACATACAATTTCTTGGAAGCTAAGAGGATGATCCTCAAGCCACGGACCAAGTCCGCATAGTTCCTTCCATCATCTTTCAGCTTGGTTTTCTCTAGGAATGCGTTGAAATTGAGGGTGACATTTGCGTTGGCCATTAGATCTACAATATAGATTGTAAAGACAATTTTAGACTAAGTTCATGATAATTAAGTTCACATAATCAAATTATTTAATGAACTCTCACTTAGATAGACATCTCTCTAGTCATCCAAGTGACACATGATCCATGTCAACTAGCCCGTCACCGATCATCATGTGAGACGGACTAGTCATCCATGGTGAACATCTTCATGTTGATCGTATCTTCTATACGACTCATGTTTGACCTTTCGGTCTTCCGTGTTCCGAGGCCATGTCGGTACATGCTAGGATCGTCAAGTTAACCTAAGTGTATCGCATGTGTAAATCTGGCTTACACCCGTTGTATGCGAACGTTAGAACCTATCAACCCAATCATCACGTGGTGCTTCAGAACGACGATCCTTAGCAACGGTGCACAGTTAGGGTGAACACTTCTCTTGAAATTTTATTTAGAGATCATCTTATTTACTACCGCCGTTCTAAGCAAATAAGTTGTAAACATGATAAACATCACACGCAATCAATATAGTGACATGATATGGCCAATATCATCTTGCTCCTTTGATCTTCATCTTCGGGGCACCATGATCATCACTGTCACCGGCACGACACCATGATCTCCATCATAATGATCTCCATCATTGTCTCTTCGTGAAGTTGTCTCGCCAACTATTACTTCTACTACTATGGCTAACGTTTAGTAATAAAGTAAAGTAATTACATGGCGTTTATGATTGACACGTAGGTCATAGAATAAAATAAGACAACTCCTATGGCTCCTGCCGGTTGTCATACTCATCGACATGCAAGTCGTGAAACCTATTACAAGAACATGATCAATCTTATACATCACAATGCATCACATCACATTCTTTGGCCATATCACATCACAAGGCATATGCTCCAAAAACAAGTTAGACGTCCTCTAATTTGTAGTTGCAAGTTTTTACGTGGCTGCTATAGGTTTCTAGCAAGAATGTTTCTCACCTACGCCAAAACCACAACGTGATATGCCAATTGCTATTTACCCTTCATAAGGACCCTTTTCATCGAATCCAATCCGACTAAGGTGGGAGAGACAGACACCCGCTAGCCACCTTATGCAACAAGTGCATGTCAGGCGGTGGAACCAGTCTCACATAAGCGTACGTGTAAAGTCGGTCTGGGCCGCTTCATCCCACAATACCGCCGAATCAAGATAAGACTAGTAGTGGTAAGCATATTAACAAAATCAATGCCCACAACAACTTGTGTTCTACTCGTCAATATATTCTACGCATAGACCTAGCTCATGATGCCACTGTTGGGAGACGTAGTGGTAAATCAAAAAAATTCCTACGTGTCACCAAGATCTATCTAGGAGAAACCAGCATAGAGTCGGGAGAGATTGCATCTTCATACCTTTGAAGATCACTAAGCGGAAGCGTTACAAGAACGCGGTTGGTGGAGTCGTACTCAAAGCGATTCAGATCGTGGTGGATTCCGAGCTCAGCGCCGAACAACGGCGCCTCCGCGTTCAGCACACGTACAGCCCGGTGACGTCTCCCGCACCTTGATCCAGCAAGGAGGAGGGAGAGGTTGAGGGAGAGCTCCGGCAGCACGACGGCATGGTGACGGTGGAGCTACGTGGACTCCGGCAGGGCTTCGCCAAGCGCTATGGAGAACGAGGAAGAGGAAGGGTAGGGTTGCGCCGTGAGAGAGAGAAGTTGTGTCTCAAAACAGCCCAAAACCTTGCATATATATAGGAGGAGAGGGAGAGCTGCCTTGGCCCCTCCTCCAAAGAGGAGAGGTTTGACCGACCCTAGGGGAAGAGTCCACCTCCCACAAGGGAGGTGGATCTCCTCTTTTTCAAACTCCTTTGCCCTATCTCCTTATCTCCAGCCGCATGGGCCTTTGTAGAAGGTCTTGGCTAGCCCAAAAAGGGCTGGCACACCTCCTCTCAAAGCCCAAAAACTTTCCGGTGACCAAAACTGGACTTCCTATATATCAATCTTTACTTACGGACCATTCTGAAGCTCCTCGTGACGTCCGGGATCTCATCCGGGACTCCGAACAACCTTCGGTAATCACGTATACCATTTTCCTATAACCCTAGCGTCATCGAACCTTAAGTGTGTAGACCCTACGGGTCGGGAGACATGTAGACATGACCGAGACACCTCTCCGGTCAATAACCAATAGCGGGATCTGGATACCCATGTTGGCTCCCACATGCTCCACGATGATTTCATCGGATGAACCACGATGTCGGGGATTCAATCAATCCCGTATACAATTCCCTTTGTCTACCGGTATGATACTTGCCCGAGATTCGATCATCGGTATCTCTATACCTTGTTTAATCTCGTTACCGGCAAGTCTCTTTACTCGTTCCGTAATACATCATCCCGTGGCTAACTCCTTAGTCACATTGAGCTCATTATGATGATGTCTTACCGAGAGGGCCCAGAGATACCTCTCCGTCACACGGAGTGACAAATCCCAGTCTCGATTTGTGCCAACCCAACAGACACTTTCGGAGATACCCGTAGTGCACCTTTATAGCTACCCAGTTACGTTGTGAGGTTTGGCACACCCAAAGCATTCCTACGGTATCCGGGAGTTGCACAATCTCATGGTCTAAGGAAACGATACTTGACATTGAAAAGCTTTAGCAAACGAACTACACGATCTTGTGCTATGCTTAGGATTGGGTCTTGTCCATCCCATCATACTCCTAATGATGTGATCCCGTTATCAGCGACATCCAATGTCCATGACCATGAAACCGTGACCATCTATTGATCAACAAGCTAGCCAACTAGAGGCTTACTAGGGACATGTTGTGGTCTATGCATTCACACATGTATTACGGTTTCCGGTTAACACAATTATAGCATGAACAATAGACAATTATCATGAACAAGGAAATACAATAATAACCATTTTATTATTGCCTCTAGGGCATATTTCCAACATGTACATCTAGTGTTTGTCCTAGAAGATGCACGCACTCATTTAGTCGTGGCTCATGCGAATACATGAATAGGTCCGGTTAGGCTGCATGCAATGTATGCGCGCGTCGGGTGTGTGACCGAGGGGAGACCGTAGTGGTACAAGGCCGGCGGCGAGCCGGCGCC
The DNA here is from genome assembly GCA_022496015.1 of Hordeum marinum. NCBI lineage: Eukaryota > Viridiplantae > Streptophyta > Magnoliopsida > Poales > Poaceae > Hordeum > Hordeum marinum. Next base: position 423,124,816 of record CM039678.1, on the reverse strand, counting down.
GACCTGCACGGTCGCCCCGGTGGCGCGTTGGAGCGAGCTGGAGGTGGCCGAGGTCGATGTCAGGGACGCGTTGTAACGCGCGGCTGCCCCGAGGGCATGTTGGTGTCAAGCCCCAAGCGTCGCCAGTGGGATGGCGATAGCACCGCAATGGCGATAGCAAGACCGACAGTGAGGACACGCATCGCGCGTATTCGCCCAGGGTCGTGTTGATATTGGGCCCCCGACCATCGTCGGAGAGATGGCGGCAGCGCCGCGGTGGTCAGGGCGAGACCGACAGCAAGGGTGCGGCGTCGCGCGCATTCGTCCCGGGGCCATGATGATGTCGAGCCCCCGGAAAGATAGCGGCGAGGTCGCGGTGGTGATGATGAAGAGGGTCCCCCCCAGACCGCGGTTCCAGTAGCAACATGGCCCATGGTGGGCGCCAACTATCGTCGTTTTCTCACGAGGGGTCAGACGAGACGGCAGATGCCATGGGGTGGCTTATCGAGGTGAGGGCAAGGCTGTCGTGGATGATCCGGGATGGGTATGCGAATGGCACGCAGTGGTTTACCCAGGTTCGGGGCTCTCTTGAGAGATAATACCCCTACTCCTACATATCTGTATAACTGAGGTACATTTGGTACATTGGTTGCTCCCGGAGCTGTTTTGGGGAGGAGAGCCATGAGGCTTCTTGCCTCATACATGAGTGTGAGAGTGGGGATGAGAGGATGTGAGGGAAGCTAGCCCCCTTGAGAGAGTGAGAAGGAGCCTCTATACAGGCATGGATGGGTAGCTTGGGATGTTAGCCATAGTGGGTAGCTTACATCCCAAGAAGCTTGAGGTGTAAGCTACCTTGGATAGCTTACAAGTCAGGGCACATGTAGCTTGTGGACTAAGCTATGTCTATCCCCTGGTGTAATTTATAAATCGGTATCCAGGGGGCAGGTTACACTGTAGAGAGTACTACATGACGCGTGTATAGTGTGCTCCTGCTTGCCAATAGCGCACCACCATGAGATATGGTCGTCTGGTCCGCGTGTGTCCGATGGGACGTCGAGAGCTGACTTCGTCTGGCCACAGCCGGACAGGAGGAGCCGGACTGGAGGAGCCGGACAGATGGAGGCTGCCGAGCCGGACGGGTGGAGGCTGCCGAGCCGAACGGATGGAGGCTGCCGAGCCGGACAGGTGGAGGCTGCCGAGCCGGACGGGTGGAGGATGTCGAACCGGACAGGAGGCTGCCGAGCCAGATGGGAGGCTGCCGAGCCGGAGGGGTGGAGGCTGCCGAGCCGGAGGGGTGGAGGCTGCCGAGCCGGACGGGTGGAGGCTGCCGAGCCGGACGGGTGGAGGCTGCCGAGCCGGACGGGTGGAGGCTGCCGAGCCGGACGGGTGGAGGCTGCCGAGCCGGACGGGTGGAGGCTACCGAGCCGGGCGGGTGGATGCTGCCGAGCCGGACGGGTGGATGCTGCCGAGCCGGACGGGTGGATGCTGCCGAGCCGGCCGGGTGGATGCTGCCGAGCCGGACGGGTGGATGCTGCCGAGCCAGATGGGTGGATGCTGTCGAGATGGACGGGAGGCTGCTGAGCCGGACAGGTGGAGGTTGCCGAGCCAGACGAGAGGCTGCCGAGCCGTACGGGTGGAGGCTACCGAGCCGGATGGGAGGAGCCGAATAGCTATAGTGTCGTCGGCTACAGTGTCGTCAGCTCACTTCTCCGTTTGTCTTGTTGGGCTTGGCATACCGAGGGTGGGTCCCCTGATGCTTTAAAATATTGAGTCATCTCCTTGAGCCTACCCGGGGGTAATCCCCCTGACAGAGCTCGTGGGGCTTGCCTCAGCATGCCCTGCAGGCAACTCCGTCGGCCTCATGGCCGACATCGACGCGCTCACCGAGCGCTTCGGCAGGCTCAGCCTCGCCGAGGCTCCGGCCGATGACGAGTACCCCGCGGGGGTGCTCGTCTGCGCTGGCCCACCCACAGCAGTGGGCGCACTCGCTGCGGCTCAGCCCAGCGGGTCCCATGATCGCATCCGGACGGGCACGGGTCACGGCTACCGCTGCCTCCGCCCTCGTCGGCACGTCCGACCCACTCGGTGCGGCCCTCCGGGGCATGAGCACTTCGATCCCCCTGACGGCGAACCCCGACACCGCCGCGGCCGATCTCGAGGCAGCTCGCCACACCTTGTTCAAGTTCGCCACCGCCCTCGCCGCCACACGGCGCCGCATGGAGGCGGCACAGCGAGAGTACACTTCCGCCTACGGACTCACCCGGGTGGCACCGAGCCTAGCCGGTGTGGGGCTGTGCGCGACCGCGGCCACGTGGTCGCCGAAATCCTTGGCGGAAAAATGCCCGTTTACAACACCCCCGCGGCTAACCTGCGGGCTCTCAAGGTGGCCTATGAGGCATTGGCCACGTTGGAGGGCGAAAAGCATGCCGCCAACGAGCGCCACATCAAGGAGCTCATCGATGCTGCTCATGCGGAGCAGCATGTGCTCACATTGGGCGGCGCAGCCGCTGAAGGCCCCCGGCCCGAGTGCGAGGGCACGGGAACTGTGGGCCGCCAGGCGGCCCAGTACTCCTGCTCTCCTCGCGTCTCCAACCGCTGGGCCAAAGCGAACAACCCCCGGCCCTCTCAGACGCCGGGGAGTGAGCAACCGGCTATTAGCAACCGGCGCACCAACGAGCCACATCGGAGCGGCCGCCACCACGAAGCACCGGCATCCGGTAGCCGACATAGCCAGGGGCACATGTCGCCCCCGCGGCGCGAGTCGCGGTAGTCGGCGCAACCCACCGTCCGCCCCGAACTCTCGGCTCAGCTCGAACCACGCGTCCCCGTAACGAGAATGACGCCTGCAACCGCATCGGCAAACTCGCGCAATCCTCCCTCCTCGAGGAGGAGGGCTCGATTGGTCCGGCATGCTTCGCCCCCCAGATTCCCACCGAGCCATTCCCAACCGGCTTCACGCTCCCTAGGGACGCCCCAAAATACAACGGGGCTGCCAAACCCGAAGACTGGCTGATCAACTACACCACCGCGGTGGGCATCGCCAGGGGGAATAAGTGCGTAGCCATTTGCTATGCCCCCCTTATGCTGATCGGCACGGCCCGCACCTGGCTCAACAGCCTGGCAGCCGACAACATCAACACTTGGACGGGTTTCGAGGAGGCCTTCGTCCGCAACTTCACCGACATCTACAAGCGGCCTGGCCGTCCCTGTGAACTCGCCATGTGCATTCAGGGGCCGGACGAATCCCTCCACGACTACCTCACCCGACGGACTCAGCTCTGCAACTCCTGCGAGGGGGTGCACAAGGTCCAAGCCGTGCAACACTTCATCGAGGGCTGCCGGGATGGCACCCCTCTCAAGCACAAGCTCCTGTGCTCCGAGCCGGCCATGCTCGCCGAGCTCATGACCAAGGCGGACAAATACGCCACAGCCGATTCGGCCATCCGAGTCAAGACAACCTTGCCCGCCAAGGCAACAACGACGCCAGCCACGACCCGGCCGGCCACCGACAACCAGCAGCCGCAAAACAACAAGCACAAGAATGACTAGCTGGATCCCCGCTATGGGAGCCGGCAAGTCAATACCGTCGAGGATCAGGAACCGGCTGCCCATTCTTCCGGCCAGAGCCAGCGCACCGGCAAGGCTGCCTAGTAGCCGAATCTCACCTTCGAGCAAATGCTCAATCTCCCCTACAAGAACCATTCAAGGGCCAAGCCCTCTAAGCACACGCTCTGGTAGTGCAGCTTCTGACAGCGATTGGCCCGGGGGGACGGCCGTCCAGCTCTTCCCGCGCCGCCAGCCCGCGTGTCGGCCCCGGCCCAAGCGGTCGCCCCGGCGCTGGCAACGGCTCTGAACGACGGTCATCTGATCGACCAGTTCCCCAACCAAGATGGTTGCTACATTGTCTTCACCAGTGAAGAGATGGGCAAACACGCTCAGCGTCGGCTCCGCCGTGAGGTGAACGCCACCATGCCGACAACTCCCCAGTTCATGCACCGGCCGGAGAAGCCGGTCACTTGGAGCCAGGCCAATCACCCTGCCGTGATGCCGAATCCTGGCAGCTATGCCTTGGTCCTCGACCCCACCATCGCCACCAAGGAGCTCGCCTGCCGCTTCTCGCGGGTGCTGATAGATGGCGGCAGCAGCATCAACATTCTCTACCTCGACACGATGCATAAGCTAGGGCTAAAGATAGAAGACCTACAGGCGAGTCAGACGGTTTTCCATGGCATTGTGCCTGGGAAGTCCTCCTCCCCTGTCGGCAAGATCACGCTCGGCGTCCTCTTCGGCGGACCTGGCCATTTCCGTCGCGAGACAGTGCTATTCGAGGTCGTGGACCTCATGAGCCCCTACCATGCGCTGTTGTGCCGGCCAGATCTTATCAACTTCATGGTGGTCGCCCATTATGCTTAGCTCAAGCTCAAGATGCTAGGCCATAAGGGGATCATCACCATTAAGGGCGACTACAAGATGTTGCTCGAATGCGCTCAAGACGGCAGTCGGCTGGCCGAGGCCCTAGAGATCGCCAAGGGGAAACGGCAGCTCGACCGGCTCGTGGCCCTTACTGCCAACCAGCAGGACGTGCCGGCTCCACCCTCGCAATCCACCAGCGAGGCCTCCTTCTAGCCATCCAAAGACACCAAGCAAATCCCGCTCGACCCGGCCAACCCAGCTTAGTGCGTCACCATCGGCTCCCGCCTCAACAGCAAATAGGAAGGTGAGCTCGTCGACTTCCTCCATGACAATGGGGACATCTTTGCATGGTCCCCCAAGGACATGTCTTGTGTTTCGAGGGAGTTCGCCGAGCACAAACTCCACGTCCGGCCGGACGTCAAGCCGGTCAAGCAACCCCTCCACCGCTTCTCCGAGGAAAAGCGGCATACTATAGGTGAAGAAATCGCCCGCATGCTCGTATCCGGGATCATCATGGAAGTATTCCACCCGGACTGGCTGGCCAACCCAGTCCTGGTACTGAAGAAGAACAAGACCTGGCGCATGTGCATCGACTACACTAACCTGAACAAGGTATGTCCCAAGGACCCATTCGCCCTGTCGCGGAACGATCAAGTCATCGACTCCATGGCCGGCTGCGACTTGTTGTCCTTCCTGGACGCCTACTCAGGCTACCACCAGATCAAGCTGGATCCAGAAGACCGGCTCAAGACCTCCTTCATCACGCCCTTCGGGGCCTACTGCTACATCACCATGTCCTTTGGCCTAAAGAATGCTGGCGCCACCTTTCGATGATGCATGCAGAAGTGCCTCCTGCCTTAGATAGGCAGGAACGTCCACGTCTACGTCGACGACATCATCGTCAAAACCAAGAAGCACTTCAGCCTCCTCGACGACCTTCAGGAGACCTTCGCGAACTTACGCGAGTACAAGATCAAGCTCAACCCAGAGAAGTGTGTCTTCGGCGTCCCCGCCGGACAACTCTTGGGTTTCTTCGTGTCCGCCTGCGGCATCGAAGCTAACCCCGAGAAGATCAGTGCAATCGAGCGCATGCCGAAACCGACCCGGCTCCGCGACGTCCAGAAGTTCACCGGCTGCCTCGCCTCGCTCAGCCGGTTCATCAGCCGGCTGGGAGAGAAGGCAGTGCCCCTCTACGGGCTCCTTCGCAAGACGGCTCTGATCAAGCCGGGTCAAACCAAGAGGCTTGGCGCCTTCAACTGGCCTGATGAGGAGGACGAGGCCTCCCGCGGCCTCAAGAAGGCTCTCACCCACGCACCCATCCTGGCCACGCCAGCTGAGAAGGAACCGCTGCTCGCCTACATCGCGGTGACCACCCGCGTCATCAGCGTCGTTCTGGTGGTTGAGCGGTCAAAGGAGGAAAAGTCCCTGCCGGTCCAACGACCCGTCTAGTACCTCAGCGAGGTCCTCTCCGCGTCCAAGCAGAACTACCCCCACTATCAAAAGATGTGCTATGGCATATACTTCGCCTCCAAGAAGGTCAAGCAGTACTTCCAAGAGCATACCATTACCATGGGGAGCACGGCCCTGCTTGGCGAGATCATGAGTGGCCGACACTCCACCGGACGGATCACCAAGTGGGTCATTGCCCTCGCCGATCATGAGATCCGGTATGCGTTGGCAGATTTCCTCGTCGACTAGGCGGAGATGGAGTTTGTCCTGCCTCCCCCAGACTCCACGCATTGGCGCATGCACTTCGACGGCTCGAAAATGAGGACCGACGTGGGTGCTGGCATAGTACTCTCTTCCCCGAAAGGTGATCAGCTCAAATACGCCCTACAAATCCACTTCGCTGCCTCCAACAACGTTGCTAAGTACGAGGCCATCGTCCATGTCCTCTAGCTCGCCAAGGAGATCGGCATTAGACGCATCCTCTACTTCGGCGACTCCGACCTCATGGTGCAGCAAGTCTCTGGTGAATGGGATGCCATGGACGCCAACATGGCCAGCTACTGCTTCCTTGTACAACAGCTCACCGGCTCCATTGAGGGCTATGAGTTTCATCATGTTCCACGGGCAGACAATGAGGCGGTAGATGCGCTGGCAAAGATCGGCTCCACCTGGCAGGCCATCCCATCCGGTGTCTCCCTCGAACGGCTACTCAAGCCATCGATCAAGCCTTCCTAGAATCGGAGTCAATCTTCGTGCCGGCGGGTGTCGTCGGCTAATCGACGGTCTTGGCCGCCTCTCCGTTAACTTCACCACCGGCTCTCGAATCGTCGGCCGCCCAGCCGGCCCCAATCGAGCCGGCGGCGCCCGAGGCGGCCAGCCCCGGCGGCACGACCGTCATGATGATCACCAACCAGCCGACCCTAGGGGCCAGCAAGCCAAACCTGGGGGCTAGACAACCAGCCTCGGGGGCTCCCGAGCCGGTCCCTAGGGCTGGCGAATCGGCCCGAGGGATTGATCAACCAGTCCCAGGGACTCCCGAGCCGGCCGCCATCGCGGCCCCCTCGTGGGCCCAACCCATCTTAGTGTTCCTTCTGCGGGGCGAGCTGCCTCCGGACGAGGCTCTGTCTAGGCAAATCCAGCGCCGGGCCACGGCCTACGGCATCATCAACAACGAGCTTGTCCACCGCAGCAGCACCGGCGTCTTCCAGCGATGCGTCGAGACGGAAAAGGGTCTAAAGATCCTCCTCGACATTCATCAGGGAGAGTGTGGGCATCATGCCGCCTCCCGGACCCTAGTGGCCAAGGCCTTCCGCCATGGCTTCTTTTGGCCGACGGCTCTCGAGACGGCCAAGAAATTGGTCGACGAGTGCGAGGGCTGCCAACGCTTCAGCACGCAAAGCCACCTGCCGGCAACAGCCCTCCAAACCATCCCCCTCTCGTGGCCTTTCGCCGTTTGGGGGCTGGACATGGTGATCCCATTCAAGACCGCTCGATGCGGCATGACACACTTATTGGTGGCCATCGACAAATTCATCAAATGGATTGAGGCGCGACCAATCAAGAAGCTGGACGGTCCCACGGTCGTCCGGTTCATCGAGGACGTCACGGTACGCTATGGCATTCCCCACAGCATCATCACCAACAACGGCACCAACTTCGCCAAGGGCGCACTCATGCGTTTCCGCTCCAAGCAAGGAACCCATCTCGACCTGGCTTCCGTTGCTCATCCACAGTCAAACGGTTAGGTGGAGAGGGCGAACGGCCTCATACTGTCTGGCATCAAGCCCCGACTCGTGACGCCGCTGGTATGGTCGGCCGGCTGCTGGATCGACGAGCTACCGGCTGTCCTTTGGAGTCTCAGGACCACCCCGAACCAGTTAACTGGCTACACTTCCTTCATCCTCGTGTATGGGTCCGAGGCGATCATCCCCACCGACATCGAGTTTCATTCGCCTCGGGTCACCTTGTACACGGAGAAGGACGCAAAGGAGGCAAGAGAAGACGGCGTCGACCTACTCGAGGAAGCTTGCGAACTGGCCTTGAGCCGGACGGTGATCTACCAGCAGAAGCTCCGGCACTACCACAGCAAGCGGATCCGGCTGCTCTCATTCCGCGAGGGGGACCTGACCCTCAGACGGATGCAGCGAACCGCTGGACAACACAAGCTGTCCTCCCCATGGGAGGGCCCGTTCATCATCAGCAAGGCGCTACACAACAACACATACTACCTGATAGACGCCCAGAAGCGGTAGAAGTGCAAAAGAGATGCTTCCGGTGAAGAGATGGAGCGCCCATGGAACGCAGCGCTCTTGCGCCCGTTTTACTGCTGAGGAAAATCAATGTATGTATGTATCCCCGTCCTTTTGGGCTTATGAATGCAGTGGGCACCCCAAGTTGGCTCTTGGGGCGCGCCCCGTTTTGTTTCTTTCAAAAGTATTCCTCACTCGTCGGCTCCCTAGCCCGGCTCCCGGGCCCGGGGGCTAGCCGGCTGGGCCTAGAAGCGCCTCTCTGAAGAAATAGCTAAGTAATGTGAGATGGCCAAACTTCCCCACCCTTACCAACTATAGAACCGGCCCCCGGCTATCCGGCTGACGGGGCCTCGGGGCGGCAAGGGTTGGCTCACACGAAAGGTCGAAACAAAGGGAGACCCCTTCGGGGCCCAGCCGGACCATCGCCGCGTCTCTGCCGCTCTACTTATCTCGAAAAAAACCTCGCGATTCCTAAGTTTTGAACCGGCTCCCCTTAGGCGAATGCCCCGACCTAGCTACAGACGGGTTCCCGGCTATCAGGCTGGCAGGGCCAAAACCCAAGGGGAAAAGGAATAGAAACGGAAAGAGTCGAGGCGAGCAAAAACGGAAAAGGACAAGGCGGTATGAGTCACAAGGCAAACACAACAGAATATTCATGGCATAAACATTAAGGCAAAAGTGGCCCACGGCCAGCATTCGGTTCGTTACACAAACACCCCTAGTGGGTGGATTCAAGTTTTTACATGCAGGAAAAAAAAGATAAAAAAGATGCCCAGGGGCTTAGGCCACCGGCGCATCGCCAGCCGGCGTGCCCCCAGCTGGCGTGTCGCGAGGCGGCTTGGTCCTTGCCTCGAAGGTGGTCGCAGTCTTCGGGTCGGCCTCCTTGGCCTTTGAGCCGGGCTCCTCGATCTCGGATGTCTTGCCGCTCGAGTCGTTGCTCTTGTCAGCGACTTCGTCATCCGTCGGGCCTTGAGGGATGCCGAAGGAGTCCTCGGGAAACGGCTTGCCATCTCACCAAGGGCCGGCAGGAATTCATCCGCGTCAACGTATGACGCGAGCTCGTTGGCCCGCTGGACAAGGGCCGGTTTGTGGGCCTCCCGCTCTGCGGCCAGCACGTCCCGCATGGTCGCCATCCGGCCCAGCTCCACGCACGGTACAAAGACATCGCGAACCGGAGCGCCATCTGCGCCCTGACTCGGGCAGCCGATGCCTTCCAGGCCTCGAGGCGGGGGATGGCATGCTCCAGCCACTGAGCCATGTGGTGCGTGGGAGCTCCCCCGCGGCCCGGCCACAGCGCGGCGATGACCTCCTTACCGGCGGTCTTGAGCCGCTCCACGCTTCGCTCGAGATGGGTCATCCGCATCTCGACGGCAATCCCAATCTTGTCCATGTCCCATGCGGTGTGCTCCTTGATGGGGCGACCGCACTCCGGAAGGTATTCCCGATGCTCCTCAACGGCACGCGCATCGCGGCGATGAGTTTCTGGGAAACGCCCTAGATGGAAGAAGAAGAGAAGGAAGGAAAAAGCAAGACGAAACATGAGAAACGGCAAAGGTAAGAGCAACCAGCTGGGGAAGGAGAGAGACGGGCACCTACCTTTGATTGCGTCATCCACCCCAATGATGAAGTGGAGCGTCGCCTCGCGCTCTGACTTCCGGGCCGCCTCCGAGGTGGCGAGGGAGCCCTTGACCTCCTCAAGCGTCTTCTCAAGGAGGGTCACCCCGCCTTGAAGGGCGGCGGTCCTCAGGGCGGCGTCAGCCGCCTCCTTGATGGCCGCCTCCCGGGACGCCACCTCGTTTGCCGCCTTGGCCTTGAGCCGGTGCCGGGCCGCCTCCTCGTCGACCAACAGCGCGGCCAGATGGTCCATCTCCTACGCGTCCGCTTGGACATCCCGCGTCATCTGGTCCCGTTCGGCGACAAGTCCGGTCTTCTCCCCCCGAAAGGTGGCCAGCTCGCCTGCAAGACGCAACCAACGTCAGCCGATTCCCGAGGGCTATATGCCGCTCCTACAAAGTGCAACCCACCTTGCATGCGTGCGAGCTCCTCCTCCAGGCGGTAGAAACCATGTTTTCCACGGTCGTGGATGGTAACCGCTTCTGCAAACAGCTTCTGCCGTAGAGAGGTTCCCTCCTGTTGCAAAAAAGGGGGGCAAAGATCAAGACATGCTCAAAGGAGATCCGGCCCGACTGCCCGTCAGCCGGCCAGCCAGCCCGCATCTCGGGGGTTACACCCAGTGGGTGCGCTTGCATGCCCCCACTGAATACTCTAAGGCAAAAATGCGGCTTACCTCTGCACGCTGAAGGGCGGCGTCTGCCGCCTCCACAAACTGGGCCAACTCCTGCCAGCACCGGTCCAGGACACTTCCCAAGTCCGCGAAGGACGGGACTGGGCCGCCTGCCTGGGGGGCCGGTAGGGTCGGCGCGCTCGCCGGCGCTTCCCAGTCCCGGACGACCTCCTGGATCGACCGTAGGGTCCTCCGGGCCAGACCGCCGCTACCACCCGGCCTCGCCGCGGCTCCAGCCGCCGGGGGCGGGTTGATGACGGCAAGGGGCCGGGAGTCGCCTCCCGCCGCCCTCCAACCCGGTGCCGTAGCCGCCTCCCCTCCCGGCCGCTCCAACGTGTCGGTCACGCTGGAGGGCACCTCCACCTCCATGGTCGCCGCCTCTTCTGCCGCCGCCGCCGCCTCCGGGGCCATCGGGACCTCCAGCACCTTGACCTGGGCCGGCTCGCCGCAGGCGGGGTCACCTCCGGTGCCTTAGGCCGGGTCGCCTCGAGAGCTGGCTCCGTCGTCGCCTCCCTTGCCTGGGTCGCTTCTTGCGCGGGAAGAGGCGCTGGTGGGTCCATAGCCGCCCCCGACATGATGGATGCCTCGACATGCGGCTGGACTCCGCTACTGAGTCCGACACCGATGGGGGGTCCGCCGACCCCCTCCGCCTTCGAATGCTCGAGGTCCCAGAGTGCAGGGGCCCTCCTTCCGTGCCAGACCAGGAGGCTCGCAGCTCCACGAGCCTCGTCTTTTCCTCCTGCTGGGTTTCCGCATGCTGGCGGGCCAACCGGCTGGCGACATCCATCGTCTCCCCCATTGGCTCCTAATCTCATAGCTCGATGGGGTCACCGTAACATCCAAGAACCGGTCGTTAACCGACTCGCAAGGAGGAACAAAAAACTCACACAAAGGCAAAGAACTTAAAAAATAACAAGGTGCAGGGCCCGCTTGGCACGTGGCGGTGGCTTCCGCGCGGCCACCTTCACCCGCTTCGGGCCAGGCAGCGAGGCCGCCGGCCTCACGTGAGCCGGCCTCTTCCCCCGACTGGCCGCTTTGGCCACCGGGCCTCGAGCCGGTCGCTCCTCGCGCCTCCGGTCCTGGCTTGCCGCGGGAGGAGGTTCGTCTAGAATCATCAAATCATCATCATCGTCATCGTCGTCTGTCCAGTCCCGGATAGAGGGGGAAAGAGGAAACTCACCCGCTCCGCTAGGTTCCCCGACTGCGCCGGACCCTTCGGCCCCTCTAGGAGCGCCGCCTCGCGGATCCGTCGGCTCATCGCCCCCCTCCTGAGGAGTCCACTACTTCCTCCGGGGGGCCTCCCGTCTAGAAGTCTCAAGAGTCGGAGTCCTCACGCTCCGCCTCGAAGATCTGTGGGTGAGGGTCGTCCGGCGTATCCTATCGAATTAACAGTTGTGGTCAGCACTTCAACGTAAGTTCTCCAGCTGGCTGCTAGCTAGGGAATACAAACAAGAAAGAACCGCCTTGATGAAAAAAATCACCAGGGGAGGCCGTTTGATGTGATCGTACGACTTCACGCTGAAGGACCATGAGGTGGGCTTCATCTTGAACGTCGTAAGGGCGCTCACCCGCTTCGCCACCTGAGCCGGCGTCAGCTCGACGGTGGACTGCCGGCAGGGATCGTGCCGGCCGAACATTTCGCAGATCCGGTGTGGCCTCATCTTGAGGGGCGACACCCGACGCGAGACAAAGGCCGCCACCAGGTCGGCATCGACCAGCCCCTCGGCGCTCTTCAGCTGCGTGAGCCGGGCAAGCTGGTCCAAGGCCACGCCGCGCGGGGTAGGTCTCAGCCAGTTTTGCTGAGAGGACTGCTCGTCCTCAAACGGCGGCAGCCGGATGTAATCCGTCCTCGAGTAGACGTTCTACACGTAGAAGAACGTTCGGTGCCACCCCTTGACGGAGTCGATCAAAGAGAGAGAGGGGGAAAGCGAGCGACACCGCGGCAGCACACCACCGTGCCCCCACATGCGTCCCTCTTCAAAGGCTTGAGGTAGAAAAGGGCATTGAAGAACTCGATGAAGGGGATGGCCAAGGTACCCCTCGCACAATGTTATGAAGGCGGAGAGGTACAAGATCAAATTCGGACCGAGGTTGTGCGGCTGGAGGTCGAAGGTGTCAGGAAGAAGACGGAAAAAGAGACTCACCGTGTCACGCCCAAGATGCACGCCTATCCATTATAAGACACGAGGGCCTCACAAGGGATAGAGGCGCATCTTGCCGTTCGCAAGTATAGTAACATTGCGTCATACATTACAAAAGAGATGAGTATACAAGATTGCTTACACTAGCCACATGCTAAATTACAATTCATAGAGAGTTCAAATCATCATGATGAAGACAAGGTCCGACTACGGACAAAACCAAACGATAAAACAGATGCAAATGATACTATCTCGCTATCCCAAAGATCACGACCATGGTCCTCTAGTCATCCGGATAAGTCACGTACATCCTGCCTCTTTCCTCGTCACATTCCCACTAGAGCTGGGTAAGATCATCCTCAAGTACTCGTCTGTACCTGCACCTGGAGGGTTGTAGTAATCTGTGAGCCACAAGGACACAGCAATCAAGCGCCCGGGTACCGAGACTATTTAAGCTTAATGGTTGGGATGGTGTAAGTGTTTAGTTTTGCAGCTGCATTAAGCATGTATGGTGGCTAACTTACGCAACAAGAAAAGTAAATATGAGTGGCCTACGATGACGATCGAATCTAGTGTGATCTCCATGAGATCCTGAATACTTACTTGCGTCAATCATAACCCCACCGTGTTCTCTCTCGGATCATGTTCACGAGCAGAGACGATCACGGTTACTCACACAGTTGGTGTATTTTATTTAGAGTTTACTTCAAATTTACTATAACCGGGTGTTAAACAAATATCCAAGTTGCCACGTAACCGCGGGCACGGCTTCGAAAAGATTTAACCTTGCAGGGGTGCTCCAACTAGTCCATCACAAATTAACCACACTCCATGGGAATAGCCTCGACCACGGACCTCATGGTCATCATAGGTAATTCCAAAGGAATTCCAACACCTCGAGAAAACCCGAAGAAAGTCAGACTCCACACGCAAGACATTCGATAAAGGTAAAACAAATTCAGCAAGACCTCCCGACGTGTCGACGAACCCGATAAGAGCCGCGTATCTCATTCTCAGGACACGACGGATGAGCGATGATTACCATGCCGATCAGCGAGTTTCCCTGGGCAGCGTTAATAAGCTACTCTGGGTTGGACCAACACTCATGCGGAGCACTGGCCCGAGGGTTGATTAATTATCCACGAGTTTGCAAGGCCCTATGCAATTTCATTAAGTTGTTAAGCAAAAGTTGTACCAATGTTGGGTCTTTCCAGACAAGTTTTAATCTCAACCGAATAAACAAGGGGGTCCCCATAACAACCCCGAGCATGTTAGGAGCGCAAAATATGGAAACCATAACACCAGTAACAAGAACTATGGCGGTAACAGCGGAACAAAAAACTTAGCAAAAGGCCAAGCCTTCCACCACTACCAATATATATATATATATGTGCATTAAATGAAATAACAGATAAATATTGTGATATCCAAATCCATGTTATCACATGGAACAACCTGCACCTGCAACTAAGAATGCTATAAGAGGGGCTGAGCAGCAGTAACTTAGCCAATCAAAGGTTGCTAGGATGTCGAAGGTTAGAGGCTGTCATGGCAATTAGGAGGCTGATATCAAGTGGTAGGTAGCGCAAACGTAACGATAAGAGCGATAAACTAGCAAGCAAAATTAGTGTCGGGATCCGGGTACGATCATCTTGCCTGTTGGTTCTTTAGTGCCACAGGTAGTGGATCCTCGTAGTAGTACTCTCCTGGGTCCCGTACTCAGTATCAAAACTCACGTCTACCCAAGAGAAACAGCAACAATAAACATCCAACCAAGGTGCAATGCACAACCAAGATGATACCTGATCCATTTAGAAGAATTTAACATGGCAATCCAAAACTGGTCATGTTTCACATGCAAAGTTTGTTTATTAATGAATCTGGATAGAACCTCATGTTAAGTTATTTAGACATGCATGAACATGGAAAATATGTATGCATCATGCAAAATCGATAGAAATGCATATAAAGAACGCAAGAAATGGAGTTACGGTTCCCACGATACGCTCACGACAAAGTACGAAGGCAAAACACAAGACAACCAATACCATGAGCTAATTCTTGGCATTCCAAGGTAGCCACTGGTTAGGCAATGAAAAACCAACCACAATATACTCAAAAGTCAATCCATTCCATGGAGTATAGCTCCCACAAGTCACGAAACAATAAAACAAACAACCTGGCACAAAACAGCAACATAGCAACTTACACAGCCCACAACTTGAGCTACAGGAATCCTACAGCAACAAACAAGATACTGACAGAATCTACATAACAAATGCATCAACTTATCCAACTATATAATCAGCAAAGGAGGCACACATCAATAAGCATGAAGTTATCAAGTTGGCATGATGAAACAGTTTTCAGGGACATTGTGAAAATTCCAGTTTTCTGGAATCTGAGTTAATAAAGTCGCAAGTTGACAGCAGTGCTTAAATATGCTAGAGAATACATATTGACATGAAAATTAACAGGATGATAGTAGACAACATCTACTCCAAAACACCAGCACTGAGCATGCTCAAATTCACAACACATCACTAGATACCATCCACTCTATATGGCATAAAAATAACAGCAGATTCTCAGACTAAGTAGTTTTTAGCATGCTGAAATAGAAACATTAAGTTGGCTACTTAACAGCATGGTTCCCACTTATATGTATGATTCTCATGTTAAACAAAAATACCATGGCATAATAGATATAAAACACTGGCACTTCCATGTTGGCACATGCCCCGAAGCAATCAAGGATTAAATCATGCAAAAATGACAATGTGGCATCACAACTGAAAATGACAGTTTTATGAACTAGCTCAAAAGTGAAATCAGAAAGCACCGATGGATTCATTGGCTCTTTCTACCCCAAAACCATGGGTCACACTCATATGCTCATGTGAAACATCAAGGCACACTCAATAGCCAAACTACCACCTACTCTCCATAAGACAAGACTTACTCTAATGAGAATGCACATAACTGGACATAAGCATATTGTCCACTTAGCTAAGAATGGCAATGATCTAACAAAACCTACATGACATGCTTAGCTACCACAATGGCAAAACAAGTGGGGAAACCACTAGTCACCCTCACACACACTCACCTACACACACCACTACAAGCACACACACACCACGCACACATGCTCTAAATATGCCCAAGGCATATGAGCACAAATAGCATTAAGAACATACCACCCATGAAGGGGGTGTTCACCCACACACACACATGCATCATATTCATAACACACATACACTCACAACACCACTCACATGCACATACACCACATATGTGCAACCTACCCAACACACACCAAAATAGACACAAACCCAACATACATAAATGCACTTGCATAGTGCAAACCACACACACACACACACTACAAACACATGCATATATACACTTATGTACATACCCATACACACTCTTACCCACATACATGCACCTACACTACATACACAAGCACATGTAGACTCACATATGTGTGTATGCATGAAGCACACACACATATACACACACCACTACAAACACATACCAACACACACATATATACCTAACATGCCACACACACACAAGTATGTATGCCTAAGCACACACATACACATGCAACAGGAAAAAAAAGAAACCAATCCCTACACATACATACATACACACATGTATACAAAAGAGAAGAAAAACAAAATAAAACAAGAAAAAAAGAAAAAAAACAAAAATGGGAGGAGGCTCGGGCTCGAGCCCATGACCTGCTGGTCACAACCCCCCTGGCACAACCACTGCGCTACACTGTGGATCGACAACAGAGGAGGGGCACAACACCACTAATACACACATGCACTTTTCTTAACTGACGAAAGTGAAACCATGCGACACCGGCAGTAGAGCAACGGTGGCACGAAATTCCGGCGACTACAGAGTAGGTCCGGCGATGCAAATGCGCACACACCAAGCGGGAACTATCGAGGTTCCATTCCCCTACTCATCCTGCGATGAGGAGGAAGGAGGCGAGCTCAAGCCCGCGCCTTGTGGATGGCGGCGACAGACGACGGCAACAACTACACGCGGCCTACACGGGGAAGAAGAAGTTGCGGGGACCGACTACTCACTAAGGGCAAGGCGACGATGAGTCGGACGGGAAGGAGTCGACGGATGGGAAGAAGACGTGCCGAAGTCAGAGCAGGGGAAGAAGATGGCACGGCAGAACCCTCCGGCGAAGACGAAGACGGAGCCGTCACTACAGAGCCTCTCCCGGGCCCCTAGCGGCAGGGATCGAATGCGGGGACAAACCCCGAGCTCCTGGACGCCATGAATGACGCCGACGCCGACGAAGACGACGACCTGGTCGCCGGCGAACTAACTGAACCTCTCAGAACTCTGTGAACCCTTACCTGACAGGGGGAAAGAAGCGAGGAGGGAGAGATATGGAGGAGGAGATGGGAGCTATGGTGGCAGAGGGAGAGAGAGGAACCCTAGGAGAGGGGGCACGCACGCCGAGGGGAGGCTAAATAGCCATGAGCTGACGGTGACGGTGAGAGAAAAGGCGGACGGCAGAGCGGCTCCCTCTCTCACTGAAACCTAACGGAGGAAAACGGAGGAGGTGACCGTTCTCCCATGCGGGCTGGGCCGTTAGGAGCGCCAGCGCGACGCCTCGGAACCCCCTCGAGCTATTCTTTCTCCCCCTGCCGCTCTCTCTTACTCTCCCCCCTCTCCTCTGCTCTCTCCTCACCGGACCAAAGCCGCCGTCGAATCATCGTCCTCCACACGTCCCCGACCATGCCACGGAGCCAGAAGCCCCCCAGTGAGGCCCCGGTTATTTTTTGCCCTAGCTCCGTCGCCGTCTTTCTCCTCTAGCCCCGCCAGCCGCCGGAATAGAGAGGAATTCGCCTTCGGCCATGGCGTAGCCATGGCCACAGCGGCCACAGCTCGTGCCTGACCACGGCCTCGTGCTCAAGGCGCTCTCGGGAGCCCATGGCCGCCCATAGACCCTCTGTCTGCAGCCCTAGCCCTGACCCCGAGCCGACCCGAGCCCCGGCCGCCGTAGTAGTCATCGCCGGTGACACTACGGGCCGCCCCGCGTCGTCCCATTGGTTGGGATGGATGCGTCTCGCGCCCCGCGTCCGAAAGCGCCGCCCCACGCGCCAAATGATGGCCGGAAGCTTGTTTCCGGTGATCCTCCACCCTCGGTTTGGTCGCCGCCGTCCAAACTCCGGCGGGGCCGATATGGCGTCTATTAGCGCTAATCCCTGTGCCTAATCAGCCCCACAGAGGCTGACATTGGGCCCCGCAAGCAGCTCAAACCCCAGTCAGCGCGGGATTTGACCCTGCTTAGCGGTGGGTAACTAACCAGTGGATCCCGCTGGTCAGTGTGACCTTGACCGGTCATTTGACTAGGCTGACGTCACAGTGACGTCAGGCTAACGCAATAATGCATTTATGTATTTAAATCAATTCCAGAAAATGCTAAAAACTTAGAAAAATCATATAAATTAATCTGTAAATCAGATGAAAATAATTTATATCTGAAAATTTATCACAAAAATCCAATGAATCCAATGGTGATGTTATCATGCATGTTAGAGGAACCTAAGTAGATGAACATTGAAATTTATTAATAGGTTAACATATGAAATATGAAATGGAGAATGATTTTGAACCTATATTCAAAATCACTTCATTTAATTTGGGAAGTAGTTGCATTAGCTCATCCATACATGCTGCCATGTGATGATCATGCATCATATTTTTTCACTTGTCGTGTATTGATCACTATCTATCTGCATTGCGGTAGGCCCTGCTTCTGAGGATACCTCTGAGTATTCCAACGAAGGAGAAAACCTTTCTGCTACCTAGCAAGGCAAGCAACCCATTTGATCATTCCGATAACATCCCACTCTCTCGCTCCTACTCTTGTTTATTGCATTAGAACATACATTCACTTGTTTGTCATACACGGTAGATGAACCTATTCCTTTGCATGACATGTCATTGTCACAGTAACTAGTTAACCTTGCAACCTAGCGTACCTGGTAGATGCTTGTGCCATGATGTCTTTGCTTAATTTGCCTGCTATGCTTAGAGTTGTGTCAAGTATGTTTCATCTGGATGAAGAACTGGAGTGAAACCATGTTGTTCTGATGTGATAAGCTTATGATGATAAAGGTAGTGATGAGAGGCTATGTAGGAGTACATAGCAGGTTGTCTCATTGGGACCGTTCTTAGGAACTGAGTTCCGTGTTTGTGATCCAAGATTAGTTACTACCACATGCTAGGCCCTGAAATATGACCCCTCTCGACTTATCAATTGCTTAGTCCTTGGTCCTGGAGTTACAAGTAGTTTCTGGTGTTTATAGCATGTTGGAGGCCGTGCGTAGCGTTGACCATAGGGGTGGGTTACGACGCGGTAGGCAGTGGCACGGTGTACCAACGGCCACCCAAATGGTGGGATTGGGAACCCTGCGCACATTATTTGGGGCCGTAGCAGAAACTTCGGCCGGACTTCCGTGCGGGTTCATTCTCAAATAGGCGATAGCCTGGACTAATGGTCTTGTGTGATTGACGTCGTGGCCGACTCCCTCGCTGGGCTTCCGCTTGAAGGTTGCCGAGGTGCATGGTTTTATGAGCGCACAACGATAAGTGGCGAGAGCGTGTGTGAAGAAGTACACCCCTACAGGGTATGAAACTATTTGAATAGCCGCGTCCTCGGATACGGACTACTTGGAGAACTTATGTTGTTCATAGATAATTAAATGGATACTCTTAAAAATATCAAGACAAGTGTGAGTATCGTGGATAGCACTCTCGTAGGAGACGGAACTGAATCCATGGTGGTGTATTGATGTGGAGTTAGTGGACTTGTGTGCGATATCTAAAATTTAACCAAAGAGTTAAAATTGTGTAGTATAGGTTAGCCATAAGTCAAAGCTGGCATTGCTGCATAAAATCCACCACTCCCCTTGTTGGTACTTGAGCATGTATAGTCTAGGTCTGTTTAAAAGACTTGCTGAGTATGTTTGTACTCACATTTGCTTAATAAATGTTGCAGATGAGACTGAGGACCCATCAGGTGGGTTCTATCTAGATGTCGATGATGCCGAATAGCTGGTGTCCCAGCTATGACCTTATGCCCTATGGCGGGCTATAGACAGTGAGGCCATGTGCCTTTTTACCCTTTCAAGTGTCTGTACACAGACAGGTTTATGCTTCCACTTGGTTTGTATGAACTTGCTTGTATGACTTGAGTGTTGGGTCATGTGACCCCTACCTGTAAGAACATATTATGCAAGGCTCGTCCGAGCCTCTTAAATAAAAGTTGTGTTGATGTATGGTTATGTTGTGATGCCATAGTTGTATCTATGCATATCGGGCATGTCGTGCATATGTGTGACGTGTAACGATATGTATGGGATCCGACATGTAGTCATGTGCCTTTAGTAGTACTCTTTATGGGAAACTGCCTCTTTGTGCTTCCATCGAGCCTTGGTAGCTTGCTACTGCTCCGGACACATTGATTGACCGACATGTATCGTTCTTTGTTGTTGTGTCTATCCCTTCGGGGAAATGTCTCGCAGTGTAATGGAGTCCCTGTAGCCTGCTACGACTCGTGTACGTGCAGTGATGACATTTATGTCCCACGGCGTAATGGAGTCCTTGTAGCTTGCTATGACTTGTCTACACACGCCCGAAGCCGACACCTGCATTGTTGGGTTACATATGTCTGTTTCCGTACGGATGTGCCACTTGGGTTCTATGACTAGTCTTCTCGGCCCGGGTTCTCTGTCGTTTGATTGCCAACGACATGTTCACATACATGAGCCAAAAGACGCAAAAGGGCCCGGCTAAGGTAAGGCTGGATCCATGGAGATTACCGTGCGTGAGGCCACAAAGTGATGTGATATGTTACAGTCTGGATTCATATGACTTAGGATCGGGGTCCCGACACTAACTTTTAGGCAATTTGGTACCACCGAGATTAACACATCGTTGTCACTGAGTTGGACTTATTAGTGTAACTGTTGGATATTTGGAGATGCCTATATATACCCGTCCACCACCACTCACTCGCAGGAGAAGCACTCGGAACAGACCCCCACTCATACCAACTGATTTTCTGAGAGGGAGCCACCTACTCATGTGTTGAGATCATGCCATTCCATTCCAACCATATGAATCTTGATCTCTAGCCTCCCCATGTTTCTTTCCACCCAATAAATATCTTCCACCATAGCAAAATCTGTGGGAGAGTGATTGTGTGTTGAGGAGTCTATCATCTTTAAGCACAAGAGCAAGGAGTCCATCGACACTATCTAGCCTATTACCTTTTGGAGGGTGGTGCCTCCTAGATTGGTTTGGTGTTGCTTGGGAGCCTCCTACTTCGTGTTGTGGAGTGAACCAAGAAGATTGTAAGGGCAAGGAGATCACCTACTTCATGAAAATCCACCCCGAGTTAGGCTAGTGCTCTATGGACATAGGCCATCATGGTATAGTCAAGGTCGCTTCTTTGTGGAACCCTCCATGGGTAGAGCCCTTCATGGACTCTCGCGATAGTTAGCCATCGTGGTGTCAATACTCCATAAACGCGGACGTATGATAGCACCACCTATCAAAAACACGGGGAAAATCATCGTGTCTCCAAATTGCATTTGATCGTCCTACCCTTCCTTTACTACTCATGCTTGTCTTTACTTTCCGCTGTTGTACTTGTAAACATGCATGTGTAGGGTGTGATTGACTTGCTATGAATGCTAAAATCTACCAACACTCAAAATTCAGAAGAAGTAGATTTTTAATTGGTCAAGTAGTCTATTCCCCCCCTCTAGACCTACTTTCAATCCTACACATCTGCGCCTGCTGGCGTCCGCCTGGCTTTGCTGTTAGAATCCACGTCACCACGGCCTCGGGAGATAGGGCACTTGGATAGGTATCTCCACTCCTCGGGAAGCAGGCAGGCAGGTCTGGGTACCCCCGGTCCTAGGATGTCGACAGTAGCCCTGAACCCGAGGCGTGCTCGAGCTGGCTTCGGGGCGAAGCCTGGGAAGGAAGGTACAAGTGTCGTGGGTCCAAATCTCCTATGGGCCAAACTCGACGCATGGCATATAATGAGGCGCGGACGCCTCCACTTCCCCACGCCACCTCGGCAACCGTCCTTGCTGACAAAATTCTGGCGCATGTAGCGGAACCATCATTGCATCACGACGCGCATGCTCCCTACTGCTCCTTCCTCTGTCGAGTCTTGCCTATGCTCCGCTCTGCCTCTCCGCCATGGCTCCAAAGAAGCAAAGGGGCAGGGCCTTGATGACATCAGGGCCCCGACCAGGGCTAGAGCCCGCGATGGCCTGGTCCATCGTGCTCAATCTTGAGGGGCTGGACAAGGTCCGACGAGTACTTGTCGCCGACACCAACCAGTGGGTGGTGACGATAATCTGGCCCACTCTTGAACCCACAGAGGGTAACAGTTGTGAGAGTCCATGGAGGGCTCTACCCACGGAGGGTTCCACGAAGAAGCAACCTTGACTATTCCATGCGGCTTCCGTCCACGAAGGACTAGCCTCACTATGGGTAAATCTTCACGAAGTAGGCGATCTCCTTGCCCTTACAAACTTCTTGGTTCACTCCACAACATGAAGTAGGAGGCTCCCAAACGACACCTAACCAATCTAGGAGGCACCACCCTCCAAAAGGTAATAGGCTCGGTAATGACGATGAACTCCTTGCTCTTGTGCTACAAGATGATAGACTCCTCAACACACAATCACTCTCTCATAGATTTGGCTTGGTAGAAGAGATGGGATTGGTGGAAAGCAACTTGGGGAGGCTAGAAATCAAGATCCATATGGTTGGAGTGGAAGATCTTGACCTCAACACAAGGGTAGGTGGTTCTCTCTCAGAAAACTGAGTAGGATACGTATGGAATAGTTCTGAGTGCTTCTCATTCGAGTAGGTAGTGGTGGAGGGGTATATATAGGCATCCCAAAAAATCCAACCGTTACACACAAAATGACCAACTTGGTGACACCGATGTGTAAATCTTGATGGTACCGAAGTGACCAAAAGGTGGAAACTTTTGAATCTCGGAGGGGCCGATATAGGAAACTTGGGTGCACCGATAAGGTGACCAGCGGTCATATTTCCAATCTCGGTGACGCCGACGCAACATTCTCGGTGGGACCAAAAATGTGAATTTGCATAACAGAAAATTGGCAACCTAAACTCGGTGGCACCGGTATGGAATCGGCTGCATCGAAGTGGCTAGGGTTTGGTTGAGTCTGTCTAGGGTTTGGAATCGGTGGCACCAGGATGAGAATGTTGGTTGCACCGATTTTGCATATTTGGCTTTAGACAGACTTTGGTGGGAGAGTTTGTGGATGTTTTGATGACTATCACTTGTGCACGTTTGAGCATATTGTTCATCATCAAATCTTTACCCCCTTTTAATAGTATTGGCTTTCCTATGGACTCAAACTGATTTCTCACAAATGTAAAATGTAGAGTCCACTTGCTTGAAGCTTGGCCAACCTATTTCCTTGCATCTTGGGGTAATTCCACAATCTCCTCAATCCTTTTGCCATCCCTATCATTGAACTTTTCCTGAAATATACTTGGTGGAAACATTAGTTCAATGACTTATATGTTGTTATTAATTACCAAAACCACCAAGGGAGCAAATTGGCTTTCAATCTCCCCCTTTTTGGTAATTGATGACAACATATAGATCAAAGCTTTGACGGAGATACAATAAATTAATATAGTCGTCGCTTTGAGAAGTATGTGATAAGCAAGAGCTCCCCCTAAATTTGTGCATTATTTTGAATTTGCGTTTGAATGCAAATGCACAATCGATTAGGTAGATGGGTCACTTCTTACATGTGACATACCACTTGGTGGTGTGTGAGAGTAATTGGAATGAACATCATAGCACAACACAATCAACCAAAGATGAATGATCATCACATAAGCTTTAAGATGATAGGAAAGAGTAGCATCACACATTAAAGCGTATGATCAAAAATCATCAAACGTATATGAAAAACAACCAAAAGTGTGTCACAGCAACCAAAAGCAATTGTTTTTGAAAACAAGCAACAAAACACCAAACGCTCTCTCACTCGAAGCCTAAAGATCTATATACACTTCTCCCCCTGTGGTAACAAGTTACCAAAAAGTTCAAAGGCATATATCTAAGCTTTCTTGGGCTGATCTCCTTCGTTTGTTGATGAAGGTGTCGAGAGAAAAGCGCCGGCGAAGATCTCTGCAGATGTCATGGATGGAGCTGGAGTGGACACTAGAGGAACAAGAGCTGATGGAGCAGGAGTTGTGCTGACAATAGCAGGAGCCGATGAAGAGGGCCTCAAGTCTGGTGCAGGCATTGTGGCTGATCTAGCCTGAATAGTGAACCAAGTGTTCATCCAGAGAGGTGATCCATCCTCCTCCTCATTATCATCATCATCTGAAGAAGTAGAAGAGACCCGAGGGATGTGCACTAAGTCAACTTCCTTCTGAAGCTCTATAACTATCTTTGTCACCTTGTCCACCTTATCATTTAGAGTCTTGATCCTTGTCTCAAAGATCCTCATGAGACTGTTCTGGTTGTGCAGAATCCCCTTGATATCCTTCTGCATGCCCTGAACTGCTGAGATCAAAAGATCCATTTGCTCGTTTCTGGATCTAGGGGCTTGAGCACTAGCGGCTCGAACTGCTTCTGCCTCTTCCTGTGTTGTAGCAGATGTGGGATGATCTGGGTCCATCACCACAACATTATCCTCGAGATCTGGCTATAGGGGCAGATGTGGACTATCTAGAGCAAATATGTTCTTCTCCAACTAAGAGTTGATAAGCATTTGGATGTAGGGTGCATAGCAGCAAGAGCGCTTTTGATCAGCAGCAACTCTCTTGATTGTCTCAAGAATCAAATCCATGACTCTAATCCTGGTATGTCCGTCAAGGTGGATCAACATGTTGATGGAGTAGCCTTGGATCATTTTGTCATCTCCTGACTTGGGCATCAACGTACGCCTCAGAATAGTGTTCATGGTATGGAGGCCTGCTTGCAGATAGTAGATGGATCCTAGCTTGTGAGATTGCACTTTGTCTACGGGGATAGGAGTATACACATCCTTCATGGCATTGTGACTCGCCTTGGATTATGAGTATACATCCAGATCATCATCCTAAACATCTGGAACTCCTAGAAGTGCAGCCCACTCCTCAATAGTACATTCATACCTTGCTCCTTCAGTCATCCATACAATTCTACCATCTCCGTAGAAATGTGTAGTGGAGTAGAATTGCATGATCATCCCATCGTTCCATGCAGTAAGCTCTCTGTCAATGAACTCATCCAGACCAATGCAATGGAAATTATCTTGGACACTTGGAAAGTAGTCCTCATTATCCTTAATGAATTTCCAGTCAACATATCTCATATCGCTAATGGCTGGGCTCTTGTCAAGAAGCACTGTCTCATAAAAGTCATGTTGCTCTCTGGTGTAGAACCTGTAGTCAACATCAGTTTTCTTCCTTTGGGCATAAGGATCTATAGCTCTCCAAGCTCTTAATCCCAAGTCTTTCCTCTTCTTCATGTCTTCAGCAACTAAGTGGCTGACATCGTGTGCTGGAATATGTGGTCGGAGCTTCATCAATGTAGTCAAGTCATCGTCATCTTCAAGTCTGGAGGTAGTTCCCTTGTTCTATCAGAAGCTACAATGTCTCTGGTAGTCCTCTTGGACTTCTGTGCAATAGGTTTCTTGGATGTAGGCTTGGTTCTCTTGGATGTGCCAGACTTTGGCATAACATAAGCCAAAATTTTCTTGGCCTTCTTCTTGGGAGGGGCCTTCTCAACATGTTCTTCCTCCTCTTCCTCAGCAGCAGCACCATCAGCCTCCTCCGAATCTTCATACATGGAGGTAGGCCTGCCTATCAAATGAATAATCCAATTCCTGGATTTCTTCTCACCTACCTTCTTAGGCACAGACTTCCTTGGGGGATCAACAGACATTGTGGCTCTAGCACTCTCATGTTCTTTGATAGTCTCAAAGCTGGCATAGACCTTACTGACAACTCTTCTGGAAGAAGTAGCTTAAGTTGCTGACTTCTTAGCAGTCTTTTCTTGCTTCTTAGCAAGAATCTCCTCAGGAACAAAGTCTGAATCTTCTTCATCAGAACTTAGCTTCTTCCTGGTCCTGGTGGCAGCCTTGGGAAACCCATGGGAGCCGGGGGTGCTTGGATCTGAAAAAGAACTGGGCTCTAGGCTTGTGCCTAAACTCATATCAACTCCCTCCTCTGCCAAATTTTGACTGTCCTCAGCATCTGACATACTGACCCTGTGAATACAGTATAGGAGAGCAGAAGTAGATGAGTCATCACAAAATGAGGCTGGATTTTGAAAGTTTGAACAATAGATTTTCAAAGATTTTGCATTCTGTCAAATAAATATCGGTACAGCCGAAACAACATTTTCGGTGCTGTCAAGACAGACCGTCTCTCTTAACAGAACCTTGGCACTCTTTTCGGTCATACCAAAAAGAGGTACTTGGTTCCACCGAGACAGTTCTCAACATCACAGAAGTGCACATCGGTGAGACCGATATGTTTGTTTCGGTTCCACCGAGATTTATCGGGCGGACGCAAAACCCTAGAAATTTATGATTCACTAGACTGTAGAGGTTTTGTGTGGATAGGAATACATGCAAAGAGTGCCTTATTGATAAATTGAATCTAATGCACAAGAATCGGACGAGGAGCGCAAAAGAGGTCCAATATGTACCCTAACTTGGTGCGGATCCGCTACAGTGTCGACGATGGAGAGGATTTCATCGACGGCGGCGATTCCCAGTGGCAGAGCAGCATAGGGAGACAAGGGAGATGACCAGGGGTCTCGAAGGTGGTAGCTTAGGGTTCTGAGGCGCGACGGTTTGAGGATGAAATTCAAAAGCGTCAGGGTCCATAGTATATATACCCACCACTGTCGGTGGCGCCGATTCTAACTTTTCGGTGTCACCAAGTCCCTCAACTGTTAGTTGACAGGAAACTCGGTGTAACCGAGAAGATGGAATCGGTGATACCGAGATTGAAAACCAGATGAACCCTATCGACAAAACTCGGTGTAACTAGTTTTATCACATAGCAAGTCATCATCGTAAAGCAAATCATCTTCATCACTATCGAAATCAAGATATTCGGGGTGTGATACCTTGGGGCCTTTAGCCATGAAGCAACTTCCACCTCCTTCATTTGGTGAATCAAATATATCATAGGAGTTGGTTGTCACTAGTGCAATTCCGGCAACACCATCATCTTGACTATAGTCGGAGTTGGAGTGATAGCTTCTCTCGGAGTGGTTCTTGGAGTCAGAGCCGGAGACCCATTCACGAACATGAGCTTGATGCTTTATTCTTGAGTAGATCTTGGTGTACGTGTCCTTCTTCTTCGAGTCCCTACTCATCCTTGAGGGTCTTCGTTCATAACGATCATCTCTACTCCTCTATCTTTGAGGTGATTAATCTCTTGAGCTTCGTCTTCTTGGTGACTCTTCTCTTCGTTTGTAGGGAGCCGAGCACTCATTGGAGTAGTGTCTGGGATTCACGCAATTGTAGCAGTTTCGATCACGACTTGATGGACTATTTTCTTCATATCTTGAGTTGGATTTATGATCTTTGCTTCTCTTTTTGTAGAACTTGTTGAATTTCTTGACCATGGAGCTTATCTCTTCATTTGTGACAAGGTTGTCGCTTCATGTAGCGGGAGCATCACTTGTGGCTTTGTAAGCACCTCTAGACTTGTGGTAAAGCTCTTCCTTGTCTTTGAGTGTCATCTCATGAGCAACAATTCTACCAATAACTTCCGTTGGTTTGAGATCTTTGTAGTTGGGCATCATTTGGATCAATGTGCATACTGTGTCATATCTTTCATCCCAAGCTCGAAGTATCTTCTTGATGACGAACTTGTCAGTCATTTCTTCACTTCCTAAGCCGGCAATCTCGTTGGTGATGAGAGCTAGCCTAGAGTACATCTCTGCGACTCCTTCACTATCCTTCATCTTGAACTTGTCAAGTTGACCTTGAAGAACATCTAACTTGGATTCTCTCACGGACTCAGTTCCTTCATGCATATCAACCAAAGTATCCAAAATCTCTTTTGCATGGTCAAGACGGACGATTTTGTTGAATTCTTCTGGGCATAGGCAGTTGAAGAGAATGTCACATGCTTGAGCATTGAGTTGCAACATATTCAATTCATCTGCAGTCGCTTCATGATCCGGTTCCTTTCCATCCACAAAGATTTTACCTTGCAAGCCAACACGAACAACAGCCCAAACGGCAGGATTATGACCAAGCAAATGCATTTTTATTTTGTGCTTCCGACAAGCAAAATTAGTGCCATCAATGTACGGACCTGTACGGTGATAATTTCCCTCACTAGATGTCATACTTCTCCTAGGTTGTGAAACCAATGCAATGGGGACCAAAGCTCTGATACCACTTGTAGGATCGAAAGTAGGTCTAGAGGGGGGGGTGATTAGACTACTTGACAAAATAAAAGTTTTGCCTTTTTCCCAATTTTAATTCTTGGCAAGTTTTAGCATTCATAGCATATCAAGTAACACACTACACATGTATGACTAAGAGTGTAGCAGCGAAAAATAAAGACATTGCACATGTAAGTAAAGAGAGGGTTACGAAAGCAAACACAAGTGATGACACGATGATTTTCCCGTAGTTCCGATAGGTGGTGCTATCGTACATCCACGTTCATGGAGTCTTCAACCCACGAAGGCTAACAATCCCGAGACTCCATGGAGGGCTATACACACGTAGGGTTCCACGAAGAAGCAACCTTGACTATTCCATGCGGCTTCCGTCCATGAAGAACTAGCCTCACTATGGGTAGATCTTCACGAAGTAGGCGATCTCCTTGCCCTTACAAAGTTCTTGGTTCAATCCACAACACGAAGTAGGAGACTCCCAAACGACACCTAACCAATCTAGGAGGCACCACCCTCCAAAAGGTGATAGGCTTGGTAATGACGATGAACTCCTTGCTCTTGTGCTTCAAGATGATAGACTCCTCAACACAAAATCACTCTCTCATAGATTTGTCTTGGTAGAAGAGATGGGATTGATGGAAAGCAACTTGGGGAGGCTAGAAATCTATATCCATATGGTTGGAGTGGAAGATCTTGACCTCAACACAAGGGTAGGTGGTTCTCTCTAAGAAAACTGAGTAGGATATCCAACCGTTACATACAAAATGAACAACTCGGTGACACCGATGTGTAAATATCGGTGGTACCGAAGTGACCAAAAGGTGGCAACTTCTGAATCTCGAAGGGGCCGATATAGGAAACTCGGGTGCACCGATAAAGTGACCAGCGGTTAGATTTCCAATCTCAGTGATGCCGACCCACATTCTCGGTGGGACCAAAAATGTGAATTTGCATAATATAAAGTTGGCAACCTAAACTCGGTGGCACCGGTATGGAATCAATTGTATCGAAGTGGCTAGGGTTCGGCTGAGTCTCTCTAGGGTTTGGAATCGGTGGCACCTGGATGGGAATGTTGGTTGCGCCGATTTTGCATATTTGGCTTTGGATTGACTTTGGGGGAGAATTTGTGGAGGTTTTGGCGACTATCACTTGTGCATGTTTGAGCATATTGTTCATCTTCAAAACTTGAACCACTTTTAATAGTATTGGCTTTCCTATGGACTCAAAGTGATTTCTCAGAAATGTAAAATGTAGAGTCCTCTTGCTTGAAGCTTGGTCAACCTATTTCCTTACATCTTGGGGTAATTCCAAAATCTCCTAAATCCTTTTGCCATCCCTATCATTGAACTTTTCCTAAAATATATTTGGTGGAAACATTAGTTCAATGAGTTACATGTTGTTATTAATTACCAAAACCACAAAGGGAGCAAATGTGCTTTCAACCGCGCCTAGCAGGCTTGTTGCCTCCTCGTGGATCTTCTAGCCCATCTCCAATGCTTCGGGGGTCTCTTTTGGTCAACAAAAAATTATTCTAAATTTTCAGCCCATTCCGAGAATTTTTATTTCTGCACAAAAAACGACACCATGGTAGTTCTGCTAAAAACAACGTCAGTCCATATTAGTTCCAATAAAATCATACCAAAATAATATAGAATTATTGTAAACATGACATGAGTACTTCATAAATTATAGATACGTTGGAGACGTATCAGCATCCACAAGCTTAATTCCTGCTCGTCCTCGAGTAGGTAAATGATAAAAGAAATACTTTATCAAGTGTGAATGCTAGCAAGTGCACAAGTTTGATCAATGATAATTCCAATCACTTTTTCTAGCATCATTATATATCATAAATAGTAGCTCATCTCATAAAACCTCTAATGATGAAGTAACAAGCTATTCACATGTTAAAGTATAGATCACAAAGTTTCTTGAAAACTAACAACTATGCCTTCACTCACCAAACAATTGCAATTCATCCTATTTTCAGGAAGGGTCTATGTAAGAGCTTTGATTTGGCAAATTCCACATACTCAACTATCATATAGTCCTCCATGATTGCTAACTCTCAAAGCATATTTTCAGAGCCAATGGCATCCATCGAACACAAAGGAAGATAGGGGCTTATAGTTTCGCCTCGCAACGTATTTATCATATAGATAATTGTCAACAACAATAATTCATGATCCAATATATTTGATGGCCATATATTCTTAGATCTTTCCCCACCAAATGATGCTTGCCAAGATAAAAAGGCGAAATATAGGAAGTGGTGAAGATCACCAGGACTCTTGTATAAAGGTAAGTACTAGAACATAAAAGATAGGCTCTTCGTAGAGGGAAGCAGAGGTTGTCATGCGCTTTTTGTTTTTGGATGTGCAAACTCTTAATGCAAAGGAATGTCACGTTGTATTGCCCTTTGTGATACCAACCTTTATTATGCAGTGTGTCGCTTTTATTTCTTTGTCATCACAAATTCATAGAATGCTTATTTTCCGTTACAAAAAAAGATCTTACATATTTAGGAGCAATTTTTATTGCTTTTTGCACTGATGACAACTTACTTGAAGCATCTTATTCAATCCATAGGTAGGTATAGTGGAAGCTCATGGAAAAACTGGTTTAAGGGTGTTTAGATGCACAAGTAGTATTTCTACTTGGTGCAGAGGTTTTGGCTAGTATGAGGTGGAAGAAAGCACAACATGTTGGAGGATCCAAAACAATATAACTTTTATACAAATATACCCAAGCATAACTCATTATGTTGTATTCCTTGTCCAACTTCAACTAATTTTCTCAAGTTTGAAAATAATTAATGGGTATTCACACTCATAGAAGATTTCCAAGATAGTATATTTATATGTGAAATCTCTCTTCCTTCAATATTCTTTCAAGAATTGTTCAAGTGACCAATGTGGTGTTTGCTAACTTTTTGTAAATTTCACCACCTATACTTATTATGTGTGAAGTCATTACTCCCCATGGGATAAGTGTATGAAGAATTTTTAATTTCAGATTTATGATATTCAATTCATGCAACCATTTACTCATAGGATATAAGTGAAGCACGAGAGTGAATGAAAAACTACTCCAAAAAGATATAAGTGAAGATCAATGCGTAGTTAATTAGTTAAATGGCCAAGTGATGACTCTCCCTTATTCAAAATTTCATATACAATGATTTTAGTGAAACATCAAACAAAATAGAATGGCACTCCAAGAATAGCACGCATCATTTGAACGAATAAAAATTTAGGTTCAACATATGCTAATCGATAATTGTTGATGAAGAGAGGTGGGATGCGTAACATTCCCAATCTTAGATACTTGAGAGTTCTTGAAATATTTTCTTGGGGTGACTTGGGCATCCCCAAGCTTGAGCTTTTTGTATCTTGTTCAATCCTCTCATATCCCGGTTTCACCTATTCTCAAAAACTTCATCCTCACAAAACTCAAAAAGAAGTCATGAGATAGGTTAGTACACATAAGAACAAATCAACACTTCATGTATTGCCAAGACAAGTTTCACAATAAATTTAAAATATTAGGTACTGTATACTATCATTTCCACAATTTATATTTACCAATATAGGCTATGAAAACTGTAGGATAAGTAGATAACAACACTATGACAGCAATCTGTCTAAACAGAACAGTCTGTAGTAATTTATTAAACCAGTGTACCTATGTAACTCCAAAAATTATGAAAATTTATGAAATTCTGCGGAATTCATATGAAAACACTTTGTAAAAATTTCATAAACTTTCCATGTTCCAGAAAAATATGAAAATTCAAACACTACAGAAAAAGTTTCTCTTTTTACACAGCACACATCAAAACATGCAATGCAAGCATCCTAATGCAATTCTTGGAACTTTTTAGTGGAAAAAATATTATAAATAACACCTAACAGGTAACAAAAAAATAAAATGATGATTCAAGCAAAACTCATACTATGTTACGAATAAAAATATAGCTCTAAGTAAGATATACCGATAGTGTTGAAGACGAAAGAGGGGATGCCTTTCGGGGCATCCCCAAGCTTAGACGCTTGAGTATTCCTCGAATATTACCTTTTGGGTGCCTTGGTAATCCCCAATATTGGGTTATTGTTACTCCTTATTCCCCTCATATCTATATCTGACCCAAAACTTGAAAACTTCAATCACACAAAACTTAATGGAACTTCGTGAGAAGGGTTAGTGTAATAAATATAAATCATTCACTTAGGTACTGTCAAGAAAAGATTCATAATTGTTTACACATGATAAATACTGTATTATATCATTCACATAATTTATATTACTCAATATAAGCTATAGGAACACTTGAAAGAAGCAAACTATGCATGCAAAACAGAATCTGTCAAAAACAGAACAGTTTGTAAAGATCTGAATGATCACCAAACTTACCTAACTATAAAAATCCTGAAATTAGTACATAAAAAATAATTATTTTATAAATTGTTTTCAAAAATTTCATAATTTTTTGACTCTCCAGTAAAATCACATAATTCATATACTAGATGCAAAACTTTCTGTTTTTGCACAGAATCAAACAAGCAAGTATCCACACTATCCCAAAGGCTTTACATGGCACTTTATTGAAATAAAAGGCACAAAATATGATTAATAAAGTATCTTAACCATGTTAACACATCAAAACATAAATTAAAAGTATTGCGTTGTCTCCCAACAAGCGCTTTTCTTTAATGCCTTTTTAGCTAGGCAAGACATTTTAATGATACTCTTCCAAGCCCAAATCCGATGATCATTTTATTCATACTCTAAAAATATATATGTTAAGTTCATAGAGAATTATACAATTAATATATATTAACCAATATCAAAGATCAAAATATATAAGTGAAGCACACGAAGCATTCTATAAAGCCATACTCAAAAGATTTAAGTGAAGCGCACGAAGCATTCTACAAAGCCACACTCAGAAGATTTAAGTGAAGCACAAAGTGCATTGTATAAAACCATACTCAAAAGATTTAAGTGAAGATCATGAAGCATTCTACAAATCAATGAAGGACTAACTTGTACTAGAAGCGTGCATAAAGGAAAAGAAAAACACTAAAGACACATATTATGTGAACAAAAAAAACCAAGGTATACCAATAATTGTTGAAGAATAAAGATGAGATGCCTTCCGGGGCATCCCCAAGCTTGGATGCTTGAGTCTCCTTGACATATTTACTTGGGGTGGCTTGGGCATCCCCAATCTTGAACTCTTGTCTCTCTATATTCTTCTTACAGTGATACCTCCTCGACCTTCGAACACTTCATTCACACAAAACTTAACAAAACTCATGTGAGATCCGTTAGTACAATAAAGCAAATTACTACTTGAATTACTGTTTTTAATTCATTATAAATTAATATTATAATTTTATATACTGTATTCCAACTT
The DNA here is from genome assembly GCA_022496015.1 of Hordeum marinum. Lineage (NCBI taxonomy): Eukaryota > Viridiplantae > Streptophyta > Magnoliopsida > Poales > Poaceae > Hordeum > Hordeum marinum. The sequence goes on along the minus strand of CM039678.1, from coordinate 423,091,401 downwards.
CACCATGGTTCATACCCCCTGATAACTGCCATAGATTCATCAAAATAAGAGAACAATGCATAGAAAATAGACACTGTCAAAAACAGGATAGTCTGTAGTAATCGGGAAACTTTGTATACTTATGTAACTCAAACAATTCTTAAAATTTAGTTAAAATTAAACAAATTTCATAGTAGTACTGTGTAAAAATTTCAGAAACTTATGACGTTCGAGTAAAAAATGTAAATTCACGCACTACAACCAAAGTTTCTGTTTTTGCACTGCACACACCAAACAAGCAATCTAATTATCCTAAAAGTAAATTTTGGCACATTATTTTTATAATACAATGGATATATACAAGGTGATAATTATTAAAGAAGCTTCCATGAAAAAATCTACATTGTTTCCATGAGCATGAACAAGAGTGTTCAAGGTCGACCCTCACTTCTCCAATGCACAACCTTCCAATCACTTTTCTTTTTCAAAAACTTCTGAGGCAAAAGGGGCAAGTAACTCTTTTTGTATTTTTCACTATTTATTTTTTTGTTTGTTTCACCCACAACTATAGAAAGTAAAACAAATGGAAAAAAATCTATTTAGTGAAGAAAGAAAACAATCATACACGATAATATCAACCGCACGCTATTGCTCCCTGGCAACAGCGCCCGGAAAGAGCTTGATAATCCCCAAGTGCAAGGAATCGTCATAGCAATTTCCAAAGGTGGAAGTGATAAGTATGAAGTGTCGAACCCACAAGGATCTAAAGGTAATATCAATATTCTCTCAAGTCCTATCTTCCACCGATACGACTCTACGTACACCAAACGTTTGCTTCCATCTAGAAACGAGAAAGAAAACTACGTTGTGGGTATGGAGAGGATAGATTTGCATGATAAAGTAGAACTAAAATATAAATATAGGTGCTGTTATCATAATATTACAATATATTACAAATAGCGAGTATGGAATAATGATGGGTCAGTGTGCGGAATTATCCTAGGCAATTGTTAACAAGATCAGAAATCATTATTGCAATTTTATATGAGGGAGAGGCATAAGATAACATACTTTCTCTACTTGGATCATATGCACTTATGATTGGAACTCTAGCTTGCATCCACAACTACTAAATATCATTAATGTAAAACCCAACCATAGCATTAAAGCATCAAGTCCCCTCTATCCCATACGCAACAACCCCCTTACTCGGGTTTATGCTTCTGTCACTCAAGCAACCCACTATAATCGAATCATGAACGTATTGCAACACCATACAATGGTAATCCTTCATGTGTGCACGGCACGTAAGGCACCATAGGACAGAACCAAAATAAATATACAACACAAACTAATCTACATCATCAATCAACCCAAAGGACAAAAGTAATCTACTCAAAATATCATAGGATGGCAACACACCATTGGATCATAATATGTAGCATAAAGCACCATGTTCAAGTAGGGGTTTACAGCGGCGTGCGGGAGAGTGGGCTGCTAAAAGGAGATGAGGATGGTGATGAAGAAGGTGATGTTGATGAAGACGATCACCGCAGCAATGGTTCCCCCGGTGGCACTCCGGCGCCACCGGCAGGGTACGATAGAGGGCCAAGATTGGTTTTTCGTGGATCTGGAGGTTTGCGGCGGCGGAACTCCCGATCTAGGTTTCTTTTGGGGGTTTCTGTATTTATAGGAATTTTTGGCATCGATCTCACGTCAAGGAGGGCACGAGGGAGTCACAAGCCTGCTAGGCGCGACCATTGAGAGAGTCCTAGATTAGGGGGTCCTCGGATTGCCGACCTATTGTTTATGGTCCAGACTATATGGGCTACTTACCGAACACTCGAAGATTTGAAGGCCCAATCTCCAAGATGGAAGCTTTGGGAAGTACGGCTTGCGCTCCATGTTTGATGTGGTAACTAGGCATGTTTATCTCTTCGGCATGTAACCGACCTTGTGTAAACCCTAGGCCTCCTCGGCATCTATATAAGCCGGAGGGTTTTAGAGTATAGCGGCAGAACAACTCTTCTAGGGTTAGCTATTCGATCTCGAGGTAGATCAACTCTGTAACCTCACATCATCAATACAACCAAGCAGGATGTAGGGTATTACCTCCATAGGAGGGCCCCAACCTGGATAAATATGTGTCCCCATTGTCTCCTTTTACCGTCGATTCTAGTCTCATAGTTCGGGACCCCCTACCCGAGATCCATCGGTTTTGATACCGACATTGATGCTTTCATTGAGAGTTCCTCTGTGAGCAAGATGGAATCGACGCCTCGCCTTGTCATCAACGAAGAGGTCTGCAACATGGATGCCTTTGTCCCTGGATAGATCTTCGCCTTCGGCAGCGTTGTGCTGCACGCTGATTTCGTTGGCCATCTAGGCCGCATTGAGAACTTCGCCCCTGATCGAGAGGTCAGATTTGGAAACTTAGAGTACTCCGTCGACCCTCGGGGTGACTTGACATTAATCAGGCTTGCAGCTTTGCCAGTAGCCTTCGAGGACTCTGAGGCTTTAACCTCGAGCCCCTTCTTCGGACATGGCGATGGGGTCGCCCATGGCAATGAGACGGTCCCTTATCCCGGTCCGGACATTAAGCCAGATGACCGGACACGTGTTCTTGCCAAACACTTCCCATGTCTGGACGTCTTGGAGGTTAACTCCACGAGTTCCGAATAGCTGGATCCAATCGGGCCCACAGCGATCGATGAAGCCCTAGATCAATTCTCGTCGATGAAGATCACCGAAGATCTAGCCCCGATCTACGCTCGGTTTGGTTATGGTGTGGGCCAGGATGAATTTTTCGACCCACCCACCACCCACATGATAGCCACTATCGAGCATTTAATCGACATGCTAGGCTATGCCTCCGAGGAGGTAGAATACATGGATGAAGAGGACCGTGCTCCCACCCCCGTTAACACCGGGAGTTGGGCCTCCACTTCCACATACGACGTCTACATGGTAGATACTCCTGCCACCAATGGCTACAACACGCCTCACAACGATGGCGACAAATCAAGCGATGCACCATCAAGGCACCGGAAATCGCATAAGCGCTCCAAAAGAAAAAAGGGAAGAAAAGCTATTATCAGTATTGGGTATGGTAATACCCCCACTGATCATGGCAATACCGATATCCCTAAGCTCCTGTTAGAGGGTACGGAAGGGCCTGAGGACTAAAACAACCCCGATGACGTCAACAACTCCAAAGGCGATAATTACCTTCCCTCGGTTGAGGAGGAAGATATACCAGAAGCCGATGACTTGTACATCCCTGATAACCTTGAAGATCAGGAAGAAATCAGGCAATGGCTCGTAGCCTAAAGGCTAAAGAATAGCAACTCAAAGCCGAACAGGACCACCTCAATGATCAATGGACGAAAGTTGTCTCAGCCGAGGAAGCATACGGCACTGGTCCGTCAAACCAGCCCAAAAGCTACCCTCGGAGAAGGCTGCTGCCACAATTTGATGATGAACTCACTGATACTCCGTCCCCAAACCATACTCCATATGACAAGCCGGATCGCTCCCCTCACAGTCGGGACAGGACGGCTGATGACATTGGTTATATACCAGTAGTGCCCCGAAGACGGGGTAAGGAGACATTAGAGCCCAATGACAGGTTCGACCTGCGAGATGACCTGGATCACAGAGCAGGCCGCACAAGATCCATCTATGGATCCAGACAGTACTTGCCCGATAGACGGGGTGGATACAGACCATGGTTCGACCAAAACAATAGAGTCCGGGAACGCAACCGGCCCCATACAGACGTTGACTATAGGCGCGACATAGTCTTGATAACCCAGAAGTATAGGAGATCACAACAGTTTTTGAGGGTAGAGAATTCAATCCAAATTTATTGATTCGACACAAGGGGAGCCAAACAATATTTGTGAGTGTTAGCATCTGAGTTGTCAATTCAACCACACCTGAAAGACTTAATATCTGCAACAATGTGTTCAGTATCAAAGTAATATGGTAGTAAAGATAACGGTGGCAAAGTGATAGTAGCAATTTGTAGTGTTCGTAATAGTAGCAACGGAAAAGTAACTGAGCGAAGATCAATATATGGAAAGCTCATAGGCAATTGATCAGTGATGGATAATTATGTTGGATGGCATTCATCATGCAATAGTTATAACATAGAGTGACACAGAACTAGCTCCAATTCATCAATGTAATGTAGGCATGTATTCCATATATAGTCATACGTGCTTATGTAAAAGAACTTGCATGACATCTTTTGTCCTACCCTCCCGTGGCAGCAGGGTCCTATTGGAAACTAAGGGATATTAAGACCTCCTTTTAATAGAGAACTAGACCAAAGCATTAGCACTTAATGAATACATGAACTCCTCAAACTATGGTAATCATCGGAAAGAATCCCAATTATTGTCACCCTGGGGGATGCGGATCATAACTAGTAATAGGTGTCTACAACTTGCAAGATAGGATCAAGAACACACATATATTCATGAAAACATAATAGGTTCACATCTAAAATCATGGCACTTGGGCCCTAGTGACAAGCATTAAGCATAACAAAGTCATAGCAACATCAATCTCAGAACATAGTGGATACTAGGGATAAAACCCTAACAAAACTAACTCGATTACATGATAAATCTCATCCAACCCATCACTGTCCAGCAAGCCTACGATGAGATTACTCATGAACGGTGGAGAGCATCATGGAATTGGTGATGAAGGATGGTTGGTGATGACGAAGGTATCGATTTGCCCTCTCCGGAGCCCAAAACGGACTCCGGATCTAGTCTCCCGAGGAAGAACAGGCGATAGCGGCGGCTCCGTATCGTGAAACATGATGAACTCTTCTCTCTGATTTTTTCTCAAAAAATACGGTTATATGGAACTGGAGAGGATGTCGAAGGAGCCACGAGGGCCCCACAAGCCATCTAGGCGCGGCCAGGGGGTGGCCGTGCCTAGCAGGCTTGTGGCCTATAGGTGGCCCCCCTCTGGTTACTTCTTGCGCCAGTATTTTTTATTAATTCCAAAAATATTCTCCATAAACTTTCAGGACGATCCGAGAACTTTTATTTCTACGCAAAATTAACACCAAGGCAATTCTGTTGAAAACAGTGTCAGTCCGGGTTAGTTCCATTCAAATCATGCAAATTAGAGTCCAAAACAAGAGCAAAAGAGTTTGGAAAAGTAGATATGTTGGAGACGTATCAACTCCCCCAAGCTTAAACCTTTGCTTGTCCTCAAGAAATTCAGTTGATAAACTAAAAGTGACAAAGAAAAACTTTTACAAACTCTATTTGATCTTGCTGTTGTAAATATGCCTAACCTATGTTCACATTTTCAGCAAAAATTATAAACTAACCACATTCAAAATAACACTTAGGTCTCACATTTACTCATAGCAATGACATAATCAACTAGCCAGCAATAATAACAAGTCTCGGATGACAACAATTTTATGAAAACGATCATGATACAATACGACATAACGATCATGAAGAACAAGGATTGACTAAACATTGTAATTCACGGTGAGAGAGATCCAGTCATGCTCATGCCGAATATCAATTAATAGCAAGGCATACAAATGACAATGGTGCTCTCTAACTGGTGCATTTTGTAAGAGGATGATGGCTCAACAATAAAGTAAATGGAAATACCCTTCGTAGAGGGAAGCATTGATTTGAAGAGGTGCTAGAGCTCAAGCTTTTCAAACAGAGATAGGTAATGGTTTTGGAGCGGTATGCTTTCGTTGCTCACGTAACGACCAAGAGGTTTTCAATATCTTCAATGTTATATACATTATAGGCGGTTCCCAAACAGAATGGTAAAGTTTTTACTCCCCCTCCACCAATCAGTCACACTCCATGGCGAGCCGAATTCATGGGTACCGTCCATACAAACACAGTCTTGGGGGAGTTTTGTTTAATTATATTTTTCTTTTTATTACGAGCATGGAACTCGGCATCCCGATTACCAGCCACTTTGTCGTGAATGATAGTGAATCAACTCATATCGTGAGAATAACCCACCTAGCATGGAAGATACTAACATCCCCAGTCGCCACATGAGCGATTTGGGCATACAAAATAGAAATTTTATTTGAAGGTTTAAAGTTTAGCACATGAAAATTTACTTGGAACGGCAGGTAAATACCGCATATAGGTAGATATGGTGGACTCATATGGAACAACTTTGGGTTTATTGAGATGGATGCACAAGCAGTATTCCCACCTAGTACCAGTGAAGGCTAGCAAAAGACTGGGGAGCGACCAACTAGAGAGCGACACAGTCATCCACATGCCTTGAGATTAACCAACATTGAATGCTAGCATGAGTAGGATATAATTCACTATGGACATAAATATCGTGGAGGCTATGTTGATTTGTTTCAACTACATCCGTGAACATGTGCCAAGTCAAGCCACTTGATTCGTCTAGAGGAGGATACCACTCTATCATACTACATCACAACCATTTTAATGCGCATGTTGGCACTCAAGACGAACCATTATCTACTCTTAGCTAATTAAGCATGGCATGAATAACTATAATCTCTAATTATCATTGTAAGCATGTTCAACCCATAATGTACTGAATTCGGAATGATGAGCTAATCATATTTACAAAAGCAAGATAGGTTGAGTTCATCCTAGCTTTTCTCTTTCTCAATCTTTTCATCAAAATATCATCATTATTGCCTTTCACTTGCACGACCGAATGATGTGAATAATAATAAGAGTGCACGTGCATTGGACTAAGTTGAAATCTGCAAACAATAAACCAAAGGAGAAGACAAGGCAATATGGGCTCTTTGTAAGATAAACAATAGTTCATATGAGAGCCACTCAACACATCATCGTGGTCTTCTCCTTACGACCCAAAGAAAAGAAAGGAAAATTATTTACACGGAAAAGCTCCTAACAAGCAAAAAGAAGAAAGAGAAATCTTATTGGGTTTTCTTTTTAATGCTACATCTAAGCAACTAGGAAATGAATCTAGAACTATTTTTTGTATTTTCTCAAAGTTAATTAAACACTGAGGAAGAAAGCATAAAGAAGAAAATAAACTACCATGGATAGTACAATGAAAAAGTATGAACACCGACAACTGAAATAAGTGTGTGAACATGAATGTAATGTCTGTGAGAAATACGTACTCCGCCAAGCTTAGGCTTTTGGACTAAGTTGGTCTAGGGCCATGGCTGGCCTGGATAATATCCGACGTCAAAGTTGGGGTTGTACTGGGCTGCGGCGGCTATTGCCTGTACCACTGCAGCGTGAAGGTGACCGGTTTCTGCATTTCGCTTATACTCGTTTTCCTACTCTCTAGTTATAAAATATCTCCACTTTTCCTGAAAGTTAAAGAAGGCAGGAGCAGGAAGGCCGACATGGACAACACGTTGCCACTCAAAAATTAGTCGGTACTGGAGGGATTGTTCGTTTCTTTCAAGAAACTGATAGTTAGCTACATGGGTGGCATATATTCCACCAAAGATCTCCATCCTTAGCATTATGATGTAACCTCCTGGCAATAATTGCCCCAAGTTATATCGTCTATCTACCATTACCACACTCTTAAGAATACTCAGATCAGACATGCAAAGGTGACTATGCTCAAGTTTACAGTTAATGCATCTACCTATGAAGAGAGCAAAATAATGTATAGCCGTAAAGTGAATGCTCCCCAAAGTAGCTTGTGTAATGATTCTAGTTTCTCCCACCGTGATACTAGCAAGGAAATCATTATATTCATTTTTATGAGGATCGCTATGACTACCCCACTCTGGAATTTTGCATGCATGATTAAAATCTTCTAGGTCCATGGTATAGGTCTTATCATAAAGATCAAATAGAACAGAATGGGAATTACGCCTAGATGAAAATTCAAACCTCCGCACGAAAGAATCAGTGAGTTGATAATATTGCTTCCATCGATATGAAATGAAATCCTCAAGGCCAGCATTCCTTATGTACACATATTTTTTTCCTTCAATGTGGCGTTGTCAATGAATTGATCTGACGGCCACTCACAAGGCAGTACTCGAGCTTCCCTAGGTAGTTCAAAATCGGGCTCACGTAGTGCGAGTCTCGGGGCTTTCTTGCTTGAGGACCCACCTTGGTACATTCTCCTTAACATCTTTTCTTTCTCTGAAAAATTTCTGAAATTTTTAGTGAGTGAAAATAAAGGTGAACAAAACTCAATAAAACTCATAGGAACTACTCCCTCAAGTGCCTAGAGGCTATGTCATGGATCAAAATTACTTGGGACCATACAGATTCGACATGCAAGCTCAAGAACAAGGTCACCATAACAGCAAAAAAATGCAATATATAAGGCACTAGAAAAAAAACTAATTGGACCGCTGGAGGAGTAACATACCGATGAGCAATCCCCTAAAACAGTTTTGCAAATGGAGCTTTGAGCAAGGAGATCGAAAATGGTAGCAAGATGAGCTAGAACACGGGTTTGAGCAATGGTGGGATATTTTCCGGAGGAAGATGAAGTGAATGGGTGCTGGAATAAGTGGAGGGGGGCCACGTGGTACCCACAAGCCACAAGGGCATGCCCACGGGGGTGGCCGCGCCTTGCAGGCTTGTGGCCCACTGGTGCAGCCCCATGATGCATTCTCAATGCCAAAAATTCTTAAATGTTCCAGAAGAAGTCATACTAAATTTTTAGGGAATTCTGGGAACTTTTCTTTTTAGGTCATTTTTCTATTGCACGGAAAACTCAGAAAAAAGAAAAATAAGATCATTTTTAATTAATTTCATCTAAGTAAAAGAAAGTAAAAGTTAGATGCAGAAAGTTGTACTTTCTAAATTCATCCATCTCATGCTCATCAAAAGGAATCCATCAATAAGGTTGATCAAGTCTTATTAACAAACCTCTTTCGAATATCATGAAACCGAAGAATTTTTTAATAACACTAAGTTACCTCAATGGGGATATGCATTTACCCAACAATAAGTATATCATATTTCTTCTTGACAGTAGGAACAGGGAACTCAAAGTCTCTAATAATAATTGTTGGAATTTTTTCAATAGAGTTGATACTATGAACTTGGGGTTGTTTCTTCGAAAAATGTATTGTATGCTTATTAATTACCATTAATATGAAAAGTGACATTACCCTTGTTGCAATCAATAACAGCCCCCGCAGTATTCAAAAAGGGTCTACCAAGGATGATCGACATACTGTCATCCTCGGGAATATAAGGAATAACAAAGTCCGTCAAGATAATAGCATTTGCAACTTCGACATGTACATCCTCACAAATACCGATAGGTAGAGCAGTTGATTTCTCAACCATTTGCAAAGATATTTCAGTAGGTGTCAACTTATTCAAATCACGTCTACGGTATAAGGAGAAAGGCATAATACTAACACCAGCTCCAAGATAACATAAAGCAGTTTTAACATAATTTCCTTTAATAGAGCATGGTATAGTAGGTACTCTGGGATCTCCTAGTTTCTTAGGTATTCCACCTTTTAAAGTATAATTAGCAAGAATGGTGGAAATATAAGCTTCCGTTATCTTTCTTTTATTTGTCACAATATCTTTCATGTACTTAGCATAAGGAGACATTTTCAAAATATCAGTCAAGCGCATACCTAAAATGACCAGTCTAAGCATTTCAGGAAAGGGCTCAAAGCCCTCATCATCCTTTTTCTTGGATGGTTTAGGAGGAAAGGGCATGGGTTTCTGAACCCATGGTTCTCTTTCTCTACCACGTTTCCTAGCAATGAAGTCTCTTTTATTGTATCTTTTATTCGTAGGTTGTGGGTTATCAAGACCATCAGCAGGTTCAATCTCCACATCTTTATTATTACTAGGTTGATCATCAGCATGAACATCATTATTAATGTTATCACTAGGCTCATGTTCATCACCAGATTGTTTCTCAACATCAGAAATAGAAATATCGTTTGGATTCTCAGACGTATCTATAACAGGTTCACTAGCAGCATGCAAATTACTATCATCATTCTTTTTCCTACTCTTATTGGGAGGAATAGGTGCATCAGTATTAACTCACTGAGAATCTTTCTCAATTCTCCTAGGATGACCCTTAGGAACAAAGGTTCCTGAGTCATTCTACCACCTCTAGTCACAACTTTAACAGAATGATCATTGTCTTTACTATTCATCTCATTAAGCAAACCATTTTGAGCCTTAAGTACTTGTTCTACTTGAGTGGTTACCATGGAAGTATGTTTACTAATAAGCTTAAGATCATTGACAGTTCTACTCAAATAATCACCCAAGCTATCAAGCATATAAGCATTATGTTTAAATTGTCTACTAACATAGGCATTGAAATTTTCTTGCTTCATAATAAAATTATGAAATTCATCCAAGAATTCACTAGCAGACTTATTATAAGGGATATCTCCTTCATCGAATCTACTGAGAGAAGTTACCTCTACTACCTGTGTCGGGTTATCAAGACCATGTATTTCTTCAACAGGTGGTAAATTCTTAACATCTTCAGCTTACCCTTTTCTTTCGTAGATTTCTTTGCCTCTTGCATATCTTCAGGGATAAGGAATAGAATACATCTCTTCTTTGGAGTTAGCTTTGGAGGTGGTTCGGGAATAGTCCAATCATTATCATTGCTAAATATATTATTCAATAGTAATTCAGCTTGTTCAACAGTTCATTCCCTGAAAACACAACCAGCACAACTATCTAGGTAGTCCCAAGAAGCATCTGTTAGTCCATTATAAAAGATATCAAGTATTTCATTTTTCTTGAGAGGATGATCAGGCAAAGCATTAAGTAATTGGAGAAGCCTCCCCAAGCTCGTGGGAGACTCTCTCCTTCAATTTGCACAAAGTTAAATATTTCCTGCAAGGCGACTTGTTTCTTATGGGCAGGAAAACATTTTTCAGAGAAGTAATAAATCATATCCTGGGGACTACGCACACAACCAAGAGCAAGAGAATTAAACCATATCTTAGCATCACACTTTCACAAGAAAGGAAACAACTTAAGAATATAGTAATAGCGAATTTTTCCCTCATGAGTAAATAGGGTGGCTATATCATTCAATTTGATAAGATGTGCCACAACAGTTTCAGATTCATAACCATGGAAAGGATTAGATTCAACCAAAGTAATTAAGTCAGGATCAATAGAGAATTCATAATCCTTATCAGTAACAAAGATAGGTGAAGTAGCAAACTTAGGATCATATTGCATTCTAGCATTCAGAGATTTTTTTCCTTCCACTTGCGAAGCAATTTCTTAAGATCATATCTATCCTCACAAGCAAGAAAGTCCCTAGCTACCTCTCCTTCCGTAACATAACCCTCAAGTATATCAAGCAATTCATATCTAGGAGAGCTAGGTCTAGCAGGTGAATCATAGTGTTCGGTTTCAATAATTTCATCAGATTCAGAAATATTTTCAGTTTCAGCATTGGCTTTAGAAATTTGTTCATCAAGAAATTCACCCAGTGGCACAGTGTAACATCCCAAAATTCCATTTTGGAATGTTATGAAATATAGCTATGCATCATCATCACATTGTTTGAATGAATATAATGGTTGAAGTGTTTCTTTTGAATTTCTGAAAGTCACTTTCATCTTTTCCTTTTTCTTGTTTCACCTATTTGAAAACCTCTGGACAAGTTCAAAGAAAAGAGGGGAGTAACATGACACTTCACACCAGGGGCATCTTGGTGAAATATTTGAACAATAAAACCAGGGGGGCTATTTGAAAAATTATTTCAAAAGGATTTAAAATCAAATAAGCAATTTCTGAAAATATTTTTTTCAAAGTATTCAATATGACAGAGGAAAAATGTTCATTGAATAGAATTAATTCTCCTGATCATTTTGATATATATATTTCCTATACTTGGAAATGTTTTGAATGCTTTTAAATGAGTTTTACTGCTTTGGATATTAAAAAGGAAACGAATTTATTTGAAACGGGCCGGCCCACAACAGTTAAGTCCCGAAACAGCTCAAGCCGACTGACCGACGCGCTGACACTGCCCTTTCTCTCTCTAACGCCCCGGCCCCACTGCCCAATCCCGAAGACGCCGCGGTCGCCTTCCTCCTCGCGTCAACAGGACCTCGCCGGAGATTCCTCTGCGACGGATCCGCCTCCTCTTTGCTTCCCTCGACCACCCACGTCCCTATAAGTACCCCGTCGACTCCCCACGCTCCATTCCACCCCCGAACCCCACTCTACCTCGCCAGAGCGCCACACCACACCCTCGCCGGAGTTCGGATCCCCACCGAAGCTCCCAGAGCTTGTGCCCGTCGCCTCTCTCGTCCCCACTCCCCTCCGACACCACCAGAGTACGCCGGAGACCCGCCGCCGTCGTTTGAAGCCCTCGGACGCCGTCCCCAACCATTGGAGCGCCGCCCCCGACGACCTCGTCGCCTCGGCCTCGCCGGAGAACCCCCTCGCCGACGACCCCTTTCTCTGTGAGCCCCCTCTCCCTCTCTTAACCGTTCGATCGTAGATCAACGTTTAGGATTAGATCGTTTTGAAACCCAAACCGGTATCCTCTACAGCTCGGTCGTCCACTCGATTCGTTAGATCTCGCACACCCCGTAGCCAACCAGAGAACGCCACGTCACCATGTCCGTTCGATCAGTTTTTCTTTTCTTTTCTTTTTTATTTCAGAAAACAGAATGATTTCTGTTTTTGTTTTAATTGTAACTTTCAAACTATTAAGTCTTTTTAGTTGATTCTTTTTGCATTAGTTCACAAATTTGATGTGGTTTATGTCTGTAGGCTTAGTTTTCAAGTTTGACATTTAAATTTTGAATCTAATCAAATTTGTTCAAATTACTAAAATCTGTATAACTATAGTTTAAAAATATATTTTTGAGTGAATCTTTTTGCCACTAGTTGGTATTAGTTAAACCTATCATTCTACATGATTTGAGTATTATTTTTAATAAATTTAGTTACTGTTTTTAACAAAAACAGAATCTGTTTAGATCTTAGTGTACTTTAGTTTTCTTAATTTTAATTTAATTTGAACCTGAATTAGTTTAACTTTTGTTAATAGTTTTCATAAGTTTCTTTTGTTTCAAATATCTAGGTAACATTACTTGTTAATATTTAGAATGATTGTTTAGTTTTATACCATGTTGTTATAGGAATCTTTATATCTTTTTCATTAGGTATAGTTTTATAAAACAATATAGTTTTACTTTCACAAACTAGTTAGATGATTAAGTTAGATTTCTAATAAATAATTTTAGTAATTCTATTCTGTTAAGTAATATGATGATAAAAATATTAGTGTTAATAATATTATTGTTTTGGTTTCCTATTCCAAAGTTATAGGAACATTCTAGTTATTTTCATTTTAGTAGTGTTTCTTTACACAAAAGTTTTAGTATTTGATTCTGTTTACTAAAATAAATTTTCTTTACTATTTATTTTTCTACTAGCTATTGCTTGGTTGTTTGTCTTAAAGTAGTAGTAGTAGTAGAAGTTTTGACACGAAAAATTTTTGTGAGTCAAAATTCTTATTTTTATTTCTTTCTCTTGATTGATACTATTGAATGGTTTTAGTATTGTTTGTGTGAATTGTTTTGTATTTATGCTTATGGTGTGCTCTTATTTGATTCGTTAGATCATCCGGAGTGCGAAGCTTGTTATCTAGAGTCACTCGAGTACGAGGATCGTCAGCAAGGCAAGTCACTTTGATCATGTACACCTATGTTTTATTGCATTAGTTCTTCCATCTCCCCAATTGCATGTAAAGTAGGTAAATTGGAAACTTGGTTACATTGTTGTAGTATCATGTGGTAGGTACCCCTCAACCCTTTGACACATTGGCCCCAGGAAACATTGTTTTACATTTTGCTATGCTATTAGTAGACGGGGTTGGTTGTGTGATTCATGAGAGTTGCGAGTTAATAATTTCAAGACCTACATGATGATCAAGTCTTCAAGACTCCAAGTTTTCAACTTACCTCTCGGTGGATGATGGTTGAATGGCGCCCTGGAGAAACCAGTGGTTAGCCTAGATGATGCTGGAGAAGTGCCAGTATTCATGCGGAAAGGTCCACCCAGGCACAAAGAGATGGATGGATCCTTCAAGACCCAAGGCTTTCCTGCACAGCCACAAGCCATTATGGGCTCTGGCTTGGTTGGATATCGTGCTGACCCTGGACAGGTGGTGCTATGAGATGTAGAAGAATGGTAGGAAAGGATGGGCACCGACAGAGTCACAGGGAAACCCTTTAAAAGACCATGTTTTGGTCATCCGTTTGTCAAACTCCATGAAGTGCGAGAAGTCCAACGGAGGCGAGCAAATCTTGTGGGGAACGTGTGCAAAACTCTGCAGAGTACCCAAACCTAATCGATTAGCCGTGTCCACGGTCATGGACAGTTTGAGCCAAAGGAACTGAAACTATCTGGAACTCTCAAGACAATTAATTATATTGATGTGGGTTATTAATGTCAACTTGGGTATCAGAATTGGTTGGTGGAACCATCTCAGTAATCAACCAACATTGTAGTAATTATGCCTTTGCCCTCTCTTGTTGTAGGAAAAATTTGGCTTTATGCAAAAACTTACTACCCCACCTGCCATATTTGCATATAGACTAGATGATTACTTTACCCCCTCTCTTGTGACTTTGCTGGCATATTCAATATGCTGACCTATACGGCTGCAACGTATCATGTTGCAGAGTACTTTTCCGACCAGCAGTGAGGATACGCTCTATGCTCGGTGAGATGCCCTTGGAGTCAGATGGAATCATCTACCTTTGAAGCTTCCGCAAGTTTATGGTTTAGTTTATCTCATGAGTTGGCCTTCAGCCACTTTATTGTAATCATTATTCTAATAAAGGACTCAATATGATATTTCAATTAATTAATGTTGTGTGATTTCCCTTTTATATATACATTGATGTATCGTGTGTGTACCAGCATGATCTTGGGATAGTACAGAAACACCAGAGATTCGACCTTTCAGGTCGGGTCGCTACAGAAATGGTATCAGAGCACACGCTGACTGTAGGACGTAACCTCTAGGATTGGAAAAGCCTTAGGATTTATTTCTCTTTTGTCTTTAAAATTCTTATACTCTCATCGTCTCATTTCCGACTTCCCTCCGATTATTTCAAAATTTATAGATGGCCACCTTCATCCCAGTTTTGATCATGGAGTTTTGCCAGCCTGACGCAACGATGCCCTTTGGCAAGGAGCTGATGAGGATTGTCAGGGACGTGAGGATTGCTTTGCCGAGCATCACCGGGACTCCTATCATGTCTTTTCCACAATACGGACGCTACAGGATCGAGGTGCACATCCTCGGGAAGACCTTTGGGAATCGGAAGGAACCCATCGACTTCAAGTTTGTGGCACCTAGCTGGATACTTGGGAGAGACATGGCCATTCATCATGCCCTTGGACGTATTCAGGAGGAATAAAGAGGTGGAACCATTTCACCAGGACTCGGCGTGGTTTGTCGCAGGGATGCCAATGGAAACATCATAACCACTCCCACTAAAGACACCACCATTTCCTATATCCAGACCTTGGAGATGCACGTCAGGACCTTGGAGCTTTGGGTACGTGCCAACACAAAGACGATCAAGGGGCTGATGAACCGTGAGATTGATCACAAAGCTGACTTACGGGAAGCCGAGTACGAGCATAAGTATGAGGTGAAGGATTTCTTATATAGGATCGACAAGCTGAACACTCGCATCGCAACTCTGGAGGAACAGATGGACATGGGTGAAAATCTTCATCCCGAAGGAGACATGGCTCCTTTGATCAGCAACGATGATGACTATGAGGAGAGCACCACCGAAGGAGACCACTTCACCATGTACTTTTGAGGACAACTTTAGTTATGCCCCCATGTATCTTCATTTTCATCGCTAAAGCGTAGGATGATGTTTAGTTTGAATGGAGATTTGTATCTCGACGTTTGACCTTGAGTTGAATAAATGAATGAGTGTTTGGTGTGATATGTTTGTTGCATTGCATATGGGTAGTGAATTTCCCTTTTAGGTCACTGTTCTATTCTAATTCTCACCCCTGTGAAAACAGCAAGATGCCTCCGCGACGTGAGCCTGACTTCACTTTCCCGCAAGAGCTCACCCAACTCCTCCAGCAGTAGAACGCCCTGATGCAGCTGTTGATTCAGAACAAGACCAACAACCACCCTCCACCTCAAGGAGACAACCTCACCCGTTTTCTGAGACTAATCCCCCAACCTTGTCCAGCAGCACAGAGCCCATTGTGGCAGATGATTGGCTCCGCAAGATGGAGAGGGAACGCACCACCGCAGGATGCACTGAGGCTGAAAAAGTGCGTTTTGCCGCCCATCAACTGGAGGGCCCAGCAGCTTCATGGTGGGAGAACTACACCACCACATACCCCATTGCCGATGTGACTTGGGAGCAGTTCAAGCAAGCTTTCCGCACCGCACATGTCTCAGCTGGAGCCATGAGCCTAAAGAAGCGTGAGTTTCGCAACTTACGCCAGGGAAACCGTTCTGTGGCCTAGTACGTGGACGACTTCAGCACGTTGGCTCGTTATGCACCAAGAGATGTGGCCGATGATGCAGCCAAGCAGGAAAAGTTCTTGGAAGGACTCAATGATGAGTTGAGCGTGCAGCTGATGGTGGCTACCTTCAGCAACTACCAGGAGCTGGTAAACAAAGCCCTCATCTTGGAGTGGAAGCAGCAGCAAATCGAGAACCACAAGAGGATGTATGCACATGGGAAGTGTGCCTCTGGAGCTCATCAGAAGCCCCGCTACACACCGTACTCAGGGAATACCGGATCGGGGACCGGTAAGTATGGAGGACACACTCATCCAGTGCACAACCATGGAGGCCACCACCATGGAGGAAATGGGAATAATCATCCCAACAATGGCAGCTTCAAGAATGGTAATGGAAGTGGGAATGGCAACCAACACCGTCCCGCTCCAGCTCAAAAGGATCTGAACCATATTACATGTTTCAAGTGTCAGAAGACATGGCACTATGCCACCGAATGCCATCAGAACAAGCAAGGGAATGGAAACGGCAACTCCGCAGCTAAGAAGCCAAATCTGTTTCCTCGTGCTCAGGTGAACCACCTCGATGTGGAAGAAGTCTATGATCAGCCTGAGACTGTGGTTGGTATGTTTTTACTGCATTCACGTCCAGTTATGGTACTTTTTGATTCTGGTGCAACCCATTCATTCATATTAAGGGTAGTTGTGGAAAAGTATGGTTTACCCACCAGAACCCTTAGTCAGCCCATTAAGGTCAATTCCCCAGGAGGAATGATGATGGCAGGGATAGGATGCCATGCCCTGAAACTCCACATAGGAAACCATGTTTTTCCTACCGACCTCATCGTCTTAGAATCCCAGGGATTGGATGTAATACTAGGCATGGATTGGATGACCAAGTATGAAGGAAACCTTGATTGCCCCAACAAGTCTATTTCACTCACCACTCCGGAGAACAAGAGGATTAAGTATGTATCCCGACGCACAAAGATGAGTGCTCGGTTAAATTCCCTCACAGGAGTTGTGCAGGAGGAAGTACCGGTTGTACGAGACTTTCCAGATGTATTCCCAGAGGAATTACTAGGCATGCCACCAGATAGGGAGATTGAGTTTCTAATAGAGCTACTTCCAGGGACAGCCCCAATATCCAAGAGACCCTATTGGATGCCCGCAAATGATTTAGTGGAAATCAAGAAGCAGATTAAGGAGCTATTGTACAAGGGATATATTCGCCCAAGTTCATCACCTTGGGGAGCCCCAGTTCTTTTGGTGGAGAAGAAAGATAAAACCTTGAGGATGGTGGTTGATTATCGAGCATTGAACGAGGTGACTATCAAGAATAAGTACCCTTTGCCGATGATTAATGACCTGTTTGACCAGCTAGTAGGCGCCAAAGTATTCTCCAAGATCGATCTTCGATCAGGGTATCACCAACTGAAGATTCGTGAATAGGATATACCCAAAATAGCATTCACCACCAGGTATGGCTTATTCGAGTATACAGTCATGTCCTTTGGTTTGACTAATGCTCCTGCCTACTTCATGAATTTGATGAACAAAGTGTTTATGGAATATTTGGACAAGTTTGTCGTGGTGTTCATCAATGACATTTTGATATTCTCCAAGAGCGAGGAAGAACACAAGGAACACTTGCATTTAGTTCTGGAGAAGCTTAGAGAGCATCAGTTGTATGCCAAGTTCAGTAAATGTGAATTCTGGCTGACGAAAGTCAGATTTCTTGGACATGTTATTTCCGGAGAAGGAATAGCAGTAGACCCTACTAAGGTTGAAGCAGTCACTGAGTGGAAGTCACCCACCTTAGTTAAGGAGATCCGCAGTTTTCTCGGACTTGCCGAATATTACCGGAGATTCATTGAGAATTTCTCAAAGATTTCCAAGCCCATGACAGAGTTGTTGAAGAAAGAGTCTAAGTATATCTGGACTGAGGAATGTGAGGCCAGTTTCCAGGAGTTGAAGCAACGTTTGGTCACAGCCCCAGTGTTGATACTGCCAAACAATCGGAAGGACTTCCAGGTTTATTCTGACGCATCCCGTCAAGGACTTGGAGGAGTACTCATGCAGGAGGGGAAAGTTGTGGCATATGCCTCCAGACAGCTATGACCCCATGAGTTGAATTATGCCACCCATGATTTGGAGCTAGCAGCCGTAGTGCACGCACTCAAGACCTGGAGACATTTCCTTATCGAAAACAGTTGTGATGTGTACACTGATCATAAGAGCCTGAAGTATATCTTCACGCAGAAGGAGTTGAACCTCAGACAGAGGAGATGGTTAGAGTTAATCAAGGACTATGACATGAGATTACATTACCATCCAGGAAAGGCAAATGTTGTGGCAGATGCTTTGAGTCGAAAGAGTTATGTGAACACACTCATAGCCGGAGGATTACCCCAGGAGTTAACCAAAGACCTCGGAGAGCTTCGGTTAGAGATACTTCCACAAGGATATGTTGCCACACTAGAGATTCGGTCCACCTTGACCGAAATAATTCGATAAGCCCGGAAATCAAACAAGGAGATAGCTGAGATAAAGTAGAGAATGAAGGAAGGCAAGGCTAAAGTCTTTCGTGAAGATGAACAGGGTACTCTATGGTTTGAGAACCGAATCTATGTGCCCCATGACCCAGAGCTCAGGAAGTTGATACTTTAAGAAGCCCACGATTCACCATACTCAATACACCCAGGCAACACCAAGATGTACCTGGATTTGAAGGAAAGGTACTGGTGGATAGGTATGAAGAAAGATATTGCCGAACATGTTGCGGTATGTGATGTTTGTCAGCGAGTAAAGGCGGAACATCAGAAACCAATAGGGTTACTCCAACCTTTGCCGATACCCGAGTGGAAATGGGAAAAGATTGGTATGGACTTCATCACAAGACTACCTAGGACCCGTTCAGGATATGATTCCATTTGGGTAGTGGTCGATCGCTTGACCAAGGTGGCTCATTTCATTCCAGTGAAAATCACCTATACCAATGTTAAGCTAGCGAAGATATATATGACCAGGATCGTATGTCTGCATGGAGTTCCAAGGAGTATCGTGTCAGATAGAGGAACGAAATTTACCTCAAAGTTTTGGCATCAGCTACATGAAACTTTGGGTACAAGACTGGAGTTCAGTACAACTTTTCATCCGCAGACCGATGGACAGACTGAGAGAGTCAACCAGATTCTGGAGGACATGTTGAGACCCTGTGCGCTAGACTAAGGGTCCAGTTGGGATGACAACTTACCTTGCGTAGAGTTCTCGTACAACAACAGTTATCAGACCAGTCTAAAGATGGCCCCTTTCGAAGCCTTATACGGAAGGAGGTGCAGAAGACCATTGATGTGGGATGGTGTTGGAGACTGACAACTTTTTGGTCCCGATCTTATCCGAGATTCAGAAGATAAGGTCAAACTGACTCGAGACCGACTCAAGATAGCTCAATCCCGGCAGAAGAGTTACGCTGATAACAAACGCAAGGAGGTGACATATGAAGTAGGGGATCGAGCATATCTTCGTGTGTCCCCACTTCGGGGAATCAAGAGGTTTGGTGTTAAAGGAAAGGTAGCACCTAGATTCAATGGCCCCTACAAAATTCCGGAACGTAGAGGCGAAGTTGCATACAAGCTGGAATTGCCAGAAGGACTGTCCGGAGTTCATGATGTTTTCCATGTTTCCCAGTTGAAGAAATGCCATGCTATGATGGCTGATATTCCTTTGAGAGACACAGTGCCCCTAGAGGCCATACAACTTGACAGTAACCTAACCTACGAGGAGAAGCCTGTCAGAATTCTCGAGACTGCCAACAGAGTTACCCGTAGCAGGATCATCAAGTTCTGTAAGGTTCTGTGGAGTCACCACACCGAGGAAGAAGCCACCTGGGAACGCGAAGAAGATCTTCATAGAGACCATCTGCACCTATTTTCTAGCCAACCCGAATCTCGAGGGTGAGATTCATCTTAAGGTTGGTAAGTTTGTAACATCCCAAAATTCCATTTTGGAATGTTATGAAATATAGCTATGCATCATCATCACATTTTTTGAATGAATATAATGGTTGAACTGTTTCTTTGGAATTTCTGAAAGTCACGTTCATCTTTTCCTTTTTCTTGTTTCACCTATTTGAAAACCTCTGGAAAAGTTCAAAGAAAAGAGTGGAGTAACATGACACTTCACACCAGGGGCATCTTGGTGAAATATTCGAACAATAAAACGAGGGGGGCTATTTGAAAAATTATTTCAAAAGAATTTAAAATCAAATAAGCAATTTTTGAAAATATTTTTTTCAAAGTATTCAATATGACACAGGAAAAACGTTCATTGAATAGCATTAATTCTCCTCATCATTTTGATATATATATTTCCTATACTTGGAAATGTTTTGAATGCTTTTAAATGAGTTTTACTGCTCTGGATATTAAAAAGGAAACAAATTTATTTGAAACGGGCCGGCCCACACCAGTTAAGTCCAGAAACCGCTCCGAGCCGATCGACCGATGCGTTGATGCCGCCCTTTCTCTCTCTGACGCCCCGGCCCCACCGCCAAATCCCGAAGACACCACGGTCGCCTTCCTCCTCGCATCGACAGGACCTCGCCGAAGATTCCTCCGCGACGGATCTGCCTCCTCTTTCCTTCCCTCGACCACCCGCAGCCCTATAAGTACCCCGTCGACTCCTCGCGCTCCATTCCACCCCCGAACCCTACTCTACCTTGCCAGAGCGCTGCACCATACCCTCGCCGGAGTTCAGATCCCCACCGAAGCTCCCAGAGCTCGCGCCCGTCGCCTCTGTCATCCCCACTCCCCTCCGACACCACTAGAGTATGCCGGAGACCCGCCGCCGTCGTTTGTAGCCCTCTGACGTTGTCCCAAACCACCGGAGCACCGCCCCCGACGACCTCATCTCCTCGGCCTCGCTGGAGAACTCCCTCGCCGGCGACCCCTTTCTTTGTGAGCCCCCTCTCCCTCTCTTAACCATTCGATCGTAGATCAACGTCTAGGATTAGATCGTTTTAAAACCCGAACCGATATCCTCTACAGCTCGGTCGTCCGCTCGATACGTTAGATCTCGCACACCCCGTAGCCAACCAGAGAACGCCACGTCACCCTATCCGTTCGATCTGTTTTTCTTTTCTTTTCTTTTCTGTTTTAGAAAACAGAATTATTTCTCTTTTTGTTTTAGTTGTAACTTTTAAACTCTTAAGTGTTTTTAGTTGATTCTTTTTGCATTAGTTCACAAATTTGATGTAGTTTATGTGTGTATGCTTAGTTTTCAAATTTGACCTTTAAATTTTGAATCTAATCAAATTTGTTAAAATTACTAAAATCTGTATAACTATAGTTTAAAAAAATATTTTTGAGTGAATCTTTTTACCACTGTTTGGTATTAGTTAAACCTATCATTGTACATGATTTGAGTATTATTTTTAATAAATTTAGTTACTGTTTTTAACAAAAACAGAATCTGTTTAGTTCTTAGTGTAGTTTAGTTTTCTTAATTTTAATTTAATTTGAACCTGAATTAGTTTAACTTTTGTTAATAGTTTTCATAAGTTTCTGTTGTTTCAAATATATAGGTAACATTACTTGTTAATATTTAGAATGATTGTTTAGTTCTATACCATGTGGATATAGGAATCTTTATATCTTTTTCATTAGGTATAGTTTTATAAAACAATATAGTTTTACTTTCACAAACTAGTTAGATGATTAAGTTAGATTTCTAATAAATAATTTTAGTAATTCTATTCTGTTAAGTAATATGATGATAAAAATATTAGTGTTAATAATATTATTGTTTTGGTTTCCTATTCCAAAGTTATAGGAACATTCTAGTTATTTTCATTTTAGTAGTGTTTCTTTACACAAAAGTTTTAGTATTTGATTCTGTTTACTAAAATTGATTTTCTTTACTATTTCTTTTTCTACTAGCTATTGCTTGGTTGTTTGTCTTAAAGTAGTAGTAGTAGAAGTTTTGACAATAAAAATTTTTGTGAGTCAAATTTTTTATTTTTATTTCTTTCTCTTGATTGATACTATTGAATGGTTTTAGTATTGTTTGTTTAACCTTGCTGAATTGTGTGAATTGTTTTGTATTTATGCTTATGGTGTGCTCTTGTTTGATTCGTTAGATCATCCGGAGTGCGAAGCTTGTTATCTAGAGTCACTCGAGTACGAGGATCGTCGGCAAGGCAAGTCACTTTGATCATGTACACCTATGTTTTATTGCATTAGTTCTTCCATCTCCCCAATTGCATGCAAAGTAGGTAAATTGGAAACTTCGTTACATTGTTGTAGTATCATGTGGTAGGTACCCCTCAACCCTTTGACACATTGGCCTCGGGAAACGTTGTTTTACATTGTGCTATGCTATTAGTAGACGGGGTTGGTTGTGTGATTCATGAGAGTTGTGAGTTAATAATTTCAAGACCTACATGATGATCAAGTCTTCAAGACTCCAAGTTTTCAACTTACCTCTCGGTGGATGATGGTTGAATGGCGCCCTGGAGAAACCAGTGGTTAGCCTAGATGATGCTGGAGAAGTGCCAGTATTCATGCAGAAAGGTCCACCCAGGCACAAAGAGATGGATGGATCCTTCAAGACCCAAGGCTTTCCTGCACAGCCACAAGCCATTATGGGCTCTGGCTTGGTTGGATATCGTGGTGACCCTGGACAGGTGGTGCTATGAGATGTAGAAGAATGGTAGGAAAGGATGGGCACCGACAGAGTCACAGGGAAACCCTTTAAAAGACCATGTTTTGGTCATCCGTTTGTCAAACTCCATGAAGTGCGAGAAGTCCAAAGGAGGCGAGCAAATCTTGTGGGGAACGTGTGCAAAACTCTGCAGAGTACCCAAACCTAATCGATTAGCCGTGTCCACGGTCATGGACAGTTTGAGCCAAAGGAACTGAAACTATCTGGAACTCTCAACACAATTAATTATATTGATGTGGGTTATTAATGTCAACTTGGGTATGAGAATTGGTTGGTGGAACCATCTCATTAATCAACCAACATTGTAGTAGTTATGCCTTTGCCCTCTCTTGTTGTAGGAAAATTTTGGCTTTATGCAAAAACTTACTACCCCACCTGCCATATTTGCATATAGACTAGATGATTACTTTACCCCCTCTCTTGTGACTTTGCCGGCATATTCAATATGCTAACCTATACGGCTGCAACGTATCATGTTGCAGAGTAGTTTTCCAACTAGGAGCGAGGATACGCTCTACGCTCGGTGAGATGCCCTTGGAGTTAGATGGACTCATCTACCTTTGAGGCTTCCGCAAGTTTGTGGTTTAGTTTATCTCATGAGTTGGCCTTCAGCCAATTTATTGTAATCATTATTGTAATAAAGGACTCAATGTGAGATTTCGATTAATTAATGTTGTGTGATTTCCCTTTGATATATACTTTGATATATACATTGATATACATTGATATACACAGTATCCTCAAGCAAAGTATTATCATAAGCATCATGTGTAGAAGAAGTAGCATCATCAATTACTTGCGACATATTGGAATTACTAGCAGGTGGTGGTGTCACAAACTTACTCATAATAGAAGGTGAATCAAGTGCAGAGCTAGTTGGTAGTTCTTTACCTCCCCTCGTAGTAGAGCGATATATCTTGGTTGTTGGATCTTTTAGATTCTTCATACTGATCAACAGATATATATCCCAAGTGACTCAAATAATAAAGCTATGCTACCCGGCAACAGCGCCCGAAACAGGTCTTGAAAACCCACAAGTATAGGGGATTGCAACAGTTTTCGAAGGTAGAGTATTCAACCCAAATTTATTGATTCGACACAAGGGGAGCCAGAGAATATTCTGGAGTGTTAGCAGCTGAGTTGTAAATTCAACCACACCTGAAAGACTTAATATCTGCAGCAAAGTGTATAGTAGCAAAGTAATATGGTAGTAACGGTAACGGTGGCAAAGTGATAGTAGCAATTTGTAGTGTTTGTAATAGTAGCAATGGAAAAGTAACTGAGCGAAGATCAATATATGGAAAGCTCATAGGAAATGGATCGGTGATGGATAATTATGTCGGATGACATTCATCATGCAAGAGTTATAACATAGGGTGACACAGAACTAGCTCCAATTCATCAATGTAATGTAGGCATGTATTCCATATATAGTCATATGTGCTTATGGAAAAGAACTTGCATGACATCTTTTGTCCTACCCTCCTGTGGCAGCGCGGTCCTATTGGAAACTAAGGGATATTAAGTCCTCCTTTTAATAGAGAACCGTAGCAAATCATTAGCACTTGGTAAATACATGAACTCCTCAAACTACAGTAATCACCAGAAAGAATCCCAGTTATTGTCACCCTGGGGGATGCGGATCATAAGTCGTAATAGGTGTCTACAACTTGCAAGATAGGATCAAGAACACACATATATTCATCAAAACATAGTAGGTTCCGATCTGAAATCATGGCACTTGGGCCCTAGTGACAAGCATTAAGCATGGCAAAGTCATAGCAACATCAATCTCAGAACATAGTGGATACTAGGGATCAAACCCTAACAAAACTAACTCGATTACATGACAAATCTCATCAAACCCATCACCGTCCAGCAAGCCTACGATGATATTACTCACGAACAGTGGAGAGCATCATGGAATTGGTGATGAAGGATGGTTGGTGATGACAAAGGCGTCGATTTCCCCTCTCCGGAGTTCAAAACGGACCCCAGATCTCGTCTCCCGAGGAAGAACAGGCGATGGCGGAAGCTTCATATCGTGAAATGCAATGAAACTCTTCTCTCTGATTTTTTTATTGACAAATAGGGTTATATGGAACTAGAGAGGAGGTCGGAGGAGCCACGAGGGCCCCACAAGCCTACCAGGCATGGCCTAGGGGGTGGCCACGCCTAGCAGGCTTGTGGCCTACAAGTGGCCCCCCTCTAGTTACTTCTTGCGCCGGTATTTTTTAATAATTCCAAAAATATTCTCCAAAAATATTCAGGACAATCCGAGAACTTTTATTTCTGCACAAAAATAACACCAATGCTATTCTCCTGAAAACAGCGTCAGTCCGGGTTAGTTCCATTCAAGTCATGCAAATTAGATTCCAAAACAAGGGTAAAAGAGTTTGGAAAAGTAGATATGTTGGAGATGTAGCACATAGCACGTGTCAGAGGCACCGCTCACCCACTGTGCTTCACAGATGAGGTAATGCGGCATCAGTTCCCCGAGGGTTTTAAACCCGTGAATATAGAATAATATGATGGAACCACTAACCCAACCATATGTATTGAGGACTTCCTCCTCCATATCCACATGGAGCAAGGAGACGATCTCCGTGCCATCAAATACCTCCCTCTTAAGCTTAAGGGCCCATCTCGGCACTTGTTGGGGATATAACCTCGTGGTGAGACCCACCCCGGAGGCTCCGGGTCACACCTGACGGCTCATAGACCAGCCCAAGGATGGCCCTTGAAGACTCAAGCCCAAGACGTTTGGTGGCTTGCCAAGATGGGCTAAGATGAGACCCAGACGGAGAAGGTATGAAGACCCGGGCGGATAAGCCGCCCGGAGACAGCTTGCTTAGGAAGGCAAGACAATGTAGAGATAGACTCGGACATGTTGTGAGAGTCGGTTACGACTTGTATGACCCATGGTATTGACCTCCTACATAAAAGCGAGACCCAGGGCGACTTAGACAGAGACTAACGAATCGAGAGCTAGGTCAAGCGATTCCGCTCCCTTGTAATCGAGATTCCAAGAAATACAAGAACAAGCAGGACGTAGGCTTTTACCTCTACTTGAGGGGCCAAACCTGGGTAAACCTATGTCCTTCGTCCCAATCAACCCCTTTGAGTCCATCACCTTAGCGATGGTCTCGAATCTATGTCCTCGGACATCTGCTGTGACAAAACCACGACAGTTGGCGCCCACCATGGGGCTAGCGCTCGATGGTGTTGAATTATTAGAGGGCTCTCTCCCAAGGTTCAAGGGATAGGTGGTCGGAAGGATGAGCAAGAGTCACCGAGGCCGGCTCTACATCGACGATGCCGGCTGGGGCTCCGAGGCCGACTCTATTGAGTACGGATTCCGGGTTCCCTTCGGCGGAATTCACGTCTTCATCGGCAAGATCGGCGGACTTACACCCGGGCCGGACGTCTACACCGACATCGTCGAGCCGGCTCGGCACACGCAGCCTGTCCAACACATGCAACCCGCCCGTGCTAACCTGGGCCGGAAGTGTGTCTTCGTGGGCTTCACTCAAGGTATGGATCTTGAGGCTTCTATGTCGCAGGAAGCTCTTGTCTATTCAGAGGACGGATCTTCGAGCGGAGAGGCGGAATCAATCTACCAGCTTCACAATGGTGGGTTTAGGGGCTACGACGAGCTTTACCCTGAGTCAGAGCGTTCTGAGCCGGACGATCATGGGCAGCCGATTCATGCAGCCGTGTTCATGGCAGGGTCAGCGCCGGGCACAAGCAGCATAGCCGCCGGAGCAGCAAACACGAGGGCTGACCCGCCGCCATCAGCTTAGCTTCTTCTGGATCTGATGAACGAGCTCACAACCCTGATGGCCACTGAAGTCACACTGGATAATCAAGCCGCCCGGAACTTAGAGATCACAAGACTTAAGCACCGGATGGCGGAAGTCCAATAGGGGATTGGCGAGTTAAAGGCTTAGATGGATGCAGAGGCAGAGTGCCTTAGGATAGATGCTTTCCGCCTTGAGCTAGAGCGGCAATCAGCACGTGCGGTGCAGCGGATGAGACATCATTCCCTCTTACCAGAACAGTATGAGGCCAGGAATCTTTTTAACACGCCAGTAATGGGACGGATAGCGGACGCGCCTGGAAGTCGGTTGGTGGCTCGGCAATAGCTTAACCTGCCCCGATGAAACCAGGCCTCACCAGTGGCTTTCCCAACACCGGCGGGTCACTACTCAAACCTGGCAGAGAACATGGTGGTGGCAGCAACCCGGCTTGAAACAATCCCTATTCCTGACGAGGCGCCCTTTGCAGAGGAGGTGCGGAACGCCATCGGATACCTTCAAACGGCGATGGCCCAGCAAGAGAAGTATGCCTATAGCTGGAGCCACGTGCATTCAACCCCCCTCCCCAGCCGCAGCTTTAGCCGGCGCTATGAGTCGCCGACAGTTTCCAGTAGTGATCGGCACCGGGGCCCTCCAGGGCATAATCAGGCGGCTCTAGATGCACAGGCGCTCATAGACCGGGCAAGAGGGTAGCGAGAGGTGGCGTCTCTCGCCGTGGCGGCTCACCAAGAGCCTGCGCCTTCTGTCTCAGTTGGAGCAGGAGTGACCACCAGGGCCGTGGGAGTGCCGTGTTTGGTGTCGGCTCTACGAAATGAGCAGCTGCCGAAGGATTTCAAAGGCCCTGGCAAGGTCCCGAATTACACCGCCGACTTACCTCCAGAGGCCTGGATCGAAAGCTATGAGCTGGCCATGGAGATGTTGGATGTCAATGATGTGGTGTGTGCCAAATATTTTATCATGATGCTGGAAGGGCCGGCTCGCACGTGGTTGAAGGGTTTGCCACCCAACGCCATCAATTCCTGGGCCGAGTTAAAGGCAAAGTTCATCAAAAACTTTCAAGGAACGTGCAAGCAGCCAATGATGATCGTGGATTTAGATTACTGTGTGCAATACGAGAATGAGTCGGCTCATCATTGGGTCTGGTGGGTTTCAACTATCATCCACTCATCTGAGCAGATAATGGCGGCTCAAGCGGTTCTGATCCTGGAAAAGATTTGCCACTTTATACCTCTGAAGCAGAAGCTTGGCCGGCTCATGCGCACGTGTCAAGACATGGGGGAGCTCATGGCGGCTCTCACCAAATACGCCGACTCTAATAATACGAAGGATCCGGGATCTGATGAGGAGAAAACTGGTCAGGGTAAAAAGAATAACCATGGCAAGGGTGTGACAGGCAATGGTAACCAAAGCAAGAGGAAGAACCTGGATGGCGGGTCAGAATCGGTGGCCAACGCCAGCACCGGTCACAATCGTCCTAAAGGGAATGGGAAGTTTAGACCACCTTTTAATAAGGGTAAGACTCCTTTCAACTTGGAGGAGATGCTCAACAAACCTTGTCCGGAGCACAGCCGGCCCGACAGGCCGGCGGGTCACATGTGGGGCAATTGCCACATCATGCAGAAGTTCAAGGACTACAGCATGCGACAGCATAACAACAATGGTGGTGGTCTGCCCGACGGTTCAAGACCAGGTGGGTTAGGAGCCGGGTTTGGGTTCGGCGGCTCAGGATCCGGTCATCATGGCCAGGGTAACCAAGGAGACATCATCAGCACTCTGGTGGCATGTAGCGACCCGACCTGAAGGTCAAGTCTCCGGTGTTTCCGTACCATCCCAAGATCATGCCGGTACACACACGGTACATCCATGTATATATCAAAGGGAAATCACACAGCATTATATTAATCGAAATCTCATGTCGAGTCCTTTATTACAATAAAAATTACAATAAAGTGGCCAAAGGCCAACTCATGAGAATATCTAAATCTTGCGGAAGCGTCGACGGTAGATGAGTCCATCTGACTCCAAGGGCATCTCACTGAGCATAGAACGCGTCCTCACTCCTGGTCGGAAAAATACTCTGCAACATGATATGTTGCAGCCGTGTAGGTCAGCATATGGAATATGCCGGCAAAGTCACAGTAGAGGTGTGAAAATAATCAACTAGTCTATATGCATATATGGTAGGTGGGGTGGTAAGTTTTGCGTAAAGCCAATTTTTCCTACATCAAGAAAAGGGGCTAAGCAAAATATTACTAAGTTGGTTGATTAATGAGATGGTTCCACCAACCACTTCTCATACCCAAAATTGTTAATACCCACATCATCATATTAATTGTGTTGAGAGTTCTGGAAGTTCCAATTCCTTTGGCTCAAGTCGTCCATGACCGTGGACACGGCTAATCGATTAGGTTTGAAATACTCTGCAGAGTTTTGCACACGTTCCCCACAAGATTTGGTCGCCTCCGTTTGGTTTCTCGCACTTCAGGGTGTTTGAGAAACGGATGACCAAAACATGGTCTTCCAAAGGGTTTCCCTGCGACTCTGTCGGTGCCCATCCTTTCCTACCGTTCTTCTACCTCTCGTAGCACCGCCTGTCCAGGGTCACCACGATATCCGACCAAGCCAGAGCCCATAATGACTTGTGGCTGTGCAGGTATGCCTTGGGTCTTGAAGCACCCATCCATCTCTTTGTGCCTGGGTGGACCTTTCCGCGTGAATACTGGCCATCTCCAGCATCACCTAGGCTAACCACTCGTTTCTCCATGGTGCCGTTCTACCATCATCCACCCAGAGGTATGTTGAAAACTTGGAGTCTTGAAATCTTGATCATTATGTAGGTCTTGAAATTATTAACTTGCTCAACTCTCATGAATCACACAACCAACCCCGTCTACTAATAGCATAGGAAAAGTAAAACAACGTTTCCCGGGGCCAAAGTTGTCAAAGAGGGTTGAGGAGGGGTACCTACCACATGATACTATTACAATGTAACCAAGTTTCCAACTAACCTATCTTGCATGCAATTGGGGAGATGGTAGAACTAATGCATATAAAACATGGGTAAAAATATGATCAAAGTGACTTGCCTGATTGATGATCTTCGTACGTGAGTGACTCTAAGTAACAAGCTTCGCACTCCGAATAATCTAACGAAGCAAACAAGCACTCAAATAAGCATACAACCAAAATAAGTACTCATAACATTCAGCAAAGAAGTACTAAACAATCAAGGCAAACAATGCACAAAAGTCTCTAGCAAGTAAAACACACAAGGTTTTGTTTTCCAAAGGAGATGATGAAAACACTACTACATAATAAAACTATTTTGAAATAACAAGATAATTGTTGATAGCAAGGCAACAATAGAATATTTTAATATTAAACAAAACAAAATCAATTTAATTTTGTTGGGAAAACTTTAGTAAAGTTTGTAAAAGTTTTGATAAACACTATATGAATCAACTATAGTTGTACTAACAAAAGAAATGAAAAACTAACTTATTATTTATTAGTAAAACATGTTCTTGATAGAAAATAATTTACTACTAAATCTGTCTTAGAAAAGAGAAACAAAATATACAAAACTTTGTTTGAAAACAAAACTATTACTAGTTAGTTGTTTAGTCAAATTAAGCCTATTTGAAAAGACATTGTGATTCCTACGTTAAATAAAATTAAACTAAGCAAATTTATATTTTTTTATTAACAGTGAGTGAAGACACTAAGTGTTTACTACAGAACCTAATAAACAAATAAAACCAAATTCTAAAACAAACTAATTAAAATCAAGTTTATAAAACTATATTATAATACTAGACAGATTCTGTTTTTGGTTAAAACACTAATCAAGTATATCCTGAAAATCCTCAAACTAAACATGAAGATAGTCCTAACTAATACTAAACAGTAGCAAAAAGATTCACATCAAAATCTATTTTCAAACTCTAGTTATTCAGATTTGAAGATTTTGAGCAAATTTGATTAAGTTCAAATTTTATAGTTCAAATTTGAAATTTGAAAGCACAGGATGAAACTACATGAAAATTGTGAGCTATTGCAAAAAGAATCAACTCAAAACACTAAATAGATTAAAAGATATAAGCAAAACAAAATTTGAAAACATTCTGTTAATTAAAACAAAACTGAAAAAGAAAAACTGACTTTGCAACGGCCAGGGGGCTACGTGGCACTGTCCGATTGGCTAGCGAGCGTGTGCGGTAGGTGATTTAGAGCGGGCGACCGATTGGAAGAGGATACCGGTTCGGACTTAAGCCCGTTCTAATCTGGGTCGTTGGTTCGGGATCCGATGGTCGAGGGAGCTTACGGAGGGAGGTTGCCGGCGTCGGGGTTTCTCCGGCGATCCGAAGGCGGCGAGGACGACGGCGAGGCGCTCCGGTGGTCGGGGAGGACGGGGAAATGGTCCGGGCGACGGCGACGGTTCTCCGGAGTCGACTGGTGGCAACAATGGGGCGAACGGTGGTCGGACGTGGTGGCTACGGTCGACGGCGAGCTCCGGTGGGGAAGTAGCTCCGGCGAGCAATTGACAGCGTCTCGGCGAGAGAGAAAAAGGGGACTCGGGGTGAACGGATGCAGGAAGTGGCTGGCTACTTATAGGGCGCTCGAGGGGTGCGGGGGAGTTAAGAGGAGAGAGATCCGGTGAGGGAGGAAACGGCCGGCGAGTCGGGTCCGGCGCGCGCGGGGAGGAGGGCGATGACCGTTTCGAGGCAACGGTCGGGTGGGTGTGGGACCTAGCGTCAGAGAGAGAGGGAGGCGTTACTGCGCTCGGTCGGCCGGCTTCTAATTAATTCGCGAGTAACTGTCGTGGGCCGGCCCGTTTAATACCGGAAACGGTTACCGTTTCTTTTTAATAATTTTCCAGAGACATTCAAATACATTTAAAGCATTCAAATCATCTCTAAATATAGGGGTATTATATATCAAAATTAACAGAATAATAAATTCTATTTAATGAACATTTCTATTCTGTCATTTGAATACTTTGAAAAAAATAATATTTTCAGAAATTGCCTAATTGTTTTTTAAACCCTTTTTGCAAATATTTTCAAAATAACCCCTGGTTATTATTGTTCAAATATATCACCAATTAGTACCTGGTGTGGAGTGTCATGTTCCTCCTCTCTTATTTGAACTTATAACCAAAATTTCCAATAGGTGAAAGCAACATAGGGAATAGTAGAAAGGACTTTCAGAAAGTCAGAAAAGGCATTTCAACAAACACATACATTCAAGCAATGATGCTGTTAGATGCATAGCTATAATCATAACATTCCAAAATGAAATTTTGGGATGTTACAAACCTACCCACCTTAAGATGAATCTCGCCCTCGAGATTCGGGTTGGCTAGAAAATAGGTGCGGATGGTCTCTGCGAAGATCTTCTTCGCGTTCCCAGGTGGCTTCTTCCTCGGTATGGTGACTCCACAAAACTTTGCAGAACTTGATGATCTTGCTGCGGGTAACTCTGTTGGATGTCTCGAGGATCTTGACTGGCTTCTCCTCATAAGTTAGATCACTTTCAAGCTGTATGGCCTCTAGGGGCACTGTGTCTCGCAAAGGGATATCAGCCATCTCGGCATGACATTTCTTCAGCTGGGAAACATGGAACACATCATGAACTTCGGATAATCCTTCCGGCAATTCCAGTTTGTATGCGACTTCACCTCTACGTTCAAGAATTTTGTAGGGGCCTATGAATCTGGGTGCTAATTTTCCTTTAACACCAAATCTCTTGATTCCTCGAAGCGGGGATACACGAAGATATGCTCTGTCTCCCACTTCATACGTCACTTCCTTGCGCTTGCTGTCAGCATAACTCTTCTGTCGAGATTGAGCTATCTTGAGTCTGTCATGAATCAACCTGACTTCCTCTTCCGAATCTTGGATAAGGTCGGGACCAAAAAGTTTTCGGTCTCCAACACCATCCCATGTCAGTGGTGTTCTGCACCTCCTTCCGTATAGAGCTTCGAAAGGGGCCATCTTCAGACTCGTCTGATAACTGTTGTTGTATGAGAATTCTGCGTAAGGTAAGTTATCGTCCCAACTAGATCCATAATCTAGCGCACAAGCTCTGAACATATCTTCCAGAATCTGGTTGACACTCTCAGTCTGTCCATCTGTCTGCGGATGAAAAGCTGTACTGAACTCTAGCCTTGTACCCAAAGTTTCATGTAACTGATGCCAAAACTTTGACGTAAATTGTGTTCCTCTATCTGACACGATACTCCTCGGAACTCCATGCAGACATACGATCCTGGTCATATATATCTTGGCTAGCTTAGCACTGGTATAGGTGGTCTTTACCGGGATGAAATGAGCCACCTTGGTCAAGCGATCAACCACTACCCAGATAGAATCATAACCTGAACGGGTCCTGGGCAATCCTGTTATGAAATCCATACCAAGCTTTTCCCATTTCCACTCGGGTATCGGCAAAGGTTGGAGTAACCCTGCTGGTTTCTGATGTTCTGCCTTCACTCGCTGACAAACATCACATATTGCAACATGTTCCGCAATATCTTTCTTCATACCTGTCCACCAATAACTTTCCTTTAAATCCAGATACATCTTGGTGTTGCCTGGGTGTATCGAGTAAGGTGAATTGTGGGCTTCCTGAAGTATCAACTTCCTGAGCTCTGGTTCATTGGGCACATAGATTCGGTTCATCCTCGCGAAAACCTTTAACTTTACCATTTTCCATTCTCTGTTTAATCTCAGCTATCTCCTTGTCCGATTTCTGGGCTTCACGAATTCTTTCGGTCAAGGTGGACTGAATTTCCAATGTACCAACATATCCTCTTGGAACAATCTCTAGCTTGAGCCCTCTGAGATCATCGACTAACTCTTGGGGTAATCCTCCCGCTATGAGTGTGTTCACATAAGTTTTCCGACTCAAGGCATCGGCTACAACATTAGCCTTACCTCGATGGTAGTGTAATCTCATGTCATAGTCCTTGATTAACTCTAACCATCTCCTCTGTCTGAGGTTCAACTCTTTCTGAGTGAAAATATATTTCAGGCTCTTATGGTCAGTGTAAACATCACAACTATTTCCGATAAGGAAATGTCTCCAAGTCTTGAGTGCATGCACTACGGCTGCTAGTTCCAAATCATGCGTGGCATAATTCAACTCATGAGGTCGTAGCTGTCTGGAAGCATAGGCTACAACTTTTCCATCTTGCATAAGTACTCCTCCGAGTCCTTGACGTGAGGCATCACAATAAACTTGGAAATCCTTCCGAATATCGGGCAAGATCAATACTGGGGCTGTGACCAAACGTTCCTTCAACTCTTGGAAACTGGTTTCACATTCCTCGGTCCAAACATACTTGGATTCTTTCTTTAACAACTCTGTCATGGGCTTGGCAATCTTTGAGAAATTCTCAATGAATCTCCGGTAATATCCAGCAAGTCCAAGGAAACTGCGGATCTCCTTAACTGAGGTGGGTGACTTCCACTCGGTGTCGGCTTCAACCTTAGCGGGGTCTACGGCTATTCCTTCTCCGGAAATAACATGTCCAAGGAATCCGACTTCCGTCAACCAAAATTCACATTTACTGAACTTGGCATATAACTGATGCTCTCTTAGCTTCTCCAGAACTAAACGCAAATGTTCCTGATGCTCTTCCTCGTTCTTGGAGAATATCAGAATGTCATCGATGAACACCACAACAAACTTGTCCAAATATTCCATGAATACTTTGTTCATCAAATTCATGAAGTAGGCAGGAGCATTAGTCAATCCAAAAGACATGACCGTATACTCATACAAGCCATACCTCGTGGTGAAAGCTGTTTCGGGTATATCCTGTTCACGAATTTTCAGTTGATGATACCCTGATCGAAGATCGATCTTAGAGAATACTTTGGCTCCTACTAGATGATCAAACAAATCATTAATCATCGGCAGAGGGTACTTGTTCTTGATAGTCACCTCGTTCAAGGCACGATAGTCCACTACCATTCTCAAGGTTTTATCCTTCTTCTCCACCAAAAGTACTGGGGCTCCCCAAGGTGATGAACTTGGGCGAATATAACCTTTTTCCAATAACTCCTTAATCTGCTTCTTGATTTCCAACAGATCGTTTGCGGGCATCCGATAGGGTCTCTTGGAAATTGGGGCTGTCCCTAGCTGTAGCTCTATTAGGAACTCAATTTCCCTATCTGGTGGCATTCCTGATAATTCTTCCGGAAATACATCCAGATAATCTTTTACCACAAGTACTTCCTCCTGAACAACTCCTCTGAGGGCATTTAACCTAGCACTCATACGTGTGCATCGGGATACATACTTAATCCTCTTGTTCTCCGGGGTGGTGAGTGAAACAGACTTGCTGAGGCAATCCAGATTTCCTTCATACTTGGTCATCCAATCCATGCCTAGGATTACATCCAATCCTTGTGACTCTAAGACGATGAGGTCGGTGGGAAAAACATGGTTTCCTATATTGAGTTTCAAGGCATGGCATCCTATCCCTGCCATCATCATACCTCCTGGGGAACTGACCTTAATGGGCTGACTAAGGGTTTTGGTGGGCAAGCCATACTTATCCACAACTACCCTTGATATGAATGAATGAGTTGCACCAGAATCAAAAAGTACTGTAACAGGACGTGAATGCAATAAAAACTTACCAACCACAGTCTCGGGTTGATCATAGACTTCTTCCACGTCGATGTGATTCACTTGAGCACGGGGAAATGGATTGGGTTTCTTGGCTACGGAGTTGCCGTTTCCATTGCTTTGCTTGCTCTGGGGACACTCAGTAGCATAGTGCCCTGTCTTCTGACACTTGAAACAGGTGATGTGACTCAGATCCTTCTGAGTAGGAACTTGACGGTGCTGGTTGTTGTTCCCATTCCCATTGTCACTCTTGAAGTTACCATGGTTGGGACGGTTGTTCCCATTTCCTCCATGATGGTGGCCTCCATGGTTATGCACAGCATGAGTGTGCTTTCCAAACTGACTGTTTCCTGATCCAGTATTCCTGGAGTACGGGGAGTAACGAGGCTTCTGATGAGTTCCAGAGTTGAACTTCCCCTGAGTGTACTTCCGCTTGCGGTTTTCAATCTGCTGTTGTTTACCTTCCAGAATAAGTGCCTTATCCACCAGCTCTTGGTAGTTGTTGAAATTAGCCACTACCAGCTGTATGCTCAACTCGTCGTTGAGTCCTTCCAGAAACTTTTCTTGCTTGGCCGCATCATCGGCCACATCTCCTGGGGCATAACGGGCCAACATGTTGAACTCTTCCACATATTGGGCCACAGAGCGATTACCCTGGCGCAAGTTGCGAAACTCGCGCTTCTTTAGACTCATGGCTCCAGCTGAAACATGAGCGGTGCGGAAAGCAAGCTTGAACTTCTCCCAAGTCACATCTGCAATAGGATAAGTGGTGGTGTAGTTCTCCCACCATGAAGCTGCTGGTTCTTCCAGTTGATGTGCGGCAAATCGCACCTTCTCAGCGTCAGTGCATCCAGCGGTGATCAGCTCTCTCTCCATCTTGCGGAGCCAGTCATCTGCCACAATGGGCTCAGTGCTGCTGGAGAAAATTGGAGGGTTCAACCTCAGAAAACGGGTGACATTGTCAGACTGGGGTGGATGGTGGTTGTGGTTATTGTTGTTCTGATTGTTGGTCTGATTCTGAATCAATAGTTGCATCAGTGCATTCTGTTGCTGAAGGAGTTGAGTGAGTTCCGGCGGAAAAGTGAAGTCGGTCTCACGTCGTGGAGGCATCTTGCTGTTTTCAGAGGGATGAGAATTAGAATAGAACAAGGGTCTAGAAAAAATTCACTACCCATATGCAATGCAACAAACATATCACACCAAACACTCATTTTATTCAATCAACGTCAAACATCAGGAATACAAACCTCAAACAACTAAGCATCGACCTACGCTTTAACGACTAAAATAAAAAATACATGGAGGGCATAACTAATGTTTTTCCTCAGAAGTGCATAGTCGTAGGTCCTCCGGTGGTGCTTTCCTCATAGTCTTCATCGTCGCTGATGAAGGGTGCCAAGTCTCCTTCGGGGTGAAGGTTTTCCCCCATGTCTAGATGCTCCTCCAGAGTTGCAATGCGTGCATTCTGCTCATCAATCCTCTCTAGGAAGTCCTTCACTTCATGCTCGTGTTCATA
Source organism: Hordeum marinum (assembly GCA_022496015.1). Taxonomy (NCBI): domain Eukaryota; kingdom Viridiplantae; phylum Streptophyta; class Magnoliopsida; order Poales; family Poaceae; genus Hordeum; species Hordeum marinum. The sequence continues at coordinate 423,054,226 of CM039678.1, read as the reverse complement.
GTTGGCCTCTCGCAGATCAGCTTCAAGATCCAGCTCGCGGTTCATCAGATTCTTGATTGTCTTGGTATCAGCACGAACTCGAAGCTCCAGAGTCCTGCTGTGAGTCTCTAGGGTCTGGATATAGGAAATAGTGGTGTCTGAAGTGGGAGGAGTTATGATGTTTCCATTGGCATCTCTGGGACAAACCACGCTGAGTCCTGGTGAAATGGTTCCACCTCTGTATTCCTCCTGAATACGTCCAAGGGCACGATGAATGGCCATGTCTCTTCCAAGTATCCAACTGGGTGCCACGAACTTGAGGTCGATGGGTTCCTTCCGGTTCCCAAAAGTCTTCCCTGGGATATGCACCTCGATCCTGTAGCGTCCATCTTGGGGAAATGACATGATAGGAATCCCGGTGATGCTCGGCAAAGCAATCCTTACGTCCTTGACGATCCTCATCAACTCCTTACCAAAGGGCATCGTTGCGTTGGGCTGGCAAAACTCCGTGATCAACACTGGGATGAAGGTGGCCATCTATAAATTTTGAAATAATCGGAGAGAAGTCAGAAACGAATAGATGAGAGTATAAGATATTTAAAGACAAAGAGAAACAATCCTAAGGCTTTCCAATCCTAGAGGTTACGTCCTACGGTCAGCGTTCGGCTCTGATACCATTTCTGTAGCGACCCGACCTGAAGGGCAAGCCTCCGGTGTTTCCGTACCATCCCAAGATCATGCTGGTACACACACGGTACATCCATGTATATATCAAAGGGAAATCACACAGCATTATATTAATCGAAATCTCATGTCGAGTCCTTTATTACAATAAAAATTACAATAAAGTGGCCAAAGGCCAACTCATGAGAATATCTAAATCTTGCGGAAGCGTCGACGGTAGATGAGTCCATCTGACTCCAAGGGCATCTCACTGAGCATAGAACGCGTCCTCACTCCTGGTCGGAAAAATACTCTGCAACATGATACGTTGCAGCCGTGTAGGTCAGCATATGGAATATGCCGGCAAAGTCACAGTAGAGGTGTGAAAATAATCAACTAGTCTATATGCATATATGGCAGGTGGGGTGGTAAGTTTTGCGTAAAGCCAATTTTTCCTACATCAAGAAAAGGGGCTAAGCAAAATATTACTAAGTTGGTTGATTAATGAGATGGTTCCACCAACCACTTCTCATACCCAAAATTGTTAATACCCACATCATCATATTAATTGTGTTGAGAGTTCCGGAAGTTCCAATTCCTTTGGCTCAAGTCGTCCATGACCGTGGACACGGCTAATCGATTAGGTTTGAAATACTCTGCAGAGTTTTGCACGCGTTCCCCACAAGATTTGGTCGCCTCCGTTTGGTTTCTCGCACTTCAGGGTGTTTGAGAAACGGATGACCAAAACATGGTCTTCCAAAGGGTTTCCCTGCGACTCTGTCGGTGCCCATCCTTTCCTACCGTTCTTCTACCACTCGTAGCACCGCCTGTCCAGGGTCACCACGATATCCGACCAAGCCAGAGCCCATAATGACTTGTGGCTGTGCAGGTAAGCCTTGGGTCTTGAAGCACCCATCCATCTCTTTGTGCCTGGGTGGACCTTTCCGCGTGAATACTGGCCATCTCCAGCATCACCTAGGCTAACCACTGGTTTCTCCAGGGTGCCATTCAACCATCATCCACCTAGAGGTATGCTGAAAACTTGGAGTCTTGAAATCTTGATCATTATGTAGGTCTTGAAATTATTAACTTTCTCAACTCTCATGAATCACACAACCAACCCCGTCTACTAATAGCATAGCAAAAGTCAAACAACGTTTCCCGGGGCCAAAGTTGTCAAAGAGGGTTGAGGAGGGGTACCTACCACATGATACTATTACAATGTAACCAAGTTTCCAACTAACCTATCTTGCATGCAATTGGGGAGATGGCAGAACTAATGCATATAAAACATGGGTAAAAATATGATCAAAGTGACTTGCCTGATTGATGATCTTCGTACGTGAGTGACTCTAAGTAACAAGCTTCGCACTCCGAATAATCTAACGAAGCAAACAAGCACTCAAATAAGCATACAACCAAAATAAGTACTCATAACATTCAGCAAAGAAGTACTAAACAATCAAGGCAAACAATGCACAAAAGTCTCTAGCAAGTAAAACACACAAGGTTTTGTTTTCCAAAGGAGATGATGAAAACACTACTACATAATAAAACTATTTTGAAATAACAAGATAATTGTTGATAGCAAGGCAACAATAGAATATTTTAATATTAAACAAAACAAAATCAATTTAATTTTGTTGGGAAAACTTTAGTAAAGTTTGTAAAAGTTTTGATAAACACTATATGAATCAACTATAGTTGTACTAACAAAAGAAATGAAAAACTAACTTATTATTTATTAGTAAAACATGTTCTTGATAGAAAATAATTTACTACTAAATCTGTCTTAGAAAACAGAAACAAAATAGACAAAACTTTGTTTGAAAACAAAACTATTACTAGTTAGTTGTTTAGTCAAATTAAGCCTATTTGAAAAGACATTGTGATTCCTACGTTAAATAAAATTAAACTAAGCAAATTTATATTTTTTATTAACAGTGAGTGAAGACACTAAGTGTTTACTACAGAACCTAATAAACAAATAAAACCAAATTCTAAAACAAACTAATTAAAATCAAGTTTATAAAACTATATTATAATACTAGACAGATTCTGTTTTTGGTTAAAACACTAATCAAATATATCCTGAAAATCCTCAAACTAAACATGAAGATAGTCCTAACTAATATCAAACAGTAGCAAAAAGATTCACATCAAAATCTATTTTCAAACTCTAGTTATTCAGATTTGAAGATTTTGAGAAAATTTGATTAAGTTCAAATCTTATAGTTCAAATTTGAAATTTGAAAGTACAGGGTGAAACTACATGAAAATTTTGAGCTATTGCAAAAAGAATCAACTCAAAACACTAAATAGATTAAAAGATATAAGCAAAACAAAATTTGAAAACATTCTGTTAATTAAAACAAAACTGAAAAAGAAAAACTGACTTTGCAACGGCCAGGGGGCTACGTGGCACTGTCCGATTGGCTAGCGAGCGCGTGCGGTAGGTGATTTAGAGTGGGCGACCGATTGGAAGAGGATACCGGTTCGGACTTAAGCCCGTTCTAATCTGGGTCGTTGGTTCGGGATCCGATGGTCGAGGGAGCTTACGGAGGGAGGTTGCCGGCGTCGGGGTTTCTCCGGCGATCCGAAGGCGGCGAGGACGACGGCGAGGCGCTCCGGTGGTCGGGGAGGACGGGGAAATGGTCCGGGCGACGGCGACGGTTCTCCGGAGTCGACTGGTGGCAACAATGGGGCGAACGGTGGTCGGACGTGGTGGCTACGGTCGACGGCGAGCTCCGATGGGGAAGTAGCTCCGGCGAGCAATTGACAGCGTCTCGGCGAGAGAGAAAAAGGGGACTCGGGGTGAACGGATGCGGGAAGTGGCCGGCTACTTATAGGGCGCTCGAGGGGTGCGGGGGAGTTAAGAGGAGAGAGATCCGGTGAGGGAGGAAACGGCCGGCGAGTCGGGTCCGGCGCGCGCGGGGAGGAGGGCGATGACCGTTTCGGGGCAACGGTCGGTCGGGTGTGGGACCTAGCGTCAGAGAGAGAGGGAGGCGTTAATGCGCTCGGTCGGCCGGCTTCTAATTAATTCGCGAGTAACTGTCGTGGGCCGGCCCGTTTAATACCGGAAACGGTTACCGTTTCTTTTTAATAATTTTCCAGAGACATTCAAATACATTTAAAGCATTCAAATCATCTCTAAATATAGGGGTATTATATATCAAAATTAACAGAATAATAAATGCTATTTAATGAACATTTCTATTCTGTCATTGGAATACTTTGAAAAAAATAATATTTTCAGAAATTGCCTAATTGTTTTTTAAACCCTTTTTGCAAATATTTTCAAAATAACCCCTGGTTATTATTGTTCAAATATATCACCAATTAGTACCTGGTGTGGAGTGTCATGTTCCTCCTCTCTTATTTGAACTTATAACCAAAATTTCCAATAGGTGAAAGCAACATAGGGAATAGTAGAAAGGACTTTCAGAAAGTCAGAAAAGGCATTTCAACAAACACATACATTCAAGCAATGATGCTGTTAGATGCATAGCTATAATCATAACATTCCAAAATGAAATTTTGGGATGTTACATGGCAATAATCAGCAGCAGAATAATCAGTCTGGGTATCAGAGTAATCCAAAGCAGCTCAGTTCGGGCCAGTATCATGTTTTTACGACTAGCCTTAACAAGCGGGATCAGAAGGTTCGCAAGAGGGCGGTTAATGCAATCGTGCCGACTCTACCGCAATACTTGAAGTGGTCTAAGTATGACATCACCTGGAACCGGGAGAATCACCCGCCGCGTGTTGATGACCCGGGGCGGCTGGCCCTTGTAGTTGCCCCCCAAGTGGGAGGATATATGTTGAATAAGGTACTTATGGATGGTGGCAGTAGCATCAACATCCTGTACTATGACACCTTTCGGCGGATGAAGCTGCTTGATAAAGACCTTAGGCCCGCCTCGACAGTCTTTCCTGGTGTGGTGCCTGGCAAGTCAGCTTACCCCGTGGGTAGGATCTCCTTGGAAGTTGCCTTTGACGACGAGTACAACTACATGCTAGAGTCATCGTGGTTTGAAGTAGTCAAAATCAAGAGACCCTAGCATGCCTTGTTTGGGCGGCCGACTTACGCCAAGTTCATGGCTAGGCCCTACTATGTCTATCTGCAGCTCAAGATGCCTGGGTTAAAAGGGATAATTACTGTTCATGGTAATCGGAATACGGCTATTGAGTGCGAGGAAGGAGACGCGGCTTACGCGGAATCAAGTTGTGCTGAGGCAGAGCTCAAGTTCTATAAGGAAAATGTTGACCCGGAGGACATGACTCCGCTGAAAAAGCCTACCGTAGAGGTTGAGCCACCCCTAAAACTTTCGGCGGATGATACCAAGTTGGTGGATTTCACTCTAGGCGGTTCATCTTAGCAGTTCACTATTGGGCCAATATGGATCCCAAATAGGAAAGCGCACTCATCGAATTCATCCGTGAGAATCGGGACATCTTCGCATGGAAACCTTCTGACATGTCGGGTGTACCGAGAGAGTTTGCTGAGCACCACCTTAATGTGGATCCTAAGTTTAAACATTTCAAGCAATTTCTATGGCAGTTCAACGAGGAGAGGCGCAAGGCCATCGGGGAAGAGGTCACCCTACTCTTGGTGGCGGGTTTCATCATCGAGGTCTTTCACCCAGAGTGGCTTGCTAACCTAGTGCTCGTGCTCATGAAGAACGGCACATGGTGTATGTGCGTGGATTACACGGATCTTAACAAGGCATGTCCGGCTGATCCCTTTGCTCTCCCTTGTATTGATCAGATCATCGATGCTACGGCGGGTTTTGAGAGTTAATGCTTCCTGGATGCGTATTCTGGATATCATCAGATCAAGATGGCAGTCAAGGACCAAGAGAATAAGGCTTTCATAATGCCTTTTGGTGCCTTCTGCTACGTGTCTATGCCTTTCGGGCTCAAGAGTGCCCAGGCGACTTACCAGTGCTGTGTGCAAAATTGTCTTCATAGCCAAATTGGGCACAACGTTCACGCATATGTGGATGACATTACGATCAAGTCAAGGAAGAAGGAGACTCTGCTTGATGACCTGAAGGAGACCTTCGACAATCTGCAGGTCTATAAGATGATGCTTAACCCGGCGAAGTGTGTCTTTGGTGTTTCGGCAGGTGAACTCTTGGGATTTCTGGTCTCTGAGCATGGCATTGAAGCTAACCCGGATAAGATCAAGGCTATCACCTCCTTGGCTAAGCCGGTGTGCATCAATGATGTTCAACGCCTGGCAGGACGGATCATCGTGTTGAGCCAGTTTCTAAGCCGCCTTGGGGAGAAAGCCATCCCTTTATATCAAATGATGAAAAAGACAGACAACTTCATCTGGAGTATGGAAGGGGCTGAAGCATTTGAGGCGCTCAAGAAGCAGCTCACTGAGCCGCCGGTCTTAGCCGCTCCGGTTGATAAAGAACCCTTGCTCTTGTACATGGTGGCTAACAACAGGGCTGTCAGCGCTGCAATCGTGGTCGAGCACAAGGAGGCAGGGAAGGAATATCCGGTTCAGAGGTCGGTTTATTATATCAGTGAGGTCCTGACAGAGTCCAATCCACATTGGCAGAAACTAGTATATGTGGTGTTCATGGCCAACCACAAGATGAAGCACTATTTCTTAGGGCACCAGATCACCGTGGTCAGCTCTCCCCTGTTGGGAGACATAATTCAAAACAGAGAAGCCACTAGCAGGATTGCTAAGTGGGCATTGGAGCTTGGACCTCTCAATCTGAAATACGTACCTCGTACGACTGTCAAGTCCCAAGCCCTAGTGGATTTCATAAACGACTGGATAGAGTGTCAGTCATCCGAAGAAAGCCGGATAACACATACTGGACAATACACTTTGATGGATCCAGGCAGCTGGAAGGATCAGGGGCAGGAGTTGTCTTAACCTCCCCCAAGGGTGACAAGTTCTGTTATGTGCTACGGCTGAGGTTCCCTTGTACTAACAATGTAGCTGAGTATGAAGCCTTGCTTCATGGCCTTAGGGTGGCTAAGGAGATGAACTTAAGTCAGCTTAGGTGCTTCAGTGACTCAGATCTTGTGGCTCAGCAGGTTTCAGGCACTTGGGACTCCAAGGATCTGCGGATGGCGGCTTATCGTTAGGCGGTGGATGTCATTGCTGGTCACTTCAAGGGCTATCAGGTAGATCATATTGATCGTCGCAGGAATGAGGCAGCTAATGCCCTGTCAAGTTTAGGCTCTCAACGAAAGCTGGTGCCGCCTAACGTATTTTTGGATGTCTTACATCACTCGTCAGTTAAGTTACCTTTAGAGGAAGACTTAGCCATTCCTGACCCAGAGGGACAGCTGGTGGCAGCTCTGCATGCTATTCTGGATTGAACTGTGCCTGATGATGAAAATCTGGCCAGATAGATCACCAGACGGTCTAAGTCTATGACGATAGTCAAGGGCGAGTTACATAAGTGCAGCATCATAGGCGTGTTTCAACGTTGTGTCTCACCTGAGGAGAAAAAGGAAATATTGAATGAAATTCATGCCCGTGATTGTGGACATCATGCCGGATCAAATTCTCTGGTGGCCAAGGCTTTTAGGCATGGTTTCTTCTGGCTGACGGCTCACAAGGATGCAGAGGATCTGGTCCGCAAGTGTGACGGTTGTCAAAAGTTTGGCCGGCGTGCTCATGTTCTAGCTCAAGAGTTGCGCATGATTCCAATTACTTGGCCGTTTGCAGTATGGGGGCATGATATGTTCGGTCCTTTCAAGAGGTCCAAGGACAAGAAAACCCACCTCCTAGTGGCGGTTGACAAATTTACCAAGTGGGTAGAAGCTGAGCCGGTGAGCAAGTGTGACGCGGCTACGGTGGTTCAGTTTATCAAAAAGCTGATCTACCGTTTTGGTTACCCTCACAGTATCATCACAGATAATGGTACGAATCTATCCAAGGGGGCCATGCGAGCATTCTATGATAGTGAACACATCTAGCTTGAAGTTTCTGCCGTTGCTCATCCACAGTCAAACGGTCAGGCGGAGCACGCTAATCAAGAAATCTTGAGAGGTATCAAGCCCCAGCTTATGGTTCCTTTACAGCGAACGCCGGGTTGTTGGGTGGAGGAGTTGTTGTCCATCTTATGGAGCATCAGAACTAACCCCAACAAATCAACGGGTTATACACCTTTCTTCATGGTTTACGGTGCAGAGGCCATGTTACCAAGTGACATCCGTCATGACTCGCCACGAGTGGCGGCTTACATTGAGTCGAACAATGAGACGATGCGTCAAGACGCATTGGATGCCCTGGAGGAGGAACGTGATCTGGCGGCGGCTTGTTCAATGATTTATCAGCAAGACCTGCGCCGCTATCATAGCTGCAGAGTCTAGACTCGGACGTTTCAAGGAGACTTAGTGTTGCGGTTGATCCAAGACCAGACAGATATGCATAAGTTTCTCCTCCATGGGAAGGACCTTTTGTGGTCAGTAGAAATCTCAATAACGGGTCATATTACCTCATTGACGTCCGAGACGACTCAGATACCTCAGGGCAGGAGACCCGCCGGCCGTGGAACATAGCACATCTATGACCTAACTATACCTAAGTTGTTGAGACTCGACATTGTACACTATCATTGTACATATCATCTTCATATATGAATAAAAGTTGGCATCCCTGCAAGCCGGGGCCTCTCCCATTTCGCATACCTCAGTCTGCGGAAAAAACATGACCGTCCAGGGGCTTCCCACCAACCTGGTGTAGCTTATAAAACCCTATCAGTCGGCTCTGAAGCCAAATAGTTGACTCCGTCAACATGATCGTCCAGGGGGCTTCCCACCCACCGGGTGTATCTTATCAAACCCTATCGGTCGGCTCTCAAGCCAAATAGTTGACTCTGTCAACATGATCGTCCAGAGGGCTTCCCACCCACCGGGTGTAGCTTATCAAACCCTATCGGTCGGCTCTTAAGACAAACAGTTGATTCCATCAACAAAGGTCACTTGGGGGCTTCCCACCCACCGGGTGTAGCTCACACACCCTCTTGATCGGCTCTTAAGCCAAACAGGGTTAAACTTGCCTGTAAGCTGATGCTACTCCGCTAGGAGACCCGCCAAACTCTTACCAGTTAATCTCGCCTAGAGACCCTGAGCCGACTCAAAGAAATTGACGGCCAATCTCCATAGAGACCCTGTACTGGTTAAGGTTAAAACGGTGGCTCTTGTCACGAGAGGGATGGCTTTTGTAAAGCAAGGATAAACTCGCCCATCTACTGCCGACTCTCCGCTATGTGGCCTGTTCATACATTTAGACAATTAGTCCTTAAGGACCCTGTACTGTTTAAGGATAAAACGGTAGATTATGTCATGTGAGAGGCAATTTGTGGGCTATAAGGGTGCTCATGCCCTATCGTGTCTCTCCTAGGACGTCACACTCCCTTTCAATTAATCTCGCTTAGAGACCCTGAGCCAGTTCATAGAAATTGACGGCCAATCTCCACAGAGACCCTGTACTGCTAAGGAGTTTTAAGTGGCGAGTCAACCAATAGAACCGGCACATGAGCTGTCATAAAAACAAGTTAGGAAAGATACAACATCTTTGGGTGATGCTATTATAAGCCGCCCTCCTAACAATGTGAAGATACATCTATTCTTGTAGGTTGTTTAAACCGCCAAGAGCCGGCAAAACATCCAATATGAAAGTGCAAGGAAGATGACGTATATTAAGTCGGATTGTTTAATATGTGCATGATGGCACAGTTCGGGCAAAGGCACAGTTTACAACAAGCCTATTACAGATGCTCTTTGTAGAGATCAAAAGTGAGTCAAAGTTTTTACACCACTCATGGCGGGTGATCAAGCCGGCTTATCCATGGCGTCACCAAATCCATCAGTTGGCTGGCAGATCACCCTGGTCCGGGTCTTCGACCTCCATGATCTGAAGATTGTCCATGTCCCAGTTGAAGTGGGTTAAAGTTGCAAAGTTTCCCTCTTCAAAGACAGGGTGCGGCTCAAGATCAGAAGCAAAGAGGTGCTTACTGTGGGTAGGCATCAGGTCCATGGCTTCAAAGAGGGGGCAGCGGATTCTCTTCTAATCAGCACCGTAAGCCGCCTAGTATGTTGACAAGTTCACTTCCTCTGCTAACACGGAAGCGAGGACTTTGGAAGCCTTCACACACCGTGCATGGTCAGCGTACGTAAGCACTGAGCCGTCATCCTTCTTGGAGGGAAACCCATCCATCATGTCTTCAGGAGTCAACTCTGGAGCAAAAGCCAACGCCCGGCTTATGGCTGCAATGGCTCCCTGTAGGGCGGTTGATTTCTTCAGCTCTCGGATTTGTTTCGGCAGGGTGGACAACAGTTCTATGACCCCCTTCATAGTCGAAGGGATGTTATCCTTATAAAGTACCACCTTGATCGTGTAAACAGCTCCGCAGTATAGCTGCTCTGTCAAAGTATTGATAGCCTTTAGAGGCAGCAAACTGTCAGAAGCAAGTTGATGGCTCCTTGGACTTGCATAAGCCGGATTCTTGATCATAAGTCGCCAGTATAAGTATCCATACAAATATTTTTGCTAAGTATTTAAATGCTTACCAAATATGGCGGTTGACATCTTCCCGATATGGCGCTTCAAGGATTGCGCTCATCTGATACGATCACGAGCCGCTGGTCAGCATCGTCTGCTCGTTGAGCCAGAGCGGCTTGTTCCGTCTCAGCAAAATTTTTGAAGGCATCAGATTCAGCTTTATTCTTTGTCAGTTCTTCGACAAGGAGACAACACTTCTCATCGGCTTTGCTTCGGGCAGCTTGTTGAGTGGCTAGATGGCTTTTTAAACCGGTTAGTTCAGAGCCGGCCTCAGTTAAAGCTTCTTGTGATATATTGAAAGCAAAATGAGGATTAAGTCACCATAATTATATATTATAAGTTGATGAAGATTAATACAATGCAATGCAAGTCTCAAGCAGATTGCAAGCAATATGTTTGACACTTGGCGGCTAATGTCTATTTGCTCTCCAAGACTACAATGCAGTTCCGGTTCATCTTCGTCAAAGTTAATCCGGAACTTAGGGGCTACGCAAGGCTCTTCAAGCTACCTACATTGAAGGTCTGACTCAACTTTATCAAAAATTGAGCCGGCCCTTGGGGGCTACATATGGCTTTTCAAACTATCTATATTGAAGATCCGACTCAACTTCATCAAAATTGAGCCAGCCCTTGGGGGTTACATTTGGCTCTTAAGGTTATCTACATTTGAAGCTTTGACTCAATTTCATCAAAATTGAGCCGGCCCTTGGGGGCTAAGGACGACTCTTTGATATAGGCCTATAGGCTAGCTATTTCTACTTCTAAACAAGAAATGAAGACCCGGCTTATCATTAGCTCAATACTAAGCCGGCCCTTGGGGGCTAAGTAAGGGTAGAAGGTAACAGAGTATGAGTACCACATATTTCTTCTTCATTAAGTTAACGAACTTGAGTTCCATGTCCCGGCTGATGGAGAGGTGATTTAAATAGTCGGCGTGCAGCTCGTCAGCTGTTAACTTCTCCACCGCGGAGAATTCAAAGTCCATCTTCTCTAAAGCCTCGGTCTTCTCAGTATGTTTTGTCAAAACACGAGCCGGAGGAGTTTGGAAGCTGGTGCCGATAATAAAGACGTCCAGAGTAGTTGGTTCATCAGCAGCCTTTGAAGGGCTTGGTGGCTTGGAATGGACCCTCGAAGGACTCTCAGGAATCATGTCGTCGGCCGCCAGTTCGACAGAATGATGAGCCTCTTCAGGTGCCTCCTTGGAAGCTGCCGAGGGGTCAACATGCCGCACAGGACAATCCGGCTTGGCAGGCTCTGGCTCTCGAGCTTTGTGGCCAAGGGTAGACCCGCTAGTATTCCTTCGTTTTGCTTGGGCCTTGGAAAACACAGAAGGTCATGGTTCGAGCTTTATATATAACACAAGTTTGAACATAAGCATAAAAGACATAGACTCTGGGTTAATCTTCAGAGGTGGCAGAGCAGTTCTGGTAGAGTCGCCGGACGAAGGGGGTGATTCCTAAAAAACATTTAAGACAATATAAGACAATGTCAAATTGCAAAAGACAAGGTTGACAAATAAAGTCAGGTTGAACAGATACCTCAGCCGGCCGCTTCCGTTGAGTCGGAGATAATCCGTCCATGAGATCGTTAGATCCGGTGCTCCGGGTCTGGTGTCGGGAGATTTGTTGTTGCTTTTTAAAAAGAAAGTGGGGGTCTAAGTAAGCAAGAGGATGAGAAAGTGGGACTTTTCGGATGACCCGCCGTATCCTCTATGGTACAAGATGTTTTGAGTCAGATGAAATGTAAGTTACCTCGGGAACGTTGGCGTGGCTCGCTTTTGTTTCGTCCTGTAAATAATTATTGTCAATAAGGTGCATGAAGAGACGACCAAAAGAATCAGGCTCTACCTGTGAATCGTCAATTTCCCGTTGTTCCTCGGGCTGTTGTTGGGGTGCAGTTTTCTTCTTCCGGCCGTCAGTTTTCTTCTTTGACTTCTTCGGAGGAGGAACGTACTTCTCTTTCCAGAAGACGGAATTTTCCTGAAAATATAACTCGGCAAAAGGTTGAGAGATTACAAAGTATAAGCTAAGACGGAGATAAGGTCATCGAGAGTCACCCTTACATCTAGGGCCGGGTTTGCGACACAGAAAGGTGCTAGCCCAATGGCACTGCAAGCTCCTGAAGACTCATGGACAAGGCTCCTGATGGCAGCCACAATGTCATCCTCTGATAATGTCGTCTGGTTAAAGCAGAGGGGGTAATTAGAGTGGCCTGTGTACTTGCACATGAGGCGGCTGCGTCGGCTTAGGGGCATGACCCTCCAAGAAATCCAGCAGCGGATCAAATCCAGTCCCATAAGTCCATTGCCCTTAAGAGCTTTAATTTTTGTGTGAGCCGAAGCGTGCTTTGCCCGCTCAGTGGCTGATAGCCGGCCAGGAAGCTCGATGGTTGTCTTGAGACAGGACGGACGATAACCCGGCAAAGGATGCTCTCCTTCTGGGGAAGTGTCTTTGCAATAAAACCAAGTCTTATTCCAGTCTTTAGGATGACTCGGCATCTGGAAAGCCAGAAAAGTTATGTCCCGTCGCCTTTGAATGGAAATCCCGCTAAGCTCTAAGCTTGGACCAGCCTTCACCTCCGTCTGGCGATTCGCATAAAAAAACTCACGAAATAGACCAACGGATGGCTCTTCTTGCAAGTAAACTTCAGTGAATACTTGGAAGTTGCATATGTTGGAGACGGAATTGGGAGTGAGGTCTTGAGGGCGCAGTTTGAAGAAGTGAAGAACGTCCCGGAAGAATTTTGGGCCGGGGGGGACGAACCCGCGCTCGGGATGATCTAAAAATACAACTACCTCACCCTCCTGAGGAACAGGCTTTAGCTAATAACCCGGAACCCGTCAATGGATGACATCTTTGGTGGGTAAGGTACCTGCGTTTACAAAATCCATCAGGAACTACACTGTGATAGTAGAGCTGCCCAATTGCATGAACTGGATGCACGAGACATGGTGGCAATTCAAAACTGCGCAAAGTAACAATGTGCAGCAAGTCAGGAGATGCCAGGCGACTAAGGGCGGCTAGAAAGTTCGAGTTTCTATAAAGTTAAGCCACCAAGAGCTGTTTGGCGAAAGCCGGAATTTTGCTGGCGGGTCAAGTTTATGAGAAGACGAGGTAAAATTTCACTAAGTGTGGAAAACAAGTTTTACAAACTACCTATGCAGTTATAGATCTACAAAACAGAGGAAAATCAGGTTTATCCTAGACTTAGTGATGAACAGTCGAACCAGTGACGTCCGTGAAGACAACAAACAGAGCAACTACAGATCTGCGTGGCGCTATTGTCACTCTCCTACGGTGCGCTGCAATGGAAAAGAAGGTATTATCATATTCAATGATGTAGGCATTATCTACCATTACGGAGAAGCTCGTGTTCTACACAGGCGGAGGACTCCATGAAACCCCACCAAGAACTTTGTATCTATGGGAGGAGAAGAACTCACCGGAAGGGATGCGACGGACGCGGGTGAATCTCTGGTACAATCAGGTTGATGCAACGGCTGGGCATGACATCGGTGTGGAAGATTCACCGAAGAAAGATACGCTGGAGCGGCGGCGGCGGGAGGAAGAAGAAGTGAAGCGGAGAAGGAAATGAAATCCGCTCCTCGCGGTCCTATTTAATAGGCAAAAGGTGGAAACGGGCATGAGAATCCAGGCGATAGATATTGATTGACCAAGGCGGACGCCTCGATTCTCGGGCCATCGATTTAATAAGGGAAAGATCTGTTGCGGTCATCAGAGGATCTTTTTAACATATCTGATGTGATGTCACGGAAGGTCATTGTGTCTTACTTTCAGGTGACATAAGCGTGACTCGCAGCCAATCAAGAAGGAGGTTGAAATGAGCAAGCTGAAATCAACCTGGGGCCTAATGTTGGGTATATAAACCCATGGTGAGACCCACCTCGGAGGCTCCGGGTCACACCTGGAGGCTCATAGACCAGCCCAAGGATGGGACTTGAAGACTCAAGCCCAAGACGTTTGGCGGCTTGCCAAAATGGGCTAAGATGAGGCCCAGATGGAGAAGGTATGAACACCCGAGCGGATAAGCCGCCCAGAGACAGCTTGCTCAGGAAGGCAAGACAATGTAGAGATAGACTCGGACACGTTGTGAGAGTTGGTTACAACTTGTATGACTTGTGGTCTTGACCTCCTATATAAAGGCGAGACCCGGGGCGACTTAGACAGAGACTAACGAATCGAGAGCTAGGTCATGCAATTTCGCTCCCTTGTAATCGAGATTCCAAGCAATACAAGCACAAGAAGGACGTAGGCTTTTACCTCTACTTGAGGGGCCGAACCTGGGTAAGCATGTGTCCTTCATCCCGACCAACCCCTTTGAGTCCATCACCTTAGCGATGGCCTCGAATCTAAGTCCTCGGACATCTGTCGTGACAAAACCACGATAGCACTAGTTAAAAAGCCTTGCCGAAAACTCCATTGGATGTTGGGAAGACCTCGAAGATGCGTTTCACTCTAACTTCCAAGGAACCTATGTCCGCCAGCTAGACTTGGCCGATCTCAGCAACGTCGTACAGAAGCCCGGCGAGTCTGCTTGGCTATTCTGGAATCAGTTCTTGACTAAGAAGAACCAAATCGTCGACTGTCCGGATGCTGAGGCCATAGCCTCCTTCCGGCACAATATTCGGGACGAATGGCTGGCCCGCCAGCTAGGCCAGGACAAACCTCGTACCATGTCCGCCCTTACCTCCCTCATGACCCACTTTTCCGTGGGCGAAGACCATTGGATGGCAAGACGCAGCCACAATTCCGAAGATCCCGCAGCACCTGAAGCCCGGGATGGTAACTTAAAAGCAAAGTGCAATAAGAATAAGCACCGACACAATAATAGCGATGTCGATGATACAACTGTAAATGCCGGATTCCGCAACTCCCGACCTGGGCAGTGGAAGAAGCCTACTAAAGGCAATCGTGACAGACCCACTCAGCTGGAGAAGATCATGGAAAGGCCTTGCCAAGTCCATGGGACTTCGGAAAAGCCTACCAACCATACACACCACAACTACTAGGTGTTTAAACAGGCAGGCAAGATACCGCCCAAGGACCAAAGCAAAAGCTCTCGCAGCAAGGACAAGGATGAGCCTCGGGGTCCAATTGGTGGCGGACAGAAGAAATTTCCTCCCGGAGTCAAAGCGGTGAACATGATATATGCCACCCATATACCTAAGAAGGAAATGAAGCACGTCCTTCGGGAGGTCTACATTGTGGAACCCATAGCCCCGAAGTACAACCCATGGTCAGCATACCCGATCACCTTTGATCGGCATGATCATCCGACCAGTATCCGTCATGGGGGTTTGGCAGCCCTCGTCCTAGACCCCATTATAGATGGGTACCACCTCACAAAAGTCCTAATGTACGGAGGAAGTAGCCTCAACCTAATTTACTTAGATACGATGCAAAAGATGGGCATAGATCCGTCAAGGATCAAACCCAGTAGCACTACCTTCAAAGGAGTGATCCCAGGCGTTGAGGCCCGATGTACGGGCTCCATAACTCTGGAAGTCGTGTTCGGTTTGCCCAATAACTTTTGAAGTGAAGACCTTATCTTCGACATTGTGCCCTTCTGCAGCGGCTATCAAGCGCTACTTGGTCGGATAGCGTTCGCTCGTTTCAACGTGGTCCCACACTATGCATACCTTAAGCTCAAGATGTCGGGTCCCATGGGGGTCATTACTATCAACAACAATACAGAGCTCTCCCTTATAACTAAGGAACATGCATTGGCCCTAGCGGACGAATTTAACTACAAATAAGATCGGCAAGTTCTGACATCCTCCATAAAGGCACACAAGGCTGGGAAGCGAGTTCGACTTCAGACTGAAAACTCGGATCCTTCCTCCTCCTCTCTATACGGACTCGCCCCCCCACCGCACAACCTCAATACCAACAAAGTATGTGCTGAGGAGGCACAACTATGCACTCAAGATTCCATGGTTAGTGGTGGGGAAATAAAGATGGGTTTTTCAGCTGGTCCGAACTTCTACCATCAACATGTCTTCGGACAAAATGCAGGCGCTCCTAAAAGAGCCTGCCTACAGTGTAAATCTCACCTACTATTCGGCGGCCTCTCAAGATTTTGTTTGCAAAATCCGTCCGCCGAACACTAACACCCATCAAAGTGCATCTAAGAGAAGGAGTCAACTAGCAAGGGGGCATATCGAGGATGCCAGGTTACCAGTCGAAGACCCCTGGTACACCAACTCATGTATATTTTTATTTCTTTTCACATACCTGTAAACAGTTGCTTCAGCAATCCGAGTTATAAGAGTTGTTGAGAAAATGCAAAATTGCATGGCGCAAGTTTGCCTCATATGTCCTTTTTTCGGCGCATATTTTTCCTCCTCTCTCCCTCTCCTCGGGAACCTGTTCGGTATGACGCGGGGTAACAGGCTAATAGATCGGGGGCTCGAGTTCAAAAAAATCGCCTTCTCTATCATGTGTTCGGCGTCTTGGCGTTCGCTTTATATGCATCGGTTCCGAACTATGTCTTTGGTCAATAAGTTGGGTTGCCCGGATCCTGTGCTTGCCCCTTTACGTTCCGCTCGTTCGGCTAAAAGGGCAAAGGGAGCACCCCTGCGATTGTGCTTCCGGATAGTCTAGTCAAGCACGTCAGGGGAGAAAGCCGAAAACGGAGTGTCATAGTATGCGCGATCCGGTCTGTGAATCCCGAGCGGGAAGTGTTATAATTGAATCCTCGTAAGCGATTATTCTGTGTTATACGAGGAACTTTCCCTTTGTGCAGACATTGTGATACCGGCTTCAACCATGGTTCGTTCAAACATCACAACACTTGGGTGGCTAATCGTACGCTTCATGTAGTCCTTTCCGCAGCCCTACGTCTCAGTGAAAGAAATAAAGCACTATAGTCTGATTGCCTAGTCTGCAGCACTGTACCACCTTTGGGTTCCGATAATACAGCTAAGGGACATAGTGCATTGGCATAGACACCCCATGTAGTACCTATGTGGGGGCTGAAGCCAACGACTCGCATCTTTCAGTATTAAACAGCCACATAGGAGTTAAAAAGTAATACAAAACCATATAAGAAAAAAATACTAATATAATTAAAAGTCTGGACAGGTATTCGTATGCATTACAACTCATTCAAACAATTTATCACCCGAACACTGTGACACTATCACCCGAGCACTCTCCATCACTCCTTCAAAGTATAGCTCGAGGCGTCGATGCTCCTTCCTGGGTGGCGGCGGGTCGGTGGCTACCTTCATCGGATTTAGCCCCGGCCAGTGCAATTTGGCCTTGGCAAGGGCCATTCGGACTCCTTCGATGCAGTAGGAGTGCTTGACGGTGTCGAGGTGGGGCGAATAAGCGATCAGCATCTGCACCAGGCCAAAGTAGTTGCCTGGCAGCGGCTCGCAGGGCCATAAGCGGATGTAGAGGTCCTTCATGGCCGGCTCTGCCATCTGGTGCATCTCCATTGGCTGTTTCAGCTGCTCCACTAGAAGAGGAGGATGCTCGGGGGATCCGAACTATGCCCAGAAGAGCCGAGCTTCATCTCCTTCTCCCTGCAAGGCGAACAACTAATTGGCGTCTGCCACATTCTTCTGCAGATCGAAGGATGCGCCTGAGGATCGCCACACCCAGGTAAGCAATCCGAATTTGCTATCCCTGAATACACACTTTAGTGAGTACGGCTTACCATCTGCTATTTCCTTGGCCTGTCGCACTTGCTCCTCGTAGAACCGCCTGTCCATCCGCTCGTTTTGGAGTTCGATTTTCAAAGTGAACAGGTCGGCCGAGCTCGCCTTATTCTTCTGCTCTAAGGCCTCGCATCTTTCGCTGGCATCTTTGAGCTCCTTCTAGACCTCTACCACGCGAGCTTCATGCTTGCCACTAGTGGCTCGCATGGCAGAAAGGGTGACAATAGTTTCCTTAGCAACTGCCCTCTTGGCGGCCATTTCGTCCTTTGCTTGCTGGAGCTTAGCCTTGAGCCTCTCCATCTCCTTCGCCGAGGCTGCGCGTGCATTATACAATGTAAAGAAGTTGCATTGACAGTATTCAGCTTTGGTTAAGGGTTTCAGCTTCGTGTTCGGAGCGCTTCAGCTTCCCATTTAGCTCTTCCCTCTCGGCTCCATTTATGGCCACCGATGATGACGAAGCCTGCATCACACACAGTTAATACATTACATGGGCTCTCAATTCCCGACTTACAGACAACCCGATCCTATGTTGAATTATTCTAAAATATCAGACACTTAAAGTGCATCTAGTTTGGTATCGGATTCAGATGTGACCCCTAGGTGAGCTATTTCACCTCACCTAGGGCTCGGGGGCTGTCATGTATATAATATGAATAAATATATTTTTTGCAAAATAAACACATCAGGTGACTTACTTGAAAACCCGTAGGAGACCTTTGAAGTCCTCCTTCAGTCCGTTGTCAACTCACTAGATGCTCTGTAGTACCGCACCCATAAGGTGCGGTGATCCTCCGAGATGGAGGCGCTCGATAGAGATTCCTCCATGACCGACCACCTACTGGTCGGCGGTGCCGGTGATGATCGGATTCCCTGAACACCGACCGGGGATTGGACCAGTGACTCCGGAAGAATAGTGCACTCTGGAGATGTCCTCGGAGGGGACTGAGCGCCCGCTCGTCCGACCTCCTTTGTATCCGGGCGGGGTGCTGCCCTCCGGTCTTCAGTGGCCGAGGCATTAGCCTCGGCCATGGTACCATCTCCCTCGCCACCGGTGTCCCTCTCCATAGTAGTGTTTTGGGACGACACCTCCACGACGTCCCTCGTGGAGCCTGGAGTGGTGGGATGCGAGGCATCCCTACTCTCCGCCAGTTCGGCAGGCGGGGTCTCCCCGTCCAATATCACCTCGGTGGGGATAACGCACGGGGGGCTGCAATGCCAATAACTTGGACATTAGCAAACTCTAAATCTATTCTTAATGAACAGGAGGGTCTTCGGATGCTAACCTTTTTTGGGGGGGCTTGACCCGTAGGCTCCTTCGTGGAACCTTCTCGAGGTCTTCAGACGCGGTGTCCGAGTCCGAACTATCATCGGACAGGATCACCCGTGTCCGTTGTGCCCTCTTCTGGGTAGGAGAAGGGATCTGGTCAGGAGCGTCCGAAGATGCCGCTCTCTTCTTGGCACGAGGGGAATTGCCTCCCCCCTCGCCCTTGACCTCGGCCTCCTCTTCCTCCTCCTCTTCTTCCTCTTCCTCCTCCTCAACCTCCTCCTGATTTGAGGAGGCATGAGTATCCTCGGATGCGGCATCAGGCTGGTCCTTGATGCGGATGCCAGCCTGGCCTTGTTTCTTCTTCTTCTCTTCGTTCGTGGGAGCCTCGTAAGGCTTTACCATGAGCATTTTTGCTAACATCCTAGTCGTGTTGTCTTCGGGCTAAGGTATCGGACTATTAATGTTGACGGATTTCTTCAGCCATCTCTGCAAAGATAGAACCGATATGGGGTTATGAGAATCTTCTATGCAATAAAGCCGACCAAGCTCGAGTGTATCGTAACTCGGAATCGGGCTTGGCGGCATGCTGACCCTTTTCCTCCTCCTCGGATGGCCAGCTTTTCTGTGATTTGAAGAGAACCTTCCACAACTTCTCCCGTGTAGTGCTGAAGAGATTCCGGACCGTGGGCTCGGCATCGAGTTCACAAGCCCATAGGGGGTTCCCCTGGCGCTGGCAGAGGAGGATGCGTCTTCGGAGCATTACCTGGACCACATCGGTCAACTTGGTGCCCTGCTCGACCATGGAGCGGCTGCGCTTCTACAGGTCGCTTACCTCCTTGCCCGGTCCCCAAACGAGGCCCTTTTCGAGCCATGAAGCTAGTCGGGTGGGGGACCGGATCTGAATGCGGCGGTGGGATGTTTGCCTTCTTCTTGTGGTTCGGTGATGTAGAACCACTCCTTCGGCCACCCATTGATGGTGTCGATGAGGGTGCCCGACGGCCACCTGACGCAGGTGAGCTTGCCGATGACAGCCTTGCCACAATCTGCATGCTTGCCGCCAATGCACTTGGGCTAGATGTTTTAAACCTGCAGCCATAGCCCAAACTGTGGCTCGATGCGTAGGAAGGCCTCGCAGACAAGGATGAATGTCGATATGTGCATTATGGAGTTCGGCAGGAGGTCGTGGAAGTCGAGGCCATAGAAGAACATCAGACTCCTGACGAAGGGGTGGAGAGGAAAGCTTAGCCCCTGGATGAAGTGGGGGATGAACACCACCCTTTCGCTGGCTTGGGGGTGGGGATCACTTGGCCCTCCTCCGTTGTACGGTGAGGGATATTGGTGGAGAGGTAGTCGGCCTTCTTGAGGTCGAGAATGTCCTGCTCGGTAACTGTGGAAGCTTCCAACTGGCCGTTGGTGCTCTCCATTGATGAGCTCGGAGGTGGGGTCAAAGAGACCTAGATCTGCGCTTCGGAGGCGCAAAGTAATGGAAGGCGGAGAAGTTGAATGGAGAGCGTGAATAGACTTCAGGGTTTTCCTCTTCTTTTTATGAGGTCTATCGATTTATATTCCCCTGGCTATGCCGTGAATCCCTCCACTCCCCGAGACGTGCAAGCCGTTGCGTGCACGTGATTAAGTATATCCCGTATAAAACGGGTCATGATCGGTATATTGATATATCATGATGATTAAAATGGCCTCGAACCGCGAATCCAGTCTATGCAACTGGCCTAGCGGACGTGGTGGGTTGTAGCCTTTTGTCGGAGAGGTCATCAGAGGAACGTTGTTTTCCCTGACGTTTGGCCTTCAGAGCCAATCAATTTGTAGTATTCTGACATGCCACTATGCAAAAGGTTGCTTATCATCGGAGGACGAACTATGGTTCAGCGGGAAGGAGCTCACCTCACAAGCCGAAGACTCTGTTTCGTGAAGCAATTGGAGCTGAAGACCCTTGGCATTGGAGGCAAGTACAAGGGCTACTAAGGGAGTCCTGGATTAGGGGATCCTTGGATTGCCGACCTATTGTTAATGGGCCTTACTATATGGGCTTCTTACCGAACATGGGAAGATTTGAAGGCCCAGTCTCCAAGATGGAAGATTCGGGAAGTACGGCTTGCGCTCCACATTTGATGTAGTAAATCGGCATGTTTATCTCTTCGGCATGTTATCGACCATGTGTAAACCCTAGGCCTCCTCGGCATCTATATAAGCCGGAGGGTTTTATGGTATAGTGGCAGAACAACTCATCTAGGGTTAGTTATTCGATCTCGAGGTAGATCAGTTCTATAACCTCACATCATCAAAACAACCAAGCAGGATCTAGGGTATTACCTCCATAGGAGGGCCCGAACTAGGGTAAATCTGTGTCCCCCTCGTCTCCTGTTACCATCAATTTGGGCCCTCCTATGGAGGTAATACCCTACGTCCTGCTTGGTTGTATTGATGATATGGGAGGTTACAGAGTTGATCTACCTCGAGATTGAATAGCTAACCCTAGATGAGTTGTTCTCTCCCTATACCGTAAAACCCTCCAGCTTATATAGATGCCGAGGATGCCTAGGGTTTACACATGGTCGGTTATGTGCCGAAGAGATAAACATGCCTATTTACTAAATCAAACGTGGGGCACAAGCTGTGCTTCACCAAGCTTCCATCCTGGATACCGGGCCTTCAAATCTTCCCGTGTTCGGTAAGTAGCCCATATAGTCCGGCCCATAAACAATAGAACGGCTATCCGAGGACCCCCTAATCCAGGACTCCCTTAGTAGCCCCCAAACATGCCTCCAACACCAAGGGTCTTCAACTCCCATTGCTTCACGAAAGAGTCTTCGATCTGCGAGGTGAGTTCCTTCCTGCCGAACCATAGTTCGGCCACCGACGATAAGCAGTTTTTTGCATAGTGGCACGTCCGAATACAACAAGTTGATTTGCCGTGAAGGCCAAATGTTAGGGGGTAAACAATATTCCTCTGACAACCTCTCTAATGAAAGGCTACGTCCCACCACAACTGTTAGGCTAGTTGCATAGACTCGATTTACAGTTCGAGGCCATTTTAATCATCACGATCTATCAATATACCGACCGTGTCCCATTTTATACGAGATATACTTAACCACGTGCACCCAACAGCTCGCACGAGGAAGTGGAGGGATTCACGACACAGAAGGGGGAGTCCAAATCGATAGGCCTCATAAAAAGAGGAGGAAAACCCCAAAGGCTATTCATGCTCTCCATTCGACTTCTCCGCCTCCCATTCCTTTGTGCCTCCGAAGCACAGATCTAGGTCTCTTTGACCCCACCCCGAGCTCATCAATGGAGGGCTCCAACGGCCAATGGGAAGCTTCCACGGTCACCGACCGGGACATTATCAACCTCAAGAGGGCCAGCTACATCTCTGCCAACATCTCTCACCGAGCAGCGGAGGAGGGCCAAGTGATCCCCACCCACAAGCCAGGCGAAAGGCTGGCGTTCATCCCCCACTTCATCAGGGGGCTGAGCTTTCCCCTCCACCCATTCGTCAGGGGACTGATGTTCTTCTACGGCCTCGACTTCCACGACCTCCCGCCGAACTCCATCATGCACATCTCGGTGTTCATCCTTGTTTGCGAGGCCTTCCTCCGCATTTAGCCACACTTCACGCTCCTGCTTCAGGTGTTCAACATCAAGCCCAAGTGCGTCAGCGGCAAGCACGCAGATTGCAGCGGGGCTGTCATCGGCAAGCTCTCCTGCGTCGGGTCGCCGTCGGGCACCCTCATCCACACCATCAAGGGGTGGAAGAAGGAGTGGTTCTACGTTACCGAACCACAAGATGAGTGTCAGCACCCCGCCACCGCATTCAGATCGGGTGCCCCCACCAGACTGGCTTCATGGCTTGAAAAGGGCCTTGTATGGGGACAGGGCAAGGAGGTGAGTGACCTGCAGAAGCACATCCGCTCCATGGTCGAGGAGGGCATCAAGTTGACCGATGTGGTCCAGGTGATGCTCCGAAGACGCATCCTCCCCTACTAGCATCAGGACACCCCCTTGTGGGCTCGTGAACTCGACGCTGAGCCGACAGTCCGTAATCTCTTCCGCACTACGCGGGAAAAGTTGTGGAAGGCGCTCTTCAAATCACAGAAGAGCTGGCCATCCGAGGATGAGGACAAGGGTCTCCATGCCGCCAAGCCCGATTCCGAGGTACGATACACCCTAGCTTGGTCGGCGTTATTACATAGGCAGATTGTCATAACCCCTTATCCGATCTATCTTTGCAGAGATGGCTGAAGAAAGCCATCAATATTAACAGTCCGGCGCCTCAGCCCGAAGACGAGAAGACCGGGCTATTAGCCAAAATGATTGTGGTAATGCCTTATGAGGCTCCCATGAAGAAAGAGAAGAAGAAGAAACCATGCTAGGTTGGCATCCGCATCAAGGACCAGCCTGATGCCGCATCCAAGGATAACCCTGCCTCCTCAAATCAGGAGGAGGTTGAGGAGGAGGAAGATCAAGAAGAGGAGGAGGAGGCCGAGGCAGAGGGCGAGGGGGAGGCAATTCCCCCCGTGCCAGGAAGAGAGCGGCGTCTTCGGACGCTCCGGAGCAGGTCCCTTCTCCTGCCAAGAAGAGGGTAAAGCAGACACGGGTGATCCTACCCGACGATACTTTGGACTCAGACATCGCGTCTGAAGACCTCGAGGAGATTCCACGAAGGAGCCTACGGGTCAAGCCCCCCCCCCCCCCCCCCGCCCCCCAAAAAGGTTAGGATCCGAAGACCCTCCTGTTAATTATGAATAGATTTAGTGTTTGCTAACGTGCAGGTGATTGGCCTTGCAGCCCCCCGCGCGTTATCCCCACTGAGGTGATATTGGATGGAGAGACCCCGCCCACTGAACTGGTGGAGAGCGGGGATGCCTCGCATCCCACCACTCCAGGCGCCACGAGGGACGTCGTGGAGGTGTGATCCCAGCACACTCCTATGGAGGCGGACACTAGTGGCGAGGGAGACAGTATCATGGCCGAGCCTAATGCCTCGGCCACTGAAGACCTGGGGGCAGCACCCCGCCTGGATACTGAGGAGGTCAGACGAGCGGGCACTTAGTCCCTTGCGAGAACATCTCCGTAGTGCACTATGCCTCCTAAGGCACCAGTCCAATCCCCGGTGGGTGATCGGGGAATCCGATCATCACCGGCACCACCAACCAATAGGTGGTCGGTCATGGAGGAGGCTCTATCGAGTGCCTCCATCACCGAGGATCGCCGCACCCTTATGGGTGCGGTACTACAGAGCATCCAGTCCGTTGACAACGAATTGAAGGAGGCTTTCAAAGGTCTCCTTACGGGTTTTCAAGTAAGTCACCTGATGTTTTTATTTTGAAAAGATTTTATTTATTTGCATTATATACATGGCAGCCCCCGAGCCCTAGGTGAGGTGAAAAAACCCACCTATGGGTCACGTTTGAATACGATACCGAACTAGATGCACCTTAAGTGTCCAACAAGTTCGACATATGATCGGATTGTCAATAATTCGGGAATGGAGAGCTCATGTAATGTATTAACTATGTGCATAATGCAGGCTTCGTCATCGTGGCGGCCATTAATGGCGCCAAGCTGGAAGAGCTAAATCGGAAGCTGAAACGCTTCGAAGACGAAGTTGGGGCCCTTAACCGAAGGCTCGACGAGGCTCAAGGTATGTCAAAACAGAATCCAAATGACTTTGTCCGAGCTCTATCATCTGAATACTGTCAATGCAGCTTCTTCACATTGTATAATGTATGCGCAGCCTCGGCGAAGGAGGTGGAGAGGCTCAAGGCTGAGCTCCAGTGCGCGAAGGATGAAACGCCCGCCGAGAGGGAGATTGCTAAGGAAATTGTTGCCGCCCTTTCTACCATGCGAGCCACTAGTGGAAAGCATGAAGCTCGCTTGGCAGAGGTCTAGCAGGAGCTCAAAGATGCCAGCGAAAGATGCGAGGCCTTGGAGCAGAAGAATAAGGCGAGCTCGACCAAACTGTCCACTTTGAAAACCGATCTCCAAAAGGAGCGGATGGATAGGCTGTTCTACGAGGAGCAAGTGCGCCAGGCCAAGGAAATAGCAGATGGTAAGTTGTACTCACTAAAGTGCGTATTCTGGGATAGCAAATTCGCATTGCCTACCCAAGTGTGGTGATCCTCACGTGCATCCTTCAATCTCCAGAAGAGTGTGGCAGACGCCAATCAGCTATTCTCCTCGCGGGGAGAAGGGGATGAAGCTCGGCTCTTCTGGGCACAGTTTGGAGCTCGCGAGCGTCCACCTCATATGGTGGCGCAGCTGAAACAACTGATGGAGCTACACCAGATGGTTGACTTGGCCATGACGAACCTCTGCATCCGCTTATGGCCCGGCGAGATGCTGCTAGACCGCTACTTTGGCCTGATGCAGAGGTCGATCGCTGCTTCGCCCTGCCTCGACACCGTCAAGCTCTCTTCCTGCATCAAAGGAGTCCAGATGGCCCTTGCCAAGGCCAAAGTGCACTGGCCAGGGCTAAATCCAATGAAGGTAGCCACTGACCTGAAGCCACCCGTGAAGGAGCATTGATGCCCCGAGCTATACTTTGATGGAGTGATGAACAATGCTCGGGAGATAGCGTCACAGTGTTCGGGTGATAAATTGTTTGAATGGGCTATAATGCGTCCGAAGACTTGCCTAGACTTTTAATGATTTTAGTATTTTTTTAATGGGCTGCAATGTGGTTTTGTATTCCTTTATAACTCCTATGTGTCTGTTTAATACTGAAAGATGCGAGTCGTCGGCTTCAGACCCCACGTAGATACTACATGGGGTGTCTATGCCAATGCACTATGTCCCTTAGCCGTATTATCAGAACCCGAAGGTGGTACAGTGCGGCTGTAGGATCGGAAGTAGGTCTAGGGGGTGATTAGACTACCTGACCAAATGAAAATCTACTTTTTCCCAATTTTAATTCTTGGCAGATTTTAGCATTCATAGTATGTCAAGTACACCCTACACATGCATGTCCAAGAGTATTGCAGTGGAAATTAAAGACATTGCACATGTAAGTAAAGAGAGGGTAAGGAAAGCAAATACAATTGGTGACACAATTATTTTTCCCATGGGTCCGATAGGTGGTGCTATCGTACATCCACGTTCGTGGAGTCTTCAACCCACGGAGACTAACGGTCGCGAGAGTCCACGGAGGGCTCTACCTACGGAGGGTTCCACGAAGAAGCAACCTTGGCTATACCATGACGGCCTACGTCCATGGAGAACTAGCCTTACTCACGGTAGATCTTCACGAAGTAGGCGATCTCCTTGCCCTTACAAACTTCTTGGCTCACTCCACAAAATGAAGTAGGAGGCTCCCAACAGACACATAACCAATCTAGGAGGCACCACCCTCCAAAAGGTAATAGGCTCGGCAATGACAATGAACTCCTTGCTCTTGTGCTTCAAGATGATAGACTCCTGAACACACAGTCACTCTCTCACAGATATGGCTTGGTAGAGGAGATGGGATTGGTGGAAAACAACTTAGGAAGGCTAGAAATCAAGATCCATATGGTTAGAGTGGAAGATCTTGACCTCAACACAAGGGCAGGTGGTTCTCTCTCAGAAAATTGATAGTATAGGTATGGAATGGTTCTGAGTGCTTCTCTGTGCTTCTCTTTCGAGTAGGTGGTGGTGAAGGGGTATATATAGGCATCCCCAAAAATTAAACCGTTACACACAAAATGACCAACTCGGTGACACCGATGTGTTAATCTCGGTGGTACCGAAGTGACCAAAAGGTGGCAACTTTTGAATCTCGGAGGACTGATATAAAAATCTCGGTTGCACCGATAAGGTGACAAATGGTCAGAATGCCCAATCTCGGTGACGCTAATTCAACAATCTCAGAGGGACCGAAACAGTGAACTTGCGTAACAGAAAGTTGGCAGCCCAACTCGGTGGCACCTAAAGGAGTATCGGTTGTACCCAAGGGTTAGGGTTTGGCTGAGTCTGTCTGGGGTTTGGAATCGGTGGCACCAAATTCAGAATGTTGGTTGCACCGATTTTGAGTGTTTGGCTTAGGACAGACTTTGGTGGGAGAGTTTGTGGGTGTGTTTGGTGACTATCACTTGTGCATGTATGATCATTTTGTTAACCAACAAAACTTTACCCCCTTTTAATAGTACTAGCTTTCCTATGGACTCAAAGTGATTACTCACAAATATAAAATATAGATTCCTCTTGCTTGAAGCTTTGCCAATCCATTTCCTTGCATCTTGGGGTATTCCACAATCTCTTTGCCAACCCATCATTGAACTTCTCCTGAAATATACTTGATGGAAACATTAGTTCAATGACATATATGTTGTTATAAATTACCAAAACCACCAAGGGAGCAAATGTGCTTTCAATCTCCCCCTTTTTGGTTATTGATGACAACATATAGATCAAAGCTTCAACATATGACATAATCAATGAATATAATCGTCGCTTTGAGAAGTATGTGATAACCAAGAGCTCCCCCTATATTTGTGCATTATTTTGGATTTGCGTTTGAATGCAAATGCACAATCAATTAGGTACACGGGGTACTTCTTCCAGGTCACATACATCTTGGTGGTGTGCGAGAATAATTAGAGTGAACATCATAGCACAGCACAGTCAAGCAATGTAGAAATACGATCTCATAAAGCATTAAGATGATAGGAAGTGGTAGCATCACACACAAAGAGTGTATCACAAGCAACCAAAAACATTTGTTTTTGAAAAGCAATAAACACCAAAATGCTCTCTAACTCGAAGCCTAAAGATCTGTATACACTTCTCCCCCTTTGGCAACAAGTTACCAAAAAGTTCAAAGGCATAAATCTAAGCGTTCTTGGGCAGATCTCGTCCGGTTGTTGATGAAGGAGTTGAGAGAACAGCATCAGTGAAGATCTCTGCAGATGTCGTGGATGGAGTTGGAGGAACTGGAGCTAATGGAGCAGGGGTTGAGGTGACAGCAGTAGGAGCTGATGAAGAGTGCCTCAAAGCTGGAGCTGGCACAATGGCTGATATGGCCTGAGTAGGAACCTGTGTGCCTCTCGTGACAGGTGATCCAATCTCATTAGAAGAAGAAGAAGAAGAAGAAGAAGAAGAAGAAGAAGAAGCTTGAGGGATGTGCACTGAGTCAACTTCCTTCTGAAGCTCTATGACTGTCTTAGTCACCCTGTCCACCTTATCATTAAGAGTCTTGATCCTTGTTTTCAAAGATCCACACAAGACTGTTCTGGTTTTCCAGAATCCCTTTAATGTCCTTATGCATGTCCGGAACTGATGAAATCAACAGATCCATTTGCTCATTTATGGATCTAGGAACTTGAGCACTAGTGGCTCGAGCTACCTCTGCCTCTGCTTGAGCTGTAGGAGATGTGGGATGATCTGGGTCCATCACCATGATGTTATCCTCAAGCTATGGCTGTAGGGTAAAATGGGGACTGTCAAGAGCAAATATGTGCTTCTTAATATGAGGGTTGATAAGCATCCGGATATAGGGTGCATAGCAGCAAGAGCACTTTTGATCAGGAGCAACCCTTTTGACTGTCTCAACAATCAAGTCCATGACTCTGATCCTTGTGTGTGTGTCAAGGTGGATCAACATGTTGATGGAATAGCCTCGGATCATCTTGTCATCTCCTGACTTGGGCATTAAGGTATGCCTCAGAATGGAGTTCATGGTGCGGAGGCCAGCCTGAAGATAGTAGATGGATCCTAGCTTGTGAGATTGCACCTTGTTTGCAGGGATAGGAGTATACATATCCTTCATGGCATTGTCGCTTGCCTTGGATTCCGTGTAGACATCCAAATCGCCATCCTGAACCTCCAGGACTCCTAGAAGTGCAGCCCATTCATCAACAATGGACTCATATCTTGCTCCTTCTGTCATCCATACAATCCTACCATCTCCATAGAAATGTGAAGTGGAGTAGAATTGCATGATCATTTCGTCATTCCATGCAGTAAATTCTCTGCCAACAAACTTATCCAAACCAATGCAGCGGAAATTGTCTTGGACACTTGGAAAATAGTACTCATTATCCTTAATGAATTTCTACTCTACATATCTCATGTCACTCATAGCTGGAGTCTTGTCAAATAGCACAGTTTCATAGAAATCCTGTTGCTCTTTGGTATAGAATATCTAGTTCACACATGTCTTCTTCCTTTGGTCACATGGATCTATAGCTCTGCATGCCCTCAAACCTGAGTCTTTCCTTTTCTTCATATCTTTAGCAAGTGGATAGCTTGCATTATGCACTGGAAGGTGTGGTCTAAGTTTCGTCAAGGTTGTCAAGTTATCATCATGCTTAGTTCTGGAAGCAGTTCCCTTGTTCTTTTCAAAAGCTGGAATCTGACTGGATGTCCTCTTAGGATTTTCTGCAGGCACCTTTTTGGATGCAGATTTGATGCTGTTAGATGTGCCTGATTTAGGCATAGCATCAACTAGAAGTTTCTTGGACTTCTTTTTGGGAGGAGCCTTTGCAGCTGGCTCATCCTCCTCTTAAGTAGCAATTGCTTCCTCTAGATCTTCATACTTAGATGTAGGCCTGCCAGTCACATGGATTATCCTTTTTCTGGCTTTCTTCTCCCTTGCCTTCTTGGGCATAGACTTCTGTGGGGGATCAATGGTCACTGTAGCCCTAGCACTCTCATGTGCTTTGATAGTTTCAGCAGGTGCATAAATTTTGCTAACCACCCTTCTGGAAGAGGTGACCTCATTTGCTATCTTCTTGGCAACTTTCTCTTGCTTCTTGGCAAGATCCTCCTCTGGCACAAAATCTGAATCTTCCTCATCTGAATTCAGCTTCTTCCTGGCCCTAGTGGAAGCCTTGGGCAACCCATGTGAGCTGGGGGTGCCTGGATCTGAAAATGAACTAGGCTCTCGACTTGTTCCTGAACTCATGTCAACTCCCTGCTCTGGCAGATTCTGACTATCTGACTCAGACATGTTGACCCTGTGAATAGAGTATAGAAGAGTGGAATAGGTTGAGTCATCACAAAATATTCAGCTGGTTTTCGAAAGTTTGAACAGAAAAATATAGATGTAGTTCATTGCACAATTGAATTTCGGTGTCACCGAGTCAAATCTTTTGGTGTTGCCGAGACTCACAATACCCTTAACAGAAACTTGGCAACAGTTTTGGTCAGACCGAAAACTGTCACTTGGTCTCACCGAGTTTTGTCCTCTATAGCACAAACAGACAACCAGTGGAACCAATTTTTCTGACTCGGTCTCACCGAGATACCATTTCATAGGCAACTAAACCTAGAATTTTTCGATTCGCTAGTATATGGGGTTTATCTTTTGGATAGAAAAATCTCAAACTGTGGCAGGATAATAGTGAAACCCTAATGCACAAGATTTGGAGGTTGGAGCACAAGAGGGGGCCGAATCCGTACCCTAGCTTGGTGATGGATCCACTACAGCGGCGATAGGGGCGAAGATTCCATCGATGGTGGCGATTCCCAATGGTCGAGGAGTGCGGGGACAGAAGGGCGATGACCAGGGGACCTTCTATGGCAGCATAGGGCTTGGGGCGCGACAAATTGAGGAATAAAATTTCGAAACATCGGGAGCAACGAATATATACCCTTCACTGTCGGTGACACCGATTCTAAATTTTCGGTGTCACCGAGTTTCTCAACTGTCAGCTGATAGGGAAATCGGTGTAACCGATAATATCGAATTGGTAGTACTAAGGCAAGAAATCCAGATCAACAATAGGCATTCGGTGTGACCGAGATTTTTGTGTTGGTTCCACCAAGATGCACTTGGGAGGTTTTAGTGGTCAGTCCTTGTCGATACGGAACTCCTTGTGTTCCACACAAGGAGGGATCAAGCACTTGTTCAAATTCTGTGCTGCAGCATGAATAGAGTATGAGGTGAGAAAGCATAGATAGATAAATGAGTGGTCCTAGGCATGCTTGTATATCCAATTGGCAAAAGATAAATAAAAACCCAAATAGCAACAATTGGATATCCTTGAATGAGTAAATAAATGCAGACCAACATGCTCACACAATAAAATGTCAAATGAAATCATGGCAAACATGCACAAAAACTAGCATCTAACAAGCACTTTGGCGATGACAGAGTCATCTATATATGAGTATATTAACTTAGAAGCCAAGTAAGAATACTTGATCATAGGTCATACTCATAGTTTAAGCACAAGTGGGGTTACCACTTTCACATAAAGAATTTAATGTTGTCACATTCTTTTGAGATGCTTTAACTCAAGTCTTAGAGTAAAGCTCCCCCTTGATGTGACATCCCCCCATAAGAGGGATAAACTAACCTTGGGTTTTGTCGAAGAAGACTTCATGATGGTGAGGTAGTGATGGATGCTCTAAGTTGATGAAGATCACCAAGAGTTGGGAGCATCCTTGTTGTTTCATTCCTCTTCTCACCTACATGGGTTAGTCCCAACACACAAGAGACAAATACAAGGATTTCTATGGACATGGAGTGTAAAGCATATGTGATGATGTCCATGGATTTGTTCATTACCTTGTCCCTTGCTTACCTTTGAGGGAATGTGTGAATCCTTAAACTATTGCATAGAGTTGATGTTGATTGCAAATAGTCCTTGCCAAAAGTGAATTTGAGTGAATTTTATTGGCGGAGTCACCCCTCAAGAACTCTCTAGTTCTTCTTCTTGGGAACCCACATCAAGTTGATGGGGATCCTTGGTGTTGAAGTGGCACTTGTAGAAGTTGAGCTTGTAGTAGCCTTGGGAACAAACTCCACCAAAGCTTGGGATTCATCTTCATATGAGTCAATATCCTCTTGAAGCTTGTTCTTGCCCTTGAGCTTGGTGTCTTGTGGTGGAAGGTTATCTTGAGCTTTTGTTCCCTTGGGGAGAGTATTTTCATACTTATCCTTTTGAGGAATAAACTTGGGATTGGGGTATTGACCTTCTTCCCACTTAACTCCATTAGCGTTGAAGTAGTCAACACCATGATTCTTTCGGTATCCTCCATGCTTGCATACAATCTCCTCAAATTGTTTGCACCCTTCACGACTCTTCTAGATATCTTTCTCTATAATCCCTTTATAGAGTTCATTTTCTTTCTCAAGTGTAACTTGGCTAAAAGAAGAGTTAGTGGGATCAAGAGAACTACTAGAAGCAATATCATTGGATTTATCATTTTTATTGCTACTAGTTGATGAACCTTTCTTTCCTTTGTTACTAGCTTGCTTAGACTTAGCTTGAGGCATGAATGTAGATAAGAGAAGTCGTTTGTCTAGATAAGAGGAAGTCTTCTTTCGAAGATCATCATTGATGGCTTGAAGGAACTCATGCTCTTGCTCTGAATTGAGCTTCTCGAAGCATAGCTTCTCATGTGTCCTTACAAGCTCTCTATGATCTTCTAGAGTAGACTCATGAGCTAACTTAAGAGTTTTTAGTTCTTGAGTTAGTCATTCTATTTCCAGCTTATCATTATCACATGACTTATCTACACTAGAGTGAGTACTAGCAAGTTCATTTTGACTAACATTACTAGTTTTGTCAAATAGCAAGTCATCTTCAATTAACAAGTCATATTCATCACTATTAAAATCAAGATACTCGGGATGTGATACCTTGGGGCCTTTAGCCATGAAGAAACTTCCACTCCCTTCATTTGGTGAATCAAATAGATCATAGGAGTTCGTTGTTACTAAAGCAATTACAGCAACACCTTCATCTTGACTATAGTCAGAGTTGGAGTGATAGCTTCTCTCAGAGTGGTTGTCGGAGTCGGAGCCGGAAACCCATTCACAAACATGAGCTTGATGTTTACTTATTGAGTAGCTCTTGGTGTACTTGTCCTTCTTCTCCAAGTCCCTACTTCTCCTTGACGGTCTTCATTCATAACAATCATCTCTACTACTTCTCTCTCTTCGAGGTGACTCGTCTCTTGAGCTTCATCTTCTCGGTGACAGTTCTCTTCGTTTCTAAGGAGCCGTGCACTCATAAGAGTAGTGTCCGGGCTTTCCACAATTGTAGGAGTTTCGGTCCTGACTTGACGAATGCTTCTCTTCATGTCTTGAGTTGGAGCTACGATCTTTGCTTCTGTTTTTGTAGAACTTGTTGAATTTATTGACCATGAGGCTTATCTCTTCATTTGTGACAAGGTTGTTGCTTGAGCTATCGGGTGCATCACTTGTGGCTTTGTAAGCACCACTAGACTTGTGGTGAAGCTCTTCCTTGTCTTTGAGTGTCATCTCGTGAGAAACAATTCTACCAATCATTTCCGTTGGTTTGAGATCTTTGTAGTTGGGCATCATTTGGATCAATGTGCAAACAGTGTCATATCGATCGTCCAAAGCTCGAAGTATCTTTTCGATGATGAATTTGTCTGTCATTTCTTCGCTTCCTAAGCCGGCGATCTCATTAATGATGAGAGCTAGCCTAGAGTGGATCTCAGCGACTCCTTCACCATCCTTCATCTTGAATGTCGAGCTGACCTTGACGAACATCTAACTTGGATTCTCTCACGGACTAACTTCCTTCGTGCATAGCAACCAAAGTATCCCAAATCTCTTTTGCATGTTCAAGACGACTGATTTTGTTGAATTCTTCTAGGCATAGGCAGTTGAAGAGAATGTCACATGCTTGAGCATTGAGTTGCAACATCCTTAATTCATCCGTAGTCGCTTCATGATCGGGTTCCTTTCCTTCCGCAAAGAATTCATCTTGCAAGCCAATATGAACAACAACCCAAACGGCAGGATTATGACCAAGAAAATGCATTTTCATTTTGTGCTTGCAACTAGCAAAATTTGTGCCATCAAAGTACGAACCTCTATGGTGATAATTTACCTCACTAGATGCCATACTTCTCCTAGGTTGTGAAACCAATGCAATGGAGACCAAAGCTCTCATACCACTTGTAGGATCGAAAGTAGGTCTAGAGGGGTGGGGTGATTAGACTACTTGACCAAATGAAAATCTATTTTTCCCCAATTTTAATTCTTGGCAGATTTTAGCATTCATAGTATGTCAAGTACACCCTACACATGCATGTCTAAGAGTATTGCAGCAGAAATTAAGGACATTGCACATGTAAGTAAAGAGAGGGTAAGGAAAGCAAACACAATTGGTGAAACGATGATTTTTTTCCCGTGGTTCCGATAGGTGGTGTTGTCGTACATCCATGTTCATGGAGTCTTCAAGCCGCGGAGGGTAACGGTCGCGAGAGTCCATGGAGGACTCTACCCACGGAGGGTTCCACGAAGAAGCAACCTTGACTATACCATGACGGCCTACGTCCATGGAGGACTGGCCTTACTCGGGGTAGATCTTCACGAAATAGACGATCTCCTTGCCCTTACCAGCTTCTTGGATCACTCCACAACACAAAGTAGGAGGCTCCCAAGATACACCTAACCAATCTAGGAGGCTCCACCCTCCAAAAGGCAATAGGCTCGACAATGATGATGAACTCCTTGCTCTTGTGCTTCAAGATGATAGACTCCTCAACACAAGTCACTCTCTCATAGATATGGCTTGGTAGAGGAGATGGGATTTCTAGAAAGCAACTCCGGGAGGCTAGAAATCAAGATCCATGTGGTTGGAGTGGAAGATCTTGACCTCAACACAAGGGTAGGTAGTTCTCTCTCAGAAAATTGATAGGATAGGTACGGAATGGTTTTGAGTGCTTCTCTGTGCTTCTCTTTCGAGTAGGTGGTGGTGTAGGGGTATATATAGGCATCTCCAAAAATTAAACCGTTACACACAAAATGACCAACTCGGTGACACCGATGTGTTAATCTCGGTGGTGCCTAAGTGACCAAAAGGTGGCAACTTTTGAATCTCGAAGGGACCAATATAGAAATCTTGGTTGCACCAATAAGGTGACCAACGGTCAGAATGCCCAATCTGGGTGATGCCGATTCAACAATCTCGGAGGGACCGAAACAGTGAACTTGCGTAACAGAAAGTTGGCAGCCCAACTTGGTGGCACCGAAAGCAGTATCGGTTGTACCCAAGGGTTAGGGTTTGGCTGAGTCTGTCTAGGGTTTGGAATCAGTGGCACCGAATTTGGAATGTTTGCTGCACCGATTTTGAGTGTATGTCTTAGGACAGACTTTGGTGGGAGAGTTTGTGGGTGTCTTTGGTGACTATCACTTGTGCACGTATGATCATTTTGTCCACCAACAAAACTTTACCCCCTGTTAATAGTATTGGCTTTCCTATGGACTCAAAGTGATTTCTCACAAATATAAAATGTAGATTCCTCTGGCCTGAAGCTTTGCCAGTCCATTTCCTTGCATCTTGGGGTATTCCACAATCTCTTTCCCAACCCATCATTGAACTTCTCCTGAAATATACTTGATGGAAACATTAGTTCAATGACATATATGTTGTTATAAATTACTAAGACCACCAAGGGAGCAAATGTGCTTTCAATCTCCCCTTTTTGGCAATTGATGTCAGCATATAGATCAAAGCTTTGACATATGATATAATCAATGAATATAATCGTCGCTTTGAGAAGTATGTAATAAGCAAGAGCTCCCCCTAAATTTGTGCATTATTCTGGATTTGTGTTTGAATGCAAATGCACAATCAATTAGGTACATGGCGTACTTCTTCCATGTCACATACATCTTGGTGGTGTGCGAGTATAATTAGCGTGAACATCCTAGCACAACACAATCAAGCAATGTAGAAAGATGATCTCATAAAGCATTAAGATGATAGGAAGTGGTAGCATCACACACAAAGAGTGTATCACAAGAAACCAATAACATTTGTTTTTGAAAAGCAATAAACACCAAAACTCTCTCTCACTCTAAGCCTAAAGATCTATATACACTTCTCCCCCTTTGGCAACAAGTTACAGAAAAGTTCAAAGGCATATGTCTAAGCGTTCTTGGGTAGATCTCGTCCGGTTCTTGATGAAGGAGTTAAGAGAATAGCATCGGCAAAGATCTCTGCAGATGTCGGGGATGGATTTGGAGTGGTGGCTGGAGGAACTGGACCTGATGGAGCAGGGGTTGAGGTGACAACAGCAGGAGCTGATGAAGAGTGCCTCAAGTCTGGAGTTGGCACAGTGGCTGATCTGGCCTGAGTAGGAAACTGTGTGCCTGTCCTGAGAGGTGATCCATCCTCATCATCAGAAGAAGAAGAAGAAGAAGAAGAAGCCTGAGGGATGTGCATTGAGTCAACTTCCTTCTGAAGCTCTATGACTGTCTTAGTCACCCTGTCCACCTTATCATTCAGAGTCTTGATCCTTGTTTCAAAGATCCTCACAAGATTGTTCTAGTTGTCCAGAATCCCTTTAATATCCTTATGCATGTCCTGAACTAATGAAATCAACAGATCCATTTGCTCATTTATGGATCTAGGAACTTGAGCACTAGTGTCTTGAGCTGCCTCTACCTCTGCTTGAGCTGTAGGAGATGTGGGATGATCTGGGTCCATCACCACGATGTTATACTCAAGCTCTGGCTGTAGGGCAAATGGGGGCTATCAAGAGCAAATATGTGCTTCTCAATATGAGAGTGGATAAGCATCTGGATATAGGGTGCATAGCAGCAAGAGCACTTTTGATCAGCAGCAACCATTTTGACTGTCTCAACAATCAAGTACATGACTCTGATCCTTGTGTGTCTATCAAGGTGGATCAACATGTTGATGGAATAGCCGTCCATCATCTTGTCATCTCCTGACTTGGGCATTAAGGTATGCCCCAGAATGGTGTTCATGGTACGGAGGCCAGCCTGAAGATAGTAGATGGATCCTAGCTTGTGAGATTGCACCTTGTCTGCAGGGATAGGAGTATACATGTCCTTCATGGCATTGCGGCTTCACTTGGATTCCGTGTAGACATCCAAATCACCATCTTGAACCTCTGGGACTCCTAGAAGTGCAGCCCATTCATCAACAGTGGACTCATATCTTGCTCCTTCTGTCATCCATACAATCTTACCATCTCCATAGAAATGTGAAGTGGAGTAGAATTGCATGATCATTTCAGCAATCCATGTAGTAAATTCTCTGCCAACAAACTCATCCAAACCAATGCAGTCGAAATTGTCTTGGACACTTGGAAAATAGTCCTCATTATCCTTAATGAATTTCCATTCTACATATCTCATGTCACTCACAACTTGACTCTTGTCAAATAGCATAGTTTCATAGAAATCCTATTGCTCTTTAGTATAGAATCTATAATCCACACATGTCTTCTTCCTTTGGGCATATGGATCTATAGCTCTCCATGCCCTCAATCCTGAGTCTTTCCTTTTCTTCATATCTTTAGCAAGTGGATAGCTGGCATTATGCACTGGAAGGTGTGGTCTAAGTTTCATCAAGGTTGTCAAGTCATCATCATGCTTAGTTTTGGAAGCAGTTCCCTTGTTCTTTTCAGAAACTGGAATCTGACTGTGTGTCCTCTTAGGATTTTCAGCAGGAGCCTATTTGGATGCAGATTTGATGCTCTTGGATGTGCCTAATTTAGGCATAGCATCAACTAGAAGTTTCTTGGCCTTCTTTTTGGGAGGAGCCTTTGTAGCTGGCTCATCCTCCTCTTCAGCAGCAGCTGCTTCCTCTGGATCTTCATACATAGATGTAGGCCTGACAGTCACATGGATTATCCTTTTTCTGGCTTTCTTCTCCCCTGCCTTCTTAGGCATAGACTTCCTTGGGGATTAATGGTTATTGTAGCCCTAGCACTCTCATGTGCTTTGATAGTTTCAGCAGGTGCGTAAATTTTGCTGACCACCCTCCTGGAAGAGGTGGCCTCATTTGCTGTCTTCTTGGCAACTTTCTCTTGGTTCTTAGCAAGATCCTCCTCTGGCATAAAATCTGAATCTTCCTCATCTGAATTCAGCTTCTTCCTGGCCCTAGTGGCAGCCTTGGGCAACCCATGGGAGCTAGGGGTGCCTGGATCTGAAAATGAACTAGGCTCTGGGCTTGTGCCTGAACTCATGTCAACTCCCTGCTCTGGCAGATTCTGTCTATCTGACTCAGACATGTTGACCCTATGAATAGAGTATAGAAGAGTGGAATAGGTTGAGTCATCACAAATTATTCAGCAGCTTTTTGAAAGTTTGAACAGAAAAATTATAGATGTAGTTCATTGCAAAATTGAATTTTGGTGTCACCGAGTCAAACCTTTCGGTGCTGCCAAGACTCACAAAACCCTTAACAGAAACTTGGCAACAGTTTTGGTCATACCGAAAACTGTCACTCGGTCTCACCGAGTTTTGTCCTCTGTAGCACAAATAGACAATCAGTGGAACCGATTTTTCTGACTCGGTCTCACCGAGATGCCATTTTGCGGGCAACTAAACCTAGAATTTTTCGATTCGCTATTATATGGGGTTTATCTTTTGGATAGAAAATCTCAAACTGTGGCAGGATAATAGTGAAACCCTAGTGCGCAAGATTTGGAGGCTGGAGCGCAAGAGGGGGCTGAATCCGTACCCTAGCTTGGTGATGGATCCTCTACGGTGGCGACGGGGGCAAAGATTCCATCGATGGTGGCGATTCCGAGCGGCCGAGGAGTGCGGGGAGACAAGGGCGACGACCTGGGGTTCTTCTATGGCAGCATAGGGCTTGGGGCGCGACAGATTGAGGAATAAAATTTTAAAACGTCAGGACCAACGAATATATACCCTTCACTGTCGGTAACATCGATTCTAAATTTTCGGTGTCACCGAGTTTCTCAACTGTCAGCTGACAGGGAAACTCGGTGTAACTGACAATGTCGAATCAGTAGTACCAAGGCAAGAAATCTAGATCAACCCTAGGCATTCAGTGTGACTGAGATTTTGGTGTTGGTTCCACCGAGATGCACTTCGGAGGTTTTAGTGGTCGGTCGATACGGAACTCCGAGTGCTCCACACACAGAGGGATCAAGCACTTGTTCAAATTCTGTGCTGCAGCATGAATAGAGTATGAGGTGAGAAAGCATAGATAGCTAAAGGAGTGGTCCTAGTCATTCTTATATATCCAATTGGCAAAGGATAAATAAAAACCCAAATAGCAACACTTGGATATCCTTGAATGAGTAAATAAATGCACACCAACATGCTCACAAAATAAGATGTCAAATGAAATCATGGCAAACATGCACAAAAACTAGCATCTAACAAGCACTTTGGCGATGACAGAGTCATCTATATATGAGTACATTGACTTAGGAGCCAAGTAAGAATACTTGATCATAGGTCATACTCATAGTTTAAGCACAAGTGGGGTTACCACCTTCACATAAAGCATTTAATGTTGTCACATTCTTTTGAGATGCTTTAACTCAAGTCTTAGAGTAAAGATCCCCCTTGATGTGATATCCCCCATAAGTGGGATAAATTAACCTTGGGTATTGTCGAAAAAGACTTCATGATGGTGAGGTAGTGATGGATGCTCTAAGTTTATGAAGATCACCAAGAGTTGGGAGCATCCGTGTTGTTTCATTCCTCTTCTCACCTACATGGGTTAGTCCCAACACACAAGAGACAAACACAAGGATTTCTATGGACATGGAGTGTAAAGAATATGTGATGATGTCCATGGATTTGTTCATACCTTTTCCCTTGCTTACCTTTGAGGGAATGTGTGAATCCTTGAACTATTGCATAGAGTTGATGTTGATTGCAAATAGTCCTTGCCAAAAGTGAATTTGAGTGAAATTTATTGGCGGAGTCACCCGTCAAGAACTCTCTAGTTCTTCTTCTTGGGAACCCACATAAAGTTGATGGGGATCCTTTGTGTTGAAGTGGCACTTGTAGAAGTTGAGCTTGGTTGTTACTAAAGGAATTCTGGCAACACCTTCATCTTGACTATAGTCGGAGTTGGAGTGATAGCTTCTCTCAGAGTGGTTGTCGGAGTCGGATTCGGAAACCCATTCACAAACATGAGCTTGATGTTTCCTTCTTGAGTAGCTCTTGGTGAACTTGTCCTTCTTCTTTGAGTCCCTACTTCTCCTTGAGGGTCTTCGTTCATAACAGTCATCTCTACTCCTTCTCTCTCTTCAAGGTGACACGTCACTTGAGCTTCATCTTCTCGGTGACTGTTCTCTTTGTTTGTAAGGAGTCTGCACTCATTGGAGTAGTGTCTGGGCTTCCCACAATTGTAGCAGTTTCGATCACGACTTGACGAACGCTTCTATTCATGTCTTGAGTTGGAGCTATGATCTTTGCTTCTGTTTTTGTAGAACTTGTTGAATTTATTGACCATGAGGCTTATCTCTTCATTTGTGACAAGGTTGTCGCTTGAGGTAGTGGGTGCATCACTTATGGCTTTGTAAGCACCGCTAGACTTGTGGTGAAGCTCTTCCTTGTCTTTGAGTGTCATCTCATGAGAAACAATTCTACAATCATTTCCGTTGGTTTGAGATCTTTGTAGTTGGGCATCATTTGGATCAATGTGCAAACGGTGTCATATCGATCGTCCAAAGCTCGAAGTATCTTCTTGATGATGAATTTGTCTATCATTTCTTCGCTTCCTAAGCTGGCGATCTCATTAGTGATGAGAGCTAGCCTAGAGTGCATCTCAGCGACTCCTTCACCATCCTTCATCTTGAACTTGTCGAGTTGTCCTTGAACAACATCCAACTTGGATTCTCTCATGGACTCACTTCCTTCGTGCATATCAACCAAAGTATCCCAAATCTCTTTTGCTTGCTCAAGACGACTGATTTTGTTGAATTCTTCTAGGCACAGGCAGTTGAAGAGAATGTCACATGCTTGAGCATTGAGTTGCAACATCTTTAATTCATCCGCAGTCGCTTCACGATCGGGGTCCTTTCCTTCTGCAAAGAATTCACCTTGCAAGCCAACACGAACAACAACCCAAATGGTAGGATTATGACCAAGCAAATGCATTTTCATTTTGTGCTTCCAACTAGCAAAATTTGTGCCATCAAAGTACGGACCTCAACAGTGATAATTTCCCTCACTAGATGTCATACTTCTCCTAGGTTGTGAAACCAATGCAATGGAGACCAAAGCTCTCATACCACTTGTAGGATCAAAAGTAGGTCTCGAGGGGGGTGATTAGACTACTTGACCAAATGAAGATCTAATTTTTCCCAATTTTAATTCTTGGCAGATTTTAGCATTCATAGTATGTACATTACAACCTACACATCCATGTCTAAGAGTATTGCAGCAGAAATTAAAGACATTGCACATGTAAGTAAAGAGAGGGTAAGGAAAGCAAACATAATTGGTGACACGATGATTTTTCCCATGGTTCCGATAGGTGGTGCTATCGTACATCCATGTTCATGGAGTCTTCAACCCATGGAGGGTAACGACTGCGAGAGTCCATGGAGGGATCTACCCACGGAGGGTTCCATGAAGAAGCAACCTTGGCTATACCATGACGGCCTACGTCCACGGAGGACTGGCCTTACTCGGGGTAGATCTTCACGAAATAGACGATCTCCTTGCCCTTACAAACTTCTTGGTTCACTCCACAACACAAAGTAGGAGGCTCCCAAGATACACCTAACCAATCTTGGAGGCTCCACCCTCCAAAAGGTAATAGGATCGGCAATCACGATGAACTCCTTGCTCTTGTGCTTCAAGATGATAGACTCCTCAACACACAATCACTCTCTCATAGATATGGCTTCGTAGAGGAGATGGGATTGGTGGAAAGCAACTTGGGGAGGCTAGAAATCAAGATCCATATGGTTGGAGTGGAACATCTTGACCTCAACACAATGGTAGGTGGTTCTCTCTCAGAAAATTGATAGGATAGGTATGGAATAGTTCGGAGTGCTTCTTTGTGCTTCTCTTTTGAGTAGGTGGTGGTGAAGGGGTATATATAGGGATCCCCTAAAAATTAAACCGGTACACACAAAATTACCGACTCGGTGATACTGATGTGTAAATCTCGGTGGTATCGAAGTGACCAAAAGGTGGCAACTTTTCAATCTTTGAGGGACCGATATAGAAATCTCGGTTGCACCGATAAGGTGATCAACGGTCAGAATGCCCAATCTCGGTGATGCCGATTCAACGATCTCGGAGGGAACGAAATAGTGAACTTACGTAACAGAAAGTTGGCAGCCCAACTCGATTGCACCGAAAGTATATCGGTTGTACCCAAGGGTTAGGGTTTGGCTGAGTCTGTCTAGGGTTTGGAATCGGTGGCACCGAATTTGCAATGTTGGTTGCACCGATTTTGAATGTTTGGCTTAGTAGAGACTTTGGTGGGAGAGTTTGTGGGTGTCTTTGGCGACTATCACTTGTGCACGTATGATCATTTTGTTCACCAACAAAACTTTACCCCCTTTGAATAGTATTGGCTTTCCTATGGACTCAAAGTGATTTCTCACAAATATAGAATGTAGATTCCTCTTGCTTGAAGCTTTGCCAATCCATTTCCTTGCATCTTGGGGGTATTACACAATCTCTTTGCCAACCCATCATTGAACTTCTCCTGAAATATACTTGATGGAAACATTAGTTTGATGACATATATGTTGTTATAAATTACCAAAACCACCAAGGGAGCAAATGTGCTTTCAGCGGCAGACTAGGTAATTCGACTATAGTGCTTTATTTCTTTCACTTAGCCGTTGGGGCGTGAAAAGGACTAGAGGGAGCATACGATTAGCCACCGACTTGTTGTGATGTTCGGACAAACCGTGGTCGAAGTCGGTATCACAATGTGTGCACAAAGGGCAAGTTCCTCGTATAACATAGAATAACCGCTAACGAGGATTGACGTATAACACTTCCCGCTTGGGGTTCACGGACTGGATTGCACATACTATGACAGTCCGTTTACGGCTTTCTCCCCTAAGGTGCTTAACCAGACTATCCGGAAGCACAATCACAGGGGTGCTCCCTTTGCCCTTTTTGCTGAAAGAGCGGAACATAAAGGGGCAAGCACAGGAGCGGGGCAACCCAACTTATTGACCAAAGACATAGTTCGGAACCGATGCATATAAAACGAACGCCAAGACACCGAAATCATGATAGAGAGGGAGATTTGTGTTTGAACTCGAGCCCCAGTCTATTAGCCGGTTACCTCGCATCATGCCAAACAGATTCACGAGAAGAGGGAGAGAGGAGGAAAAATATGCGCCAAAAAATGGACATATGAGGCGAACTTGCGCCATGCAATTTTGCATTTTCTCAACAACTCTTATAACTCGGATTGCCGAAGCAACTGTTTACAGGTATGTAAAATAAATAAAAATATACAGGAGTTGTTGTACCAGGGGTCTTTGAAACTTGACATCCTCAATATGCCCCTTGCTAGTTGACTCCTTCTTTTAGATGCACCTTGATGGGTGTTAGTGTTCGGCGGACAGATTTTGCCAACAAAATCTTGAGAGGCCGCCGAATTGTAGGTGAGCTTTACGCCGTAGGTAGGCTCTTTTAGAAGCCCCTCCATTTTGTTCGAACACATTTTGATGGTAGAAGTTCGGACCAGCCGAAAACCCATCTTTATTTCCCCACCGCTATCCATGGAATCTTGAGTGCGGAGTTGTGCCTCCTTAGCACATACTTTGCTAGTCTTGAGGTTGCACGGTGAGGGGCGAGTCCCTATAGAGGGGAGGAGGACGAATCTGAATTTTCGGTCTGAAACCGAACTCGCTTCCCAGCCTTCTGTGCCTTTATGGCGAATGGCAGAACTTCTCGATCTTCTTTGTAGCTAAATTCGCCTGCTAGGGCCAATGCATGTTCCTCAGTTCTAAGA
Organism: Hordeum marinum; assembly: GCA_022496015.1. Lineage (NCBI taxonomy): Eukaryota > Viridiplantae > Streptophyta > Magnoliopsida > Poales > Poaceae > Hordeum > Hordeum marinum. Next base: position 423,010,430 of record CM039678.1, on the reverse strand, counting down.
GAGCGCTTTGTATTGCCGTTGACAGTAATGAGCTTGAGGCCCGACATCTTGAGCTTGAGGTATTCGCAATGTGGGACCGCATTGAAACGAGCGAACGTTGTCCGACCAAGCAACGCGTGATAGCCGCTGCGAAAGGGCACAATGTCAAAGATCAGGTCTTTGCTACGAAAGTTATCGGGCGAACCGAATATGACTTCCAGAGTTACGGAGCCCGTACATCGGGCTTCAACACCTGGGATCACTCCTTTGAAGGTAGTGCTACTGGGTTTGATCCTTGACACATCTATGCCCATCCTTTTCACCGTATCTGATTAAATCAGGTTAAGGCTACTTCCTCCGTCCATTAGGACTTTTGTGAGGTGGTACCCATCTATAATGGGGTCTAGGACGAGGGCTGCCGAACCCCCATCACGGATACTGGTCAGATGATCACGCCAATAAAAGGTGATTGGGTATGCCGACCATGAGTTGTACTTTGGGGCTACGGGTTCCACAACGTAGACCTCCCGAAGGGCACACTTCCTCTCCTTCTTTTGTATATGGGTGGCGTATATCATGTTCACCATTTTGACTTCGAGAGGGAATTTCTTCTGTCCGCCACCAATTGGACCCCGAGGCTCATCCTCGTCCTTGCTGCAAGAGCTTTTGCCTTGGTCCTCGGGTGGTATCTTGCCGGCCTGTTTAAACACCCAGCAGTTGCGGTGTGTGTGGTTGGCGGGCCTTTCCGAAGTCCCATGGATTTGGCAAGGACTTTCCATGATCTTCTCTAGCTGAGTGGGTCTGTCACGATTGCCTTTAGGAGGCTTCTTCCGCTGCCCAAGTAGGGATTTGCGGAATCTAGCATTTACAGCCATATCATCGGCATCGCTATTATTGTGTCGGCGCTTATTCTTAATGCGCTTAGGTTTTAAGTTGCCATACGGACTTCAGGTGCCGCGGGATCTTTGGAATTGTGGATGCGTCTTGCCAGCCAATTGTCTTCGCTCGTGAAAAGCAGGCCATGAGGGAGGTAAAGGCGGACATGGTCCGAGGTTTGTCCTAGCCTAGCTAGCGGGCCAGCCATTCACCCTGAATATTGTGCCAGAAGGAGCCTACAGCCTCAGCATCCGGACAGTTGACGATTTGGTTCTTCATAGTCAAGAACCGATTCCAGAATTGCCGAGCAGACTCGTCTGGCTTCTGTACGACATTGCTGAGATCAGAAGAGTCCGGCGGGCAGACATAGGTTCCCTAGAAGTTAGAGCGGAACGCATCTTTTAGGTCTTCCCAGCATCCAATGGAGTTTCAGGGAGGCTGTTTAACTAGTGCCGAGCTGGCCCCTTAATCTTAAGAGGGAGGTATTTGATGGCATGGAGATCGTCTCCTCGTGCCATGTGAATATGGAGGAGGAAATCCTCAATCCATACGGTTGGGTCAGTGATCCCATCATACAGTTCTATATTCAAGGGTTTAAAACCCTCGGGGAACTGATGCCGCATTACCTCATCTGTGAAGCACAGTGGGTGAGTGGCGCCTCTCACCCGTGCTATGGCGAGCCTGTATTCGACGTATGTATGGGGCCGGTTGCATTCCCGGACTCTGTTGTTTTGGTTGAACCATGGTCCATAAATGGATCTTGTGTGGCCTGCTCTCTAATCTAGGTCATCTCACAGGTCGAACCTGTCATTGGGCTCTAATTTTTCCTTACCCTGTCTTCGGGGCACTTCCGGTATATAACTGGTGTCGTGAGCCATCCTGTCCCGACCGCGAGGGGGCGGTTCAGCTTGTCGCACGGAGTACGGTTTGGAGACAGAGTATTAGCGAGTTCATCATCGAATTGCGGCAGCAGCCTTCTCCGAGGGTAGCTTTTGGGCTGGTTTGACAGACCGGTGACGTATGCTTCCTCGGTTGAGAGGAATTTCGTCCATCAATCATTGAGGTCATCCTGTTTGGCTTTGATTTGTCGTTCTTTAGCCTTTAGGCTGCGAGCCATTGCTATGCGATGTTGCCTGATTTCTTCCTGATCTTCAAGGTTATCAGGGATGTACAAGTCATCAGCTTCCGGTATATCTTCCTCCTTGATAGGGGGGAGGTAATCATCACCTTCGGAGTCGTTGACGTTATCGGGGTTGTTTTGGTCCTCAAGCCCTTCCAGACCCTCTAACGGGTGCTCGGGGATATGGGGATTGCCATGATAAGCGGGGGTATTACCGTCCCGGTTGTTGATAATAGCTTTTCTGCCCTTTTTGCTTTTGGACCGCTTATGTGATTTCCGGTGCCTTGATGGCGCATCGCCAGATTTGTCGCTGTCGTTGTGAGGCGTGTTGTCACCATTGGTGGTAGGAGTATGTACCATGTAGACGTCGTATGTAGAAGTGGCGGCCCTACACCCGGTGTTAACGGGGGTGGGAGCATGGTCTTCTTCATCCATGTATTCTAACATGTTAACGGGGGTGGGAGCATGGTCCAGCATGTTGGTTGAATCCTCGATAGTGGCTATAAAGTGGGTGGTGGGTGGGTCAAAAAATTTGTCCTGGCCCTCACCGTAACCGAACCGAACATAGATCGGGGCTGGATCTTCGGTGATCTTCATCGATGAGAATTGATCCAGGGCTCGTCGACTGCTGAGGGCCCAATCGGATCAAGTTGTTCGGAACTCGTGGAGTTAACCTCCAAGACGTCCAAGCATGGGAAGTGTTCGGCAAGAACACGTGTCCAGTCATATGGCTTAATGGCCGGACCGGGATGAGAGATCATCTCATCGCCATGGGTGACCCCATTGGCATGTCCGAAGAAGGGGCTCAAGGTTAAAGCCTCAGAGTCCTCAAAGGCTACAGACAAAGCTGCGAGCCCGATTAATGTCAAGTTACCCCGAGAGTCGACGGAGAACTCTAAGTTTCCAAATTTGACCTCTCAATCAGAGGCAAAGCTCTCAACGCGGCCTAGATGGCTAGCGGAATCAAAGTGCAGCACAACGCTGCCGAAGGCGAAGACCTGTCCGAGGACAAAAGGGTCCATGTTGCAGACCTCTTTGTTGATGACAAGGCGAGGCGTTGATTCCATTTTGCTCACAGAGGAACTCTGAATGAAAGCACCAATGTTGATGTCAGAGCCGATGGATCTCAGGTAGGGGGTTCCGAACTGTGAGACTAGAATCGATGGTAACAGGAGACCAAGGGGACACGGATTTACCTAGGTTTGGGCGCTCCTATGGAGGTAATACCCTACGTCCTGCTTGGTTGTATTGATGATATGGGGAGTTATAAAGTTGATCTAACTCGAGATCAAATAGCTAACCCTAGATGAGTTCTTCTCTCCCTATACCCTAAAACCCACCGGCTTATATAGATGTCGAGGATGCCTAGGGTTTACACAAGGTCGGTTACATGCAAAAGAGATAACATGCCTATTTACAACATCAAACGTGGGGCACAAGTTGTGCTTCTTGAATCTTCCATTATGGATACTGGGCCTTCAAATCTTTCCCGTGTTCAGTAAGTAGCCCATATAGTATGGCCCATAAACAATAGAGCGGCTATCCGAGGACACCCTAATCCAGGACTCCCTCACCTGGCTCGACGCGGGGCGCCGGGTGCGCACTCCTATGCATAGATGGCACTGGTGCCCGCGGCGGGTGTGGGGCCTACGGCGTGAGGGCTTGGCTTCCCTCCTGGTACCTCACTTGATGCACGGTGGTCCACCCTTCCGGGTAACGGTGTGACGCCGCCTTGGGCGCGCATCCCACGGGCATGCCTGCTCTTGTCGGCGTTCTGGGAATGGGGGAACCCAGACCTGCCTTCCTTCGGCCCAGGGCATGGCCCACTTCATCGACCAAATGCGGATAGGCGTGGCCTCGCTTAAGACAAGGCCCTCGCGAGGGCCCTAGGCTCGCAAGGAGGAACAACGTCAGGACCGACAAGGGAGAGGCCTCCTCAGGCCCCCTCCAGAGTGGCGGAGATCTCCATGCAAGGCCGGGCCTCGAGAGTGAAGGGTGACACAAGGAAGGACAGGCGAGCGCTAGCGTGCCAGGCGACGCAGTTTCCCCTTTGGTGCAAAGGGAGCAGGACATACGCGGGTTCCCAAAGCACCCCAAAGGTTTCCATTCCTGTGCAACAAGACCGCAACCACCCGCCCCATAGGGTGGATGTCATCGCTGAGCCCATCCCTATGTCATCGACTGCTACTTTGCAGGCGAAGACCGCCTTTGGTCAGGGCGAGCATGTACTCCTATCCCCCTTCAAAATTGGTCATTGTGGGATCCCTTCCCGCCATTGCGATAAGGGAAGAGGACCCGAGCCACCGCTATATATAGAGGGTAGCCTGCACCGTAGAGAGGGATCTGAATCCATTCCACCACTCGTCCATCACCACGTTGTAGAGGGCCACAAGCACCTCGAAGGGAGCCCTCATGAGGCCCTAAAACACTATACTAGTTCATCTACACCACCTCCCCGAGAGGCAATCCACCAAAGCAGGAGTAGGGTATTACGCTTCGCACCGGCCCGAACCTGGGTAAATTGTCATGTTCATCCTCTTCCTCGTCATCGTGCGAGTTCCTTGCTGTGTTCATCGAGTAGCGAGCTAGGTTGGGCGAGGCTGCAGGGGATCTTCGCACACGCCCCTGTGTTCGAATCTTACGGGTTTTGCGGAGCCCAAAATCCAACATTTGGCGCGCCAGGTAGGGGGCGTGTCAGAATCTTCCTTGGTCCTCGCCTTACCTTCGTTTGTTGCACTCATGACCAAAGGACGTCGAGCCCGTGCGGAGCGGCGAGCCGCCCGCATGGCGCGGCCAGCGCCGGGGGGGGCAAGGTGCCCAGTGGCGCTCCGCCACGCCGTCGGCGGGCGTCGCCACCGGCCAGACTCCCGATGGGCGCTAGGGACTGTCTCCTTCACCAACCGCACGACACGCCCCCGTTGCCCCGGCCCTCCCCCACGCTTGGGCCGTGCCGTCGCTTTTCCGAGTCTGCCAAGACCCAACACATAGACATGTCACGCACGAGCTACAGTGTCAACAGAGCACCCACGACCGCCGCACTGACGAGGACAGGCGCGCCTCTCGGCGTGACACCGCCGCCAACGAAGCCCAGGTGCACCTCAGTGGGGCTCGCGCCTATGGACTCGCACGGGCGGAGGATCCGGTGCTTGGACCACACGGGCACGCTTGGGACGTCCATGGCAGCCCTCGCTTGCCAGGGACCTGGCTCGAGCCGCCAGGGGCACCCGTGTCGGTCACACGAGAGGGGCGCCGCCTCGTGCCTCTCGGCGTGCTAAGCGGGGCCAGAGGGGAGGATTGGAGGTTCAACTATGCCGACGCCCTGGGGCTCATGCAACTCAACAACAACCATGTTGTCGCACGCCCAGGAGGCAAAGGGTAGAACACGCGCCCTCATCTCTTGGGCACGCGACGCCCGCTTGGAGACGGAGGGTGGAACATATGCCCATGTCTTCGGGTCGGGTTTCGTTCGATCACCAGTGAGCGATCATGTACTCGCCCATGTCACTAGGCCCGGCTCACCTGATTTGGGGGCAGGGCCCCAAGTACCAGCACGGGAACCTCGGGGGCCTCAGCGAGGCATGCTGGGGCACTGCCCGGGAGACCCAGGGCCTTTCTTTGGGGCAGACCTTCCATTCGGAGGGCGCGAGGGGCTCCCCCTATGCTCAAGGGACCGCCCAGAGCAGACCCCACTTCACCGCAACGAGACCGGGGGCTAGGAGTGGGCTTCGTGCCCATGAGTCATGGAGCTCCCTTTACACCCTCGGTACCTACACCGACCCGTGACACTCTCACATAATAATGAGCGGGCTGTATACACCCCGAGCCCCCCAAGGACGCAGAGGGGTTCCTCGCATGCAATGTGGCAGCCACAGCCCAGAGCTGGCGGAGAAGACAACACTGCCCATCAGTGGCTATGCCCATGCAATGTGGATGCCCTACGCTCAGTGTGGGGGGAAGACGAAGGCAAAGACCACCCTAAAAAAGCCGAACGCAACCATTTTCTTGATCTTTTTTGTATTCCAAGTTGCAACCTTCAATGCTCCTTTTTTTGTGCTTAAACCAGTCGGAAGTTCGAGGATTTCGTAACTCTATGTTTTAAAAGAAAAGAAGGTTGGGGTCTTTTTACTCTTTGGTTCTTTTGTTTTACCGATCTTGAGTTCTTTCTTTCCAGATTGGCGTTTTGCAAGGATTCAAACACTCCGGCCCACCCTAGGGCTCCACGGGGCTGGGTAACGAGGCTTTGACGCCTCAAGGGCACGAGCTTCTTAAACATCGGCTCCCACTCAGGGGGCTCCGGCTGTAGCACGACACCGGAACATGGAGTCTCGGGAGGCCCCAGAGCCTCCTGAGGCGGCACCCGGAGGAACGGAATGGGGGATCGCTCGAGCATCAAAGGGGGCTCCTGAGCAGCACACCTCAGGAGCCTTACCGGTCATAAGGCCACTCGAACCCATGATGTCGTCCTTGGTTTCCGGTCGGCATCAGGAGTGTCAGGGCCTCTCCCCGTGAAGTGCGTCCTCGGTTTCCGGTCGTACCTAACAGTGGTGGGGAAATGCGCAGGACTCGGACCTGCCGACATAGAGCAGTTTGAGCGTCAAAGGGGGCTCCTGAGCAACACGCCTCAGGAGCCTTACCGGTGATATAGCCACTCGCCCCCTTGATCTCGTCCTTGGTGATCTGGTTGGCATCAACAATGGTGGGGCCTGACCCATAGCTACGTCCTTGGTTATCCGGTCGTACGCAACGATGGTCGGAAAATGTGTGGGACTAGGACCTGCAGACGCAGAGTGCCGAAAGGGCCCCCAAACCATCCTACAATCAAGGAGGAAGCATCCCAGACGGAACCATGGGTTATCCAGATGGCCGGTCACGCCGAGCTGCGCTAGCAAGAACGTCATCACCCCGTAAGCACAACAACCGGATCGGCAGCAACCCCGGATCGAAGGAAGCGCGACACTACACACCTCGTCATCAGGGAACACATTTAAGGGTATTTCCGAAATACATCAAGTTTGCCACTAGGCCACATGCATAACCCTGTCAGGAACACAAGAAGGCTACTCAAGGGAAGCACACCATCGCCAAAACTCTCATTGCTGCCACCCGGCAACGGCCTCGCCCATCCCTGCTCAAGCACGTCCCTCCGCTTCATCATAAGAAAGCTCCGCCACCAAGTCGTCCACATGGTCCTTGACTCGATCGGCGAGGGTAGCACGAGTCACCTCCGGCACGGGACCAAGCACCACCTTAAAATTGAAGTGTGGGTCGAGGCGAAGGAGGTGGCTGAAGATGTTTGAGGCCGCCCACTCGAGGACGTCACGACGCTTCTCCTCCACGAGCATGTGGATCTTCTCCACACCGCTCTCAAGGAAATCCACGACCCTGGAAAAGAAGCCCAGATACCCGGCATCGTCCGGAACCAAGGGGCTCGAGACGCTCGCGGCACAGATGTCGTCCAAGGCCTGCCTGGCCCTCCTCTCGAGGGATTGGAACATTAGGGGGAGCATGTGCTAGAGGCAGCGGACATGGTTCGCCTCATCCGAAGTCTTCTTCGCCAGGGAGGTCACGTCGCTGGCAGAAACGGGACTCCTGGAGCTTCAGCTTCGTGTGATAATCCTAGAACGCCAAGCCTCTGCCACCCTGTTGTCGACCTCCTCTTGTAACCTCGCCTCGCGGGAGGGAAGGGACTTCTCGGCAAACAACGCCTGGCGCTCCCTCACCTCCAGCCTCTCCTGCTCCAAGCTCTGCTCTAGCGCTTCCAGCACCAATGAGTCCACAGGCGCGCAGGGGCTCGCGCTGACGGGGAGGGGCTCGCGTGACGAGCCCTCAAGTGTGGCCCTCCGCATCTGGATCTCCTTCTCAAGGTCAGCGTTTAAGGCCTAAAGCTCCCTGGCGCGTTCCTTGGAGGCCTTGCACCGACAGTCGGCCTCCTGAGCCTCAGGAAGCGCGCGTTCGCGGACTTCCACCACCGCGGAAAGGGACTCCTCGGCCATCGAGCGAACGCATTCGCGCTGTAGGCAGCCAAAGTTCACGATGACCTCAAGCTGGTGCCATCCCTGCACGAGGCGCTGGCGCTATGCCTCCAATCGAGCATCATTGTTGGCGAGCCCGACCCCCGGGCACCTTAACGCATCCGCCATGGTGTGGAGCAAATCGCACGGCGCAGCACCCCGGCCGTTGACAGGATCGAGAGACCAACCAGAGCTCTCACCTTCCCCAGGGCGAACGGGGGAGGTGCGCGAAGAGCCTCCCAGCCCAAATATATGCTCACGGGCTGGGGGCTCCTGTATAGGCACTCCAAAAGAAGGATGCACCCCCTCGGGCCCCACGTCACCAAGCAAAGGGGGCCCAGGGACGCCGTGTGGTGAGACTCCAAGGAAGGCCACTAGCGAGAGAAGCGGCGCCATTCTAGGGAGCCGGAGGCCATGGACGAGGAGGACCACAGGGGTCTCACGCGCGGGGCCACAAGAAGGCCGAACAGGCCCGTGTAAGAGCGCCCCGGTGGGCTGGGCCCCGCGGACTGCGGAAGAGGAGATCGTGTGGAGCTCGGCGGCTGCAGACGCGGACGGCACCGACCCGTCCTTGCTATCGCCTGCAGGGAGCCTACGAAACAGAAGCATAGGAGAAGACGTCGAAGAAGGAGGCTGAGGAGGGTGAAGGCACTTACTCGTCTATGGCGATCCACTTCCTCTTCACCGGTGCCCACGGCGTCGAGGAGCGGTTGCCCCTAGGCGCTTTCCTCTTTCGGCCGGCCCGAGGGCCCAGGGATGATGAACTAACGACCGAAGACGGATGCTCAGCGACGGAGACGGCGACCTTCACCATCAGTTGGGCGTCGCCCACGACCTTGGCCCAATCTGAGGCGAGAGCGGGAGAAATGGGCGGCAAGGGGCACCCTGCCCCGGTCAAGGGGAGGGCAGCATCCCCCGAGTTCTCGGAGCATGAGGCCCCTAGGAAAGAAACATCCTCAGGGCACGCCCCTCCGGAGGAAGGAACCCCCACTTGTCATTGCGCGACATCTCCGGGACGAGAGCTTCCCGGCCCTTGTAGTTATATAGGGGGAGACCGTCCGGGGAAGCTCGTCCGGTTCACTGCCAGTAAGGCGGCGGAGAAGCTCGCGTAGGACGTCAGGAGAAAGAGATGGGACCTGGATCCTCATTGGGTCACGTGGACCCGCGAACGCCCGCAACGGACTAGAGTGGAGCTGAAGGGGAGAAATTCATCGGCATGTAAACTCCCGAACCGCCATTGCCATAGTTACGCCCGCCCGCTTTAGTCTTGCCAGCCTGGCTAGGACCTGTGCGAGCCCTAGATCAGCAAGCTCCTCATGTCTCCACCCACAATTCGGTGTCGCGAGGGCCAGTGGGAGCTGCTACAAGGCTTCGGCCCCGACGGCATTGACATACACTTATTGTTGCCGGAACCCTTCAGCTTCCGGGGAAAGTTCGGCATCGAGGGCTCCCCGGGCTGATGCATCTGCTGCCCTCAAGGACACACACCAGGAACACTGTACCCCCAAAGCCAACTCAAGAGAGAAGAACTGGCGTAACAAGGCCACGTAGGGGAAGACACCAATAAAGGCCTCACACAGGAAGGCGAAGGTCGAAAGGAGGATGAGGGATACAGGGTCAAGGTCAACACGTGGATCTAGTGATGTGAGAGCACAGCAGAAAGGAAGCTTGAGAATGGTGGTAGTACGCCTGACGGAAGGGCGGGATATGAAGGGGGACACCGGTGGCCACCAGCTTGCCCCGAAGCTGCAAACCCAGCTAGATCTTGGTGCCCCCCCCCACTGATTGGAGTCGGTGGCGACCACCAACTGAACCTTCTCCAACCCCTCCAAGTTCACCACCGACGACTGCACTAGCGTGGTCTTAAGCGTCGGTGCGGTCGTTAGACCCCTCAAGCCTCCGCCTTTCCCCTTCTTCGGAGACATGACAAAAAGGTGGGGAAGGCAACGCGGCGCGCACACAGGGACTCGATGGAAGGGCGAGAGCCGCGCAAGGAAGGAGAATGGACGGCGGAATCAACTGGAGATTAGGGCGGTCTGGTGGCGTATGCCGAATGGCTCGACAAACTTGGTAATGGCCAGTTCAGTATAGAGGAGAATTGGCGGTGTTTCCTCGGATTGCCGCATATAAAGCCTGGCCCATAGGCATCTGGGGCCCGTGGCGCTTAGGGCCGACCACCAGGCTTCGCCCGTAAGCTAGCTCGAGTGCGCCTTGGGCCCGGGGTCTACTGTTGGCATTCTGGGAATGGGAATACCCAGACCTGCTTGCCTGCGGCCAGTAGCTATCCAGGGTGGGGGTACCAAACATGGCCAGGCGTGGCCTCACTCAAGACAAGGCCCTCGCGAGGGCCCTAGGCTCGCGAGGAGGAACAACGTCAGGACCGACAAGGGAGGGGCCTCCGTAGGCCCCCTCCGGAGCGGTGGAGATCTCCATGCAAGGTCGGGCCTCGAAAGTCAAGGGTGACACAAGGAAGGACAAGCGGGCGCCAGCGTGCGAGGCGGCGCAGTTTCCCCTTTGGTGCAAAGGGAGCAGGGACGTACGCGGGTTCTCAAAGAACCCCCAAAGGTTTCCATTCCGGTGCAACAAGATTGCAACCACCTACCCCGCAGGGCGGATGTCATCGCTGAGCCCATACCTCCACCCTCGGCAGCTACTTTGCAGGAGAAGACCTCCTTTGGGTAGGGCGAACACGTACTCTTGCCCCCCTTCAAAATTGGCCTTTGTGGGATCCCTTCCCGCCATTGCGATAAGGGAAGAGGACCCGAGCCGCCGCTATATATAGAGGGTAGGCTGCAATGTAGAGAGGGATTTGAATCCATTCCACCACTCGTCCATCACCAAATCGCAGAGGGCCACTAGCATCTCGAAGGGAGCCCTCATGAGGCCCTAAAACACTATACTAGTTCATCTACACCACCTCCCCAAGAGGCAATCCACCAAAGCAGGAGTAGGGTATTACGCTTCACTACGGCCCAAACCTAGGTAAACTATTGTGTCCATCCTCTTCCTCATCATCGTGCGAGTTCCTTGTTGTGTTCATTGAGTAGCAAGCTAGGTTGGGCGAGGCTGCAGGGGATCTTCGCACACGCCCCTGTGTTCAAATATTAAGGGTTTTGCGAAGCCCAAAATCCGACAGCGCCGAGCATCTACCCGAAGTTGGTCGCCTCCCGTGTTGCCTTAAGGTTGGTCATGCCCGTTTTGGCGAGGGTGACCACAACGGTCATCCCCCGCATCCCTGCCATGGTCTCCTCCATGCACGGCGGCACGAGTTTCTCGGTCCCTGCGCCGGTTGGCGTGCTCATGCCGAGGGGGCGCGAGCGGGTGGGGTCCTCCAGGTTATGGGTTTGTGCGTCGTGGCGAGCGCACGACATCCCATGACCTCCCTCAGGCACGCCGCTGCTAGGGCCGGGTGGCGGCCCGAAGCCGGTCACCGGTACCCTGAGGACAATGAGTACGGCACCAGGCGGACCCTGCTCATGCTCCTCGGGTTGGGGTCCATGTGAGTTGATGCACGAGTGTAGTGGCAGTCCACTGGTCGAGGCTTCTTCTCTTTGAATCAGGGGCCATAGAGGGAAGTAAGAAGCCAGGGCCCTCCTTGCGACAGCGACCATCTCGGTAATGTGATCTACCCATGCATCGTAGCCCCCTTCCATCAGGCGATGGCGAAGGAGCTAGCTTGCCATGAGCAATGTGTCATGCGTGTTCGGGTCCCCCACGTGTATAGGTGACGTGGGACGCGCGGCAAAGCGGCTGCTCGGGCGCTACTACAGGCGCGGGGGCCCTTGCTGCACGCGGGTGGTATGAGCGGCGGTGGTGATGGCGACGACGCTGGTGGCCTAGTAATGGCCGCCCAACACGGAGCCCCCGAGGCATGCGTGCCCGGAGCTGGCCATGGCGTCAGTGAAGCAGGAGCAGAAGGAGGCCGACCACAGGCGAAGCAAAAGTCGACGGGGATGAAGGACGTCAGCGCACCCCTACCTGGCGCGCCAAATGTCAGAATCGGGGCTCCACAAAACCCAACACGGTTCGAACACTAGGGTGCACTTGTTCCTCGGTCCCGATCTACCTCTCAACTTTGCAGCGGTTCCCCGACGGTTCTCACAATGGAAACAAACAAACGCCCATGGTTTTACCCACGTTCAGGCTACCTTACGGTGTAAAACCCTACTCTTGCTTTGTGGTGGATTGGCCTCACGAGGAGGCTAAGGATGAACTAGTACAATGGTGGAGTGGCATCATGAGGGCTCTTGGCAGTGATGAACTAACTCTCCGCCTCTCTCTACGATGGGAGCTGGTGGCTATTTATAGAGGCCTCGGTCCTCTTCCCTTATTGCACAGGCGGGAAGGGATCCATGATGGCCAAATTTGAAATGGAAAAGGAGGTACATCTTATCCTAACTAAAGGTGTTCTTCGCCTGCAAAGCTTTGGGGTGTGACGCGGTGGTGGGCTCGGTGATGACATTCGTCCTGCCGAGCTCGTGGTCTTGGCCCTATTGTACTGGGAAGGAAACCTTTGGCTGGTTTCTTGGCAACCCGTGTATGCCCTTGTATTCGTCGCACGAATGAGGAAATTGTCCTCCCTCTGCGCCCGCTGGTGCCCGCCTGGCTTTGCCGTCAGAACCCATGTCACCCCGGCCTCGGGAGGCAGGGCACTTGCATACGGATCTCCTCTCCTCGGGAGGCAGTTTGGGGGAATGCCACCCTCTGGAGGTCTTAACGTTGTTCTCCTCGCGAGGCAGCGGCTCCCGTGTGGGCCTTCTCATGAGGGGCTTCGTGCTGGGCCGTACCGAGCCTTTGAGGTGGGCCACACGCTAGAACGCAAGAAGGTCTGGGTACCCTCGGTCCCAGGATGCCAACAATATTGTTGCCACTAAGGATAAAACGATGGGGTTAACTCATATTGATTGAGTTTTCTTTGTCTACATCATTTCATCGTTCTCTAGGCATTATTCTGTTTGTCATGAACTTAATACTTAGATAGGCAAGCATAGAAGCGCTCTCGACATCGAGTAATAGTAGTAGGTCCAGGAAGGAATTGGCCTATTTTCTTATGGACATGATACCTATATACACATGGTCATTTGCGTGAATAAATATTGCATAACTATGCGCTTTTCTATCGATTGCCCAATAGTAATTTGTTTACCCACCGTATGCCTACATCATGAGAGATGCCATTAGGGAAACTACGGGCCCTGGGTCTATCCACTTATATATTTACAAAAATATTATTTACCATGCTATTCTTATTTACTTTTTTAAATTTTTTTCAATTTACAATGAACTACTATCATCTACACGCTTACTTTGCTTGAAAGTAATGAGACCAAGGGGATTGACAACCCTCTTGCCCGCATTGGATGCAAGTGTTTGCTTCTTTGTGTGCAATCTCTTAAGACGGGGGTGATAACCCCAAAGTATAGGCGATCGCAATAGTTTTCGAGGGTAGAGTATTCAACCCAAATTTATTGATTCGACACAAGGGGAGCCAAAGAATATTCTCGAGTATTAGCAGTTGAGCTGTCAATTTAGCCACACCTAAAAAACTTAATATCCGCAACAAAGTATTTAGTAGCAAAGTAGTATGGAAGTTATGGTAATGGTGGCAAAAGTGACAGTTACAGTTTTGTAGTGATTGTAACAGTGGCAACGGAAAAGTAACTTAGCAAAGATCAATATGTAAAAAGCTCGTAGGCAATGGATCAGTGATGGATAATTATGTCGGATGACATTCATGATGCAACAGTTATAACATAGGGTGACACAGAACTAGCTCCAATTCATCAATGTAATGTAGGCATGTATTCCATATATGGTCATACGTGCTTACGAAAAAGAACTTGCATGACATCTTTGTCCTACCCTCCCGTGGCAGCGGGGTCCTATTGGAAACTAAGGGATATTAAGGCATCCTTTTAATAGAGAATCGGACCAAAGCATTAGCACTTAGTGAATACATGAACTCCTCAAACTACGGTAATCATCGGAAAGAATCCTAGTTATTGTCACCCTGGGGGATGTGGATCATAACTCGAAATAGGTGTCTACAACTTGCAAGATAGGATCAAGAACACATATATATTCATGAAAACATAATAGGTTCAGATCTGAAATCACGTCACTCGGGCCCTAGTGACAAGCATTAAGCATAGCAAAGTCATAGCAACATCAATCTCAGAACATAGTGGATAGTAGGGATCAAACCCTAACAAAACTAACTCGATTACATGGTAAATTTCATCCAACCCATCACCGTCTAGCAAGCCTACGATGGAATTACTCACGAACTGTGATAGCCTGGCATATTAGGGATGATAGACTACTCATATCAATAAGGAATTCCTTCTTTTCCAGGAGCACATTCAAACAGAACTCCCAGGTTAAGCGTGCTTGGCTTGGAGTAGTTCTAGGATGGGTGACCGACCGGAAAGTTGGTCCCGGGTGCGCATGAGTGAGGACAAAGTGTGCATAAAAGACTAGTATTGATCTGTGAGGCCAGTCTAGATCCCTCCAGGAGTAACGACTACCGGCGAGTGTGTCCGGGGCGTTACACGAACGGTGGAGAGCATCATGGAATTGGTGATGAAGGATGGTTGGTGATGACGATGGCGTCGATTTCCCCTCTCCGGAGCCCAAAACGGACTCCAGATCTGACCTCCCGAGGAAGAACAGGAGGTGGCGGCGGCTCCATATCATGAAACGCGATGAACTCTTCTCTCTGATTTTTTTCCTTCGCGGATGTGAATATATGGAGTTGTAATTGAGGTCGGTGGATCTCCAGGGGGCACACAAGCCCGCTAGTCGCGGGCAGGGGTGTGGTCGTGACCCTAGCTTGTGGACAATGGGTGGCCTTTCTCCGGTTGATTCTTTTGCCAGTATTTTTTATTAATTCCAAAAATGATCTCCATAAATTTTCAGGTCAATCCGAGAACTTTTATTTCCCCACAAAAATAACACCAAGGCAATTCTGCTGAAAACAACGTCAGTCCGAGTTAGTTCCATTCAAATCATGCAAATTAGAGTCCAAAACAAGGGCAAAAAGGTTTGGAAAAGTGGATAGATGGAGACGTATCAGGGGGTTGCGTGCTACTCCTATTGGTTTGATAAACCTTGGTTCTCTACTAAGGGGAATACTTATCTATATTGTGTTGCATCACCCGCTCCTCTTCGCGGAAAACCCAACATAGATCACAAGTATCACCTCATCGAGGTGCAGAAGGCAAGAAAGAACAAGAAGGAAGGCTCTAGCTCCGAGGCAGAGCGCCCATGGAACACCGAGCTACTTCGCCCGTTTATAAGTTAAAGCAAGTGTATGTATGTATCGCAACATATTGTGTTAATCAATGAAGCAGGCGGCATCCCGAGCAGGTCTTGGAGAATGCCTCTCGACCACACTACTTGCATTTTTCTTCTTCAACTACTGTCTACCCCCGTACCGACACATCCATGCCGGGACTAGCCGAGCCAACCACACCTACCCAACCAGAGCCGGCCCAGTACAATGTCCTCGCTCCCATGGCCCAACCCTTGACCCGGCTACAGACCGCAACCAGGCTATCCAACCCACGGGGCACAAGCCAAAGGAGCGGGCGAGATAGGAAAAATGGTTAAGGAAAAGGCCTGGTCCGCCCGAGCTACGCTTGTCTATCCCAATCTAAGTTTGCAAGAGTCCAAAGTACCATGTCCTCGCCCCCGCGACACACTCCTCGACCTAACCAGATTTCATTAGATCAAATACACCCCTAGTGGGTGGAACTGCATGCTAACAAGAAAAATCAGCGCAAAGGAAAGAAATATCAACAGGTAAGGAAAAAGGACTCCTAAGCATCACACGTGTCGGTAGCCGGCCCCACATAATTGCTTGCCAAGGACTCCAGCTCTCCAGTCGGCACGGCTGTCGCGCCAACGTCCATGTTTGCAGCCGGTGGATCCTCGGCGTCACTCTCCGTGCTGGAGTCGGTCTCTTCGGTTTGTTTATTAAGAGGAATGCCGAAGGAATCCTCCAGAACGGGCTCGCCGTCTTTGACCAAGCTCGGGGATGTACTCCCCGAGAGTAGTATACGAGGCCAGCTCGCTCGCCCGGAACACAAGGGTGTCCCCACGCACGACTAGGTTCGTGACCTAGGTGGAGCTCATGGTGGCCAACTAGTTCAGGTTGATGCCCGGATACCAAGATAGGGCAAACTTCACGGCCATCCCCGTGTCGGCCGGGCCACGGAAGCCTTTCAAGCCTCGATCCGCTCCGCCCCGTGCTCGAGCCAGAGGTCCACACGACCGGATGGCACCGCCTCCACCTAGCCTGGCCATTGCACCTTGATGACTCCCTCAGTGGCTACGTGTAGCCGCCCAAAGAAGGTCTCAAGGTATAGTAGCTAGTTCTCAGCGACAAGGATGATCTATTCGAGCTACCAACCATCGTGTTCTCCGATCTCCCGCCCCTATTGCCGTAAGTACTCCCGATGCTCCTGCATGGGCCATCTGGCCCTCCTCTGCATCTCAGGTAAGTGGTCTGAAAGGGGAGGAATCACGCAAGTAAGAACAAGACCCCATGTCGGCCGGTCAGACGCGACAAAAACCCAAGCTAAAAGCTGACGGACAGTGGAGTAAAGGCACTTATGCAGGAAGGCGTCGTCGATCTCCATGCTGAACTTTTGCCCCAGCGCCCCTATCATCCTCCATCGCCTTGTTCGCTTTAGCATGACTCGCCGCCTCCTTCTTCAACTCCTCGCCGAGCCGGTCCACCTCAGTCCAGAGATCAACCACCCGTTGGCTCACCTCGGTCGAGCTCTACTCGGTGGCCTCTTTTGCTGCCGTCTCCTTATGAAGGAAGGTGGTGAGATGCTCCATGGTTAACTAGTTGTTGACCACCAGGTGGCCCAGTCGGTCCGCCTCCTTTGTCAACTTCTCAAGATCTTGGGCCACCCGATCACTCTCCAAGGTGAGCTCATTCCACTTCAGACAGGCCTGGTCCAAGTTGGCGGCGGCAGCTGCAAGAAGACACAACAAAGTGTTAGGACAACATTGCAAGAAGATCCAGGCCATCTACCATGCAGCTGGCCCGGATCTTGGGGACTAAACCAAGTGGGTGCGCTGGCGTGCCTCCACTAAAAAGATGTACCTTATGCCTTCTTCAACTCCTCCTATTCTTGGTACCAAGCGTTCTTGTTGACCATGTACATCCTCACGGCCTCGTTGAAGAGCACCTAGCGCTTGGCATTCTCCGCCTACACAAAAATTGCAATCAAGATAAGGATTCACAAAAAGATCCGGTCTGGCTACCACGCAGCCGCACAGCCGGCTCGAATCTCAGGGACTACACCACCGGAAGAACAAAAGAAAAAGCTAGGCAGCAGTTCAACGGAAAGACTAACCTCGAGGGCCTCTCCCACCCACTTGAAGTCACTCACCGTCGTCGCGACAAACTTGGCGATCCCAACGCGGTAGCTGGCCATGACTAGGAGTGGCCCGGTGGGCACAAGGGTCTACTCACCGGCTGGCTCACTTGGCTCGGCCAAGGCCGGGTGGCGGGACAGCTTCACTGTGTCCTTCTAGACATGGCGCATAGACTGTCCGGGCCAACCCGACTCGCTGTCGGAGGACCCTAACACGACGGGACCTGCCGGGGCGCCCATGGTGATAATGAGGGCTGGAGAGTCCCTAGGTTGTGGCGAGGCCATTTACGACTGACGGGTCTCGACATCCATGGCGGACGCTCCGCCCCTCCAGGCGCTGCCTCCTGCTCCGTGGCAGGCTCGATCACGACCTGCTCGGTCACGAACAGCCCTGGAGCCTGCTCGAGCTCGGCCGGTTGGGGGGGCTTGCGCAGTCACGACAGGCTTGGGAGCCTGCTCCATGGCCGGCTCCGGGTCCCTTTCCTGGGCCGGCTCCAGTTCCTCCTCCACGCTCCGGCCCGGATCATGTCTCTTCTTGGAGCGACGCTAGGCAAGCAGCTCCGCGGTCCCTGTCGCACTCTTTGCCACATCCCACGCGGCCTTTACTGCGGTGAGGCATGTCTTCTCCTCCCACACCGTGGCGGCATGTTCTTGGGCAAGCAGCGCAACCTATTCCATAGGCACGATGGTTGTCCCCATGGTGGGCAGATCGATGGCTTCGCTAGAATGAAAAGGTTGAGTTCAAGTAAAAAGGAGCAAAAAGGGAGAAGAATCCCAAACGCAAGCAAAAGATAGGCTTACCCCTTAGATGTGGGGATCTGGTGGCTACCCCGGGACGACGGCCGCATGCTTGACGGAATGTCAGCCGAGCGCGTCTTCTTCTGAACCAACTGCACCACGGACGGCTGCTCTGTCACCGGCTCTTCTCCCGCCAAGCCATATTCATCATGTGGCGGCAAGCCGGCTGCCCCCTGACCGGCAACCGTCCAGCTGGCCACTCCACTATCCCTTGGCGCGGCTCGCTCCTTGCTATGGTGGACGATGTGTCCATAATTCGGACATCATCATCATGAGGCCAGTCCCTAATGGTGGGTTCGTGGTGGGACTCACTAGCCGTCATGGTCCCGATGGCTTTGATGTCGCCGAGCCCCTCAGCTGGCCAGGTGCCCTAGGCGGAGTCGGCCTCTTCATCAGTGGTCTCCTCCAGCTCGAGGTCCACCACGTCAGATTCCGCATAGTCTGCGGTGAAGATTTGGGTGTGCGGCCCGTCTAGAGCCATCTAGCGCACAAACCGTTGCAGCCGAGCCAACGCGGCACATAATTACAAGATGAAAGCAAAGAGACAAAGATAAAGATTCCAATGAAATGTACCACCGGCGCAGGGTCGAGCCGGTTATACGGCATCTTGTCGTAGTGCCATGTGTCTGGGTCCAACTTGAAGTTGGTAATGAGATTTACCCAGGAGGCTTTTTGAGCAAGTGTTAGCTCGAAGGTAGACAGATGGCAGGGGACCCGATGACCCCCCATATTGTACATCCCGTGCGGCCGCTCCTACAACAGCGGCACCCGCCCGTTGATGAAGGCCTGCACCAGATCCGCACCGACTAGCCCTTCGGTGCTCCTCATCTCCTACAGTCATGCGAGGATCCAAGTGAGCTCCTCGCTCTCTGTGTTCATCGTCCAATTCATGTCAGCTGGGGGCACGTTGACAAAGTTCAACAGCTAGATGTATTCATTGGTCGGGTCGACGTTCTTCACATAGAAGAATGACCGCTACCACACCTTCACTGAATGGATGAGCGTGAGGTGGTTTTCGGGGCGGACGTACACCACCGCCGCCCAGCAAGCTTATGACACGTTGCCCTTCTTCTGACCCTTAAAGTAAAAGAGCTTACTCCACCGCTCGGGGTAGGGTAGGAGGCTGAGGAAGGCTTCATAGAACGTCACGAATCCGGCAATCTAAAGGATGGAGTTGGGTACCACGTGATGTGGTTAGAGGTCAAAGGTCTCGAGATAGAGTTTAAAGAACCTGTTCGTCGGGAGGCCAAAGCCCTGCGTGAAGTGGGACACGGCTCTGGCTGTAGCGCCAGCTCGTCGTCGGGATCTTATGAGGACGACAGAGGCCTGGATATTGGTTGCTACATATTCCACGAAGATGTTTATCGGTTGAACCTCTATGTCAAGGATTTAGTTAATCCCGTATGCAGTTCCCTTTGTTCTTCGATATGTTACTTGCCCGAGATTCGATCATAGGTATCACTATACCTAGTTCCATCTCGTTACCGACAAGTCTCTTTACTCATTCCGTAATACAAGATCTCGTGGCTAAATCTTTAGTCACTTTACTTGCAAGGCTCATTGTGATGTTGTATTACCGAGCGGGCCCTGAGATACCTCTCCGTCACACAGAGTAACAAATCCCAGTCTTGATCCATTCCAACTCAATAGACACCCTCGGAGATACCTGTAGAGCACCTTTATAGCCACCCAGTTACGTTGTGACGTTTGATACACACAAGATACTCCTCCGGTGTTAGTGAGTTGCATGATCTCATGGTCATAGGAACAGATACTTGACATGTAGAAAACTATAGCAATAAACTAACACGATCATATGTTATGTTCATAGTTTGGGTCTTGTCCATCACATCATCTCCTAATGATGTGATCCCATTTATCAAATGACATCTCATGTCTATGGCTAGGAAACCTCGACCATCTTTGATCAACGAGCTAGTCTATTAGAGGCATACTAGGGACACAGTGTTGTCTATGTACCCACACATGTATTTGAGTTTCCAATCAATACAATTATAGCATGGATAATAAACGATTATCATGAACAAGGAAATATAATAATAACCATTTTATTATTGCCTCTAGGGCATACTTCCAACAATGTAGTCAGATTGACTAGGAGGGTACCCGCAAGATAATTACAAGGCACACCCGGGCATTCTTAGCCCTTGCCGTAAGTTCGGGAGACGGGGCGACGGGGCCACATATCGTGGATCATTGATCGTCACCGTGCGCTACCAAGACACTAACGAGTTTGGATATGTGATCTGAGTAGGCCTCTAGCCTTTTTCGCACTGACCACCATGCGGGAATCAGTATGGGCACTCTACACCGTACATTCGCCTGAAAGCTCTTCAGACATCATAGTTGAGCGGCACGTGCCCGGGTGGCCCGCGTAAGCACCTGCTTTGTATAAAGAGGTGCCAGGACTGATCCCGATCGTCCTCATAACACGCAAGAGTGCAAAGGAGCGATGGGCCTAAGACCCTTGAGCGCTTAGGATTTAAACCAGCATGCTAACCTCTCTGTCAAGCCTAAATAGGACTACGGCATGTCGATCAGCCATGGTCGGGCATGACCTGAGAAAATGTGTCCGCTAGAGTTAATCGGGCATGTTGGATAAGTTTGTGCACCCCTGCAGGGATGTATATCTATTCGAATAGTCATGTCCATGGTAACAGACGCTCATAGTTGTATCCCAATCTATGCAACTAGAATTGGATAATTGTGACATTGAAATGGATATGATGGTTCTGAGATTGCTTCCTCGCAGGGAGTCAAGGAAGGATCTCTAGGCGTTGCTACAACATACTTATTGCTTATGATATGCTAATTTGTACTCTTCTAATGCTGCAAGATGCTTGAAGATTCTAGTCTTCGATAGGCTAGGCTGCCCCGCCTATTCTGGCATTTCTGCAATTCAATCCAAAGATATAGCCCCACCCCTTTCATATTGATGCATACTTAACATATATAGTATGTAAGTCTTGCGAGTACTTTGGGTGAGTACTCACGGTTGCTTTGCTCTCCTTTTCCCTCGATACGATTGCCGCAATTAGAGGATAGAGCCCAGGAGCCAGCTAATCCCGCCGACGACTACTACTACCCCGATAGAGCTACTACTATGTGGAGTCCGCTGACGACCGGGAGTAGTTAGGAGGCTCCCACGTAGGAGGCCTTGCCTTTTCAATCCATGTTGATGTTTTGCTAGCCTTCTTATGGCAAACTTGTTTACTTGTGTGTGTACTCAGATACAATTGCTTCTGCCGACTCGTTTGTATTCGAGCTTATGTATTCGAGCCCTCGAGGCCCCTAACTTGTAATATAAGGCTTATATGACTTTAATTTGTGTCTAGTTGTGTTGTGATATCTTCCCATGAGTTTCTGATCTTGATCATGCGCATTTGCGTTTATGATTAGCGTACGATCAAGGCAGGGCATCACACAACCCCTCCTGTCACAAAGCAAGGACAACGCAAGATTGAACACACTACTATTCACCACTCTCTCTCATGATCTACTCATTAACTTGGCCAAAGAAAACTCATAGATCATAAATCATACACAACTATAAAATTACACATAGATATGTCTCAGAATATATTTAAATACTTTCAATGAATAATCAGATCATTAACTCATAATTCATCGGATTCCACCAAACACAACGTGGGAATTACATTGAATATGTCTCCAAAAATATCAGTGTATTGAATATCATAGAGAGAGAGCGACATCTAGATACTGTTATGGACGTGTAGGTCCTACATGAACTACGCATACATCATCATAGAGGCAGCAATGTTGATGAAGATGTCCTCCATGATGGATCCCCCCATCCGATAGAGTACTGAAAATGGTATCCAGATGGGGTCATGAAAAAACAGATGCTTGCGGCGATAATAAAATTATTCCGGGTCTTGCATCGAGGGTTTCTGAATATATATGGGAATTTATATGTCTGGATTTAGGTCAAACGAAGGCAGAGGGGGCACAAGGCACCTCGGTGCGTCATACCCCAGAACGCCCCCTACCTTGGGCTTCCTCGTGCAGCGTCTGATCTTGTCGAGAAGCGTCCATGGTCTCTTTTTTTTAGAAAAAAAGTGTCAGCAAGTTTCGTCGCGTTTGGACTTCGTTTGGTATCGATTTTCTTAGTTTGTTGCCGGTTTGTGGAAAATGACGTCTGGACCAGGCTCTTGACGGATACAGGTCCGCATTGAACAATAAAACACGTTTGTACCATGCAATCTAGGCGGTTGTGGGCAGTTTGAAGGTTCACTTTGTAGATGACTAAGACTGAAATAAATGAACAATAGATGCTGTAAGATTAACATTTTCCCCTTTTATTCATGGACACTACCTGAGGCAGTAGACATTATAATTGGTAGAGGGAGTGAGGCGTTTTGATGCCCAGACTTATTTGCACCCGTTCAGTAAAAAAATCAAAATAAATACTAAACAAATTCAAAAAATTCCATTTTTTGGGTGTAAGATAATTTTATGCGTGCGGTTCGCTTTAATTTTTGTATCATTTGAACATCTGCGCAGCTCTCAGCAAAAAAAAACAAATCGGATCAAAACAGTGCGTGAACAGTAAACTTTTTTAGAGACCCCGAATTTGTCTTTTTTGCCGACAACTGCTAAGATGTTCAAATGATACAAAAATTAAAGCGGACCTCACGCATGAAATTATGTATCACCCAATTTTTTTTGGAATTTTTGGATTTTTTTATTATTTGTTTTGATTTTTTTAGTCAGCGGGGATGCAGATGGGTCCGAGCTCAGAAATGGATTTTCGTGATAGAGGTCATTATTTTACTACAATATATCTCTATCTACAGTACCGTCTGTTTTGTCTACTATCCTTCCTTTCTGGAAAATAGTGTTGAATAAAGGTTCACTTTGTAGATGACTATAACTGAAATAAATGAACAATATATGCAATAAGACGAACATTTTTTCCCCTTTATTCATGGACACCACCTGAAGCAGTAGACATTATAATTGGTAGAGGTCAGTATTTTAATAGAATATCTCTATCTACAGTACCTTCCGTTTGTCTACTATCCTTCCTTTCTGGAAAATAAAGTGTTGAATAAAGGTTCACTTTGTAGATGAATCGACTAAAATAAATGAACAATATATGCAGTAAGATAAACATTTTCCCCTTTTATCCATGGACACCACCTGAAGCAGTAGACATTATGATTGGTAGAGGTCAGTATTTTAATGCAATATCTCTATCTGCAGTACCTTCCGTTTGTCTACTATCCTTCCTTTCTGAAAAATAAAGTGTTGAAAAAAGTCGTGAGACGCATGAGGCCACACAGTGACCCCACAGAGCAGCTTAGCCACCCAATTAGCTGATAGTCAGCTACCCAGGTATTCCCTGGCCACCACCGCCCGGGCGTATTATGCACTCTCCTCTCCTGCAAAACGCTTTGCTTTAAGGACCGACTTGTCCTAATCCATGCCGCTTGCTCTTTTATAAGCGGCGCAGCGCTTTGGCCAGCAAGGAACGGTGACCACTCCTTTTGCAACTACTCTCCTCATTGGTTCCATTAATCTGGTCAAATTCGCTCAACCAGTAGTAGCAGCATTACGATTTGATTAGCGCTGATCCTGCTCGGAATTATTTGGCATGGGATGGCTTTTGCAATTTCGATCTTACTATAGTACTATAGTAGCAATCTAGGATGCCAAAAACAGAGGAATCTCCCAGTTCTGGAGAGAACTGGTACTGAGGATCTAGTTCTCAGACGTTGAATAAGTTTGCACATTGATTAGGATGAGAACATTATTGTATTTGCGGTACAAAGATGAAATGTAAAATATGAGGGCAGCGCCATCTTGTTGAGAGCAACCGGCGGCAACAGCTGCCTGAGTTTTCCCCCTGTTGAGCATCGCTGTCGCCAGCCATCAGGAACTCAGAAATTGCACAAACGGCAGGCCGGAGAAAAGAACAAAGATGATGATACACAAGAAAAGAAAAGGAGGCTGCTTGCTTGTGCCGAAGGCTTTTCTGACACCAACGGAAAAAAAGGGGCGAAGAAAACAAACAGAAAAGGAAAGGGGGGCGAAATAGCAGAGTACTCCAACTAAAAACCGCGGCGCCGTCCGGCAGCCGCCACCACCACGAACTGCCGGGAGGGCTTTTCTCGTCTCTTCTAGTCCCGCCGCCGCGAGCCAGGCGCCGCGGCGGATTCCTCGGCGACGGAGGCGAGCTTCTGGAGGTTGAGCTTGACGACGGTGTCGGTGAACATCCTGGTGTCCTCCTCGGTGTTGCCGTCGGGCACGTCGACGACGTAGGACTCGACGACGACGCAGTAGGGGCCCGGCTGGAACTCGGTGACCGAGGTGACGGAGCGGTAGTTGCGAAGGCGGTGCTCCCCGCCGACGACGCTGAAGCTGAGGATGTGGCGGTCGTCGTCGAGGATCTCGAGGCGCTCGGTGCTGGTGGACGCCGGGAGGCCTGACACGACGGTGACCTCCCGGACGCTGCCGACGCTGGCCCCGTCGCCGGCGGCGAGCGCGCAGGTGCGCACGAAGTGCTTGTACCGCTGCGGGTTGCCGAAGCTGCGCACGATGGGCCACACCGCGCGCACCGGCGCCGCCACGCGCTGCGCCACCAGCGACGTGCAGGTGGCCCCCGGCGCCCGCCCCGGGAAGGTGTGGTGTGCCCGCACCGTCCCCTCCAGCGACGCCCGCTCCACCTCCGTCACCCCCTCCCGCAGCGCCCGCTCCATGTGCGCCTCCATCATCACACACACACAAACGCACTGTCTCCCAAACTCCAGCTAGCTAGTACTACTACAGTATCTGTGTGTGTGTTTCTTGATGGGGTTGGGATGGGGGATGGAGGATGGGGGATGGCTGGGATGGTTATATACTGAGGCGTGGGGAGGGCGAGGGTGAAGGGAGCGATCGATCGACATCCATGCACGGGGTATGGAGCGAGAGGGGGAGAGCAAGCAAGCAAGGCGCGGATTACGAGGAAGCCGACAAGCAGCAACTTTTTCACTCGAGGATTGTACAGATGATGAATTGGTGCCAGCGTGCGTGCGTGCGTTTGGGTGTGGGAAACACGTCCACATACTCATGGTTTCTCTTTTTCTTGGGCGAGCACGTTGTAAAAGCAATTCCAATGGGAGAGCCAAACAGACGGTGAATTTGTTCGTTTTTTGTTTGTTTGGGTCAGTTGGCCGTTCGGCGTCCGTCTTCTTTAAGATTTGGGTGGGTAGTGCGTTCAATGTCCGTGATCCATTTCATGTCCGTACGTAAATTTCGAAAAAGACCCGTTGCCATACATCATGCCAGCGGCCATCGCCGTCCGAAGTTCATGCCGGCACCATGTCAGCACCGGCATACAATGCCAACTTCAGAAAAGGCACACAGTTCAGCCGGCGCACTTGCCAGCGGCCGGCACACATGCCAACTCATAAAAAGGGGTGGGAGTTCGACCACGCCATCATGGTCGTGGTCATGCCAGCACACTTGCCGGCTTATAAAAAAAGGATGGCGCAGGCCGCCATTGATCACTCGTCGTCGAACTTGAACATGTTGGACTGCATCTTCTCGAACCACGACCTCTTCCTTGGCGACACGGTGTTGAGATCGACCTTCATGATCTTCATGTCCGGCATCATGCTCACGAGAGCCTCTTCTTTTGCCTTGGTCTTCGGTTTGGCGGCCTCGATCTCTAGCATCTTGGCTTGCTTCTCCACCTCCAGCTCAAGCATCTTGGCTTGCTTCTCCGCCTCCATCTCAAGCCTCCTTCTCTGGATCTCCATGAAGGTGTTCATGAACTCTTCCTTGTATCACCGGTGCTTCACCTCCCTCGAATCCTTCTTGCTCATCATGCCCTCGACCTTCGCGATCAAGGCGTTCGGCGCCGCATCCTGGTGGTCCTCCTTCTTGGAGTTTCCCTTCCCACGTGGCCGTGGCTTCTCGCCTTCATCTTCCTCCACGCCCTTCTTCCCCGCACGCGCCTTGATGGCGGCATATTGCGCCTTGAACTTCTCCTCCTCTTTGACGATCCTCAACCATGGAAGAGGTTGAAGGACTCGCCAGCATGTTGGACATTGAATGCCTCCAAAGCTTGGAATACCTACAAATGGAATGCATGCAAGCATATTGACAAAATAGGTATGGAAATGAACATGCAAGCATGAAGCATCAAGCATATTGACACAAAGATGACAACTTGCTATCATACCATATCTTGCACGCTGATGCTGCTCACGGGGCGTGCCTTGATGCTCTCAAGACTGGCACAGAGCTTGTTGCACTCTTGTTGGATCACCTTTCAACGCTTCAAAACAGACACCCATACGCGTGTGCTTTGCATTTGATACGGTGGAAACTTCTTGCACTCATGGTACTCACGATGGACACAAATCCAAAAGGTTGATGACTTTTGTTCCGTGCCGGTCTTGGGGTCTTGCCCAATGTCCCTCCAACACTAAGAAAGAAGCTTGTCCCTGGACGCCGTATACGCCTTCATCCGCCTGCTCTTGCCCTTCGGTTTCTCCCCGGCGGCTTGGTCGGAGAGCTCGTCCTTGAACAAAGGCTCCCCTTAAATGTCCACCTCATCCTCTTCCTTGAGACCGTAGTCCTCCGGAAACTCGTGGTCAAGCAGGAAGTCGTCCAGGTCCACACCGACCTGATCATGCACATGAAGGCGACTTGATTTTGATCAAAGGTAAACAGCGTGAACGACACTCGGCCGTCCTGGCTTTGTGTCTCGTTGGGATCGAAGCCAGTCGCGGCGGCACGGTTAGTGGTTGGCGCATCGCCCTTGAAGATAATGTTTTGCATGTACTCATCATCGCCGGAGGCCGGCATTCCGTCAAACGGGTTGCGTGTGCCCGGCAGCAAGTCCGCCGGCATCTGCTGCGTGCGTTTCCTCGCCCCTTTGGATGACGAGCCACCGGCCACCGGTGTGGTGTTGAGGTCGATGGGTGCGGGAGCGGGCGCAGGCGTGCTGGCGCCACCACGCTCACCTCGGGCGAGCACTCCCCGGAGAGTCGGGAGGCCTGCGGGTGGACGTGGAAGCCGAGCACCTGCTGCGTCGCCGACGCGTGGGGCGAGTCGGGCAGCACCATCCACGGAAACACAGATGCTACGGTGCTGGCCGCGACCACGGCGGCGTTGACAAGACCATGTTGGCGAGGGTTTAACCCTAGGTACATTAGCACCTGCCTCGTCGCCGCCGCGACGCGAGCGATGGTGGCCACCTGCTATGCGGCGGTGGCGATGGCGGCCACCGCGATGGCTTCCTCCCTTGCGTCCGACGCATGCCTCCGGTTCTTTCTCTTCGTCGACTCCCATGCCCGCTCCTCTGGCGTCATCTCTTTCTTTGGCTTGGGTGCAGCGACGGCCTTGCAGGAGGCGCGAGGCTTGCCTTTGCCGGAGGGGGTGCGACGCTTGGGGGGCGGACGAGGTGAGGGAGGCGAGGCCGGTGGCGGCATCTAGATCTGCATCCATGGCGTCCATGGCGAGAGCGCGCGGGGGTGGGAGTTTTGGGGTGGAAACGGTGGAGTCTGCCACTGAGAAGCGGGCCAGGGGAAGGAGTTGGCGTGCGTGCGCGCGTGTCCGTCTCTTGTCCGCGCCGACGCAAATTCAGCTCAAATATGGGCCGATAATGGGTCCGCATGCGGACAACAAGCGGACGCGTGTTCGTTTGGGTCGGCGCATTGGGCTAACTTTTCTGTCTGTGCCGACACAAACGGATACTCGCGGACGAAATGGTTCTTCCCGTTGGAGTTGCCCTAAGACGTGTTCCGTTTGATTTTAGCCTAGGCTTATCTCGCTAAATATTTGACTAAGTAAGTTTTTTTGTTGAGGTTTTACTGGCCCATCATCTGCTAACATTAGCAAGAAAATTGAACTAGAGTATGCAAGGGAGCATGGACTTGCCAAAAAGAATTCGTCATGAAGTAAACAATGATAAGTCTTTGGTCATGACTAAAATATTGACAAGGTAGATTTTCGCCATAAATCTAAACATTACTTACAAGGACCGAGGCGGTAATCCTAACTTCTTTTTTTCTTAGCAAGCAACACTGGAAAAGGCTTCGTGCCCCGCTTTATAATAAAGATTTTGGTAAAGCATATTTAGATGTGTCCGCTTTATAATAAAGATTTTGGTAACGCATATTTAGATGTGTCCTACGCATTACTCTTTCGTGCAGATATTTTTCATTTATTTTTATGTTTGAGTGAGTCAATTAGATATGTAGTATTATGTCACATCTATATATGTTCTAGATATATCCTTTTAATAAAGTCATAACCATGTTACAGCCACACAGTAAAACAAAGATTCACACAATACATCAAGGTTTTGAAAGGGAAATAAAAGACAAGGTGCATGTTGGGGGAAACATCTTAATAAACCTACAAAAGAACATAAAATGTCAAGGACAGTTGAAAGCACAACTTCTGCCTAGGTAGTTTTGGTAATTAATAACAACATATATTTCATTAGACTAATGATTCCACCGAGTATAGTTCAGGAAAAGTTCAATGATGGATTGGCTAATGAATTGTGAGGAGATTCCCTGGATGCAAGGAACATCTATTGCCAACAAGCTTGAAGACTCTACATTTTACATTTTGTGAGAAATCCCCTTTGAGTCCATAGGAAAGCCAATATTATTAAAAGGGATGAGGTAAATATGATGATCTGGTTGCTCAAGTGCTTAGAGACTAGCCATTAAAAGTACTCATCCATTCTCCCAGAAATATTCTATCCAAACCCTAAAATGTCCAAAATTCGGTGCCACCAACATTTTCTATTCAGCCCTATCGAGTTTTGTCTCAGACAAATCCCATGCCAAACCGTAGCTTCTCGATGATACCAATTTTCATTTTTGGTGCAACCGAGATCAGTGACCAACTTTCTGGTTAGCCATTTTCAAGAATCGGAATTTACGAGTTTTGGAAATCGGTCTCACCGAGATTTGGAAACTACCTAGGTCACCCATATCGGTACCGTCGAGATTTATATATCGGTTTCACCGAAACGCCAAAAGTTGTCACATTTTGCACTAGCTGGTGCAACCGAGTTTTTGGATCGGTTTCACCGAGTTGGGAAATAATGTTGTAATGGTTGGGTTTTTGGAGATGCCTATATATACCCCTCCACTACCTCCCACTCGGAGAGGAAGCAGTCATAACAGATCTATACTTGCCCCATCCATTTTTCTAAGAGAGTCGCCTATTCATGTGTTGAGATCAAGACATGCCATTCCAATCATATGAATCTTGATTTCTAGCATCCCCAAGTTGCTTTCCACCCAATCCACCTCTTCTACCAAGCCAAAATCTGTGAGAGAGTGATTGAGTGATTGAGGAGACTATCTGTTGAAGCACAAGAGCAAGGAGTTCATCACACTACCACATCTATTACCTTTTGGAGAGTGGTATCTCCTAGATTGGTTAGGTGTCGCTTTGGAGCCTCCTTCTTGTGTGTGGAGTTGAACCAAGAAGTTTGTATGGGCAAAGAGATCGCCTACTTCGTGAAGATCTACCCATAGTGAGGCTAGTCCTTCATGGACGAAAGTCGTGATGGAATAGACGAGGTTGCTACTTCACGACCGCTACCGTCTGTGGTTTGAACTCTCCATTGGCATGGACGTACGATAGCACCACCTATTGGAACCACGGGAAAAATCTTCGTGTCTCCAATTGTGTTTGATCTTCATATCCCTACCCTTTACTTTCGTGTGCTTATCTTTACTTTCCGATGCTATACATATGTAGGGTGTGATTGAGTTGCTACAATGGCTAAAACTTTCCAACACCTAAAATTGGGGAAATACTAGATTTTTAATTTGGTCAAGTAGTCTAATCACCCCCCTCTAGACATACTTCAGGTCCTACAAGTGCTATCAGAGATTTGGTCTTCATTGCATTGGTTTCACAACCTAGGAGAGTATGGCGTCTAGCAAGGAACACTATCATCATAGAGGTCCATATTTTGATAGTACAAACTTTGCTAGTTGGAAGCATAAAATGAAAATGCATATTCCTAGTCATAACCCCACCGTATGGGTTGATGTTCATGTTGGATTGCAAGGTGAATTCTTTGGTGATGGAAAGGAACCGTATTGTGAAGCGACTGCGAAAGAATTGAATATGTTGCAATACAACACTCAAGCATGCGACATTCTATTCAACTGTGTATGCCCCGAAGAGTTCAACAAGATAAGCCATCTTGAGAATGCAAAGGAAATTTGGGATACTTTGGTTGATATGCACGAAGGTACCAAATCGGTTAGGGAATCTAAGTTGGATGTGCTACAAAGTTAACTTGACAAGTTCAAGATGAAGGATGGTGAAGGAGTAGCGGAAATGTACTCTAGGCTTGCTCTCATCACAAATGAGATTGCCATCTTAGGAAGTGAAGAGATGGCCGACAAATTCATCATCAAGAATATCCTTAGAGCCTTTGATGGAAAGTATGACACTGTGTGCACATTGATCCAAATGATGCCAAACAACAAAGATCTCAAGCCAACGGAAGTCATTGGTAGGATTGTTGCTCATAAGATGTCACTCAAAGACAAAGAAGAGCTCCAAAATAAGTCAAGCGGTGCATACAAAGCTACAAGTGATACTGTCGCTACTTCAAGTGACAACCTTGGTACCAATGAAGAGATAAGCCTCATGGTCAAGAAATTCAACAATTTCTACAAGACTAGAGGCAAAGAGAGAAGCTCCAACTCAAGATCTGAAGAGGAGCGTTCATGTAATCATGACCGAAAATGTTACAATTGTGGAAGGCCCAGACACTACTCAAATGAGTGCACGACACCCAACAAAAAAAAGAAGAGTCACCTAGAAGAAAAGGCTCAGGAAATGAGTCACCTCGTAGATAGAGAGGGAGTAGAGATGATCGTTATGAACGAAGACCCTCCAGGAGAAGCAAGGACTCGAAGAAGAAGTACAAGTACACCAAGAGCTACACAAGAATAAGACATAAAGATCATGTTGTTGAATGGGTTTCCATCTCCAAATCTGACAACAAATCTAAGAGAAGCTATCACTCTGACTCCGACTATAGTCCAGATGAAGGTGTTGCCGGACTAGCACTCGTATCATCCAACTCCTATGACATATTTGATTCACCAAAAGAAGGAAGTGTAAGTGGCTTCATGGATAAAGTCCCCAAGGTATCACACCCCAAATACATTGAATTTAATAGTGATGAGGATGACTAACTAAGAGATGATGACTTGCTCTTTGATAAAACTAGTGATGTTAGTCAAAATGAACTTGATAAAATCATGCTAGTCAAGATACTTCATATGATGATTATAAGAAGGATATTGAGCATCTAACTAAAGAACTAAATACTCTTAAGTTAGCTCTTGAATCTACTCTAGAAGTTCATAAAGAGATTGTAAGAACTAATGAGAAGTTACGCTTCGAAAAGCTAAATTTAGAGCAAGAACAAGAGTATCTTAAATCTATCTATGATGATCTTTGAAAGAAGAGTCCTTCTTATCTAGCCAAACGATTACCCTTGTCTACTTTTGTTCCACAAGTTAAATCTAAGCAAACTAGTAACAAAGGCAAGAAGGTTCTTCATCTAGTAGCAACAGTAAAAATGCTAAATCCACTGATGTTGCTTCTAGTAGTTCTATTGATTCCACTAATGATTCTCTTAGCCAAGTTACACTTGATAAAGAAAACAATTTATTGAAAGAAATTATAGAAAAGGGTGTCTACAAGAGTCTTGTCGGAAGTAAGAAATTTGAGGAAATTGTGCGTAAGCATGAAGGACTCCGAAAGAACCAAGGCATTCACTACTTCAACGCCAATGGAGTTTAATGGGAAGAAGGTCAATACCCCAAGCCGAAGTTTGTTCCTCAAAAGGAGAAGTATGAACCTACTCTCCCCAAGGGAACAAAAGCTCAAGCTGACCTTCCACCACAATACCACAAGCTCAAGGACAAGCTTCAAGAGGAGATTGATAGATTTCAAGATGAATCCCAAGCCATGGTCAAGTGGGTTCCCAAAGCTACTACAAGATCTACTTCAATAAGTTCTACTTCAACTCCAAGGATCCCCATCACGTTGATGTGGGTCCCAAAGAAGAAGAACCAGGGAAGTTCTTGAGGGGTGATGATACGTCTCCAACGTATCGATAATTTATAAAGTATGCATGCCATGTTTTCCTATGTTTACAATATTTTTATATGGTTTTGATGCACTTTATATCATTTATTTTGAACTAAACTGGACTAACGTTGTTTTCAGCAGAATTACTATGGTGTTGTTTTTTGTGCAGAAAATGAAAGTTCTCTGAATCGCCCGAAGCTTTTTTTAAATTTTTTTCTGGAGGAAATAAGCAATATTGGAGTGAAGAACCACTAGAGGGAAGCCACATGTGGGCCACAAGGCACGCCCCCTAGGCCGCACCTTGATGGCTTATGGGGCCCACGTGGCTTCATTTATCGTGATTCCAACACCAAAATAGAAACCCTCATAAATAAACAAAGACTCTTCGCTCCACCGCCACAACTCTCAATATCAACGAAAAACCAATCTCGAACCGTTCCAGTACCCTGCTGGAGAGGGGAAACCATTACCAATGGCCAACTTCATCATCTCGACGGAGGTCATGACGAGGAGGAAGTAGTTCACCCTCGGGGCTGAGGGTATGTACAAGTAGCTATGTGTTCAATCTCTCTCTCTCTCCCTCTCTTGTTTTCTTGAGATGGCACGATCTTGATGTATCACGGGCTTTGTTAATATAGTCGAATCATATGGTGTTCTTCCCTTACCATCTTGTTGTGATGAATTGAATCTTTCCCATTAAGATCTCATTATGTTGGATTGAATATTTTGGTTTGAGAACACTTGATGTATGTCTTGCATGAGTATATCCATAGTGACATTGAGGTATTCAAGTGATTCACTTGATATATGTTATGGGATCAACTTGCGGATTCCGGTGACCTTGGGGATCTATGCATAGGGGTTGGTTGCATGTTTTTATACTATGTTCTCCGATAGAAATCTTGGGGTGCTCCTTGTAGTTCTTTGTGTTGGATTGAATATGATAGATCTGAAATTGTTTGATGCATGTCGCATAATTTACCCACGGATACTTGAGGTGACATTGGAGTATCTAGGAGACATTAGTGTTGATTGATTTGTATCATTGGTGTTATTATAGTATGAACTCTAGGGCTGTTTGTGACACTTATAGGAATATCTCAATAG
Source organism: Hordeum marinum (assembly GCA_022496015.1). NCBI lineage: Eukaryota > Viridiplantae > Streptophyta > Magnoliopsida > Poales > Poaceae > Hordeum > Hordeum marinum. The sequence continues at coordinate 422,977,017 of CM039678.1, read as the reverse complement.
ATTGACCGGAAAGAATAACTTTGAGGTGGTTCTACTACCTACACCAATTTCATCTTATGTTCTCCACTAGATAGGAACATTGGAATGATTCTTTGTTGGACGTTGAGGGATGATCATATGATTCAACTATGTTAGCATTGTTGAGAGATTGCACTAGTGAAAATATGAACCTAGGCCCTATTTCCAAGCATTTATACAATGTTTTGCTCGCTGTTTACACTTGTTACCTTGCTGTTTTTATATTTTCGGATTACAAGAAACTATTTCTATCATCCATATTGCACTTGTATCACCATCTCTTCGCCGAACTAGTGCACCTATACAATTTGCCATTGTATTGGGTGTGTTGGGGACACAAGAGATTTCTTGTATTTGATTGTAGGGTTGTTTGAGAGATACCATCTTAATCCTACACGTCCCATGGATTGATAAACCTTAGGTCATCTACTTGAGGGAAAATTGCTACTGTCCTACAAAACTCTATGCTTGGAGGCCCAACATAGTCTACAAGAATAAAGTTGTGTAGTAGACATCAAGCTATTCTCTAGCGCTGTTTCCGGGGAGGTGAGTGCTTGAAGGTATATCTTTAGATCTTGCAATTAAATCTTTTAGTTTCTTGTTTTTCACTAGTTTGGTTTTATAAAATAAAACTACAAAACATGGAGTTTAGGTTGCCTCATTTTCTTCGTCTTTATAATGACTTTCGCGAAAATGATGGCTCAGAAAATTGTGCTCAATTGTTAGAGGAAGAATTTATGAAAATGCTTAATGTGATTTCCTTGAATGACGAGAATGATAGTAATATTGTTAGTATGAATGCGCTGAATATCCATCATGCTAATTATATGCAAATCTAGAAGCTTGGGGATGCTATGTTTGATGAAGATGATCTTTTTAGTTCCCCTACTTGTGATGATGATATTTACTATGATTATATCATGCCTCCTATGTATGATGATTATTGTGATGACACGTATGCTATGAAGAGTAATGATAACCATGGACCATGTCATCATGATTTTAATTTTCATTTGGATCATGCCAATCAAGTGTCTCATGATAGCTATTTTTTTGAGTTTCCTCCCACTACCATGAATGAAAAGGACTTTGCTTATGTGGAGAGTAATAAATTTTCTATGGTTGTAGATCATGAAAACGAATGCTTTATGTGATAGGTATATTTTTGAATTCCTTCATGTTGATACTGAAAATTATTACGAGGGAGGAACACATGCTTATAAGAATTGCAATAATATCAAATTTCCTCCCTACATGTTCAAAGTTTTGAAGTCATGCTTGTTTTTCCTTCCTATGCTAGTTGATTATTGCTCCCATAAATTCTTTGCTCACAAAACCCCTATTCATAGGAAGTGGGTTGGACTTAAATGTGCTTTCCATGTGATTAATGATGCTCACTTGCATATTTCAATTAATATTCTTACGTGAGCATCATTGAAATCATCATGCCTAGCTAAAAGGTATTAAAGAAAAGCACTAGTTGGGAGACAACTCAACAATTTTACTTTCTGGTTCTTTGTGTTCACATTAGTAAGATACTATATTAATCATGTTTTGTGTCTTTTATTTCAATAATGTTCCAAGTAAAGACTTTGGGATGGTATGGATACTTGTTGATTTGATTCTCTGATTTCACTGTAGTATTAAAAAATTCTGAAATTTTTACACAGTATTTCTATGCAAATTTTCTGCGTTGTACTAATTTTTCAGAATTGTTAGAGTCAGGGAAGTATGGTGTTCATTCATATATTCAAAGACTGTTCTGTTTTTGATAGATTCTGTTTTGTATGCATAGTTTGCTTGTTTTAGTGTTTCCATTGCTTATATTTGGTGATATAAATTATGTGAATTATATGATACAGTAGGTATTATGTGATAAATATTTAGAATATTTTTCTTGACAGTACCGAAGTGAATGATATATCTTTATTATACTAACCCATCTCACAAAGTTCCGTTAAGTTTTGTGTGATTGAAGTTTTCAAGTTTTGGGTGAGGCACCGATATAAGAAGAATAAGGAGTGGTAAGACCCTAATCTTGGGGATGTCCAAGGCACCCCCAAAGTATTATCCAAGGAAGACTCAAGCATCTAATCTTGGGGATGCCCCGAAAGGCATCCCCTCTTTCGTCTTCAACGCTATCTGTATATCTTACTTAGAGCTATATTTTTATTCGTCGCATAATACATGGTTTGCTTGGAGCATTATTTTATTTTATTGTTATCTGTTATATGTTTATTATAATCTTGTTTTTCAATAAAAAGTTCCAAGAATTGCCTTTTAGGATGCTTGAATTGCACGTTTGATGTGTGTTGTGTAAAAACAGAAACTTTTGTTGTAGTGTTTGAATTTTCATATTTTACTGGAATGCGGAAAGTTCTATAATTTTTACACCGTATTTTCATGTAATTTTTTCTAATGTCCTAAATTTTCAAAAAAATTGGAGTTACATAAGGACATTGTTTTGATAGATTTCTACAGACTATTCTGTTTGGACAGATTGCTCTCATGGTTTTGTTATCTACTTATCCTAGAGTTTTCATAGCTTATATTTACTGATATAAATTGTGGAAATGATAGTATGCAATACCTATTGTTTGGAAATTTCTATGAAACTTGTCTTGGTAGAACATGAAGTGTTTATTTATTCTTATGTGTACTAACCTATCTTGCGAGTTCTTTCCAAGTTTTGTGTGGATGAAGTTTTTGAGACCTAGGTGAAACCGGGATATGAGAGGATTGCAAGAGATACAAAAGCTCAAGCTTGGGGATTCCCAAGGCTACCCAAGTAAATACTTCAATAAGTCCCAAGCATCTAAGCTTTGGGATGCTATGCATCCTACCTCTCCTCGTCAACTATCGGTTAGCCTATGTTGAGCCTAAATTTGTATTCATTCACATGATGTGTGCTATTCTTGGAATGCTATTTTTATTTAGTTTTCTACTTGAATGAAATACTCAAATATGAAAATATTTATTGAGAGAGAGAGAGAGTCCCCACATAGCTACTTTATTGTTTGACTACTCATTGATCTTCACTTATATCTTTTGAAAGTAGTTTCAAGTTTACTCATGTGCTTCACTTATATCCTGAGAGTAATTGTTGAATCAATTAAATATCATAAATATGAAATTATCAATGTGCTTTATGCATACAAGTAGTTTTTGTCAGGGGAAACGACACCTATGGGATCACGTGGATCCCTTTGTGGTTCGACAAGGGGATGGTATGCACAAATAGCAGATCTGACGAGCAGCGCGAGGGATTTTTACCCAGGTTCAGGGCGCTGAGAAGCATAAAGCCCTACTCCTGCTCTGGTGTATTATGGATGTTTGAACTCTGTCTACAGGAGCGCTATGAATAGTACCCAGCTGCTACGCGTGCATCCGGGCTAGGATGATTCGAATCCATCTGTAGTAACGCCTTGGGCCTCCTTTTATATGACTAAGGGGTCACCAACAGTGGCGCACAGTACACACACGATGTGAAAGGTGGATACAGTGTTATCATATATAACACTGACGACATAGGACAAGGGCATTAAATGCTCCGTTTAGCTGTCCCTAATCTTCCCGAGGACGAAAAAAGGGGCCGTCCCATCGACACCGCTTAAGCCAGTCATCACCAGCATCTTGACACGTACTTAGGAGGCTATGGCCTGTTCGATAGCTGGTGGTTGCGCTAGAGTGGTGACATGTTGGTGATGTCTTGCCAGGTGCGAGTCTTGCTGGGTCTCCATAAACCATCCCAACAAGGTCTTGCCGGGGTCCCAGCCTCTAGTCTTCTGCCTTCTGATTATTGGCTTGAATGTTTTCTTGTTGTCTTCATTCTTGCATTCAGCTGTACTCCGACAGGCCTTGCCACGGGTGTGGCTACAACTGCTCATGCACAAGTAAGGGGTACTAAAGGACTCAAACTTTAGTACACCGACAGGAGCCCCCTGGCCTAGGCCACACATGGGTGTGAGGCATTGTTGGGCTAGGCCCAAACAATGCACGGGCATGCGTGGCAGTAGTCTACGGTCGTAATTATCTCAGTTACCATGCTAGGCCATTTCCTCCACGTCCACCGCATGCATAGCGGGCAGTTGGCAACGGACGCCCGTGACTTAAAGTCCTGATCGTGGCAAAAACCGTAGTGCCATGGATTGGAGTAATGGGGTGGTTACCTGTTCGCCCATGATCGTGGGCGACGGGATTGATGGCAATGGGAGGAAACTCATGGAGCAGAGGGGGGCCAGCCCCCGCACTTCTTCCTAAAAATTGGGGGTAGCGAGGGGCGATGCTCATCAATCCTTCCTTCTTCCTTGAGTGTGAACCTCCAGAGTTTGCCCTTCTACATCTTCCCGATCTTGAGTTGTGCTCGCCCTTAGCCATGTCTAGGGGGCAAGGGCGACCACCGTCCTCCGCCTCAACACAGAGGGGTTCCCGTTGGGATCATGCCAACACTTCTGCTACAGAGGCTGAGGGTGGATCGAGTGAGCGTGGTGGAAGAGGTACGAGGAGTCGTGGTCGACGTGGAGCCCGTGGTTGGGGGAGACGGAGCGCCGTTCCACCCCTTCCTCTGACGCCAGACCCTCTTATTGAAGAGACCCATGCTGAGGGGATGGCACTAGAGTTCATCATCAAGTTGCGCGCCCCTCTGGGGCCATCTAAACCTCCCTCACCCTTTTGCTAGGGTGATGGGGGTTGACAAGCCGCCCGTTCTATGGCTGCGGGCACATCGCTGTTGCAACGGTGCCGCGCGGGTGGATGTTGAGTACCCAGAGCGTCGCGTCATGCTCTCCAGGTGTGGTTGGAAAACCTTCGCCCGCGCCCATAACCTCCTAGACGGGCACATCCTCCGCTTGAAGGTGGTGGAGGCCGACCTGCTCTCCGTCAAGATTTATGGGTGTTCGGGCGTCTGCCTTAGCTGCTGTGAGGAAAGCTCGAGAGGTGCCAAAAGCTCCTCCTTGAGCGATAGCGACAAGGAGAACAGTGTCGGTGAAGACGACGACGATTAGTCTGAGCTCCAGTCCGTCAAGTCAGAATACGATGACCTAGGCTCTGACTAATCGCCGGCCGCAGCATCATTGCCAACCCACGCCTCTCCCTCCTCCCGGCAGGGCGACCTTGCCAGGGTTCCTTGTCTCGGGTGCTACCTCATCGTCCAATCCGGATCTCTCGACAGGCCTGTGGACTTCGGCTTCGTATTCCCTTCTGGAAGTCCTGCCCTCCGTGCAATGCTGGTCCTGGAGGGGTCAGGCTGGGCTTCTGTTGGTGGTCTCTTCACAATGTTTCTTCTTATAACCTGCTCCTAGGGGAGAAAGTCAAATAAAGATTTGTTTAGGAAGAGACGCCATCTCATGTAAATTTTATTCCTTTTGCACGAATGCACATTATTCTCTTGTTTCATTTCTCTCTGTATGGTATGTTCCCTACGCTTTATCGGAAAACTTGCCGGTGTACGCAGCCCTGCCGCGAGCGCTTTGAGGAACGAATCCTTAGCAGCCTGTTGGAGGTGTTGCTGCCGGCAAGATAGCTTGACGTTTTTAGTGCAGCCACATAAACTATTGACCAAACTCAAAACAGGATAAGGGCACATCAGTGCAGCCACATAAGCTGTTGAGCGGACACGAACAGGATAAGGGCGCATCATGGAACCACTTAAGCTCTTGAGTGGACTTGAAACAAAGTAAGGGTGCAACCAATCATGACAAGTTTCCTTCGTGTGCAGGTTTCCCATACAAAAGTTGAAATCATCCAAGGAAAATAGCTTCATAATAAAAAAATACTTAGAGTTTTGCAACTTATCTTTTCGTTGCTATACTCCTTTCTGCAAGATGTCAACTCTGAACATCACCTGTTGGTGTCCATACCATCATCCCCCCGGCAACTTGTACGCGAGGGAACCTTCTATCCTTTAAGAAAAACAAAGAAGAGAAAATAGAGATATGGAACCTTGGCGGTTCTTCAGTACTTGCTGGAAATAAGTGTAAAACAATATCTCAGACAAACATATATATAAAGAGACATGGAAATCAACAAGAGTTGTAAAATGCTTGATTTTATTCAACTATGCATAGGGTCTGCGCCTGGCTTTGTACAAAGGATTATATGCCACACTGGCAAGACTTTGTACAAAAGATGGTTGCCGGGTGACCCGACAACCATGCCTTATGGATAGAACTTACAAAGATGTTCGATATTCCAGGAGTTGCTCACTAGAAAGACATCTTCGGTCTCTAAGCGGACTGCGGCAGGCCTGGTGACTCGTACTACCCGATAAGGGCCTTCCCACTTCAGCTTTAACTTGTTGGAATTCTTGGCCGACTCACCCCACCGAAGAACAAGGTCGCCTTCCTCAAGACTTCGGGCATGAACTTTGCAGCTATGGTAGTGGTGCAAAGCTTGCTGGTAGCATGTAGCTCGCAAAGCAGCCTAAAGAAGATCTTCCTCAAGGAGCATAACATCATCTTGCCGCAACTGCTTTTGCTCAAGCTCATCATAGGAGAGCACTCGAGGTGACCCGTATATGAGTTCCGTGGGGAGAACTACTTCCGCCTCGTATACCAGGGAGAAGGGTGTCTGGTCGGTGGCTCGATTTGGTGTCATTCTGATTGACCAAAGAACCGCCGACAACTCATCAATCCAGAATCTTCCGCACTTGCACATCATGTCGAAAGTTCTCATCTTAAGTCCTCGCAACACTTCATCATTTGCCCTTTCTACTTGACCGTTGCTTCTCGGATGAGCAATAGAAGCAAAACAGATCTTGCTGCCAAGGTCTTGGACATATTGCATGAAGGTGCGACTTGTGAACTGTGTGCCGTTGTTAGTGATGATCCTGTTTGGTACACCAAACCGGCAAACTAGTCCTATGAAGAACTTGATGGCTGATTGTGCTGTCACCTTCCTCACTGCTTCCACTTCCGGTCACTTTGTGAACTCGTCGATTGCAACATACAAGTACTCAAAGCCTCCGATATCACGGGGAAAAGGGCCCAAGATGTGGAGCCCCCATACCGAAAATTGCCAGGAGAGAGGGATTGTCCGGAGAGCTTGAGCTGGTTGATGTAGCTTCTTTGAATGGAACTGGCATGCTTCACACTTGGTTACTAGTGTAGTTGCATCCTGGAGAGCAGTGGGCCAAAAGAAACCTTGTCGGAATGCTTTACCAGCAAGAGCTCTTGATCCTATGTGGGAACGACATATGCCTCCATGTATCTCTGCCAACAACTCCAGTCCATCCTCCCGAGGAATGCACTTCAATTTCACACCGTTCGATCTCTTTTTATACAGGTCATTGTCCACAAACTGATACATATTAGACCGACGGGCTACATTTTCCGCTTCTTCTTGCTCCTCAGGGAGTTCTCCTATCTGAAGGAACTGAACAATGTCATGTACCTGTTGGGGAACATTGCATGGGACACAAAAAATTTCCTACGCACATGCAAGATCTATCCATGGTGATGAGCATCTACGAGAGGGAGAGTGGATCTAGGTACCTGTCGTCGTTTTCTCACGACAGATGCCATGGGGTGGCTTATCATGAGTGGTTGGGGCCGAAGGACGCCGATGGGCTCCGGGTGCGAGATTGGGCACAAGCGGTGGTGACACACGATGTACCCAGGTTTAGGGCCCTCCATAGGAGGTAACTCCCCTAGTCCTGCTTGGTCTAGTTGGATGGATGGGTATGTGTACATGGATGCTCCTGGAGCTGTGTCCAGAGGAGGAAGAAGGAGCAGCCGGCTCGTCTTCCTCTGCTACTAGAGGAGGGAATGAGAGTACTGTGGGTGCGTGTGTGAGACCATTCGTCCGTCCCCGTTGCATGGGGGGGCTCGGCGGGTTTTATAGGCCAACCCCACGGCTTTTGCAATATGTCATAAGTACAATGGTGGGGGAACCCAGATGGCAGTCTCTCCGGCTGGCCGGAGGGTCCCGCCGCTCGTGCCGTCTTGTCGTGGGCGGGGCCCGCTGGCCGAGTGGTCCCATCTCCCGTTGGGGCCCGCCAGCCAGCTCTGTGATTGGTCCTCGCCCACTTGCCATGGCACGGGCCACCCGAGGGGGCGTTGTCTAGCACCAGCCGGCCGAAGTCTCTGGTACGGCCGGCGGCACTGTAGCCATGTGGGGGTAGGTAATCAAGTGGCGAGGGCGTGCCGACACTATTCCCCCGCCCGGTCACGCTCACCGAGGTCAGCGGCCAGGATGGTTGGACTGTTGCCATGCGCTGCGGTGCGTAAGCGGCCGCTGTAGCCACAAGGCCACCCGTCACGCCGGTCACGTCGCATCGTCATACCTGTGCGCTGAGGGACGGGACGGGGCATGTCCGTATCGATGTCAACGGAAGAGCCGGCCCGTGGGCAGCCGGCCACGCCCAGCCGACCGAGGGCCCAACCGGCTCCTTGATCGGACGGCCGGGGCGCCAACCGGCACTGGCTTGCGCTGAACGTCCTCCAGCCGGCCACGGCCAGCCGGCCGCGTAGTTTTTCTTCGAAGGAAAAAGGGGGAAGAACCCGTTGCTTTGGCCTACCTAGGGGTATAAACCCCGTTAGTAGTCCCTGAAGCCGGCTGGGGCCCGTGTCTGGCGGACGGTGGGGAGCCGGCGGTTTCCCCTCAGCTCCAGCCACCCCCCGCTCGAAGGCGAAGGGGCAGCAGGGTCGGCCGTTGGATCTGACGCCTCGGGTTCCGGCGCACCACCCCGGGTCCCGCGCCGGCACATGGCATGCCACGTGGCGAGTAATGATGCCGCGGGTCCCGTGCACGCGGGGAGACGGGAAGTCGCCTAGGCCTAGCCTGGTAGGACCCAGGCGTAGCGCTCGTAGGACTCGGGGCGCAGGACAGGATCCTCTATGCCCCGAAGCGGCCGTTACGGCTCGGGGCCACCCACGCGCGCGGAATTTTCGGGAGGAGTGGGCGCAGACGATCCCACGTCCCCCAGTCGTGGCCTCCCCTATAGAAGGGGAGGAAGGGCAGGAGGCGGAGGTACCCGTGCCCCACTTGCCTCCTTGCTGCCCTGCTTCGTCGTCGCTTCTTTCCTTCCCTCGCACACCGTCGCACCCGAGCCCGCGCCCGCGCTCGCACACCGCACCGCCGCCGTGATGGCCGATGGACGTGGAGGTAGTGGGCTAGTTCCTTCGTGGTTGAGGCGGACATCGTCGAGCTGTGCCGCGCGCGCATGTTGCCGTCGGCAGAGCGGGTGGCCACCCGCGTGCCGGGCGACGAGGTAGTGCCGGCGCCACAGCCAGGGGAACACGTCGTGTTCCTCTCGCACTTCTCTCGGGGCTTCGGGCTCCCGGTGAGTCTCTTTTTCCGTCTTCTTCTTGACACTTTTGACGTCCAGCCGCACAACCTTGGGCCGAATTCGATCTTGTATCTCTACGCCTTTGTAACGTTCTGCGCGGGGTACCTTGGCATCCTTCCCTTCATCGAGTTCTTCAACGCCCTGTTCTACCTCAAGTCTTTGAAGAGCGACGCGTGTGGGGGCACGATGGTGTGCTACTGTGGCATTGCTCGCTTTCCCCCTCTCTCTCTGATCGATTCCGTCAAGGGGTGGCACCGATCGTTATTCTACATGAAGAACGTCGACCCAAGGATGGATTACATCCGGCTGCCGCCGTTCGACGACAGGCAGTCCTCCCAGCAGAACTGGTAGGGACCTGCCCCACGTGGCATGGCCTTGGACGAGCTCACCCGGCTCTCGCAGCTAAAGAGCGTCGGGGGGCTGGTTGCCGCTGACCTGGTGGCGGACTTTGTCTCGCATCGGGCGTCACCTCTCCAGAAGAGGCCACACCGAATCCGCGACATGTCCGGCTAGCACGACCCCTGCCGGAAGTCCACCATCAAGCTGACGCCGGCTCAGGTGGCGAAGCGGGTGAACGCCCTCACGATGTTCAAGCTGAAGCCCGCCTCGTGGTCCTTTGGCATGGAGCCGTACGACCGCAACAACCGGCCTCCCCTGGTGAGTTTTTTCGTCGAGGCAGTTCTTTCTCGTTTGGTATTCCCCAGCCGGTAGCCAGCTGGAGAACTTACGTTGAAGTGCTGACCGCAACTGCTGGTGTGACAGAACATGCTGGACGGCCCGCACCCGTAGATCTTCGAGGCGGAGCGCGAGGACTCCGACTCTCGAGACTTGCAGACAGGAGGCCTCCCGGAGGAAGGAGTGGACTCCTCCGAGGGGCACGAGCCGATGGATCCGCAAGGTGGCGCTCCTGGCAGGGCCGGAGGGTCCGGCGCAGTTGGGGAACCCAGCGGAGCGGGTGAGTTCCCTCTTGCCCCCTCCATCCGGGACTGGACAGACGACGACGATGATGATGACGATTTGATGATTCTAGACGGACCTCCTCCCGTGGCTCACCAGAACCGAAGGAGCAAGGAGCGACCGGCTCGAGGCCCGACGGACGAAGCGGCCGGCTGGGGGAAGAGGCCGGCTCAACGGGGGCCGGCGGCCTCGCCGCCCAGACCGAAGCGGGTGAAGGTGGCCGCGCGAAAGCCGCCGCCACGCGCCAAGCGGGCCCTGCCCCTTGTTATCACGTAAGTTCTTCATCCTTGTGCGAGTTTTTGATTTCTCCTTGCGAGCCGGTTAACGACTAGTTCTTGGATGCCGCAGTGACCCCATCGAGCTCCAAGATGAGGAGCCGGCGGGGGAGACGACGGATCCCGTCGGCCGGATGGCCCGCGAGCACGCGGCCACCCAGCGGGAGGAAAAGAGGAGGCACGCGGAGATGCGAGCCTCTCGGTCCGGCACGTGAGGAGGGGCCGCGCACTACGGGACCTTGAGCGGCCGAAGGTGGAGGGGGTCGGTAGACCCCCCACGTGCGACGGACTCGGCTGTGGAGTCCACCAACATGTCGAGGCCTTGATCAAGCGAGCCATGGGGGGCGGCCATGGACTCGCCAGCGCCTCCGCCCGCGCAAGAAACAGCCCAAGCGAGGGAGGCGACGATAAAGCCAGCTCCCGAGGCGACCCGGCCTGAGGTGCCGTAGGTGACCCCTCCTGTGGCCGAGCCATCCCAGGTCGTGATGCCGGAGGTTCCGGTGGTCCCGGCGACGGCAACGGAGGCGCCGCCGGAGACGGCGGCCATGGAGGTGGTTGTACCTTCCGGCACGACCAACGCGCCGTAGCGGCCGGGAGAGGAGGCGGCTGCGGCATCGAGCGGGGGGCCGGCGGGAGGCGACTCCCGACCCCTTGCCGTCATCAACCCACCCCTAGCGGCTGGAGCCACAGCAAGCCCAGGTGGCAGCGGCGGCCGGGCCCGGAGGGCCCTACGGTCAATGCAGGAGGTCATCTAGGACTGAGAAGCACTGGCGAGCGCGCCGGCCTTGCCGCCCCCCCAGGCAGGCGGCCCGGTCCCGTCCTTCATGGACTTGGGCAGTGTCCTGGACCGGTGCCGGTAGGAGCTGGCCCGGTTTGCGGAGGCGGCGGACACCGCCCTTCAGCGTGCAGAGGTAAGCCGACACTTTTGCCTTAGAGTTTTCAGTGGGGGCGCGCGAGCGCACCCACTGGGTGTAGCCCCCGAGATGCGGGCCGGCTGACCGGCTGACGGGCAGCCGAGCCGGATCTCCTTTGAGCATGTCTTGACCTTTGCCCCCCTTTCTTGCGACAGGAGGGAGCTTATCTACGTCAGAAGCTGTTTGCGGAAGCGGTTGCCATCCACGACCGAGGCAAACATGGGTTCTGCCGCCTGGAGGAGGATTTGGCACGCGTACAAGGTAGGTTGCACTTTGTAGGAGCGACATATGGCCCCTGGGAATCGGCTGATGTTAGTTGCGTCTTGCAGGCGAGCTGGCCATCCTCCGGGGGGAGAAGACCAGGCTTGTCACCGAACAGGACCGGCTGACGCGGGACTTCCAAGCGGCCGCGCAGGAGATGGACCGGCTAGCCACACTGCTGGTCGACGAGGAGGCGGCCCGGGACCGGCTCAAGGCTGAGGCGGCAAAGGAGGTGGCGGCCAGGGAGGCGTCCGTCAAGGTGGCGGCTGACGCCGCCCTAAGGACCGCCGCCCTTCAAGGAGAGGTCACCCACCTTGAGAAGACGCCCGAGGAGGTCGAGGGTTCCCTCGCCACCTCGGAGGCGGCCCGGAAGTCGGAGCGCGAGGCGGCGCTCCACTTCGCCATTGGGGTGGACGACGCGATCGAAGGTAGGTGCCAATCTCTCTCTTTCCCTAGCCGGTTGCTCTTCCCTTTGCCGTTTCCTGTGCTTCATCTAGCTTTTTCTTTCCTTTTCTTCTCCTTCCTTCCAGGGCATTTCATGGAAACTCATCGCCGCCTTTGAGGAGCATTGGGAATACCTTCAGGAGTGTGGTCGCCCCATCGAGGAGCACGCCGCATGGGACATGGACGAGATTGGGATCGCCATCGAGATGCGGATGACCCATCTCGAGCGGAGCATGGAGCGGCTCAAGACCGCCGGCAAGGAGGTCATCGCCGCGCTGTGGCTGGGCTGCGGGGAAGCTCCAACGCACCGCGTGGCTCAGTGGCTGGAGCACGCCGTCCCCCGCCTCGAGGCCTGGAAGGCATCGGCCGCCCGAGCCGGGGCGCAGATGGCGCTCTGGTTCATGACGTCTTGGTACCGCGGCATGGACCTGGGCCGGCTGGCGACCATGCGGGACGTGCCGGCCGCAGAGCGGGAGGCCCGCGAGCCGGCCCTTGTCCAGCGGGCCAACGAGCTCGCATCATACGTTGACGCAGACAAATTCCTGCCGGCCCTTGGTGAGGATGGCGAGCCGTTGCCCGAGGACTCCTTTGGCATTCCTGACGGCCCGGCGAATGACGAAGTCGCCGACGAGAGCACCGACTCGAGCGGCGATATGGCCGAGACCGAGGAGCCTACCTCGAAGTCCAAGGATGCCGATCCAAAGACTGCGACCACCTCCGAGGCGAGGACCGAGCCGCCTCGCGACGCGCCGGCTGGGGGCATGCCAGCTGGCGATGTGTCGGTGGCCTAAGCCCCCGGGCATCTTTTTTATCTTCTTTTTTTCCTGCATGTAAACACTTGAATCCACCCACTGGGGGTGTTTGTGTAATGAACCGAATGCTGGCCGTGGTCCACTTTTGCCTTTGTGTTTATGCCATGAATATTCTGTTGTGTTTGCCTTGTGACTCATGCCGCCCCTTATTCCTTTTCGCCCGCCTCGACTCTTTCCGTTTCTACTCCTTTTCCCCTTTGGTTTTGGCCCCGCCAGCCTGACAGCCGAGAGCCAGTCTGTAGCTGGGTCGGGGCGTCCACCTTAGGGGAGCCAGTTCAAAACTTAGGAATCGCGAGTTTTTTTGGGATAAGTAGAGTGGTAGATACGCGGCGAGGGTTCGGCTGGGCCCCGAAGGGGTCTCCCTTTATTTCGACCTTTCGTGTGAGCCAAACCTTGGCGCCCCAGGGCCCCGTGAGCCGGACAGCCGAGGCCCGGTTCTATAGCTGGTAAGGGTGGGGAAGTTTGGCCGGCTTACGCTACTTAGATGTTTTTCGGAGAGGCGCTTCTAGGCCCAGCCGGCTAGCCCCTGGGCCCAGGAGCCAGGCCAGAGAGCCGGTGAGTGGGGAACACTTTTGAAAAAAAAAACGAAACGGGGCGTGCCCCAAGAGCCGGCTAGGGGTGCCCATTGCATTCATAAGCCCAAAAGGACGGGGATACATACATACTATCACGCCCAAGATGCAGTCCTATCCTTATTTTGGCACAATGGCCTAGACAGCGATAGAAGCGCATCTCGTCATGTTGCAAGAATGGATATCATTACAAGTACATGTACAGAAGAGATGAGTACATGGAATTGGCTTACACTCTCCACAAGCTACATCATAGTCACATAAATAAAACATACTCAAACAAATACAGAAGAGAAGGGTCCGACTAAAAACGAAATCAAACGATAAAATGACATCCACCCTTGCTATCCTAGGCTGCCGCCTGGAACCCATCTAGATTGATGAAGAGGAACTCCAAATCAAATCAAGCAACACGCGCACGTCAAATCACCGCATTACCTGTACCTGCAACTGTTGTTGTAGTAATCTGTGAGCCACAGGGACTCATCAATCTCATTTTCAAGGGTATCAAGACTATTAAAGCTTAATAGGTGAGGTATGGTTAAGTGGTGAGGCTGCAGCAAGCGACTAAGCATTTATATGAGTGGCTAACTTACGAGAACAGAAATTAAAGTATGGTGGTCTACGCATAATGGACGTGAACTAGTAATGATCACTAGCTAATCCTGAACACCTACTTATGTCAAACATAACCCCACCGTGTTCTCTTTTGGAAAGAACTCACGAGAAGAGACAGTCACGGTTACGCACACAGTTGGTGTATTTTATTAGAGTTTACTTCAAGTTTTCTATGACCGGGTGTTAAACAAAGTATCCAAGTCTGCCACATAACCGCGGGCACGGCTTCTTGAAAATATTTAACCCTGCAGGGGTGCTCCAACTCGTCCATCACAAATTAACCACACGCAGCGGGAATAACCTCGACCACAGATCTCGTGATCATCCTAGGCAATTCCAAAGGAAATCCGACACCTTGAGATAGCTCGAAGAAAATCAGAGTTCCTCACTCAAGACGTTCGAGAAAGGTAAAACAAGTCCAGCAAGACCTCTCGACATGTCGACAATCCCGATAGGAGCCGCGTATCTCGTTCTCAGGACACGGCGGATGAGCTAAGCGTACAGTAACTGACGTCCCGAGTTGCCTCAGGTAGCCCGCACAGTGCTCTAGTTTTGGACCAGCACCAGCAGCACTGGCCCCCCATATTATGGTAAATTAATCCACGAGGGGGCGACCCTCTATGCTTTAAAAGGTGATCAGTTTTCTTATGATGGGCAAATGTAGTACCAAAGTTGGGCCTTGACAGACAGGTTTTTATCCTAAAACGAAAATCAAGGGGGTCCCCATAACAACCCCGAGCATGTTAGGAGTGCTCAATTATGGAACATAACACCGGTAAGAAGGGCTAGAAACGCTATAAGAAGGGCTAAGCAAGCGGTAACATAGCCAAACAAAGGTTTGCTAGGATGTGGAGGGGTTAGAGGCTTTTTCATGGCAATGTTGGGAGGCTTGTCAAACAGGTGGTAGGTAGCGAGACATAACGATAAAAAGACAAGACAAGTAGCATGCCAATGATAGTAACGGGATCCAGGGAAATGTGTCATCTTGCCTGAGATCCCGCTCAGAAGAAGAATGAATCCATGAAGAAGACAAGCCAACGTAGTCAAACGAATCCTCACACTACGAACGCTTTTGGAACTCTATCGAGAAGGAACAATCCGAAACAACAATCAACAAAAGATACACCACAACATATGCATGACACGATGCGCAAACAAATATAATGCATGTCGGGTTTAATTATGCAAGGCACGACAAATCACAACGATCAACTTCTACACATTAAAGTGAAGCTCAATATGCAACGAGTTGCATATTGACGAAACTCCACGTTCGAATTATTTAGTTCACTCACGTCAGGTACACGACAATATTAAATATTGTTAAACATGGCAAGAGGTGAAGCATAAGTAAACTATCTATCTAGGCACTTAAATGAGGCCGAAAACAACTTATAGCATTTCCAAAATGACCCCATATGTTAATTTTGAAATTGGACCAGATCTAAACTAATCACATTTTGTATTTTTTAAATAACAGAATAAAGTATACCATAACATTCTAAACATCGTTCTAGTCGATTTACATATATAGAACATCTCAAACGGAGCTACGGTCTAAAAGATATGAGCAACACAAGATGCACATGTCATGAATGCAAATGCATGGAAAATACAATCACAAACATTTCAAATCATGAATTCAGAAAGATATTATGAAACTACATGAGATTCTACGCAAGTTTCATATGCAACATGCTCAAAACGGAGCTACGGTTCAACAAATACAACCAACACAAGTTATAGTTGAAATCTGCCCAAAACAGCAACTTAGCATTTTGCACACATGAAAACAGCAAGTTACACTATTCTCAAATGCACAAACTAAGCATGGGGCAGTATTATACAACACATACTTCATTTCATCTTCACATATCATAACCAAAACATGCATGGATCCCATGGTAGGATGCTCACAAGGTGACTACTTGAGAACAGTTTCAGACTTAGTGAAAATAGCAGTTTTTGACAGTGCACTTTTTATCACGAAGGCATATTGACAGCAGTGAAACTATATGCTACAGGTCATATTATGGCATGAAACTTAACAGCATACTAAAGGGCAATATTAACTACAAATAACTCCATTACACCTACCCCAAAAGGGTTCTAGATCACTAGCAAAACACATGGCAAGACAGCAACAAAATATTACAGATTCCAGACTTACGAAATATTTTAGCATCTCAAAACAGCAGACTTTTAATAACAAGTTGACAGTAGAAAACAACACCTATACATGCATTTCTATGACAAGCAAAATGTCCAGGGGCTAGGACACATATCAAAGGGCACATCTCATGTTCAAAATTATTTCATATCATGCATGGGTTAAATCACACGAAATAGACAAAAAGGCATCACAACAAAAATGACATGCACACAAAAATGCTCAAATGACAAAACTAAATGCACAGGTAAATCCTATGGATTTTTCTACCCCGAGAACATATATAATATGCATAGGTTCATGTGGGAAAATAAGTCATAATTAATTATGCAAGTTTATGGCATAATTTATTAGCAAGTCATTTATGCAAAATAAAATGCAAACATCATGCCAACATTTTTATCATGCATGAAAATGCGATATTATGACACTCCACCTAATTCCACACATTTTACATTTAGGGTTTGATTAAATCCGAGGCATGGTTAATTAAATATGAGCATATGCGAATTATGGCAATTATGCAGAATAACAGAAAATGACATGTTAAATATTTTAAGCATGGATGCAAATGGCATATTATTAATCTACACACTTTTCTAAGAACTTTTCATATATGAAACATTTTATTCCAATGCACAGTTAATTTAATATTAACGTTTCAAAATGCAATTGGGCCTACACGCTAATAATAGAAAAAAACGCAGGGGGGCTAGCTCACCTGGGCCTTGGCCCATTCGGTGCAGAGGGAAGGCGGCTGGGCCGAGCCAACATGCGGGCGAGGGAGCTGGCGAGCGGAGGGCTCGCCCTCCTCCTGCTCGTTCCCGAGCAGGGTAACCCGGCGGCGGAGGCAACAGCGCACGGCGGCGGGGCTGGCGACTCTGGCAAAGGCGGGGCAGCAGCAGGGCGGATCTGGCAAGGATGGGCGAATCCTGGCCTGATTGGGCGCAGCGGAGGTCTCCGGCGGTGAGGGACAGCGGCGGCAGCAACTGCAGGGGAAGAATGACCACGGGGAGGGTTAGCCCGGCAGGGGAGAGGGAGGAGAATGGAGGAAGAGGAGGAAGAGAGGAGGTCCGGCGGGGTCTAGGTGGCTGTCCGGCGCGGCGGGGTTGTGCCGGCAGGCGGCGCGCTAGCCTCGGGAGAGCTCGGGAGGAGCAGGGCTCCATGAGAGGCACGAGAGGAGCATCGGGGACGGGCCCAGATGGGCTTTCTAGGGCTCAGATCTGGGCTCGGTGGGCCCTGCGGCTAGAGGAGGGAGAAGGGTGGTTGCTGGTTGTGGTGGCGCGAAATTCAAGGGAGGATTAGGGTTAGCTTCCCAATTAGGAAGGGGAGGGGTCTATTTATAGTTTAAGGGCTAGGGTAGACGGTCTCTGTCCGTTTTCGGACCGCCGGATGGCGATTCGACGGTCCAGAAGCGGAGGGGGGCTACGGATGGCTGTGCGGATGGGCTATGTGGGGTAAGAGAGGGAACTGCGGCCCGTGACACGAAGGTTTTTAAAACACCGACAAACGTCCGATAAAATACCGATGACCACACTGGTACGGCTGACCGACGGGATATCAAACGAACTCGGAACGCGACGAAAATCGACAGGCGGTCTACCTACAACATTACAAGACCGCACGCCAAGTTTCGACCCAATCCAAGAATATTTTTAGCGCGCTTTTAAAAACGGTTTTATTCAATGATGCCACGGGCGCGTGCATGTGTGATTGGTCTCGAAACGGGCAACAGCAAGAACGGAGAGAACCGACAACTATGAACAGATGCATGTATTGAAAACGAGTGGCGATGCAATGCAAATGATGCGAATGATGCGATGATGAATGCAACAGCCAGACGAATCACAGACGAGAACGGAAATAAAAAGGGGAATCTTTTGGAATCTTCTGGAACATTGGTCCAAGGCTGTTACAACTCCCCTCCACTACACGAGGATCTCGTCCCGAGATCTAGAATGGAAAGGGGAAGAGAAGAGCAAAAGGTAAAACTTAGTTGCTTCTTTGACACACGAGTGAAACCCATGAAATATGAAGGTTGGAAAGAGATGAAGAATGACATGAGGAACAGGCAAGAATTCACAAGAAATTTCGGTAGCACTTCTGTAGGATAGAGAGGAAAATTAGATATGATGGAAAGAAATTGAAAGAGATACGCCAAACTTCGGTTGGATTAGAATGAAAACTTCATAAGATGGAAGGATCATGAAAGATTTCACAGCACTCCGGTTAAATGAATAAGCAAGAAGAACATGAACTTAATCAAACTAGATGAGAGATGAAAAGGGCAACACCACAATTCCTCCGGAACAAAAGAATAGAAGCTAGATCTTTGAAGAGAAGAGAACTGAGAAGAAAATGACAACTTCCATCACAAATGAATTTGAAAAGCATTGGTTGAATGGAGTTGATGAAGAATCAACAATGAAAAGAATAGCTTGTTATGGGCTTATGGAAAACATCTCAAAATTATGAGGTGACAACTTGCCACAACAGAAACAATTGATTACTTGAGAGCAACAAGATATGAAAAACTTCTTTCACCAAGGAGGAGGAGGAGAAAACTTGGACCATTTATAACACCATGATAGCAACAATCCTTAGGAAATGCTTTAGGTGAAATCCAACCGAAGATAACTCCGAGAAAACAAGATGGGTTTACTTATCTATTCTTGACAATATTCCTTCGAGACTCCTCATAACCAAGAATTTAATAACACCATCTCAAAAGGAAATGGAGAAGTAATTGAACTTAGAGTTCGAAGATAAGAACACTTGAGCACCTCCAACAAGAATCTTGATGAACACTTGAAAATGAAAGAAATCTTGATGAACCACCATGAAGAATCTCCGAAAGAACTCTGAAATGAAAGGATGATAGAAAGAATTGAAGTATGCAAAAAGAACAAGATTGAGGCCTTCCAATAATTAGATGATGCTTCGGGGCAAGATACTTGAGCAAAAACTAGGAACTCCGGAAAAGAAAGATGCTACTTGGGATGAGGAATTTGATATCCTGAACAACTCCGGAAGAAGGATTGATATCACTTAAATGAAACAAGAATAAGAATTATGATATGACTATCCTTCATCAAGTTAAATAGATGACAAGAAACGGATTGGCATACTACTTATTCTTGTTGCAAAGAATTGAAGATAAAGAGAGAGAGGTCACAAACTTGGAGATGTCTTGAATGAGAAAACCGGTAAGAATTAGAAACGAAAGAGGATAAAGCAAATGGATGATATAACATGAGAACGAAGAGAGCATGATCCACCTAATGGAAAACTTCACAAGGCACCGGAATAATTGAGATATGAACGAAGGAGCAACAATTGAGAAGAATTCGAGAACCAAAGCTGAAAGCTGAGAGCGAGGAAATCTTCTGAAATGATGGCCTTTGGAGGATCAAGAAATGAAAACAATTCTGAACGCACCGGGTAGATATGGGAGAAATTTCTCATGTATGGAAACAATTTGAGATGATAACAACCAGCTAAAACCATGAATCTCTAGAAGAATGGATTAAGATTTAAGTGAACTCTCCTTCGGTCTTAAATGCAGATAATGATGACGACAAACAACACCACGAATTACTGAGACACTCCAGAACAATGAAGAAAGAAAGATTGAACCAACAATGAAAATGATTTAGAGCGATCTTCAAGAAGGCATATGACTGATGAAATTCATACTTATGTCATATTTGAAAGAACTTGAGGACATCTCCGGAAAGAATAGAAGAGTCAGGTAAGATCCTGGGAAAAAAGCTGTGGGTTATGGGCCCACTCAAAAGAAACCACCGTTGAAACAATTGATTAAAAGAGAGATTGCACCGGTACAAATTAAGAACTTGATGATATGAGACCCTTGAAATAATTTAGGAGGACAAGAATGAAAATGAATGTCTTCTCAGATATCTTCAACACTCCGGATAGAATAGAGAGGGATGAATAAACAAGAGAGGTTTGATAAAGAATTCCAACATGGGAGAGCAAAAAGAGAATGAAATGATATGATGAACACCAAGAACTTGAATTGAATCCATTGGAAAAGAAAAGAAAGATGAATACTAATAAATGATAACTTGAGCTTTGAGCATCTTCATAAAGAATCACCGGAGAAGAATAACAACGAGAACAAGGAACATGAGGATAGATCTTGAAATAGAAACTCCTAATAATATTCACATAGAATCACTCGATACAGGATAGAAGAAAAGATAGCGGAAGCATCAATGAAGAGAAAGGCACCTGGATGAGAATTAATCATTGAAGAAAAAAAGGCGGGAGGGTGGAAAAAACAAAGAAAACTTGGAACAGATGAGACAACTCCGAAATGAAATATGAGGATTTATCTTGCAATATTGGAGATGATAGAATTATCTTGAAGAGAAGCACATCGGTAGGAAAAGAATTGATATGATAACTTGATTGGCGAAAGAATTAGCATTCCCACATAATATGAGAACACTACTTAGCAAGATATGAAATCAGCACTTGACATCGAAGCAACTCGAATTACCATATTCAAAACAAAACAAAGGATGAGGCTTATGAAACAAGCCAGAACAAATACATACCCACTATGCACTTGTTGGAAAGATTATCCTAGATACCTACTTGAATTCCCACCTAAGAACTTCCGAAAACTTTCTGGTTATGCAATCCGGTGTGGGGGATACAAGGAGGAAATATCTCACACAACTAGCAATCCTACACCCCAACTGTATCCATACTTCAACACATAACCAGAGGCTTTCGCAAATCCATCTACTCGAATCCTCAAACTCACAATGATACTAAACATTGTCGTACCCCAGACGACTCCCCAGTACTGGGTGACTCCGATCTTATCTCACCATGATAAGTATTGAAGCATTTTTGAATATCCTCCGTCCTGAGATACTAAGAAAACTGAATGATAACGATGTGCCAAGAATCCCTCGGAGCTCAACTCCCCGGAACAAATCAAGTCAGACAGGAGGCACCAAGACAGAACTCCGTCACATCGGCATAATATAGTTTCCAGAATACCCACGTGATCCTAAATTTTTTTTTAGCGAGAAGAGGAGTAGAATAAAAATTCCTATGTCGAATACCTCACTAGAGCATAGAAGAGGAGTAAAAAGAAACCTACTCTCCGATATAACTAGACTCAAAATAGATTTTTACTAGACTCGACTCGGCCAAGTTCGATCAATCAAGGGGGATCCTAGGTCGGTACATGCTCTAATACCAACTTGTCACGCCCAAGGTGTAGTCCTATCCTTATTTCGGCACGGGGGCCTAGACAGGGATAGAAGCGCATCTTGTCATGTTGCAAGAATGGATATCATTACAAGTACATGTACAGAAGAGATGACTATATGGAATTGGCTTACACTCTCCACAAGCTACACCAGAGTCACATCAATACAACATACTCAAACATCATATAGGAGAGCAGGGTCTAACTACGGACGAAATCAAACGATAAAATGGCATCCACCCTTGCTATCCCAGGCTGCCACCTGGAACCCATCCTAGATTGATGAAGAAGAACACCAAATCAAATCAAGGAACACGCTCACGTCAAATCATCGCATTACCTGTACCTACAACTGTTGTTGTAGTAATCTGTGAGCCACAGGGACTCAGCAATCTCATTTCCAAGGGTATCAAGACTATTAGAGCTTAATAGGTGAGGTATAGTTAAGTGGTGAGGCTGCAGCAAGCGACTAAGCATTTATTTGAGTGGCTAACTTATTAGTACAAAAATTAAAGTATGGTGGTCTATGCATAACGGACGTGAACTAGTAATGATCACTAACTAATCCTGAACACCTTCTTACGTCAAACATAACCCCACCGTGTTCTCTTTTGTAAAGAACTCCGAGAAGAGACAATCACGGTTACGCACACAGTTGGTGTATTTTATTAGAGTTTACTTCAAGTTTTCTATGACCGGGTGTTGAACAAAGTATCCAAGTTTGCCACATAACCGCAGGCACGGCTTCTCGAAAAGATTTAACCCTGTAGGGGTGCTCCAACTCGTCCATCACAAATTAACCACACGCAGCGGGAATAACCCTGACCACGGATCTCGTGATCATCCTAGGCAATTCCAAAGGAAATCCGACACCACGAGATAGCCCGAAGAAAATCAGAGTTCCTCACTCAAGATGTTCGAGAAAGGTAAAACAAGTCCAGCAAGGCCTCCCGACGTGTCGACAATCCCGATAGGAGCCGCGTATCTCATTCTCAGGACACGGCGGATGAGCTAAGCGTACAGTAACTGACGTCCCGAGTTGCCCCAGGTAGCCTGCACGATGCTCTAGTTTAGGACCAGCACCAGTAGCACTGGCCCCCTGTATTATGTTAAATTAATCCATGAGGGGGCGACCCTCTATGCTTTAAAAGGTGATCAGTTTTATTATGATAGGCAAATGTAGTACCAAAGTTGGGCCTTGCCAGACAGGTTTTTGTCCTAAAATGAAAATCAAGGGGTCTCCATAACAAACTCGAGCATGTTAGGCGCGCTCAATTATGGAACATAACACCGGTTCACAAGTAACTAGGGCGGCAAGAGCGGAACAAAACACCGAGCAAAAGGCCAAGCCTTCCACCCTTTACCAAGTGTATATGTGCATTAAATTAAATAGCAATAATATTGTGATATAACTGTTGGAAATATGCCCTAGAGGCAATAATAAATTGGTTATTATCATATTTCCTTGTTCATGATAATCGTTTATTATCCATGCTATAATTGTATTGATCGGAGACTTAGATGCATGTGTGGATACATAGACAAAACCATGTCCCTAGAATGCCTCTAGTAGACTAGCTCGTTGATCAAAGATGGTTAAGGTTTCCTAGCCATAGACATGAGATGTCATTTGATAACGGGAGCACATCATTAGGAGAATGATGTGATGGACAAGACCCAAACTACAATCGTAGCATATGATCGTGTCAGTTTATTGCTATTATTTTCTGCATGTCCAGTATATGTTCCTATGACCATGAGATCATACAACTCACTGACACCGGAGGAGTACCTTGTGTGTATCAAACGTCGCAACGTAACTGGGTGACTATAAAGGTGCTCTACAGGTATCTCCGAGGGTGTCTGTTGGGTTGGCATGGATCAAGACTGGGATTTGTTACTCCATGTGACGGAGAGGTATCTCAGGGCCCACTAAATAATACAACATCACAATAAAGCCTTGCAAGCAATGTGACTAAGTGTTAGTCACGGGATCTTGTATTACGGAACGAGTAAAGAGACTTGCCGGTAACGAGGTTGAACTAGGTATAGAGATACCGACGATCGAATCTCGGGGAAGTAACATACCAAAGAACATAGGGAACATCATACGGGATTAACTGAATCCTTGACATAGAGGTTGGACTGATAAAGATCTTCGTAGAATATGTAGGAACCAATATGGGCATCTAGTTCCCGCTATTGGTTATTGACCGTAGAGGTGTCTCGGTCATGTCTACATAGTTCTCGAACCCGCAGGGTCTGCACACTTAAGGTTTGGTGACGTTTCGGTAGTATAGAGTTATGTATGGTGGTGACCGAAGGATGTTCGGAGTCCCGGATGAGATCCCATCGTCACGAGGATCTCTGGAATGGTCCGGAGGTAAAGATTGATATATAGGAAGTCCTATTTTGGTCGCCGGAAAAGTTTTGGGCTCATCGGTAGTGTATCGGGAGTGCCGGTAGTGTACCGGGAGACCATCGGGAGAGGTATTTCGACCCAAGAGGCTACATGGTCTGTGGGAGGAGGTAAACCAGCCCCTGGTGGGCTGGCCGAAGCCTCCTCTAAGGGCCCATGCGGCTGGAGTGGTTTGAGAAGGAAAAAATCCAAAGGTGGAGAGGTGGAAAGAGTTTCCAAGTGGAAAGGAGGAATCCTACTCCTAATAGGATTGGAGTAGGACTCCTCCACCTCCAATTTCGGCCAGGTTTGAGGCTGCCTCCTCCCCTCCCTCCCTCCTATATATACTAGAGGATTTAGAGGAAAAAGCTAACCCTAATAGCCACGTGCTACCTCTCCTCTAGATCGCAGTTTCTCCTCTACATCGGTTTTCTGCAGTGCTTAGGCGAAGCCCTGTCGGAATTGTTCCACCACCATCGCCGCGGCGCCGTCACGCTGCCGAAGAAATATTCTACCTCTCCTCTCCCTCTTGCTGGATCAAGAAGGCGGAGATCGTCATCGAGCTGTACGTGTGCTGAACGCGGAGGTGCCGTCCGTTCGGCGCTAGATTGGAAGGACCGTGATCAAGGTCGCGAGACAGATCGTGATGAGTTTGCGGGACGGATCGTGATGAGTTCGCGGGACGGATCAGTATTGGATCGCGGGACGGATCGTGATGAGATCGTGGGATGCTCGGCGATTTGGATCGCGAAGACGTTCGACTACACCAACCGCGTTTCTTAACGCTTCCCGCTTAGCGATCTAAAAGGGTATGTAGATCCACTCTCCCTCTCGTAGATGCTCATCACCATAGATAGATCTTGCGTGTGCGTAGGAATTTTTTTGTTTCCCATGCAACATTCCCCTATAGTGGCATCATGAGCTAGGTCTATGTGTAGATGAGATCTCGAGTAGAACACAAAGAGTTTGTGGGCGTTGATGCTTAGATTGCTTCCTCCCTTGGTCGTGTTTTGGTTCAGCGGTATTGTGAGATGAAGTGGCCTGGACCAACATTACTCGTATGCTTACGAGAGACCGGTTCCTTGAACCGCAACTTGTTGCATAGATGGCTTGCGGGTGCCAGTTTCTCTCACATTAGTTGGATCGGATTCGACAAAGGTGGTCGTTGAGAAGGTTGAAAAGATACTAGTGTATCACCGTTGTGGTTTTTGCATAGATGAGAATTGTTCTTGCTAGATACCCGTAGCAGCCACGTAAAACATGCAACGACAATTAGAGGACGTCTAACTTGTTTTTGCAGGGTATGTTGTGATGTGATATGGCCAATTACATGATGTGATATATGTGATGTATGAGATGATCATGTGATGTACAGATTATCACGACTTGCATGTCGATGAGTACGACAACCGACAGGAGACATAGGGTTGTCTTTAATTATTTTATGACCTGCATGTCAATCATTAAGCGCTATGTAATGCTTTACTTTATCGCTAAACGGTAGCAATAGTAGTAGAACATGGTGGGCGCGACACCCCGATGGCAACACGTTGATGGAGATCAAGATGATGGAGATCATGGTGTCATGCCGGTGACTATGGAGATCATGCTGGTGCTTTCAAGATGGAGATCAAAAGCACAAGTTCATGGCCATATCATGTCACTTATGATTTGCATGTGATGTTAATCCGTTTAGGCACCTTGTTTTGCTTAGAATGACGGTAGCATTATAAGGTGATCCATCACTTAAATTTCAAGATGAATTGTGTTCTCCCCGAGTTTGCACCGTTGCGAAAGTTCATTGTGTTCAGACACCACATGATGATCGGGTGTGACAGACTCTACGTTCACATACAACGGGTGCAAGCTAGTGTTGCACATGCAGAACACTCGGGTTAAACTTGACGAGCCTAGCATGTACAGACATGGCCTCGGAACACAACACACCGAAAGGTCGAACATGAGTTATATAGTAGATATGATCAACATGATGATGTTCACCATTGAAACCACCTCAACTCATGTGATGATCGGACTTGAGTTGGTAAATTTGGATCATGTATCACTCGAATGACCGGAGGGATGTCAATTTGAGTGGGAGTTCTTCAGTAATGTGATTAATTGAACTCATTATCATGAACATTGTCAGTAGTGTATTTGCAAATTATGTTGTAGATTACTTGCTCACGCTGTAGCTCCCTTGCATTTTTATATGTTCCTAGAGAAATAGAGTTGAAAGATGATGGTAGCAATATTGCGTACTGGGTCCGTGATCTGAGGAATGTCCTCATTGCTGGACAGAAGGCTTATGTCCTTAATGCACCGCTCGGTGCGCCAACCCCTCTAGCATCGTCTATAGATGTTGTGAACATCTGACAGGCATGTTCTGATGACTACTTGATAGTTTAGTGCATCATGCATTATGGCTTAGAATTGAGGCTCGGAAACGTTTTGAACGTCACGAAACATATGAGATGTTCTAAGAGCTGAAATTAGGATCTCAGGCTCATGCCCGTGTTGCGAGATATGAGATCTCCAACAAGATTCTTTGCCTGCAAGATGAAAGAGAATAGCTCAATCATTGAGCATGTGCTCAGATTGTCTGGGTGCTACAATCGCTTGAATCAAGTGGGAGTTGATCTTCCAGATAAGATAGTGATTGATATAGTTCTCCAAGTCACTGTCACTAAGCTACTAGAACTTGGTGATGAACTCTAAACGCCAGGGATAGAAATAATGATCCCTGAGCTGTTCGCGATGTTTGACACCGCGAAGGTAGAAATCAAGAAGGAGCATCAAGTTTTGATGGTTAGTAAAACCACTAGTTTCGAGAAGGGTGAGGGCAAGGAGGGAAACTTCATGGATAGCAAGTCAGTTGCTGCTCTAGTGAAGCAACCCAAAGTTGAACCCAAACCTAAGACTAAGTGCTTCGATTATGAGTAGAGCGGTCGCTGAAGCGGAACAACCCTATATACTTTGTAGATAAGAAGGCTGGCAACGTCAACAGAAGTATATTTGATATACGTGTTAATGATGTGTACCTTGCGAGTACTCCTAGTAGCACCTGGATATTGGATACCGGTTCGGTTGCTAAATGTTAGTAACTCGAAATAAAAGCTACGGAATAAACGGAGAACTAGCTAAGGGTGATGTGATGATGTGTGTTGGAAATGTTTCCAAGGTTGATGTGATCAACATCGCATGCTCTCTCTACCTTCAGTATTAGTGATGAACCTAAATAAATGTTATTTGGTGTTTTGCGTTGAGCATGAACGTGATTAGATCGTGTTTATTGCAACACGATTATTCATTTAAGTTAGAGAATAATGGTTATTCTGTTTACATGAATAATACCTTCAATGGTCATGCACCTAGTGAGAATGGTTTGTTGAATCTTGATCGTAGTAATACACATGTTCATAACATTAATGCCAAAAGATACAAAGCTAATAATGATAGTACCACATACTTGTGGCATTGCCGCTGAATGTCATGTTGGTATAAAGCACATGAAGAAACTCCATGTTGATGGATCTTTGGAATCTTTCGATTTTGAATCGGTTGAGATATGCGAACCATGCCTCATGGGCAAGATGACTAAGGACCCCATTTTCCGGTTTGATGGAGCGGGCAGGTGATTTATTGGAAATGATACATGTTGATGTATGCAATCCAATGAGTCTTGTAGTGTGCGGTGGATATCGTTATTTTCTTACCTTCACTGATGATTTGACTAGATATAGTGTATATTTACTTAATGAAACACAAGTATGAATCGTTTCAAAAGTTCAAGCAAATTCAGAGTGAAGTTTAAGATCATCGTGACAAGAAGATAAAAATGTCTGCGATATGATCTTGGAGGTGAATACCGGAGTTACGAGTTTGGCATACAACTTTCGACAATGTGAAAGTTGTTTCACAGCTCATGCCACCTGGAACACCATAGTGTGATGGTGTGTCCGAACGTCATAGTCATGCTCTATTGGATATGGTGCGTGCTATGATGTCTCTTATCGTTTTGCTACTATAGTTTTGGGGTTATGCATTAGAGACAACTACATTCACTTTAGATAGGGCACCATCTAAATACGTTGAGATGACACCGTGTGAATTATGGTTTGATAGAAACTTAAGCTGTCATTTCTTAATGTTTCTGGCTGCGACGCTTGTGAGGAAAATGTTTTCACCTGATGAGCTCGAACCCAAAGCGGACAAATACATCTTCAAAGAATACCCTAAGAATAGTTGGGTAAACCTTCTATCTTAGATCCAAGCATAAAGTGTTTGTTGCTAAAACTGGATCCTTTCTCGAGAAAGAGTTTCTCTCGAAAGAATTGAGTGGGAGGAAGATAGAACATGATGAGGTTGTTGAAGCTTTGTTCAACCAAAGAGTAGCGCAGCGCAGGAAACTGTTTTTGTGAAGCCTACATTAGTTGACGAGGAAGTTAATGATGATGATCATGAAGCTTTGGATCAAGTTACTATCGAACCTCGTAGGTCAACAAGGATGTGTACTGCTCCTGAGCGGTACGACAACCCTGTCTTGGAGGTCATGTTGTTGGACAACGATGAACCTACAAGCTATGGAGAAGCGATGATGGGCCTGGATTCCGACAAATGGTTAGAGGCCATGAAATCCGAGAAAGGATCCATGTATGAAAACCAAGTATAGACTTTGGTAGACTTGCTCATTGGACGGCAGGTCATCAAGTACAAATGGAGCTTTGAGATGAAGACAGACGCTGATGTTGAATGTCACCATTTATAAAGCTCGACTTGTTGCAAAGAAGTTTACGACAAGTTCAATGAGTTGACTGCGATGAGACTTTCTCACTCGTAGCGATGCTAAAGTCTGTTGGAATTATGTTAGCAGTTGCTGCATTTTTCAATTATGAAATCTGGCAAATGGATGTCAAAACATCGTTCCTTAACGGTCTACTTGAGGAAAGGTTGTATGTGATACAACCAAAAGGTTTTGTTAGTCCTAAGGATGCTAAAAGGTGAGAAAGCTTCAGTGATCCTTCTATGGACTGAAGCAAGCATCTCGGAGTTGGAATATACATTTTGATGAGGTTTTCAAAGTTTTGTAGTTCATACAAAGTTTACGAGAAACTTGTATTTACAATAAAGTGAGTGGGAGCACTATAGAATTTTGGATAAGTATATGTGGTTGACATATTGTTGATCGGAAACGATGTAGAATTTCTGGAAAGCTTAAACGGTTGTCTGAAAAGAGTTTTTCAAAGGAGACCTGGATAAAGCTATCTAATTGTTGAGCATCAAGATCTATAGAGATAGATCAAGATGCATGATGAGACTTTCAATGAGTACATACCTTGGCAAGATTTTGGAAGAGTTCAAAATGGATCAGTCAGAGAAAGAGTTCTCGCCTGATTTGTAAGGTGTGAAGTTGAGTGAGACTCAAAGCTCGACAACGGAAGAAGAAAGAGAAAGGACGAACGTCGTCCCCTATGCCCTAGCCATAGGCTCTATATTATGCCATGCTATGTACCGCACCTAGTGTTTGCCTTGCCATGAGTCTGTCAAGGCATACAGAAGTGATCCAGGAGTGGATCACTGGACAGCGGTCAAGATTATCCTTAGTAACTAAAAGACTAAGGAGATGTTTCTCGATTATGTAGGTGATAAAGAGTTCGTCGTAAAGAGTTACGTCGATGCAAGCTTTAACACCAATCCGGATGACTCCTAGTAGCAATCTGGATACATATAGTGGAGCAGCCATTTGGAATAGTACCAAGTGGAGTGTGGTAGCACTGTTTACAGTCTGACATAGAGATTTGCAAAGTACACACGGATCTGAATGTCGCAGACCCATTGACTATAAGACCTCTCTCACATGCAAAGCATGATCAAGCCCCAGAACTCATTGGGTGTTAGATTCATAACAATGCGAATCACATGGTGATATGAACTAGATTACTGACTCTAGTGCAAGTGGGAGACTGTTGGAAATATGCCCTAGAGGCAATAATAAATTGGTTATTATCATATTTCCTTGTTCATGATAATCGTTTATTATCCATGCTATAATTGTATTGACCGGAGACTTAAATGCATGTGTGGATACATAGACAAAACCATGTCCCTAGTATGCCTCTAGTATACTAGCTCGTTGATCAAAGATGGTTAAGGTTTCCTAGCCATAGACATGAGATGTCATTTGATAACGGGATCACATCATTAGGAGAATGATGTTATGGACAACCCAAACTACAAACGTAGCATATGATCGTGTCAGTTTATTGCTACTATTTTTTGCATGTCAAGTATATGTTCCTATGACCATGAGATCATGCAACTCACTGACACAGGAGGAGTACCTTGTGTGTATCAAACATCGCAACGTAACTGGGTGACTATAAAGGTGCTCTACAGGTATCTCCGAGGGTGTCTGTTGGGTTGGCATGGATCAAGACTGGGATTTGTTACTCCGTGTGACGGAGAGGTATCTTGGGGCCCACTCGGTATTACAACATCACAATAAAGCCTTGCAAGCAATGTGACTAAGTGTTAGTCACAGGATCTTGTATTATGGAATGAGTAAATTGACTTGCCGGTAACGAGGTTGAACTAGGTATGGAGCTACCGACGATCGAATCTCGGGCAAGTAACATACCAAAGAACAAAGGGAACATCATACAGGATTAACTGAATCCTTGACATAGAGGTTCGACCGATAAAGCTCTTCGTAGAATATGTAGGAACCAATATGGGCATCCATGTCCCGCTATTGGTTATTTACCGTAGATGTGTCTCGGTCATGTCTACATAGTTCTTGAACCCGCAGGGTCTGCACACTTAAGGTTTGGTGACGTTTCGGTAGTATAGAGTTATGTATGGTGGTGACCGAAGGTTGTTTGGAGTCCCGTATGAGATCCCGAACGTCACGAGGAGCTCCGAAATGGTCCGGAGGTAAAGATTGATACATAGGAAGTCCTATTTTGGTCGCCGAAAAAGTTTCGGGCTCATCGGTAGTGTACCGGGAGTGCCGGTAGTGTACCGGGAGACCATCGGGAGAGGTATTTTGACCCAAGAGGCTACATGGGCTGTGGGAGGAGGTAAACCAGCCCCTGGTGGGCTGTCCGAAGGCTCCTCTACGGGCCCACGCGGCTGGAGTGGTTTGAGAAGGAAAAAAAATCCAAAGGTGGAGAGGTGGAAAGAGTTTCCAAGTGGAAAGGAGGAATCCTACTCCTAATAGGATTGGAGTAGAACTCCTCCACCTCCAATTTCGGCAAGGTTTGAGGCTGCCTCCTCCCCTCCCTCCCTCCTATATATACTAGAGGATTTAGAGGAAAAATCAAACCCTAATAGCCACGTGCTACCTCTCCTCTAGATCGCAGTTTCTCCTCTACATCGGTTTCTGCAGTGCATAGCCGAAGCCCTGCCGGAATTGTTCCACCACCATCACCGCAGCGTCGTCACGCTGCCAGAGAACTCTTCTACCTCTTCGCTCCCTCTTGCTGGATCAAGAAGGCGGAGATCGTCATCGAGCTATACGTGTGCTGAACGCGGAGGTGTCGTCCGTTCGACGCTAGATTGGAAGGACCGTGATCAAGATCGCGAGACGGGTCGTGATGAGTTCGCAGAACGGATCATGATGAATTCGTGGGACGGATCATGATTGGATCGCGGGACGGATCGTGAGGAGATCGCGAAGACGTTCGACTACACCAATCGCTTTTGTTAACGCTTCCCGCTTAGCGATCTACAAGGGTATGTAGATCCACTCTCCCTCTCATAGATGCTCATCACCATAGATAGATCTTGTACATATATAGAACATCTCAAACGGAGCTACGGTCTAAAAGATATGAGCAACACAAGATGCACATGTCATGAATGCAAATGCATGGAAAATACAATCACAAACATTTCAAATCATGAATGCAGCAAGATATTATGAAACTACATGAGATTCTAAGCAAGTTTCATATTCAACATGCTCAAAATGGAGCTACGGTTCAACAAATACGACCAACACAAGTTATAGTTGAAATCCGCCCAAAACAGCAACTTAGCATTTTGCACACATGAAAACAGCAAGTTACACTATTCTAAAATGCACAAACTAAGCATGGGGCAGTATTATATGATACATACTTCATTTCATCTTCACATATCATAACGAAAACATGCATGGATCCCATGGTAGGAAGCTCACAAGGTGACTACTTGAGAATAGTTTCAGACTTAGTGAAAATAGCAGTTTTTGACAGTGCAGTTTTTGTCACGAAGGCATATTGACAGCAGTGAAACTATATGCTACAGGTCATATTATGGCATGAAACTTAACAGCATACTAAAGGACAATATTAACTACAAATAACTCCATTACACCTACCCAAAAAGGGTTCTAGATCACTAGCAAAACACATGGTAAGACAGCAACAAAATATTACCGATTCCAGACTTCGAAATATTTTAGCATCTCAAAACAGCAGACTTTTAATAGCGAGTTGACAACAAAAAACAACACCTATACATGCATTTCTATGACAAGCAAAATGTCCAGGGGCTAGGACACATATCAAAGGGCACATCTCATGTTGGAAATTATTTCATATCATGCATGGGTTAAATCACACGAAATAGACAAAAGGGCATCACAACAAAAATTACATGGACACAAAAATGCTGAAATGACAAAACTAAATGCACAGGTAAATCCTATGGATTTTTCTACCCTAAGAACATATATAATATGCATAGGTTCATGTGGGAAAATAAGTCACAATTAATTATGCAAGTTTATGGCATAATTTATTAGCAAGTGATTTATGCAAAATAAAATGCAAACATCATGCCAACATTGTTATCATGCATGAAAATGCGATATTATGACACTCCACCTAATTCCACACATTTAACATTTAGGGTTTGATTAAATCCGAGGCACGGTTAATTAAATATTAGCATATGCGAATTATGGCAATTATGCAAAATAATACAAAATGACATGTTAAATATTTTAAGCATGGATGCAAATGGCATATTATTAATCTACACACTTTTCTAAGCATTTTTCATATATGAAACATTTTATTTCGATGCATGGTTAATTTAATATTAACGTTTCAAAATGCAATTGGGCCTACACGGTAATAATACAAAAAAACGCAAGGGGGGCTAGCTCACCCTGGGCCTTGGCCCATTCGGTGCACAGGGAAGGCGACTGGGCCGAGCCCACACGCGGGCGAGGGAGCTGGTGAGCGGAGGGCTCGCCCTCCTCCTACTCGTTCTCGAGCAGGGCAACCTGGCAGCGGCGGCAACACCGCACGGCGGCGGGGCTGGCGACTCCGACGAACGCGAGGCAGCGGTAGGGCAGATCTGGCGAGGATCGGTGGATCCCAGCCGGATTGGGCGCGATGGAGGTCTCCGGCGGTGAGGGACGGCGGCGGCAGCAGGTGCAGGGGAAGAACGACCACGGGGAGGGTTAGCGCGGCAGGGGAGAGGGAGGAGAATGGAGGAAGGGGAGGAAGAGAGGAGGTCCGACGGGGTCCCGTTGGCTGTCCGGCGCGACGGGGTCGAGCCAGCAGGCGGCGCGCTGGCCGCGGGAGAGCTCGGGAGGAGCAGGGCTCCATGGGAGGCATGAGAGGAGCATCGGGGACGGGCCCAGATGGGCTTTCTAGGGCTCAGATGTGGGCTCGGCAGGCCCTGCGGCTGGAGGAGGGAGAAGGGTGGTTCTTGGTTGGGGCGGCACGGAATTCGAGGGAGGATTAGGGTTAGCCGCCCAATTAGGAAGGGGAGGGGTCTATTTATAGTTTAGGGGCTAGGGTAGATGGTCTCTGTCCGTTTTTGGACCACCGGATGTCGATTCGATGGTCTAGAAGCGGAGGGGGGCTATGGATGGCTGTGCAGATGGGCTATGTGGGGAAGAGAGGGAAGTGCGGCCCGTGACACGAAGGTTTTTAAAACACTGAAAATGTCCGATAAAATACCAATGACCGCACTGCTACGACTGACCGACAGGATATCAAACGAACTCGGAACGCGACGAAAATCGATGGGCGGTCTACCTACAACATAACAAGACCGCACGCCAAGTTTCGACCCAATCCAAGAATATTTTTAGCGCGCTTTTAAAAACGGGTTTATTTAATGATGTCGCGGGCGCATGCATGTGTGATTGGTCTCAAAACGGGCAATGGCAAGAATGGAGAGAACCGACAACTACGAACGGATGCAAGTTTCGAAAACGAGTGGCGATGCAATGCAGATGATGCGAATGATGCGATGATGAATGCAACAGCCAGGCGAATCACAGACGAGAACGGAAATAAAAGGGGAATGTTCTGGAATCTTCTGGAACGTCGGTCCTAGGCTGTTACACATACATTGATTTTCCTCAGCAGTAAAACGGGCGCAAGAGCGCTGCGTTCCATGGGCGCTCCGTTTCTTCATCGAAAGCATGTCTTTTGCGCTTCTGTGGCTTCTAGGCGTCTATCAGGTAGTACACGGTGGATCATAGCGCCTTGCTGATGATGAATGGGCCCTCCCATGGGGAGGACAGCTTGTGCTATCCGGCAGTTCACTGTATCCGTCTGAGGACCAGGTTCCCCTCGCGGAATGAGAGTGGCCGGATCTGCTTGCTGTGGTAGTGCCAGAGCTTCTGCTGGTAGATCGCCGTCCGGCTCAAGGCCAGTTCGCAAGCTTCCTCGAGTAGATCAACGCCATCTTCTCGTACCTCCTTTGCATCCTTCTCCATGTACAGGGTGACCCGAGGCGAATCGAACTCGATGTCTGTGGGGATGATCGCCTCGGACCCATACACGAGGAAGAAGGGACTGTAGCCGGTTGACCGGTTCGGGGTGGTCATGAGATTCCAAAGGACGGCCGGTAACTCATTGATCCAGCAGCCGACTGACCTTACCAGCAGCGTCACGAGCCGGGACTTGATGTCGGATATGATGAGGCCGTTCGCCCTCTTGACCTGGCCGTTGGACTACGGATGAGCGACGAAGGCCAGGTCGAGCCGGATTCCTTGCTTGGAGCAGAAACGCGTGAGTGTGCCCTTGGCGAAGTTGGTACCGTTGTCGGTGATGATGCGATGGGGAACGCTGGAGCGTACCGTGATGTCGTCGATGAACCGGACGGCCGTGGGGCCATCCAACTTCTTGATTGGTCGCGCCTTGATCCATTTGGTGAATTTGTTGATGGCCACCAGTAAGTGCGTCATGCCACCTCGAGCGGTCTTGAATGGGCCCACCATGTCCAGCCCCCAAATGTCAAAAGGCCACGAGAGGGGGATGGTTTGGAGGGCCGTTGCCGGTAGGTGGCTTTGCATGCTGAAGCGTTGGTAGCCCTCACACTCGTCGACCAATTTCTTGGCCGCGTCAAGAGTCGTCGGCCAGAAGAAGCCGTGGCGGAAACCCTTGGCCACTAGGGTCCGGGAGGCGGCATGATGCCCGCACTCACCCTAATGAATGTCGAGGAGGATCTCCAAACCCTTTTTTGGCTCGACGCATCGCTGGAAGACGCCGGTGGTGCTGCGGTGGATGAGCTCGTTGTTAATGATGCCGTAGGCCATGGCCCGGCGCTGAATTTGCCTAGCCAGAGCCTCGTCCGGAGGCAGCTCGCCCCGCAAAAGGAACGCTAAGATGGGTTGGGCTCACGAGGGGGCCGCGACGGCGGCCGGCTTGGGAGCCCCCGGGACTGGTTGATCAGTCCCTAGGACCGGTTCGCCATATCCCGTGGCCGGCTCGGGAGCCCCCGAGGCTGGTTGGCCAGCCCCCGGGTTTGGCTCGCCGGCCCCCAGGGCCGGCTGGCTGGTGATCACCATGACAGCCGTGCTGCCGGGGCTGGCCGCCTCGGGCGCCGCCGGCTCAATCGGAGCCAGCTGGGCGGCCGACAATTCGAGGGCCGGCGGCGAAGTTGCCGGAGAGGCGGCCGGGGCCGTCGATGGGCCGGTGACACCTGCCGACACGAAGATTGACTCTGATTCTAGTGAAGGCTTGATCGACGGCTTGAGCAGCCGTTCGAGGGAGATGCCGGCTGGGATGGCCTGCCGGGTAGAGCCAATCTTCACCAGCGCATCCGCCGCCTCGTTGTCCGCCGGTGGGACGTGATGAAACTCAGAGCCCTCGAAGGAGCTGGTGAGCTGTTGTACAAGGGAGCGGTAGCTAGCCATGTTGGCGTCCCTGGCGTCCCATTCACCAGTGACTTGCTGCACCACGAGGTCGGAGTCGCCGAAGTAGAGGATGCGCCTGATGCCGATCTCCTTGGCGAGCCGGAGGCCATGGCCGATTGCCTCGTACTCAGCCATGTTGTTGGAGATGGCGAAGTGGATTTGTAGGGCGTATTTGAGTTGACCACCTTTCGCGGAGGAAAGGACTATGCCGGCACCCAGGCCAGTCCTCATTTTCGAGCCGTCGAAGTGCATGCGCCAATGCATGGAGTCTGGGGGAGGCGGGACGAACTCCATCTCTGCCTAGTCGACGAGGAAATCTTCCAACGCCTGTGACTTGATGGCGGTTCTTGGCTCATACCGGATCTCATGATCGGTGAGGGCGATGACCCACTTGGGGATCCGGCTGGTGGAGTCCCGGCCGCTCATGATCTCGCCAAGCGGGGCCGTGCTCACCACGATAATGGTGTGCTCTTGGAAGTATTGCTTGACCTTCTTGGCGGCAAAGTATATGCCGTAGCACATCTTTTGATAGTGGGGGTAGTTCTGCTTGGATGCGGAGAGGACCTCGCTGAGGTAGTAGACGGGTCGCTGGACCGGTAGGGACTTGCCCTCCTCCGGCCGCTCGATCACCAGAACGACGCTGATGATGCTGGTGGTCGCCGTGATGTAGGCGAGCAAGGGTTCCTTCTCAGCCGGCGCAGCCAGGATGGGCACGCGGGTGAGAGCCTTCTTGAGGCTGTGGAAGGCCTCGTCTGCCTCGTTAGGCCAGTCGAAGGCATCCGGCCTCTTGGATTGACCCGGCTCGATCAGAGCCGTCTTGAGAAGGAGCCCGTGGAGGGGTAGGGCCTTCTCTCCCAGCCGGGTGATGAACCAGCTGAGCGAGGCGAGGCAGCCGGTGAACTTCTGGACGTCCCGGAGCCGGGTCAGTTTCGGCATGCGCTCGATCACACTGATCTTCTTGGGGTTAGCTTCGATGCCGCGGGCAGACACGAAGAAACCCAAGAGTTGTCCGACAGGGATGCCGAAGACACACTTCTCCGGGTTGAGCTTTTTCTGGTACTCGCGTAGGTTCACGAAGGTCTCCCAAAGGTTGTCGACGAGGCTGAAGTGCTTCTTGGTTTTGACGATGATGTCGTCGACGTAGACGTGGACGTTCCTACCTATCTGAGGCAGGAGGCACTTCTGCATGCATCGTTGGAAGGTGGCGCCAGCATTCTTCAGGCCGAAGGACATGGTGATGTAGCAGTAGGCCCCGAAGGGTGTGATGAAGGAGGTCTTGAGCTGGTCTTCAGGATCGAGCTTGATCTAGTGGTTGCCTGAGTAGCAATCCAGGAAGGACAGCAAGTCGCAGCCGGCCGTGGAGTCGTTGACTTGATCGATCCGCGGCAGGGTGAACGGGTCCTTGGGAGATGCCTTGTTTAGGCTAGTGTAGTCGATGCACATGCGCCAGGTCTTGTTCTTCTTCAGTACTAGGACTAGGTTGGCCAGCCAGTCCGGGTGGAATACTTCCATGATCAACCCAGCTGCGAGTAGTTGGGCGATCTCTTTGCCTATAGTACGCCGCTTCCCCTTGGAGAAGCGGCGCAGGGGTTGCTTGACCGACTTGACGTCCGGCCAAACATGGAGTTTGTGCGCGTCGAACTTCCTCGGAACACCCGGCATGTCCTTGGGTGACCATGCAAAGATGTCCCGATTCTCACGTAGGAAGTCGATGAGCTCGCCTTCCTATTTGCTGTTGAGGTGGGAGACGATGGTGACACACTGAGCCGGGTTGGCCGGGTCGAGCGGGATTTGCTTGGTGTCCTTAGACGGCTGGAAGGAGGCCTCGCCGGTGGATTGTGAGGGTGAAGCCGACACGGCCGGCTGGCTTGCAGCAAGGGCCATGAGCCGGTCGAGCTACCGTTTCTCCTCAACGATCTCTAGGGCCTTGGCCAGCCGGCTGCCGTCTCGAGCGCATTCGAGCGACATCTTGTAGTCGCCCTTGATGGTGATGATCCCCTTTTGGCCCGTCATCTTGAGCTTGAGTTAAGCATAATGGGGGACCGCCATGAAGCTGACAAGAGCTAGCCGGCCCAACAACGCATGGTAGGGGCTCGCAAGGTCCACGACCTCGAACAACATTGGCTCGCGACGGAAATGACCGGGTCCGCCGAAGAGGACGTCGAGCGTGATCTTGCCGACAGGGGAGCAAGACTTCCCAGGAACGATGCCATGGAAAACTGTCCGGCTCGCCTGCAGGTCTTCTATCTTCAGCCCCAACTTATGCATCGTGTCGAGGTAGAGAATGTTGATGCTGCTGCCGCCATCTATCAGCACCCCG
This sequence comes from Hordeum marinum, assembly GCA_022496015.1. Classification (NCBI taxonomy): domain Eukaryota; kingdom Viridiplantae; phylum Streptophyta; class Magnoliopsida; order Poales; family Poaceae; genus Hordeum; species Hordeum marinum. The sequence continues at coordinate 422,938,573 of CM039678.1, read as the reverse complement.
AGAAGCGGCAAGCTCGTTCCTTGGTGGCAATGGTGGGGTCGAGGACCAAGGCCTAACTGACGGGATTTGGCATCATGGTAGGGTGATCGGCTTGGCTCCAAGTGACCGGCTTCTCCGACCAGTGCATGAACTGGGGAGTTGCCGGCATGGTGGCGTTCACTTCACGGCAGAGCTGGTGCTAAGTGTGTTTGCCCGTCTCTTTCACTTGTGAAGACGATGTAGCAACCGTCCTGGTTGGGGAACTGGTCGATCAGGTGACCGTCGTTCGGAGCCATTGCCGGCACCGGGGCGGCTGCTTGGGCCGGGGCCGGTGCGTGGGCTGGCAGCGCGTGAGGAGCCGGAAGGCCGTCCCCCCAGGCCAATCGCTGTGAGAAGTTGCACTGCCGGAGCGTGTGCATAGAGGGCTTGGCCCCTGAATGGTTCTTGCAGCGGAGATCAAGCATTTTCTCGAAGGTGAGCTTCGGCTGCCAGGTAGCCTTGCTAGTGCGTGGCGCTGGCCGGAAGGCTAGGCAGCCGGCTCTCGATCATCGACGGTATTGACCTACCGGCACCCGTAGCGGGGATCCGACTGGTCATTCTTGCGCTTGTTGTTCTGCGGCTGCCGGTTGTCGGCAGCCGGTCGGGTCGTGGCCGGCGTCGTTGTTGCCTTGGCAAGCGGGGTCGTCTTTACCCGGATGGTAGAATCGGCCGTGGCGTATTTGTCCACCTTGGTCATGAGCTCAGCGAGCGTCGCCAGCTTGGAGGACAGGAGCTTGTGCTTGAGAGGGCTGCCGTCCTGGTAGCCCTCGATAAAGTACTGCATGGCTTGGACCTCGTGCATCCCTCGCAGGAGTTGCGGAGCTTGGTCCATCGGGTGAGGTAGTCGCAGAGGAACTCGTTCGGCCCCTGAACGCACATGGCGAGTTCACGGGGATGACGGGGCCACTTGTAGATGTCGGTGAAGTTGCGGACGAAGGCCTCTTCGAAGTCCATCCAAGTGTTGATGATGCCGGCTGCCAGGCTGTTGAGCCAGGTGCAGGCCAAGCCGATCAGCATAAGGGGGGCATAGCGAACGGCTACGCGCTTATTCCCCCTGGCGATACCCACCGCGGTGGTGTAGTCGATCAACTAGTCTTTGGGTTTGGCGGCCCCGTTGTATTTCGAGGTGTCCCTAGGGAGCATGAAGCCGGTTGGGATCGGCTCGGTGCGAATCCGAGGACCGGAGCAGGCCGGACCAATCGAGCCCTCCTCCTCGAGAAGGGAATATTACGTGAGTTTGTAGATGCGGTTGCGGGCGTCATTCTCGCTACTGGGGACGCGCAGTCCGAGCCGAGCCGAGAGCTCGGGGCGGCTGGTGGGCGGCGCCGACTGCTGCGACTCGCGCCGCGGAGGCGGCGTGCGCCCCTGGCTGCGTCGGCTGCTAGATGTCGGTGCTTCGTGGTGGTGGCCGCTCTGAGGTGGTGTTGGAAATATGCCCTAGAGGCAATAATAAAATGGTTATTATTATTTCCTTGTTCATGATAATTGTCTATTGTTCATGCTATAATTGTATTAACCGGAAACCAGAATGCATGTGTGAATACATAGACCACAACGTGTCCCTAGTGAGCCTCTAGTTGACTAGCTCGTTGATCAATAGATGGTCACGGTTTCATGACCATGGACATTTGATGTCGTTGATAACGAGATCACATCATTTGGAGAATGATGTGATGGACAAGACCCAATCCTAAGCATAGGACAAGATCGTGTAGTTCGTCTACTAAAGCTTTTTCAATGTCAAGTATCGTTTCCTTGGACCATGGGATTGTGCAACTCCCAGATACCGTAGGAATGCTCTGGGTGTGCCAAACGTCACAACGTAACTGGGTGGCTATAAAGGTGCACTACGGGTATCTCTGAAAGTGTATGTTGGGTTGGCACGAATCGAGACTGGGATTTGTCACTCTGTATGACAGAGAGGTATCTCTGGGCCCACTCGGTAAGACATCATCATAATGAGCTCAATGTGACTAAGGAGTTAGCCATGGGATGATGTGTTATGGAACGAGTAAAGAGACTTGTCGCTAACGAGATTGAACAAGGTATAGGGATACCGACGATCGAATCTCGGGCAAGTATCATACCGGTAGACAAAGGGAATTGTATACGGAATTGATTGAATCCCCGACATCGTGGTTCATCTGATGAGATCATCGTGGAGCATGTGGGAGCCAACATGGGTATGCAGATCCTGCTATTGGTTATTGACCGGAGAGGTGTCTCGGTCATGTCTACCTGTCTCCCGAACCCGTAGGGTCTACACACTTAATGTTCGATGACGCTAGGGTTATAGGGAAATGGTATACGTGATTACCGAAGATTTTTCAGAGGCCCGGATGAGATCTCGGACATCATGAGGATCTCCGGAATGGTCCGTAGGTGAAGATTGATATATAGGAAGTCCTGTTTTGGTCACCGGAAAGTTTTCGGGCTCATCGATAGTGTACCGGGAGTGCCGGCAGGGTGCCGGAGGATCCCCGGGAGGGGTGTGACGACCAAAGGACTTCATGGGCTATTAGTGGAGGTGTACCAGACCTTATTGGGCTGGCCAAGTCCTTCCGGAAAGGCCCATGCGGCTAGGGATAAAGAGATAAGGTTAAAGGAGATTCAAAAGGAAGAGATCCACCTCCCTTGTGGGAGGTGGACTCCTCCGTAGCTCGGCCGAACCTCTCCTCCTTGGACGAGGGGCCAAGGCATCCCTCCATCTCCCTCCTCCTATATTTACTTGAGGTTTTGGCTGTTTTGAGACAAGATTTGATCTCTCTCCCACGGTGCAGCCCTACCTCTCTTCTTCCTCCTCCGCAGTGCGTAGGCGAAGCCCTGTTCGAATACCTTGCTGCTCCACCACCACCATGTCGTCGTGCTGCTGTTGGAGCTCTTCCCTAACCTCTCCCTCCTCCTTGCTGGATCAAGGAGCGGGAGACGTCACCGGGCTGTACGTGTGTTGAACGCGGAGGCAAAGTTGGCATCATGAGCTACTACATCTCCCAACAGTGGCATCATGAGCTTACCACTACATCTCCCAACGCGGAGGCAAATTTTTTTTGATTTACTACTACATCTCCCAACAGTGGCATCATGAGCTAGGTCTATGCGTAGAATCTATGCACGAGTTGAACATAAAGTTGTTGTGGGCGTCGATCTTGTTAATTTGCTTACCACTACTAGTCTTATCAATATTCAGCGCTATTGTGGGATGAAGCGGCCCGGACCAACTTTACACGTACGCTTACGTGATACCGGTTCCACCGCCTAACATGCACTTGTTGCATAAGGTGGCTAGCGGGTGTCTGTCTCTCCCAGCTTAGTCGGATAGGATTCGATCAAAATGATCCTTATGAAGGGTAAATAGCAATTGGCATATCATGTTGTGGTTTTGGCGTAGGTAAGAAACGTTCTTGCTAGAAACCTATAGCAGCAACGTAAAAACTTGCAACTACAAATTAGAGGACATCTAACTTGTTTTTGCAGCATACGCCTTGTGATGTGATATGGCCAAAGGATGTGATGTGATGCATTCTGATGTATGAGATTGATCATGTTCTTGTAATAGGATTCTTGACTTGCATGTCGATGAGTATGACAACCGGCAGGAGCCATAGGAGTTGTCTTATTTTATTGTATGACCTGCGTGTCAATCAAGATTGCCATGTAATTACTTTTCTTTATTGCTAAACATTAGCCATAGTAGTAGAAGTAATAGTTGGCGAGACAACTTCATGAAGACACGATGATGGAGATCATGGTGTCGTGCCGGTGACAGTGATGATCATGGTGCCCCGAAGATGGAGAACAAAGGAGCAAGATGATATTGGCCATATCATGTCACTATATTGATTGCATGTGATCTTTATCATGTTTACATCTTATTTTCTTAGAACAACGGTAGTAAATAGGATGATCTCTGAATAAAATTTCAAGAAAGGTGTTCACCCTAACTGTGCACCGTTGCTAAGGATCGTTGTTCTGAAGCACCACGTGATGATCGGGTGTGATAGGTTCTAACGTTCGCATACAACGGGTGTAAGCCAGATTTACACACGCGATACGCTTAGGTTGACTTGACGAGCCTAGCATGTACAGACATGGCCTAGGAACACGGAAGACCGATAGGTCGAACATGAGTCGTATAGAAGATGCGATCAACATGGAGATGTTCACCATGAATGACTAGTCCATCTCACGTGATGATCGGACATGGGCTAGTTGACGTGGATCATGTGTCACTTGGATGACTAGAGAGATGTCTATCTATGTGGGATTTCATCAAATAATTTGATTATGTGAACTTAATTATCATGAACTTAGTCTAAAATTGCCATTACAAACTATATTGTAGATCCAATGGCCAACGCTAATGTCACCCTCAAATTCAACGCGTTCCTAGAGAAAACCAAGCTGAAAGATGATGGAAGCAACTATGCAGACTGGGTTCGTGGTTTGAGGATCATCCTCATAGCTTCCAAAAGATTGTATGTTCTTGATGCACCACTAGGTGATGCACCCTTTTTCCCAGCAGATCAAGACGTTATGAACGCTTGGCAGTCATGCTGCGATGATTACTCCCTTGTTCAGTGTGGCATGCTTTACAGTTTAGAACCGGGGCTACAAAAGCGTTTTGAGCAACACGGAGCATATGAAATGTTCCAAGAGCTGAAACTGGTTTTCCAAACTCATGCCCGGGTCTAGAGATATGATGTCTCCGACAAGTTCTTCAGTTGTAAGATGGAGGAAAACAATTCTGTCAGTGAGCACATACTCAAAATGTTTGGGTTGCACAACCGCTTGACTTGGCTGGGAGTTAATCTCCCAGATGACTCGGTCATTGATGGAATCCTCCAGTTGCTTCCACCTAGCTACAAGAGCTTTGTGATGAACTAGAACATGCAGGGTATGGAGAAGTCCATTCCTGAGTTGTACTCGATGCTGAAATCGGCGGAGGTCGAGATCAAAAAGGAGCATCAAGTGTTGATGGTAAATAAGACCACTAGTTTCAAGAAAGGCAAGGGTAAGAAGAACTTCAAGAAGGATGGCAAAGCCGTTGCCGCGCCCGGTAAGCAAGTTGCCGGGAAGATAACAAGCGTGGACCCAAGCCTGAGACTGAGTGCTTTTATTGCAAGGGTACCGGTCACTGGAAGCGGAACTGCCCCAAGTACTTAGCGGATAAGAACGTTAAAGGTATATGTGATATACTGTTTATTGATGTGTACCTAACCAGCGCTCGTAGTAGCTCCTGGGTATTTGATACCGGTGCAGTTGCTCACATTTGTAACTCCAAACAGGAGCTGCAGAATAAGCGGAGACTGGCAAAGGACAAGGTGACGATGCGCGCCGGGAATGGTTCCAAGGTCGATGTGATCGCCGTCAGCACGCTACCTCTACATCTACCTTCAGGATTAGTCTTAAACCTGAATAATTGTTATTTAGTACCAGCTTTGAGCATGAACATTGTATCTAGATCTCGTTTGATGCGAGATGGCTACTCATTTAAATCTGAGAATAATGGTGGTTCTATATATATGAGAGAAATGTTTAATGGTCATGCCCCGCTGGTGAATGGTTTATTTTTGATGAATCTCGAACGTGATGTTACACATGTCCATAGTGTGAGTACGGAAAGGTGTAAGGTTGATAACGATAGTCCCACTTGAAAGGACGTGGATGTCGCCTAGAGGGCGGTGAATAGGTGCTTTAAAATAATTATGGTTTAGGCTTGAACAAATGCGGAATAAAACTATCGTTTAATTAGTCAAGCAAAAAACCTAAAACAACTAGGCTCACCTATGTGCACCAACAACTTATGTAAGCAAGATAGACAACTAAGTGATAGCAAGATATATAACAAGAAACAATATGGCTATCACAAAGTAAAGTGCAGAAGTAAAAGGGCTCGGGTAAGAGATAACCGAGGCATGTGGAGACGACGATGTATCCCGAAGTTCACACCCTTGCGGATGCTAATCTCCGTTCGGAGCGGTGTGGAGGCACAATGCTCCTCAAGAAGCCACTAGGGCCACCATAATCTTCTCACGACCTCGCACAATGCAAGATGTCATGATTCCACTAATGGACCCTTGAGGGTGGTCACCGAACCGGTACAAATAAGGTTGGGGCAATCTCCACAACTTGATTGGAGGCTCCCAACGACACCACGAAGCTTCACCACAATGGATTGTGGCTCTGAGGTGACCCCAAATGCTTGGGGCAATCTCCACAACCTAATTGGAGACCCCGAAGCTTGCTTAGAGCTTTGCACCACAATGATTGAGCTCTGAGGCACCACCAACTGTCTAGGGCGCCAGCACCCAAGAGGAACAAGCTCTAGGGTGCTGAAACACCCAAGAGTAATAGCTTCTCAACTTTCCACTTCCACGTATCACCGTGGAGAACTCAAACCTATGCACCAAATGCAATGGCAAGGGAACACGGAGTGCCCAAGTCCTTCTCTCCCAAATCCCACCAAAGAAACTAATGCTAGGGATGGAAATGAGAGGAAAAAACGAAGAAGAAGATGAAGAACTCCAAGATCTAGATCCAAGGGGTTCCCCTCACTTAGAGGAGAAAGTGATTGGTGGAAATGTGGATCTAGATATCCTCTCTATTTCCCCCCGAGAACTAGGAAGAATCATTGGAGGGATTGAGAGCTCGTAAGCTCGAAGAAGGTCAACAATGGGGGAAGAACACGAGCCCAAGAGATGAGGTCCATTGGAGAAGAAGACCCCCTTTTATAGGTGGGGAAAAATCCAATCGTTATCCTCACAGCCTGCACAGAGCGCTACTAACGCTCCAAGGAGCAGTACTACCGCTAGGGCGGTAGTACCCCTTTGAATAAAACACCAAGGAGGCAAAAGGCCAGTAGAACCACCGGAGCGGTACTACTGCTCGTCCTCACAGTACTACCGCTACGGGTAGCGGTACTTCTGCTTGCGAGCGGTACTAAAAAATTACATCCGTGCCTACCACAATTGTAAATAACACAAGATTTTGATCCGGAGCGGTACTACCGCTCTTGGATCCACGGTACTACCGCTCCGGAGCGGTAGTAACAAACTACATCCGCTCTAGCCGCGGTAGTACCGCTGCAGCCTTTTAAGAACACCAAAACTACCACAACTTTTGCAAACGGACTCGGAATTCAATGAAACAAAGTTTGTTAGAAAGGTAACGACACGTGGTAACACAATATTGACAGAAATATCAATAAAAATCAAATGATAAAAGGCCCATAATATAATGGTGAGAACCCTTCCTCGAATAAGACCGGTAAAACTTCCAACACCGAAAACGCAATAGATGAAGCATATGAAATCCGTTTTCGATGTACTAGAGCTTGTCACGATGATAACCACAAGCTCAAGAACACACAAAGAGAAAAGCCAACCAAGAAATAATAAATAGTATGATGCCAAGAATGCAATGGTTTGAGCTCTCAATGAATGATACGATCAAGCTACTCACTTGAGAGCCCCCTTGATAGTACGACAATCGATCCTATAACCCGGTCTCTCAACTACCACCATGAGACCGGTAAAATAGAAAACCCTATCAAGGTCAAACCTTATCCTTGCTCATAGTCCAGTTGAGCTAGATGATGTCTATCTTGACTTCCTCAAGATGGACCACATTTCTTGATTGCGTTGGCTTGATGAAGACTAGATGATTGCTCCCCCATACTCCACTCTGGGTGAGCCACTCTTTGGCACATCTTCACAAGTCCATTGTCGCCACAATTAACGGCGAGCCTCAAGCATGATCTCTCTATAATGCTTCACTTGATCTTGCACATCGTAACCTTGATGACGATCTCCACTTGATGTCATCTTCCATGGGATGTATGGGATCTGCCTCTTGATGCAAGCCCATGGAAATATACCTAACCCCACAAAGAACTCTCACGTAGACCATGGATTAGTACACAAAGCGTAACGGACAATGCTTACCACACCATGGGATCACTTGATCCCTCTCAGTACATCTTGTACGCTTTGTGTGTTGATCAACTTGATTCACTTTTTGACTTAGTATTGATCAACCTTGTATCTTAGCTTCTCTCTTCATAAAGGTGATGTCTTGAAGGTAAACATGAATGCTTAAACAATCTTATTCTTCAAGACATGCTTGCAATAAGCTCAACTCCCACATGACCAATCTTTGGATAAACCTTGAATACCACCTTGGTCACCATATAAACTCCTTGAAACCCAATAGATGGACTTCAAGAAGTGCCTATGGACAAATCCTTCGAATATAACTCAAGTCAACCATTAGTCCGTAGGGGTGTCATCAATTACCCAAAACCACACATGGAGAAATGTGCTCTTACAATCTCCCCCATTTTTGTAATTGATGACAACCACTTTCAAGAGAGTTTATATAAGAAAAATAAGTACAACCAAGCACACAAAATGCAATGCATGGATTTGAGATGCAAATGCTTAAACAACAAAAGCAAAACTCTCAAAGCATTCCAAACTAATCTCTCTAAACTTCTCCCCCATTGGCATCGATTTCCAAATTGGACAAAAAGTTTAGAAATCCAATATAATAGGTGTTCCTCCAAAAAGTTTGTATATCTCAAATACGTGTGCAAAGAAATACACATATCCAATGATAAGTAGTTGGAGGAACACAAGCTATATTGAGAACCCAAAGATTGCACAAAGGATCGTATGGCACAAAGACATACACCAGAGTGAAGCAAGCAATCAAAAGATACTAATTGGAACAATCAATCACATGGACCAATGAGCCACATGAATAAAAGATATTATGATATGGGAAAAACAATGTTTATAAAGAAACTAGAGGAGCTCCCCATGATTTGTGCACAAATAATATTATTTGTATTTGAATACAAGTGCACAAAATAAAGGATCATGACTCCCCCAAAATCAATATAAACACACCATAAGTGCAAGCAAAAAGATAAGACAAACAACATAGTACTTGGACTAAACATATGGTTGAGCAACATGTAAAAGAGGCAATCTTAAGAATAGGCTCAACCAAAATGATGTGTGTGAGTCATGGAAAAGCACTTGATACGACTAGTATAAGGATGAGCATAAATGATCAACATAGTTTTGATGAAATGAGACACAAAGTGCAAACCATATCCTTCCCACACACAAACCACTAGAAAAAGGGTTCACAAGCTTACTAATAGGAAAATTCAAAAACCAAAGCTTGTGACAAACCCTAGTGAAGACAGGAAAATGATAGCCTTGTCAAGAGGAGGTATACCAATCGAAATGGCAAAACCCTCATGAAGGAAAGCATGAGGAAAACAATCTTCACCACCAAAGAGTGCATCAATATGCTAGGATATAAGATCCACACTCAAGACAGATTCTTTCATGAAACCACCAAGTAAACAAAAATGAAATGCAACGGTGGACGTGAAAGAAAAGAGGATATCAACTAGAGATGTAACTTCTCTCGTGTGTATAAGATTCTAGGTAGAGGGAAATCATGATGATATATCCAGAAAGAATAATGTACACACGAAATAGTTACAAGAAGGAACAAACAAGATATCCACAAGGAAGTCATAACTATACCAATAAGATCCTTGCTTGAAAGCATAGCACATAGCCTAATATTTTCTTATTGTACATAAACGGACTCCCAATACACGAACATCAAAGACATCACAACTAGCAATATGACATCATCGTTGAGACTCTTGGAGAAAGGAAACAAGTACCACAAGAATGACTCAATAAATTCCTGCCATGATGCAACCTATAAACAGTTGAATGCGAGAAATGTATGCATGAAGTAGATACCTGTTACGAGATAGCATTGGATTGATGTTGTAGACAACGGTTCTTCAATCATCCTAGCAAGGCTCCAATAAGCACATAGTGTCAACACCTTCCTTGTAAGTGAGCCGAGTGTCCGATGTATCTCCAATTGTTCCTAGAACAACACCACAAACAAAGTGGTACCCAAACTTATTGAGACAAAACAGTTAGTGTACCAACAATATATAGGACAAAACTCCACATAAGTATGTGCATATAGATATGAAATTGAATTTCATGCACACTTTAGACAATTTATGTCATAGTGGAGTTTCCCCTATATATTGGGTCAAGGAAAGAGAACATGCCAACGAAAGTACATGTAGTAAATATGCATGCTCAAAGCTTTCAAGAATTGACTCAACACACAGTTGATAAGATGCCGAAATAAAAGGTATCAAGTGAAAATAAGATACCAGAAAAAAATCTCTTGACGGATACCAACTAAAAGATATGGCAAGGAATGAGATATCCATTGACACATGCCAAATAGACGGAAACAATATACCAATCGAAGGAAAACAAGAGGTATCAAGTTCCCAAAAGAGAGCTAGGTTCCAAACAAATCAAACCCTCTGCAAATTTTCATGATGGCACAAACCACCATAGAGAGAAGGCTTGCCTCCCACCAACACACACTTGATGAAGATCAAAAGATTTTATGATGAACACATAAATAGAGTGTTCTACAAAAAATAGGATAGCTCCCCCAAGAGATGTGCATTATATAGAATTTTCATTTGAAAACAAAATCCACACGATGGGATCATCACTTTCCCTATATCTACAGAAACACTAGGAACGCTCAGAAAGATCCACAAGAGGCAAGGAAGACAAACGATAATCAAAATACAATGCAAAGATGATTAGAAAATTCTACCACATAAAAGGATACCAATTGTCAAAGGACAAGAAGTAATTCGAAATATTTCCTATTGGTAGATTGCAAAGATATCCAACATCATCTTCACACGTCAATCATAAGCAAATGACACTTGTAGAGCTAACATGCCATCTAGGAACAAGATAAATTGTAATATAAAATCTAAGTGGCAATATCTCAAATGTACACATTCTCTGGGCTTGTAATATGCACATAGCATATTACCCCCCCCATAATGTGGTAACCGAATGTTAGTAACAAGTGGCAAATGAAATCCAACAAGAGATAATTAATGGACCATTTATAATTTGAATTTCTCATGAGAATACATACCAAATAGAAGCTAGATAATCTTGTAATATCAATACTAAGTGGTATTCCTCATGAACACACACTTTTAGGGTCGTGGAGTGCATAAAGCACATCACTCCCTCAAAATGGGATAATCCATTAATCTCTCACAAAGAGCCAACTAAGATACAAACATGATGCAAAAAGGCTCTACACAAGACTCACACATACATGATGTGCAACCCATCATACATACTTCATTTCTCAAGATAAACAAATAGGAAGCACAACATATACAAACACATGCAAGGTACAAAACCACAACATGCAAAGGGGCAAGTAACTAAGAATGTATTCAATTTAAGTACGAGTTACCGCAAGGAGGAACATTGGTATATGATAGACACTTGATGATCCACATGACTTGGCTTGAGACAATATGAATGATGAAGAACCATCAATTCTTCACAATGTAGTCACGTCACCAATGCCCTCCAACAATACCTATTGATCAAGTTTGAGCTTGTTGGTCCCCAACCTAGTTGGGTCCTAAGAGGTTAGTCACAATAGGCTTGGCTACCCAAATGGTTCTTTTCTTGACACCACTTTGAGTACCAACAAACTTGGCAAACACATTGCCAACCTTATCCTTCCCAAGAGAATATATATCATCAATAATGATCGGGTTGGATAAGTTACCATTAGTGCATGAAGAAGCAAAGTGACCCTTCTCACGACATAAGTAGCAACATTTACCCTTTACTTTCTTCTCAATTGATTTCTCAACTTGAGGAGCGTTGACTTGGGTCTTCTTGGCAAGTGGCCTTTCTTCAACTTGACGTTGAGCATGAGATTGAACTTGTGGCTGCTTCCCTTGTTGCTTGTCACTATGTGGCTTCTTCTTCAATGGGAAAGATCTAACATGGTGCCCTTCTATTTTGCACTTGAAGCAAACAATCTTGGCCGAGTTCTTGACTTGTTCTTGGCCCTTCTTGGTGTTTCTCTTGGACTTCTTCTTCTTATTGGAGTTGAATCCAAGTCCACCTTTGTCATTTGGGGATTTTTCCCACACAAGATATTTTTGAGTGTGGCCTTCCCTTCATGACTCTTTTCCAAGTCTTTCTTCAAAGAAGTGACTTGGGCCTTGAGCTCTTTGATTTCCTCTACATGGTTATTATCAATACAAGTACTAGAGGAAGTATATGCTTCATAGTTAGAGCAAAAAGGCAAGGAAAGTAATTCATCACAAGATGTACCAATATTATGAGTAGATGAACTACGAGGACTAGCACATGGCAATAAAGCATTTCTACTAGATGTAGTGCTAATTTACACATGAGGATCACTTGATGTTACCTTAGTAGTACTAGCCTCATGAGCTATCTTTAGCACATTATGAGATACTAGAAGATTGCCATGATAGCTAGAAATATTTTCATGACTCTCTTCCAATTTCCCATAATTACTAGATAGCAACTTAAGTTCAGCCCTTAGCTCAACATTCTCCTTTAATATGGATGCTTCACAAGAAATAGAGTTACTAGCACAAGCATCATCATTACCAACAAGAGGAGAAGGAAACTTGGCAAGCTCTTTAGCATATGAAACTCTAAGTTGAGCATGAGAATCAGTGTGTTGAATGAGCAAACTCTTAACGACCCTTGAGCCAGTTTCGAGGTGCTCAAAGTCCTCAAGGAGTTTAGCATGTGCAACTTCAAGCTTATCATTTTTAGTTCTAAAATCATTAGCCACCTCGAGATCTCTTTCATGGGATTCCTTTAATCTATATAATTCTAGACCAAAGGACCCCTCAAGAGATTCCTTGGTGGTTTGTTCATTCTCAAGAGCTTGAGATAGCTCCGCGATCTCATTAGCGTAATCACGTTCATGACCTTCCATTTACTCAATGCTGGCCTCATGCTCCTCGAGATGAGCTTCCAACTCCTCAATATATTTCTTGCCCTCAATGGAAATAGACATGATTTCCATGAAGTTGGAACGAGCAATATTATTCTTATGAAGAGCTTTAAAACCTTTTCTCCCTTAACTTTTAAGGAAGCAATATTATCACTCTCTTCATCAGTATCATCAACATCATCATCGTGAGATATATTGGGATTCAAGGTAGGAGATACCTTTGAAGTCTTAGCCATAAGGAAAAAGTGAGAAACAACAGATGATGATGTAGGATCCCTTGAAGCACCATTCAAGACCACATCTTGTTCCATGGACTGTTGGGTGTCCTCTACATTGTTAGCACAACAACTCGAGGACATACATACATGTTTATCATGGCAACAAGATATAGCAAGCATATCATCATGAGATTTAGTCAAGCTATTTGTACATGATATGCAAGGACTATCAACACAATCATGTGAAACATTTAAAGTGCTCGAGGTGTTAAAGTACAAAGATGAAGCATTTCAATAAGATAGTGAAGAAGAATTATCAACAATAAGCCCACTATCCTCATTACAGTGATCATCACTACTCACCATATAATTACCTTGTGGCAATCCACATGTAGGTGAAGTAGAAGTAGTTGAGAAGATAACATGACCGGAGGTGGAGGGATAACAATCATCCCTACAAATCTTGGACACACCATATTTATCTTGAAGCTTTGTCCACAACTCATGAGCATCCCGGAATGGCATGAGTTCAAATATAACTACATTTCTCAAAGCATCAAAAAGCACATTAGAAGCTTGAGCATTGAGATAAGAGTTTTTCTCATCCTCAAAAGATATGTGTTGAGAATCCTTTGGAAGATAAAAACCCAGATCTACAATTCGCTCCAAAATTGGGTCCATGCCCCTAAAGAGATTATGCATGCGAATTACCCAAACATCAAAAATTGTGCCATCGAAACTAAGAGTGTCAGAGAATCCTAATCCCCTAGTCGATATCCTTACTCTCTAGGTGGTTAAACCTAACAATGAGAGACCTAGCTCTGATACCAATTGAAAGGACGTGGATATCGCCTAGAGGGGGGGGTGAATAGGCGCTTCAAAATAATTATGGTTTAGGCTTGAACAAATGAGGAATAAAACTATCGTTTAATTAGTCAAGCAAAAAACCTAAAACAACTAGGCTCACCTATGTGCACCAACAACTTATGCTAAGCAAGATAGACAACTAAGTGATAGCAAGATATATAACGAGAAACAATATGGCTATCACAAAGTAAAGTGCATAAGTAAAAGGGCTCGGGTAAGAGATAACCGAGGCACGTGGAGACGACGATGTATCCCAAAGTTCACACCCTTGCAGATGCTAATCTCCGTTTGGAGCGGTGTGGAGGCACAATGCTCCCCAAGAAGCCACTAGGGCCACCATAATCTCCTCACACCCTCGCACAATGCAAGATGTTGTGATTCCACTAAGGGACCCTTGAGGGTGGTCACCGAACCCGTACAAACAAGGTTGGGGAAATCTCCACAACTTGATCGGAGGCTCCCAACGACACCACGAAGCTTCACCACAATGGATTGTGGCTCCGAGGTGACCTCAAATGCTCGGGGCAATCTCCACAACCTAATTGGAGACCCCAAAGCTTGCTCGGAGCTTTGCACCACAATGATTGAGCTTCGAGGCACCACCAACCGTCTAGGGTGCCAAAGCACCCAAGAGGAACAAGCTCTAGGGTGCTCAAACACCAAAGAGTAATAGCTTCTCAACTTCTCACTTCCACGTATCACCGTGGAGAACTCAAACCTATGCACCAAATGCAATGGCAAGGGCACACGGAGTGCCCAAGTCCTTCTCTCCAAAATACCACCAAAGAAACTAATGCTAGGGAGGTAAATGAGAGGAAGAACGAAGAAGAACATGAAGAACTCCAAGATCTAGATCCAAGGGGTTCCCCTCACTTAGAGGAGAAAGTGATTCGTGGAAATGTGGATCTAGATCTCCTCTCTTGTTTCCCTCAAGAACTAGCAAGAATCATTAGAGGGATTGAGAGTTAGAAAGCTTGAAGAAGGTCAACAATGGGGGAAGAACACGAGCTCAAGAGATGAGGTCCATTGGACAAGAAGACCCCCTTTTATAGGTGCGGAAAAATCCAACCGTTATCCTCACAGCCCGCACAGAGCGGTACTACCGCTCCGAGGAGCGGTACTGCCGCTAGGGCGGTAGTACCCCTTTGAATAAAAACACCGAGGAGGCAAAAGGCCAGTAGAACCGCCGGAGCGGTACTACCGCTCGTCCTTACGGTACTACCGCTATGGATAGCGGTACTACTACTACGGGTAGCGGTACTACTGCTTGCGAGCGGTACTAAAAAATTACATCCGTGCCTACCACGGTTGTAAATAACACAAGATTTTGGTCCAGAGCGGTAGTACCGCTCTTGGAGCCGTGGTACTACCACTCCGGAGCAGTAGTAAAAAATTACATCCGCTCTAGCTACGGCAGTACCGCTACAGCCTTTTAAGAACACCAAAACTGCCACACCTTTTGCAAATGGACTCGGAACTCAATGAAACAAAGTTTTTTGGAAAGCTAACGACATGTGCTAACACAAAATTCATTAAAATATCAATAATAAGCAAATGATAAAAGTCCCATAATAAAATGGTGAGAACCCTTCCTCGAATAAGACCGGTAAAACTTCCAAGAGCTTGTCATGAAGCATATGAAATCCATTTTCGATGTACTAGAGCTTGTCTCGAAGATAACCACAAGCTCAAGAACCCACATAGAGAAAACACAACCAAGAACCAAGAAATATGATGATGCCAAGAATGCATTGGTTTGAGCTCTCAATGAACGATACGATCAAGCTACTCACTTGAGAGCCCCCTTGATAGTACGGCAATTGATCCTATAACCCGGTCTCTCAACTACCACCATGAGACCGGTAAAATAGAAAACCCTATCAAGGTCAAACCATAGCCTTGTGCGTAGTCCACTTGAGCTAGATGATGACGATCTTGACTTCCTCAAGATGGACCACATTTCTTGATTGCGTTGGCTTGATGAAGACTAGATGATTGCTCCCCCATACTCCACTCTGGGTGAGCCACTCTTCGGCACATCTTCAAAAGTCCATTGTCGCCTCAATTAATGGCGAGCCTCAAGCATGATCTCTCCGTGATGCTTCACTTGATCTTGCACATCGTAACGTTAATGACGAGCTCCACTTGATGTCATATTCCATGAGATGTATGGGATCTGCCTCTTGATGCAAGCCCATGGAAATATACCTAACCCCACAAAGAACTCTCACGTAGACCATGGATTAGTACACAAAGCGTAATGGATAATTTTTACCACACCATGGGATCACTTGATCCCTCTCACTACATCTTGTACGCTTTGTGTGTTGATCAACTTGATTCACTTTTTGACTTAGTATTGATCAACCTTGTATCTTAGCTTCTCTCTTCATAAAGGAGATGTCTTGAAGGTCAACATGAATGCTTACACAATCTTATTCTTCAAGACATGCTTGCAATAAGCTTAACTCCCACATGACCAATCTTTGGATAAACCTTGAATACCACCTTGGTCACCATATAAACTCCTTGAAACCCAATAGATGGACTTCACGAAGTGCCTATGGACAAATCCTTCGAATATAACTCAAGGCAACCATTAGTCCGTAGGGGTGTCATCAATTACCCAAAACCACACATGGAGAAATGTGCTCTCACACCAGTTACATGTGGCACTGCCGCCTTGATCATATTGGTGTCAAACACATGAAGAAGCTTCAAGCTGATGGACTTTTGGAGTCTCTTGATTTCTAATCATTTGACATGTGTGAACCATGCCTCGTGGGCAAGATGACGAAGACTCCGCTCTACGATACAATGGAGTGAGCAACTGACTTGTTGGAAATAATACATACCGATGTATGCAGTCCAATGAGCGTCGAGGCTCGCGGTGGCTACCGTTATGTTTTCACCCTCACTGATGACTTGAGTAGATATGGGTATGTCTATGTAATGAAACATAACTCTGAAACCTTTGAAAGGTTCAAGGAATTTCAGAGCGAGGTAGAAAATCAACGTGATAGAAAAATAAAGTGCCTACGATCTGATCGTGGCGGAGAATTTAAGTCACGAGTTTGGCACGCACCTAAGGAAATGTGGAATTGTTTCACAACTCACGCCGCCTGGCACACCTCAGCGAAATGGTGTGTCTGAACGTCGTAATCGCACTCTATTGGATATGGTGCGATCTATGATGTCTCTTACCGACTTACCGCTATCATTTTGGGGATATGCATTAGAAATTGCCGCATTCACTTTAAATAGGGCATCGTCAAAATCCGTTGAGACGACACCATATGAATTATGGTTTGGAAAGAAACCTAAGCTGTCGTTTCTAAAAGTTTGGGAATGTGATGCTTAAGTGAAGAAACTTCAACCTGAGAAGCTCGAACCCAAAGTGGAAAAGTGCGTCTTCATAGGATATCCCAAAGAGACTATTGGGTATACCTTCTACATTAGATCCGAAGGCAAAGTCTTTGTTGCCAAGAATGGATCCTTTCTCGAGAAAGAGTTTCTCTCGAAAGAAGTAAGTGGGAGGAAAATAGAACTTTATGAGGTAATTGTACCTCCACTCGAACCAGAGAGTAGTGCAGCACAGGAAGTTGTTTCTATGGAGCCTACACCGGCTGAAAAGGAAGTTAATGATGATGATCATGAAACTTCAGATCAAGTTACCATTGAAAGTCGAAGGTCCACCAGGACACGTTCCACACCAGAGTGGTATGACAACCCTGTCCTGGAGATCATGTTGTTGGACAATGGTGAACCTTCGAACTATGAAGAAGCGATGGCGGGCCCGGATTCCAACAAATGGCTTGAGGCCATGAAATCCGAGATGGGATCCATGTAGGAGAACAAAGTATGGACTTTGGTGGACTTGCCTGATGATAAGCGAGCCTTTGAAACTAAATGGATCTTTAAGAAGAAGACTGACGTGGATGGTAATGTGACCGTCTATAAGGCTCGGCTTGTCGCTAAGTGTTATCGACAAGTTCAAGGAGTTGACTACAATGAGACTTTCTCACCCGTAGCGATGTTGAAGTCTGTTCGAATCATGTTAGCAATTGTCGCATTTTATGATTATGAGATCTGGCAAATGGACGTTAAAACGGCTTTATTAATGGCTTCCTCAAGGAAGAACTATATATGATGCAGCCGGAAGGTTTTGTCGGTCCTAAAGATGCTAACAAAGTATGCAAGCTCCAGCGCTCCATCTATGGGCTGGTGCAAGCATCTCAGAGTTGGAACATTCGCTTTAATGAGGTGATTAAAGCGTTTGGGTTTGTACAGGTTTATGGAGAACCCTGTATTTACAAGAAAGTGAGTGGGAGCTCTGTAGCATTTCTCATATTATATGGGGATGACATACTAATAATGGGAAATGATATAGAACTTTTGGAAAGTGTAAAGGCCTATTTGAATAAATGTTTTTGAATGAAGGACCTTGGAGAAGCTGCTTACATGTTAGGCATCAAGATCTATAGAGATAGATCAAGACGCCTCATAGGTCTTTCACAAAGCACATACCTTGACAAGATATTGAAGAAGTTCAATATGGATCAGTCCAAGAAGGGGTGCTTGCCTGTGTTACAAGGTGTGAGATTGAGTACGACTCAATGCCCGACCATGGCAAAGGATAGAGAAGAGATGAGTGTCATCCCCTATGCTTCAGCCATAGGCTCTATTATGTATGCCATGCTGTGTACCAGACCTGATGTGAACCTTGCCATAAGTTTGGTAGGGAGGTACCAAAGTGATCCTGGAGCGGAACACTGGACAGCGGTCAAGAATATCCTGAAGTACCTTAAAAGGACCAAGGAGATGTTTCTCGTATATGGAGGTGCCGAAGAGCTCGTCGTAAAGGGTTACGTCGATGCAAGCTTCGACACAGATCCGGACGACTCTAAGTCAGAAATCGGATACGTGTATATTTTGAACGGAGGGGCAGTCAGCTGGTGCAGCAGCAAGCAAAGCATCGTGGCGGAATCTACATGTGAAGCGGAGTACATAGCTGCTTCAGAAGCAGCAAAGGAAGGAGTCTGGATGAAGGAGTTCATCACCAACCTAGGAGTGATTCCCAATGCCTTGGGCCCGATGACTCTATTATGTGACAACACTCGAGCTACTGCCCTTGCGAAGGAGCCCAGGTTTCACAAGAAGACAAGACACATCAAGTGCCGCTTCAACTCCATTCGTGATTACATTCAGGAGGGAGATATAGATATTTGTAAAGTACATACAGATCTGAATGTCGCAGATCCGTTGACTAAACCTCTCTCATGAGCAAAACATGATCAATACCAAATGCTATGGGTGTTCGATTCATCACAATGTAACTAGATTATTGACTCTAGTGCAAGTGGGAGACTGTTGGTAATATGCCCTAGAGGCAATAATAAAATGGATATTATTGTATTTCCTTGTTCATGATAATTGTCTATTGTTCATGCTATAATTGTATTAACCGGAAACCAGAATGCATGTGTGAATACATAGACCACAACGTGTCCCTAGTGAGCCTCTAGTTGACTAGCTGGTTGATCAATAGATGGTCACGGTTTCATGACCATGTACATTTGATGTCGTTGATAACGGGATCACATAATTTGGAGAATGATGTGATGGACAAGACCCAATCCTAGGCATAGCACAAGATCATGTAGTTCGTCTGCTAAAGCTTTTTCAATGTCAAGTATCGTTTCCTTAGACCATGAGATTGTGCAACTCCCGGATACCTTAGGAATGCTTTGGGTGTGCCAAACGTCACAACGTAACCGGGTGGCTACAAAGGTGCACTATGGGTATCTCCTAAAGTGTCTATTGGGTTGGCACGAATCGAGACTGGGATTTGTCACTCTGTATGACGAAGAGGTATCTCTGTCCCACTCGGTAAGAGATCATCATATTGAGCTCAATGTGACTAAGGAGTTAGCCACAGGATGATGTGTTACGAAAAGAGTAAAGAGACTTGCCGGTAACGATATTGAACAAGGTATAGGGATACCGACGATCGAATCTCGGGCAAGTATCATACCTGTAGACAAAGGGAATTGTATACAGGATTGATTGAATTCCCGACATTGTGGTTCATCCGATGAGATCATCGTGGAGCATGTGGGAGCCAACATGGGTATCCATATCCCTCTATTGGTTATTGACCGGAGAGGTGTCTCGGTCATGTCTACATGTCTCCTGAACCCGTAGGGTCTACACACTTAAGGTTCGATGACGCTAGGGTTATAGGGAAATGGTACACGTGATTACCGAAGATTATTCGAAGTCCCGGATGAGATCCCGGACGTCATGAGGAGCTCCGGAATGGTCCGTAAGGTACAGATTGATATATAGGAAGTCCTGTTTTGGTTACCGGAAAGTTTTCGGGCTCATCGGTAGTGTACCGGGAGTGCCGGGAGGGTGCCGGAGGACCCCCGGGAGGGGTGTGATGACCAAAGGACTTCGTGGGCTGTTAGAGGAGGTGTACCAGCCCTTATTGGGCTGGCCAAGTCCTTCCGGAAAGGCCCATGCGGCTAGGGATAAAGAGATAAGGCTAAAGGAGATTCAAAAGGAAGAGATCCACCTCCCTTGTGGGAGGTGGACTCCTCCCTAGCTCGGCCGAACCTCTCCTCCTTGGAGGAGGGGAGAAGGCAGCCCTCCCTCTCCCTCCTCCTATATATACTTGAGGTTTTGGCTGTTGTGAGACAAGATTTGATCTCTCTCCCACGGCGCAGCCCTACCTCTCTTCTTCCTCCTCCGCAGTGCTTAGGCGAAGCCCTATCGGAATACCTTGCTGCTCCACCACCACCATGCCGTCGTGCTGTTGTTGGAGCTCTTCTCGAACCTCTCCCTCCTCCTTGCTGGATCAAGGCGCGGGAGACGTCACCGGGCTATACATGTGTTGAACGCGGAGGCGCCGTTGTTCGGCGCTTAGATCGGAAACCATCGCGATTTGAATCGCTACGAGTACGACTCCACCAACCGCGTTCTTGTAACTCTTCCGGTTAGCGATCTTCAAAGGTATGAAGATGCAGTATCTCCCCACTCGTTGCTAGTTTCTCCATAGATAGATCTTGGTGATCATAGGAATTTTTTTGATTTACTAATACATCTCCCAATAGGCGGCTCGTTGGTGCGCCGGCTGCTGCTCACTCCCCGACGTCTGAGAGGGCCAGGGGTTTCGCTTTGGCCCGGCGGTCGGAAACTTGAGGGGATCAGGAGTACTGGGCCGCCTGGCGGCCGGCAGTTCCCGTGCCCTCGCGCTCGGGCCAGGGGCCTTCAGTGGCGGCGCCGCCCATTGCGAGCAGATGCTGTTGTGCGTTAGCAGCATCGATGAGCTCCTTGATGTGGTGCTCGTGGGCAACACGGTCTTCACCCTCCAAGGTAGCCAATTCCTCATAGGCCACCTTGAGAGTCCGCAGGTTAGCCACGGGGGTGTCGTAGACGGGCATTTTGCCACCGAAGATTTTGGCGACCACGCGACCGCGGTCGCGCACAGCCCCACGCCGGCTGGGCTTGGTGCCAGCCGGGGTGAGTCCGTAGGCGGAAGCGTACTCCCGCTGTGCCGCCTCCATGCGGCGCCGCGTGGCCGCGAGGGCGGTGGCATCGTCGAACAGGATGCGGCGAGCCACCTCGAGATCGGTCGCGGCGGTGTCGGGGTTCGCCGTCAGGGCGATCGGAGTGCTCAATCCCCTTACGGCCGCACCGAGCGGGTCGGACGTGCCGACACGGGCGGTGGCAGCGGTAGCCATGACCCGCGCCCGTCGTGATGTGGTGGAGGAAGTGATAGCCGTCACCCCCATGCTATCGTTGGACCCGCTAGGCTGGGCCGCAGCGAGTGCCCCCACTGCTGTGGGCGGGCCAGCAGAGACGAGCACCCCCGTGTGGTATTCGTTAGCGGCCGGAGCCTTGGCGAGGCTGAGCCTACCGAAGCACTCGGTGAGCGCGTCGATGTCGGCCGCGAGGCCGAAGTAGTTGCCCCCAGGGCGTGCTGAGGCAAGCCCAAGGAGCTCCCCATGGTTTTGTCGGGAGGAGCGGTGACGGCGGGGAATGGCGAGGGGTCCCGCCCGGAGCATGAATCCGGCCACCGCCGCATATGGCCCCACGGTGGGCGCCAACTATCGTCTTTTTCTCACGACAGATGCCATGGGTTGGCTTATCGTGAGTGGTTGGGGCCAGAGGAAGCTGACGAGCTCTGGGTGTGAGATTGGGCACAAGAGGTGGTGACACACGATGTACCCATGTTCAGGGCCCTCGGTGGGAGGTAACTCCCCTAGTCCTACTTGGTCTAGTTGGATGGATGGGTATGTGTACAAGGATGCTCCTAGAGCTGTGTCCATAGGAGGAAGAAGAAGCAGCCAGCTCGTCTTCCTCTACTACTAGAGGAGGGAATGAGAGTTCTGTGGGTGCATGTGTGAGACCATTCGTCCGTCCCCGTTGCATGGGGGGCACGGGGGGTTTTATAGGCCAACCCCTCGGATCTTACAATATGTCATAAGTACAATGGTGGGGGAACCCGACTGGCAGTCTCTCCGGCTGGCCAGAGGGTCCCACCGCTCGCGCCGTCTTGTGGTGGGCGGGGCCCTCCGGCCGAGCGGTCCCATCTCCCGTTGGGGCCCACCAGCCGGCTCTGTGATTGGTCCTCGTCCACCTGGCACGGCACAGGCCGCCCGTGGGGCGTCGTCTAGCGCCAG
Source organism: Hordeum marinum (assembly GCA_022496015.1). Classification (NCBI taxonomy): domain Eukaryota; kingdom Viridiplantae; phylum Streptophyta; class Magnoliopsida; order Poales; family Poaceae; genus Hordeum; species Hordeum marinum. Next base: position 422,915,883 of record CM039678.1, on the reverse strand, counting down.
CCAGCCGAAGTCTCCGGTATGGCCGGCGGCACTGTAGCCATGCCGGGGCAGGTAATCAAGTGATGAGGACGTGCCGACACTGTTCCCCCACCCGGTCGCGCTCATCGACATCAGCGGCCAGGACGGTTGGACTGTCGCCATGCATTGCGGTGCGTAAGCGGCTGCTGTAGCCATAGGGCCGCCCGTCGTGTCGGTCATGTCGCGTCATCATACCTGCGCGCAGAGGGATGGGATGGGGCATGTCCGTCCCGATGTCAACGGAAGAGACGGCGTGTGGGCAGCCGGTCGCGCCCAGCCGGCCAAGGGCCCAACCGGCTCCTTGATCGGACGGCCGGGGCGCCAGCCGGCACTGGCTTGCGCTGAACGTCCTCCAACCGGAGCTGGCCGCGTAGTTTTTCTTAGAAGCAAAAAGGGGAAGACCCCATTGCTTTGGCCTACCTAGGGGTATAAACGCCATTAGTACCCTTGTAGATCGTTAAGTGGGAAGCATTAAGAAACGCGGTTGATGTAGTCAAACGTCTTCGCGATCCAAATCCCTGAGCGTCCAACGATCCCATAACAATCCGTCCCGCGATCTCATCACGACCCGTATTGTGATCTCATCATGATCCGTCCCCCGATCCAATCACAAATCATCTCGCAATCATGATCATGGTCCTTCCGATCTAGTACCAAACGGACGGCACCTCCTCGTTCAGCACAAGTACAGCTCGATGACGATCTCCACCGTGTTGATCCAGCAAGAGGGGATGGAGAGGTAGATGAGTTCTCCAAAAGCGCGACGGCATTGCGACGATGGTGGTGGAGGAATTCCAGGAGGGCTTCGCCTAAGCACCGCTGAAAACCGATCTAGAGGAGAAAACGATCTAGAGGAAGAAGAGGGCAGCACGTGGCAATTAGGGTTAGGGCTGCCCTCAAAACCTCTAGTATATATAGGAGGAGAGGACAAGGAGGCTTGGCGCAAGGTCCAGCCCATCTTTGGTTCGGCCTAAGTGGAGAGGAGGAGTCCTCCTCCTCCACTCCTACTAGGATTAGGACTCCTTCCTTATTTCCACCTTTTTGCCTTTTTACCACCTTTTCCACTTTGCAATTACTTCCCAGCCACATGGGCCCTGTGCGGGACTTTGGCCATCCCACTAAGGGCTGGTATTTATCCTCCCACAGCCCATGTAACCTCTTGTGTCGAAATACACCTCCCGATGGTCACCCGGTACACTACCGGCACACCCGATACACTACCGATGAGCCCGAAACTTTACCGATGACCAAAATAGGACTTCCTATATATCGATATTTACCTATGGATCATTCCGAAGCTCCTCGTGACATCCGGGACTCCGAACAACCTTCGATCACCACCATACATAATTCCATACTAACGAAACGTCACCAAACCTTAAGTGTGCAGACCCTACGGGTTCGAGAACTATGTAGACATGACCGAGACACCTCTATGGTCAATAACCAATTGCGGGACCTGGATGCCAGTATTGGTTCCTAGATATTCTATGAAGATCTTTATTGGTCAAATCTCTATGTCAAGGATTCAGTTAACTCCGTATGAGGTTCCCTTTGTTCTTCAGTATGTTACTTGCCCGAGATTCGATCGTCGATATCTCCATACCTAGTTCAACCTCGTTACTGGCAAGTCTCTTTACTCGTTCCTTAATACAAGATCCCGTGACTAACACTTAGTCACATTGCTTGCAAGGCTTATTGTGATGTTGTATTACCGAGTGGGCCCTGAGATACCTCTCCGTCACACGGAGTAACAAATCCCAGTCTTGATCCATACCAACCCAACAGCCACCCTTGGAGATACCTGTAGAGCACCTTTATAGTCACCCAGTTACGTTGCGACGTTTGATACAAACAAGGAACTCCTCTGGTGTCTGTGATTTGCATGATCTGATGGTCATAGGAACATATACCTGACATGCAGAAAACTGTAGCAATAAACTGACACGATCATATGCTACATTTATAGTTTGGGTCTTGTCCATCACATCATTCTCCTAATGATGTTATCCCTTTATCAAATGACATCTGATGTCCATGGCTAGGAAACCTTGACCATCTTTGATCAACGAGCTAGCCTATTAGAGGCATACTAGGGACATGGTGTTGTCTAGGTATCCGCACATGTATCTAAGTTTCCGATCAATACAATTACAACAAGGATAATAAACTATTGTCATGAACAAGGAAATATGATAATAACCAATTTATTATTGGCTCTAGGGCATATTTCCAAGAGTCTCCCACTTTCACTAGAGTCAATAATCTAGTTCACATCACCATGTGATTCGCATTGTTATGAATCTCACACCCAATGAGTTCTGGGGCTCGATCACACTTTGCATGTGAGAGAGGTCTTTTAGTCAACGGGTCTACGATATTCAGATCCGTGTGTACTTTGCAAATCTCTATGTCAAACCGTAGACACTCCTACTACACTCCATTTGGAGCTATTCCAAATGGCTACTCCACTATACGTATACGGATTACTACTAAGAGTCATCCAGATTGGTGTTAAAGCTTGCATCGACGTAACTCTTTACGACGAACTCTTTATCACCTCCGTAATTGAGAAACATTTCCTTAGTCTTTTAGTTACTAAGGATAGTCTTGACCGCGGTCTAGTGATCCACTCCTGGATCACTCTTGTACCCCTTGACGGACTCATGGCAAGGCACACACAGGTGCGGTACACAACATGGCATACTATACAGAGCCTATGGCTAAGGCATAGGGGATGATGTTCGTCCTTTCTGTTTCTTCTATCGTGGTCTAGCTTTGACTCTCACTCAACTTCACACCTTACAAAGCAGACGAGAACACTTCTCTCTAACTAATCCATTTTGAACTCTTTCAAAATCTTGTCAAGGTATGTACTCATTGAAAGTCTCATCAAGCATCTTGATCTATCTCTATAGATCTTGATGCTCAACAATTAGGTAGCTTTATGCAGGTCTTCCTTTGAAAAAATCTTTTCAAATAACCCTTTATGATTTCCGGAAATTCTACATCATTTCTGACCAACAATGTGTCATCCACATATGCTTATCAAAAACTCTATAGTGCTCCCACTCACTTTAATGTAAATACAAGTTTCTCATAAACTTTGAACTCAAAAACTTTTATCATCTGATCAAAGCGTATATTCCAACTCCGAGACGCTTGCTCCAGTCCATGGAAGGATCACTGGAGCTTGCACAACTTTTAGCATCCTTAGGACTGACCAAACCTTCTAGTTGTATCACATACAACCTTTCCTTAAGTAAACCATTAAGGAAACGATGTTTTGACATCCATCTGCCAGATTTCATAATTGAAGAATGCAGCAACTGCTAACATAATTCCAACAGACTTTAGCATCCCTACGAGTGAGAAAGACTCATCACAGTCAACTCCTTGAACTTGTCGGAAACTTCTTTGTGACAAATCAAACTTTATAAATGGTGACATTTACCATCAGCGTCTGTCTTCATCTTAAAGGTCCATTTGTACTCGACGACCTGTCGTCCAACGGGCAAGTCTACCAAAGTCTATACTTGGTTTTCATACATGGATCCTTTGTCAGATTTCATGGCCTCTAACCATTTGTCGGAATCCGGGCCCATCATTGCTTCTTCATTGCTCGTATTTTCATTGTTGACATGACCTCCAAGACAGGGTTGTCGTACCACTTAGGAGTAGTATGCGTCCTTGCCGACCTATGAGGTTTGATAGTAACTTGATCCTAAGCTTCATAATCATCATCATTAACTTCCTCTCCAACTGACGTAGGCTCCACAGAAACATCTTTCTGCGCTGCGCTACTCTCTGGTTGAACAAAGGTTCAACAACCTCATCAAGTTCTATCTTCCTCCCACTCAATTCTTTCGAGAGAAACTCTTTCTCTAGAAAGGACCCAGTTTTAGCAACAAACACTTTATGTTTGGATCTGAGATAGAAGGTTTACCCAACTATTCTTAGGGTATTCTATGAAGATGCATTTGTCCGCTTTGGGTTCGAGCTCATTAGGTGAAAACCCTTTTTCACATAAGCGTCGCAGCCCCAAACATTAAGAAATGGCAGCTTAGGTTTCTATCAAACCATAATTCACACGGTGTCATCTCAATGGATTTAGATGGTGCCCTATTTAAAGTGAATGTAGTTGTCTCTAATGCATAACCCCAAAATGATAGTAGCAAACACGATAAGAGACATCATAGCATGCACCATATGCAATAGAGAACGACTATGACGTCTGAACACACCATCACATATGGTGTTCCAGGTGGCGTGAGTTGTGAAACAACTTTCACATTGTCTAAAGTTGTATGACAAACTAGTAACTTAGATATTCACCTCCATGATCATATCAGAGATATCTTATCTTCTGATCACGATGATCTCAGACTTCACTCTGGTTCTGCTTGAACTTTTCAAATGATTCAGACTTGTGTTTCATTAAGTAAATATACACTATATCTACTCAAATCATCAGTGAAGGTAAGAAAACAACGATATCCAGCGCACGCTACAAGACTAATTGGATTTCATACATCAACATGTATCATTTCCAATAAATCACTTGCCGTCTCCATCAAACCGGAACACGGGGTCCTTAGTCATCTTGCCCAAGAGGCATGGTTCGCATGTCTCAACCGATTCGAAATCGAATGAGTCCAAAGATCCATCAACATGGAGTTTCTTCATGCGATTTATACCAATATGGCATTTAGCGATAGTGCCACAAGTATGTGGTACTATCATTATTAACTTTGTATCTTTTGGCATCAATGTCAAGAACATGTGTATTACTACGATCAAGATTCAACAAACCATTCTCACTGGGTGCATGACCATTGAAGGTATTATTCATGTAAACAGAATAACCATTATTCTCTAACTTAAATGAATATCCGTGTTGCAATAAACATGATCTAATCATGTTCATGCTTAACGCAAATACCAAATAACATTTATTTAGGTTTGTCACTAATCCCGAAGGTAGAGAGAGCATGCAATGTTGATCACATGAACCTTCGAAACATTTCCAACACACATCTTCGCCTCACACTTAGCTAGTCCCCATTTATTCCACAACTTTTACTTCGATTTATTAACATTTAGCAACCGAATCGGTATCTAATACCCAGGTGCTACTAGGAGTACTAGCAAGGTACACATCAATAACACGTATATCAAATATACTTCTGTCGACGTTGCCAGCCTTCTTATCTACCAAGTATCTAGGGTTCTTCCGCTTCAACGACCACTCTCCTCGTAATAGAAGCACTTAGTTTCGGGTTTGGGTTCAACTTTGGGTTGCTTCCCAGGAGCAGCAACTGACTTGCCATCCATGAAGTTTCCCTCCTTGCCCTTGCCCTTCACGAAACTAGTGGTTTTACTAGACATCATCACTTGATGGTCCTTCTTGATTTCTACCTTCGCGGTGTCAAACATCGCGAACAGCTCAGGGATCATCATTTCGATCCCTGGCATAATTATAGTTCATCACGAAATTCTAGTAGCTTAGTGATAGTGACTCAGAGAACTATATCGAATCACTTTCTTATCTGTAAGATCAACTCCCACTCGATTCAAGCGATTGTAGCACCCAGCCAATCTTAGCACATGCTCAACGATTGAGCTATTCTCCTTCATCTTGCAGGCAAAGAATCTTGTTGGAGATCTCATATCTCACAACATGGCCATGAGCCTGAGATCCCAATTTTAGCTCTTAGAACATCTCATATGTTCCATGATGTTTAAAACATTTTGGAGCCTCAACTCTAAGCCGTAATGCATGATGCACTAAACTATCAAGTAGTCATCAGAACATGCATGTCATATGTTCACAACATCTACAGACGACGCTAGAGGGGGTGGCGCACTGAGCGGTGCATTAAGGACATAAGCCTTCTATGCAGCAATGAGGACAATCCTCAGGTCACGGACCCAGTACGCAATATTGCTACCATCATCTTTCAACTCTATTTCTGTAGGAACATATAAAAATTCACGGGAGCTACAACGTGATCTAGTAATCTGCAACATAATTTGCAAAGACACTACTGACTATGTTTCATGATAATGAGTTCAATTAATCATATTATTTAAGAACTCCCACTCAAATTGACAACCCTCCGGTCATTCGAGTGATACATGATCGAAATTCACCAACTCAAGTCCGATCATCACGTGAGTTGAGGTGGTTTCAATGGTGAACATCATCATGATCATCATATCTACTATAAGCCTGATGTTCGAACTTTTGGTCTCTTGTGTTCCGAGGCCATCTCTGTACATGCTAGGCTCGTCAAGTTTAACCCAAGTGTTCTGCATGTGCAACATTGTATTTCACCCGTTGGATGTGAACGTAGAGTCTATCACACCCGATCATCACGTGGTGTCTTGACACAACGAACTTTTGCAACGGTGCACACTAGGGGAGAACACAATTTATCTTGAAATTAAGTGAGGGGTCACCTTATAATGCTATCGTCGTCCTAAGCAAAACAAGGTGCATAAAAGGATTAACATCACATGCAAATTATAAGTGACATGATATGGCCATGAACTTGTGCTTGTGATCTCCATCTTGAAAGGCACCGGCATGATCTCCATTGTCACTCGCATGACACCATGATCTCCATCATCTTGATCTCCATCAACGTGTCGCCATCGGGGTTGTTGTGCCCATCATGCTTCTACTACTATTGCTACCGTTTAGCGATAAAGTAAAGCATTACATAGCGCTTAATGATTGACACGCAGGTCATACAATAATTAAAGACAACCCTAAGGCTCCTGCCGGTTGCCATACTCATCGACATGAAAGTCGTGATATTCTATACAACACATGATCATCTCATACATCACATATATCTCATCATGTAATTGGCCATATCACATCACAACATACCCTGCAAAAACAAGTTAGACATCCTCTAATTGTTGTTGCATGTTTTACGTGGCTTCTGCGGGTATCTAGCAAGAACAGTTCTCACCTATGCAAAACCACAACAGTGATACATAAGTTGCTTTTGAACCTTCTCAAGGACCGCCTTTGTCGAATCCGGTCCAACTAAAGTAGGAGAAATAGACACCCGCCAGCCATCTTTGTGCAACGAAGTTACACGTCAGTCGATGGAACCGGTCTCTCGTAAGTGTACGAGTAAGGTTGGTGCGGGCCGCTTCATCCCACAATTCCGCTGAATGAAAACACGACCAAGGGAGGAAGCAATCTAAGCATCACCACCCACAAACTCTTTGTGTTCTACTCGAGATCTCATCTACACATAAACCTGGCTCTGATACCACTGTTGGGGAACGTTGCATGGAAAACAAGAAATTTCCTATGCACACACAAGATCTATACATGGTGATGAACATCTACGAGAGGGAGAGTGGATCGACGAACCCTTGTAGATCGCTAAGCGAGAAGCATTAAGAAACGCGGTTGATGTAGTCAAAGGTCTTCGCGATCCAAATTGCCGAGCGTCCCGCGATCCCATCACGATCTGTCCTACGATCTCATCATGATCCGTCTCATGATCTCATCGCGATCCGTCCCGCGATCCAATCACGAATCGTCTCGCGATCATGATCATGGTCCTTCCGATCTAGCACCGAATGGACGACACCTCCGCGTTCAGCACACGTATAGCTCGATGACGATCTCCGCCTTCTCGATATAGAAAGAGGGAGTGGAGAGGTAGACGATTTCTCCGGCAACGTGATGGTGTTGTGACGATCATGGTGGAGGAATTCCAGCAGGGATTCGCCTAAGCACCGCAGAAAACCGATCTAGAGGAGAAAACGATCTAGAGGAAGAAGAGGGCAGCACGTGGCAATTAGGGTTAGGGCTGCCCTCAAAACCTCTAGTATATGTAGGAGGAGAGGAGGAGGAGGCTTGGCACAAGGGCCAGCCCCTTTTTGGTTCGGCCGAAGTGGAGAGGAGGAGTCCTCCTCCTCCACTCCTAGTAGGATTAGGACTCCTTCCTTATTTCCACCATTTTGCCTTTTTTCCACTTTTTCCACTTGGGAATTTCTTCCCAGCCGCACGGGCCTTGTGTGGGACTTTGTCCAGCCCACTAAGGGCTGGTATTTATCCTCCGACAGCCCATGTAGCCACTTGGGTCGAAACTCCCGGTACACTCCCGGCACTCCCGGTACACTACCGATGAGCCCAAAACTTTTTCTGTGACAAAAACAGGACTTCCTATATATCAATCTTTACCTTCGTATCATTACAGAGCACCTCATGACGTCCGAGATCTCATCTGGGACTCCGAACAACCTTCGGTCACTACCATACATAACTCTATACTACCGAAACGTCACCAAACCTTAAGTGTGCAGACCTTGTGGGTTCGAGAACTATGTAGACATGACCGAGACACCTCTATGGTCAATAACCAATAGTGGTACCTGGATGTCCTTATTGGTTCCTACATATTCTACGAAGATCTTTATCAGTCGAACCTCTATTTCAAGGATTCAGTTAACCCCGTATGATGTTCCCTTTGTTCTTCAGTATGTTACTTCCCCGAGATTCGATCGTCGATATCTCCATACCTAGTTCAACCTCGTTACTGGCAAGTCTCTTTACTCGTTCCGTAATACAAGATCCCGTGACTAACACTTAGTCAAATTGCTTGCAAGGCTTATTGTGATGTTGTATTACCGAGTGGGCCCTAAGATACCTCTCCATCACACGGAGTAACAAATCTTAGTCTTGATCCATACCAACCCAACAGACACCCTCGGAGATACCTGTAGAGCACCTTTATAGTCACCCAGTTATGTTCCGATGTTTTATACACACAAGGCACTCCTGTGGTGTCCGTGAGTTGCATGATCTGATGGTCATAGGAACATATACCTGACATGCCGAAAACTATAGCAATAAACTGACACAATCATATGCTACGTTTATAGTATGGGTCTTGTCCATCACATCATTCTCCTAATGATGTGATCCCGTTATCAAATGACATCTCATGTCCATGGCTAGGAAACCTTGACCATCTTTGATCAACGAGCTAGTCTATTAGAGGCATACTAGGGACATGGTGTTGTCTATGTATCCACACATGTATCTAAGTTTCTGATAATTACAATTACAACATGGATAATAAACTATTATCATGAACAAGGAAATATAATAATAACCAATTTATTATTGCCTCCAGACCATTTTGGAGCTCCTAGTGACGTCCGGGATCTCATCCGGGACTCCGAACAACCTTCAGTCACCACCATGCATAACTCTATACTACCAAAACGTCACCAAATTTTAAGTGTGCAGACCCTGCGGGTTCGAGAACTATGTAGACATGACCGAGACACCTCTACGGTCAATAATAAATTAGTTACTACCATATTTCCTTGTTCATGATAATAGTTTATTATCCATGCTATAATTGTATTGATCGGAGACTTAGATGCATGTCTGGATACATAGACAAAACCATGTCCCTAGTATGCCTCTAATAGACTAGCTCGTTGATCAAAGATGGTTAAGGTTTCCTAGCCATGGACATGAGATGTCATTTGATAATGGGATCACATCAATTGGAGAATGGTGTGATGGACAAGACCCAAACTACAAACGTAGCATATGATCGTGTTAGTTTAATGCTGCTATTTTCTGCATGTCAAGTATCTGTTCCTATGACCATGAGATCATGCAACTCACTAACACCAGAGGAGAGCCTTGTGTGTATCAAACGTTGCAACGTAACTGAGTGACTATATAGGTACTCTACAGGTATCTCCAAGGGTGTCTGTTGGGTTGGCATGGATCAAGACTGGGATTTGTTACTCCGTGTGACGGAGAGGTATCTTAGGGCCCACTCGGTAATACAACATCACAACAAGCCTTGCAAGCAATGTGACTAAGTGTTATTCACGGAATCTTGTATTATAGAATGAGTAAAGAGACTTGCCGGTAACGAGGTTGAACTAGGTATGAAGATACCGACGATCGAATCTCGGGCAAGTAACATACCGAAGAACAAAGGGAACATCATACGGGATTATCTGAATCGTTGACATAGAGGTTTGACCGATAAAGATCTTCGTAGAATATGTAGGAACCAATATGGGCATCCAAGTCCTGCTATTGGATATTGACCGTAGAGGTGTCTCGGTCATGTCTACATAGTTCTCAAACCCGCATGGTCTGCACACTTAAGGTTTGGTGACGTTTTGGTAGTATAGAGTTATGCATGGTGGTGACCGAAGGTTTTTTGGATTGCCGGATGAGATCCCGGACGTCACGAGGAGCTCCGAAATGGTCCGTAGGTAAAGATTGATATATAGGAAGTCCTATTTTGGTCGCCGAAAAAGTTCCGGGCTCATTGGTAGTGTACCGGGAGTGCCGGTAGTGTACCGGGAGTCCATTGGGAGGGGTATTTCGACCCAAGATGCTACGTGGGCTATGGGAGAGTGAATATGAGCCCTTAGTGGGCTGGTGGAAATCCCACACAAGGCCCATGTGGCTGGGAAGAAAAACCCAAAGAGAAAATGGTGGAAAAAGGCAAAATGGCCAAAATAAGGAGTCGTAGTCCTACTAGGATTGGAGGAGGATTCCCCCTCTCCTCCCACTTTGGCCGAAGCCTAGAGGGCTTGGCCCTTGCGCCAAGTCTCCTCCTCTCTTCCTCTTATATATACTAGAGGTTTTAGGGTTTTTGCATGAGATTTGTAGCCATGTGCTACCCGTTCCTCTGGTGCATAGTTTCTCCTCTAGATTGGTTTTCTGAAGTGCTTAGGCGAAGCCCTGCCGGAATAGCTCCACCACCATTGCTTGAGCGCCTTCATGCTGCTGGAGAACTCTTCTACCTCTCTTCTCCCTCTTGCTGGATCAAGAAGGCGGAGATCGTCATCAAGCTCTATGTGTGGTGAACGCGGAGGTGTCGTCCGTTCGGTGCTAGATCAGAAGGACCATGATCAAGATCGCGAGACGGATCGTGATGAGTTCGCGGGATGGATCATTATGAGTTCGCGGGACGGATTGTGATTGGATCTCGGGACGGATCATGATGAGATCGCGGGACGCTCGGTGATATGGATCGCGAAGATGTTTGACTACACCAACCGTGTTTCTTAACGCTTCCCGCTTAGCGACCTTCAAGGGTATGTAGATCACTCTCCCTCTCGTAGATGCTCTTCACCAAGGATAGATCTTGATTGCGCATAGGAAATTTTTGTTTCCCATGCAACGTTCCCCAACACTTTCAAATTTGAGACCAAAACTTGACAGTTCCAAAGCCCGCTCCACAATCCTGCCGGTCGCATCTGGATTTCGTAAAGTCCATTGCAACGGAAAGCAAGTGACGACGGTGATCTCATGTGCTTGGAAATAATGGCACAACTTCCTTGAGGCCATAAGGAGGCCGAAGAGAAACTTTTGCATGCCAGAGTATGTTGACCTAGCCCCCTGCAAGAGGGAGCTAACAAAATAAAATGGGCGTTGCACCATCTTCTTCCTCTGTGCTGCTTCATTTATCTATGCAGACTCTATCTTGTCGACACCAGACTCTGTCAGGGAAGATCTTGGCTTGTCGCTTGGCGGTCGTGCCTCTGCCGCTACTTCTTTGTCTAGTTTTCTCTACGCCACCAACGCAGCACTAACCACCTGATTCGTTGTCGTCAAGTATAGTAACAACGGCTCTTGCGGTTTAGGTGCGACTAGTACTAGCGGAGAGGAGAGGTACCTCTTCAAATCCTATAGCACTGCCTCCGCTTTTGGAGTCCATTTCATTGGACCTGCCTTTTTCAAGATTTTGAAAAATGGGAGGGCGCCCTCAGCAGATTTTGAGATGAACCTACTCAGAGCAGCAACGTAGCAGGCAAGACAACGCACATCTTTGACGCGTTTTGGTGCTTCAATCTGCTCAATTGCCTTGATCTTGTCGGGATTTGCCTCGATTCCATGCTAGGACACAAAGAATCCGAGTAGCTTGCCAAACGGAACACCAAAAACACACTTCTCAGGATTGAGCTTCAAATTGATCTTGCGTAGATTTGTAAATGTCTCTTCTAGATCTTGTATGATCGTTGCCTTGTCTTTGGTTTTGACCACTATGTCATCCATATAAGATTCCATATTTATATGTAGTTGGGGCCCAAAACCGATCTGGACTGCTCTTCCAAACATTGAACCAGCACTTTTCAACCCGAAAGGCATATGCGTGAAGCAATATGTACCTCATGGGGGTGATAAATGCGGTTTTATCTTCATCTTCCTTACTCATGAAGATCTGATGATATCTAGAGTAGGCGTCAAGAAACGACAACAAGTCACAACCGGCACTGGAGTCCACAATCTGGTCCATGCATGGCAAGGAAAAGGATCTTTTGGACATGCTTTATTGATGTCTGTATAGTCAATACACAACCTCCATTTTCCATTTGCCTTGCTCACTACAACTGGATTGGCCAACCATGTTGGATGGAGCACTCCTCTGATCAAACATACTGCTTCCAACTTCCTGATTTCCTTGGCAATAAACTCTTGCCACTCCAAGGCCTACTTCCTAACTTTCTGCTTGACGGGCCGCGCATGAGGACATACAACAAGATGGTGCTCAATTACCTCTCTGGGAACATCAATGATATCAGATGGTTGACATGCAAACACTTCGACATTCACCCGCGGGAAGGCAATGAGCGCGCTTTCCTATTTGTTATCGAGGGTGGAACTTATGGTGAAAGTTCCTCTATACCGTCCTCCTTTGCAGGCACGTTCTTAGTTTTCGATGGAGCTGCCTTTGATTTCTTGCTCTTGCCGGTGGGGATCTCTAGCGCATCCTCAACGGCAACGCAGCACTCCGAGGAGCTGCACTTGCCGGAGTGTGTACCAGAGGTCTTGCCAGTCTTCTTACGCTCGGGAGCTTCAGCGGCAGGAACAAGTGCCTTGTCAGGAGATGCTGCAACTGCTTCTCGGTAAAGTTGATCGGCACAGACAAGCACATCTTTCTTGTCAAAGTTGGTAGTGAGGACGCTCACCGGCCCGGGCATCTTCAATACATTGTAAGCATAGTGTGATGCCTCCATGAACTTGGCCAGCGCTGGACGGCCAAGGATCCAATTATATGGCAATGGAATCTTGGCGACATGGGAAACAATCTTCCATGTCTTGAAGTTCAGGTCACTATCAAATGTTACCGACAGTGTGATCTTGCCCTTTGGCTTTCTCCTGCCTGGATTGATCCCTTGAAATGTGCCTGTTTCCTCCAGATCTTCATCAGGAATTTGCAGCCTTTTCATGACATCAGGTGAGATCAAGTTCAAATCGGCCCCACCATCAACTAAGATTTTTGTCACCTTGAGGATGCGAATTGTTGGTGAAACCATCAATGGCAGGCACCCGACCGCAATTGTGAGATCAGGGTGATCCTCGGCGTAAAAAAATGATAGGCATGTTGGACCATCTCAATGGCTTCTGGGCATCGATGGAAAGCTCCGCTGCATTAATCTCATGCACCCATTGTTTAAACCGGCGATGAGAAGAATGCAATGAGTCACCCCCGTCTATGCACATGACTTCTGTAGCTCTCTGAAATTTAGGTCGTTGGATTCATCGTGTTCCTTGTTGCCATGATCATTCCCCTCTTCCTTGTCAAGGCCTCGAGCGGGCCTTTCCTTCTGTTGCTTGGCCTGGCCGCGGCGACCTCCTCGGCCACCGCGTTTGTTGTCAGACCCCTCTGTGCCATCTTGGACCTTCTCCTTATCTCGCCTCACATACTCAGCTTTCTACCTCTCGACAAGCTGCTCAACTTGCCAATAGTTTTGGAGGTCGTGGCCCTTGGTGTGATGGATCATGCAGTACTACTTGCCGCAGCGCTCTTGCTTGCCAGCAGCCGCCAAAGCCTGATAGGAGACGCACCCGGCAACCTCCTTTCCGGAGCCGTCAACCTTGATCTTTTTAGCGATGCCGATGTTGCCGGATTCTTCGATGACAAGCATGGCCCTGCCCTTGCATTTTCCATTCCGCTGTCGCCCTTTCCTTGTCGGGGCAGTGACATCTTCGTCTTCAAAGTAGACTCTAGCACCAGCATCCTTGCCGGGGAGTCTCATCCCTTCTTCAGATCGAGCACATCTATCATCCAGAGTGTAGAGCTCGGTGACATCCCTGACTTTGTTCATTGCTAGCTCTTCGGCGCATCCTGCGGCTGCACACGTTCTGATGGAATGCGCTGATAACAGCAACATGATGAATGTCCTGGATGTTTTGATGTATACGATTGAATCTCTAAATGTACTAGCGCAAATTTTTGCCTTCTTTCTGGGGAATGATATGCAAATCACTTTCCTGGCAAGGAGCTTGGTGGCCTCCGGTGAAGGCGCCAACAAACTCATGACATAGATCTGCCCAGGAAGAAATGGAATTCTCCAGCAGATGCATCAACCACGACATGGCGTTGGACTTGAGTACCAATGGGAAGTAGTTGGCGAGTATCTTGTCGTCACGAGCTCCGGCAGCCTGCACCGCAATGGTGTAGATGCTCAAGAACTTTGACGGATGAGTCTTGCCGTCGTATTTCTTCAGGACCTCCGGCTTGAACGTTCGGGAATTGGGCCACTAGACTCGCCGCAGCTCACAGCTAAACGCTGGAGAACCCACCTCATAAGGTAGATCGACAGGATACCCTGGCACAGGCTTGTCTATAGTGGGCCCTACGCGCTTATCAGACTGATGGCGCGTGTCGGCGTTCTGGGAACAGGGGGACCCACACCTGCCTGCCCGCGGCCCAGGGCATGGCCCACTTCATCAACCAAACAGGGCCAGGCGAGGCCCCACTCGACACAAGGCCCTCGCGAGGGCCCAAGCCTCATGAGGAGGAATAGCGACAAGACCCGCGAAGGATGGGCCTCCCCAGGACCCCTCCGGAGCGGTGGAGCTTCCTATGCAAGACCCGACCTTAGGAGTCAAAGATGACGCAAGGAAGGACAGGCGAGCACCAGTGCACCAGGCGGCATAGTTTCCCCTTTGGTGCAAAGGGAGCAAAGACATACGTAGTTTCCCAAAGCACCCCCAAAGGTTTCCATTCCTGTGCAAGAAGACTCCAGCCACCCGTCCCATAGGCGGACGTTATTGCTGAGCCCACCCTGCGGGATCGACTGCTACTTTGCAGGCGAAGATCGCCTTTGGGAAGGGCGAGAACCAACCTCTGCCCCCTTCAAAATTTGTCATTGTGGGAACCCTTCCCGCCATTGTTATAAGGGAAGAGGACCCGGGCCACCCCGCTATATATAGAGCATAGGTTGCACCATAGAAGGGGACCGATCCAAACGCTATCATCAAACTCCACCACTCACCAAACCACAAGGAGCCTCGAAAAACACTGAGAGACCTCAGGAAGTCCCGAAACACTATACTTGTTCGTCCACCTCACCTACTCAAGAGGCAATCCACCAAAGTAGGATTAGGGTATTACGCTTAGCAGCAACCCGAACCTGGGTAAACTGTCATGTTCATCTGCTTCCTCGTCATCGTGCGAGTTCATGGTTGCGTCCATCAAGTAGAGAGCTAGGGTGGACGAGGTCGCGAGAGATCTTTGGACACACCCCCGTGTTCAAACCTTAATGGTATTACGGATCCCGAAATCCAACATTTGGCACACTAGGTAGGGGGTGTGTCGGAGTTCCCCGCCTATGGTAAAGGCCAAGCCCCGACTCAGCAACTCCATGGCGGCCATGATCCCCGATGACTGCGGGCTCCCGGTGCAAGATGGTGTTTGGGCGTGCAGGGTCGCCCATGCGGTTGCCTGCATCCTTGACGGGTTGCAGGCGCCACCCTTCGGCCGCCATGTCAAGCGCTTCCTCCGCCATGTGGGAGCGGTTCAGCCACGGCTCAAGCCCGCGGAGTGCCGCGCATGGCCGGAAATCGACATCACCGTCGGCCCCGATGACCACCCCAAGACCACGTCGGCCACCGGGGAACTTCCCATGTTGTGCATGCCGACCATACGCGGCGTGGATGTCTCCACGACCTCATCGACGGGGCGCCAGCCTCAACATAATCTCCGTGGAGGCCTTCGATGCGCTATAGTTACCCCGCGATCAGCTCGCACCTTCAAGGCCCTTCTTTTTGGTGGTGGCCGGATCCGTCGTTCCCGTGGGGTGGGTTCGCCTCCCGTCACCTTCGGAACCTGCTCCAACTTCCGCACCGAGCAGTTCGACTTTGATGTCGCTCACATCCACCTCCCGCACAACGTGATACTCGGCTACTCCGCCCTCGCTCGGTTCATGGCGGCAACGCACCCGAGCTACAACGTCGTCAAGATGCCCGGGAGCGGTGGCATACTCACCATCGTGGGGGATATCAAGGACGTGTCCCACGTACTCAAGCTCTCCTACAAGACCGTGGCCGCGGCGTGCACCAAGTCGGGGGTGTGGCCCGGGCCGCGAAGAACCGCGGGGGCGTCCCAGACGTCGCGCCCATGAAGACAGTGAGAACAGGTCAGGGCAGAGAGCAGACATGAGTTCAGGCACAAGCCCAAAGCCCAGTTCATTCTCAGATCCAGGCACCCCCAGCTCACATGGGTTGCCCAAGGCTGCCGCCAGAACCATAAAGAGGTTGAACTCAGAAGAAGAAGATTTAGACTTTGTCCCTAAGGAAGTTCTTGCTAAGAAGCAAGAGAAGGCTACCAAGAAAGCTGCAACTGAAGCTACTTCCTCTCGAAGGCTTGTCAGCAAAATATATGCACCAGCTTCAACCTTCAAGGCTTATGAGACTGCCAGAGCAACTGTTTCTATTGAGATCCCCAAGAAAGCTATGCCTAAGAAGGCAGGAGAGAAAATGGCCAGGAAGAGGATCATTCATGTGACTGGCAGGCCTACCTCCATGTTTGAGGATCCAGAAGCTGCTGCTGCTGAGGAAGAGGAGGTTGAGCCAGCAAAGGCTCCTCCCAAGAAGAAGGCAAAGAAGTTGATGTTTGATGCTATGCCCAAAACTAGAACATCCAAGAAGGCTACTGAGAAGCCCAAGAGGACCACTAGGCAGATTCCAACCTCTGGGAAGAACAAAGGGAATGCCTCTAGAGCTGAAGTTGATGATGATCCGACAACGTTAATGAAGCTTAGACCACACCTCCCTATTCATAATGCTAGCTATCCAGTATCTGAGGACATGAAGAAGAGGAAGGACTCAGGACTGAGGGCATGTAGAGCTATTGATCCTTATGCCCAAAGAAAGAAAACAACTGTGGACTACAGGTTCTATACCAAGGAGCAGCAGGACTTCTATGAGACTGTGCTCTTTGACAAGAGTCCAGCTTTCAGCGATATGCGATACGTTGATTGGAAGTACATCAAGGAGAATTAGGAATACTTTCCAAGTGTCCAGGACAACTTCCATTGCATTGGTCTTGATGAATTCATAGGCAGAGAATTCACAACATGGAATGACGAGATGATCATGCAATTGTTCTACTCCACTACACACTTCTACGGAGATGGTAGAATTGTGTAGATGACTGAAGGTGCCCGATATGAATCAACTGTGGAGGAATGGGCAGAGATCTTAGGAGTTCCTAAAGCACATGATGGTGACCTGGATGTCTACTCAGAATCCAAGGCTATGCACAATGCTATGGCCAACATGTATAAGCAGATCCCTATTAACAAAGTGAAGTCTCACCAGCTAGGGTCCATTTACTTTCTCTAGGCTAGCCTACACACTATCAACACAATTCTAAGGCATACCTGATGCCCAAGTCCGAAGATGACAAGATGATCCAAGGGCACTCCATCAACCTGTTGATCCATCTTGACCCTCACACCAGGATCAGAGTCATGGACTTGATTGTAGAGACAATTAAGAGGGTTGCTGTTGATCAGAAGCGCTCATGCTGTTATGCACCCTACATCAAGATGCTCATAAACTCAAGACTAGAGAAGAACATCTTTGCCCTGGATCACCCACATTTGCCCCTATAGCCAGATCTAGAGGACAACGACGTGGTGATGGAAGCTGATCATCCCACTTCTGTTGTAGCTCAGAAAGCAGCAGAGACAGTGAGAGCCACTAGTGCTCAAGCCCCTCGATCCAGGAGTGAGCAAATGGATTTGCTGATATCATCTGTTCAGAGCATGCAAAAGGACATTAAGGGGATTATGGATAACCAAAACAGTCTTGTCAGGATCTTTGAGACCAGAATCAAGTCCCTTACTGATAAAGTGGACGGGCTCATGAAGATAGTCACAGAACTTCTGCATGAAGTTGACTTCGTGAAAATCCCTTGGGTCTCTTCTACTTCAGATGATCATGATGATGATGAAGAGGAGGAATCACCTCTAGGGACAAGCATTCAGTTCACTACTTAGGCCAGATCAGCCATAGTGCCAGCTCCAACAGCTCCATCAGCTCCATCAACATCAACTCCATCAGTGACCACTCTAGCTCCATCTACGACATCTGCAGAGATCTTTGTCGACACTTTCATATCGACTCCTTCATCAATCAGAGGAGATGCGCCCAAGAATGCTTAGATGTATGCCTTTGAACTTTTTGGTAACTTGTTGCCAAAGGGGGAGAAGTGTATATAGATCTATAGGCTTCGAGCGAGAGAGAGATTTGTCTTTTTACTTGCTTTTCAAAAACATTTGGTTCTTTTGATTTGATGTGAGATACTTTTTTGTTTGTGTTATGCTACTATGTCATGGGTGATGATACTATTTCCTATCATCTTAATGCTCATGAGATGATCATTCACCCTTACTTATGTGTGTTGTGCCATGTTATTCACTCTAATTATTCTCGCACACCACCATGTTATTCACTCTAATTATCACCCTAAATTTACCCCATATACCTAATCAATTGTGCATTTGCATTCAAATGCAAGTTCAAAATAATGCACAAATTTAGGGGGAGCTCTTGCTTATCACATACCTCTCAAAGCGACGGTTAATCTCATTGATTTTATCATATGTCGAAGCTTTGATCTATATGTTGTCATCAATTACCAAAAAGGGGGAGATTGAAAGCACATTTTCTCCCTTGGTGGTTTTGGTAATTAATAACAACATATAAGTCATTGAACTAATGTTTCCACTAAGTATATTTCAAGAAATGTTCATTTAGAGGATTGGCAAAAAGGAGATTGGGGAGAAACCCCAAGATGCAAGGAAATAGGTTGGCCAAGCTTCAAGCAAGAGGACTCTACATTTTATATTTGTGAGAAATCACTTTGAGACCATAGGAACGCCAATACTATTAAAAGGGGGTAAGGTTTTGTTGGTGAGCAATATGCTCAAATGTGCACAAGTGATAGTTACCAAAAACATCCACAAAACTCTCCCACCAAAGTTTGTTCTATACCCAACACTCAAAATCGTCGCAACCAACGATCCCACATCAGTGCCACCGATTCCAGTACCTAGACAGACTCTGCCAAACCCTAGCCACTTCGGTGCAACCGATTCCATACCGGTGCCACCGAGTTTAGGTTGCCAACTTTATGTT
Source organism: Hordeum marinum (assembly GCA_022496015.1). Lineage (NCBI taxonomy): Eukaryota > Viridiplantae > Streptophyta > Magnoliopsida > Poales > Poaceae > Hordeum > Hordeum marinum. The sequence goes on along the minus strand of CM039678.1, from coordinate 422,896,412 downwards.
ACGCAAATTCACATTTTCTGTTCCACCAATAATGTTGTATCAGCGTCACCGAGATTGGAAATCTGACCGTTGGTCACCTTATCGGTGCAACCGAGAATTGTATATCGGTCCCTCCAAGATTCAAAAGTTGCCACCTTTTCTTCACTTCGGTACCACCAAGATTAACACATTGGTGTCACTGAGTTGGTCATTTTTTGTGTAATGGTTGGATTTTTGGGGATGCCTATATATACCCCTTCACCACCACTCACTCAAAAGAGAAGCACTCAGAACTATTCCATACCTATCCTATCAGATTTTCTGATAGAGAACCACCCACCCTTGTGTTGAGGTCAAGATCTTCCACTCCAATCATATGGATCTTGATTTCTAGCCTCCCCAAGTTGCTTTCCACCAATCCTATCTCTTCTACCAAACCAAACCCATGAGAGAGAGATTGTGTGTTGAGGAGTCTATCATCTTGAAGCACAAGAGCAAGGAGTTCATCATCATTACCGAGCCTATTACCTTTTGGAGGGTGGTGCCTCCTAGATTGGTTAGGTGTCGCTTGGGAGCCTCATACTTCATGTTGTGGAGTGAACCAAGAAGTTTTTAAGGCCAAGGAGATCGGCTACTTCGTGAAGATCTACCCCATAGTGAGGCTAGTCCTTCGTGGACGGAAGCCGTATAGAATAGACAAGGTTGCTACTTCGTGGACCCTTTTGGGTGGAGCCTTCCGTGGACTCTCGCGACCGTTACCCTCTATGGGTTGAAGACTCCATAAACGTGGATGTACGATAGTGCCACCTATCGGAACCATGGGAAAAATAATTGTGTCCGCAATTGTGTTTGATATTCCTACCCTATCCCTTCTATACATGCTTATTGTTACTTTCCGCTGCTATATACTCTTAGACTTGCATGTGTAGGGTGTACTTGACTTGCCATGAAATGCTAAAAACTGTCAACCATAAAAATTTGGTATAGGCAAAACCTTTAATTGGTCAAGTAGTCTAATCACCCCCTCTAGACCTTCTTTCGATACTACAAGTGGTATCAGAGCATTGGTCTCCATTTCTTAGGTCTCACAACCTAGGAGAAGTATGGCGTCTAGTGAGGCAAGTTATCATCGTAGAGGTCCGTACTTTGAGGGCACTAATTTTGCTAGTTGGAAGCATAAAATGAAAATGCATATTCTTGGTCATAACCTCGCCGTTTGGGCTGTTGTTCGTGTTGGCTTGCAAGGTGAGCTCTTTGCGGATGGACGGGAACCGGATTGTGAAGCGACTGCGAATGAATTGAAGATGTTGCAATACAATGCTCAAACATGTGACATTCTCTTCAACTGATTATGCCCCAAAAATTCAACAAAATCAGCCGTCTTGAGAATGCAAAGGAGATTTGGGATACTTTGGTTGATATGCACGAAGGAACCAAGTCCGTGAGATAATCCAAGTTAGATGTTCTTCAAGGTCAACTTGACAAGTTCAAGATGAACAATGGTGAAGGAGTCGCAGAGATGTTGTCATCGTTTTCTCATGACAGATGCCATAGGGTGGCTTATCGGTGGTGTTGGGGCCATAGGACGCTGATGGGCTCCGGGTGCGAGATTGGGTACAAGAAGGTGGAGACACGCGATGTACCCAAGTTTGAGGCCCTCCATGGGAGGTAATGCCCCTAGTCCTTCTTGGATTCGTTGGATGGGTGGAAAAGTATACTGAGGTGCTCCTAGAGCTGTGTTCGGAGGAGGAAGAAAGGAGCAGCCGACTCGTCTCTCTCCGCTACTAGGAAGGGTATGAGAGCTCCCTATGTGTGTGTTCTTGATCGGGGGTTCCGTCCCCGTTGCATGGGGGCTTGGGGGTTTTTATAGGCCAACCCCCCGGCTCTTACAATATGATTTAGGTACGAGGGTGGAGGGACCCGGCTGGCAGCCTCTCTGCCTGGCCAGGGGGTCCCGCGGCTTGTATCGTCTCGTCATGGGCGGGGCCTGCCGGCCGAGCGGTTCCATCCCTGCTGGGACCCGCCGCCGCGATTGGACCTCCCCCACCTGCCCTGGCACGGGCTGCCTGGGGAGGCGTCGTTTAGCGCCAGCCAGCCGAGGTCGTCGGTATGGCCAGCGGCACTGTAGCCACGCCGAGGAAGGCACTGGTGGAGACATGCTGCAACTGTTCCCCGTCTGGTCATGCTCACTGAGGTTAGCGGGCCGGACAGATGGACTGTAGCCATGCGGGATGGCGCGTCAGCGACCACTGTGACCATAGGGTTGCTCACCCCACCAGTCACGTTGCGCTGCCGTACCTATGGACAGGGAGACGGGACAGGGCGTGTCCATCCCCAAGTCAATGGACAGCTCGGCTCGTGGGCAATCGGCTGCTGGGCCAGCCGGGTGGGAGCACGCCCAGCCGCTAGACCAGTCAGGCGAAACGCCAGCCGGAAACGGCTCGTGTGGCGTGTCCCCAGCCGGCCTCGTCGAGCCAGCCGATTGGTTTTTCTTCGAAGCGGAGAGGGGAGGACCCCGTTGCCTTGGCCTACTGGGGGATATAAACCCCGTTAGTAGCCCCCGAAGCCGGTGGGGGCCCACGTCCGGCGGACGGTGGCGTGTCGGCGGCTTCCTCCCAGCCTAGCCCGCCTCCGGCTTGAAGGCGAAGGGGCAGTCGGGCCAGTTGCAGGACCCGACGCCTCGGGTTCTAGCGCATCGCTCCGGGGCACATGCCTACACGCGACTTGTCACGTGGCGCGTAATGATGCGCTCGGCCCCGCGCACACGGGGAGACAGGACGTCGCCCAGGCCTAGTTCGGTAGGGCCCAGGCGTAGCCCGGTACGGCCGTTACGGCCCGAAGCGACCCACTCGCACGGAGTTTCCGTGGAACATGGGCGCAGACGATCCCACGTCGCTGGTCGTGTCCTCCCCTATAAAAGGGGAGGGAAGGGCAGCGGGCGGAGGTACCCAGGCCCCACTTGCCCCCTTGCAGCCCTTCTCGCCATTGCTCCCCACTTCTTGACCTCGCCTCCCCTCGTGCTGCCGTGCTCGATCCCGCATGCGTGCCCGCACGCCGCCCTACCGCTGAGATGGCCGACGGACACGGCGGCAGCTGGGGAGGATCCTTCGTCATTGATGCCGATATCGAGGAGCTGCGTAAGGCGCGGATGCTGCCGCCGCTCGAGCGGGTGTCCGCCCATGAGCCGGGCGGTGAGCTGGTGCCGGCACCGCAACCATGGGAACAAGTAGTGTTCCTCTAGCATTTCTCCCGGGGCTTCGCGCTCCCGCTAAGCAACTTCTTCTGCCTCTTCCTTGAAACCCTCGACCTTCAACCCCACAATCTTGGTCCCAATGCCATCTTGTATCTCTCTGGCTTCGTGACGTTGTGTGAGGGGTATCTGGGAGTTCTTCCTTTTCTTGGCCTCTTCAACGTGCTTTTCTATCTCAAGCTGTTGATCAACAATGCGTGCGGGGGCACCATAGTGTGCTACCGCAGTGTTGCCCGCTTCCCTCCCCTTTCTTTGATTGACTCCATCAAGGGGTGGCACCGCACATTCTTCTACGTGCGGAATGTCGACCCGGCGATGGACTACATCGGGTTGCCGCCGTTCAAGGACCGCTAGTCATCCCAGCAGAACTGGTCGGTGTCAGCCCCGCGCGGCATCGCTCTGGAGGAGCTGGGCCGGCTCGGGGAGCTGAAGAGCTCTGAGGGGCTGGTTGCCTCCGACCTGGTGGCGGCCTTCATATCGCGTCGGGTGTCACCTCTTCAGATGAGGCCGCACTGGATCTGCGACATGTCATGCCGGCACGACCCCTGCCGGTAGTCCACCGTAGAGCTGACGCCGGCTCAGGTGGCGAAGCGGGTGAACGCCATCACGACATTCAAGCTGAAGCCCGCCTCGTGGTCGTTCGGCATGGAGCCGTATGACCGCATCAACTGCCCCCCTGGTAAGTCTTCTTGTAGAGGTTTGTCCTTTGCTTGATATCCCCAGCCGGCAGCCGGCGGGAGAACTTATGACGGGGTGCTGACCGCAGCGGCTAGTGCGGTAGAACACCCCAGACAGCCCGCATCCGCAAATCTTCGAGGCGGAGCGGGCGTACTCCGACTCTCGGGACTTCTTGACGGGGGGTCCCGCGGAAGAGGGTGTGGACTCCTCTGGGGAGGCCAACGAGCCGGAGAGTCCGGAGTAGCCGGGGGACCCGGCGGGGCGGGTGAGTTCCCTTTTGGTCCCACCATCCTCGATTGGACGGATGACGACGACGATGATGATGATGAGCTGATGATCCTCGATGGACCTCCTCCTGCAGCGCGCCTAGTCCAGAGGAGCGAGGAGCACCCGCTTCGAGGCCTGTCTGGCGAGCCGGCCGGCAGGGGAAAAAGGCCGGCCCAGGAGGGGTCGGCGGCTCCACCGCCGTACCCGAAGCGGGTCAAGGTGGCTGCGCGGAAGCCGCCGCCTCGCGCCAAACGGGCCCTACCCCTCGTTGTCACGTCAGTCCTCTGCGCTTCTTCCCTTGTTTTTTTCTGTTTTCGTCTTACGAGCCGGTCGATGACCGAGGCTTGGATGCCGCAGTGACCCCATCGAGCTCCAAGAGGAGGGGGGCGCCCGATGAGCAGGCGGACGCCGCCAGCCGGCTGGCCCGCGAGCATTCGGCCACCCTAAGGGAGGAGCAGAGGAGGCTCGCGGAGCTGCGAGCCTCCCGGTCCGGCACGCGGGGAGGGGTCGCATGCTCCGGAACTTCAAGCGGCCGGCGGCGCAGGGGGCGACCGAGCCGCCGCGGGCCTCAGACTCAGCGGCGGAGTCCACCCACATGTCAAGACCCCCCTCCGGCGAGCCGCGAGATGCAGCCATGGATCTGCCGCCACTCCGGCCCGCATGAGAGATGCTGATGGGGCCAGCCCCCGAGGCGGCTCGGCATGAAGTGCTAGAGGTGACCCCGCCAACTCCCGAGCCGGCCCGGGAGGAGGTGATCCCGTCGGCTCCAGAGGCGACACCGACGGCGCCGCCGGAGGCAGTCGTTATGGAGGTCGAGCGGTCGTCTGATGCGACCGACGCGCTAGAGCAGCCGGCAAGTGAGGCGGCAATGGCGCCCAGCGGGGGCCCGGCAGGAGGCAACTCCCGGTCCCTCGCCGTTATCAACCCGCCCCCATCGGCCGGTGCCGCGGCAAGCCCGGGCGGTAGGGGCGGCCGTGCTCAGCGAGTCCTACGTTCGATGCAGGAGGTCAGTCGGGACTGGTAGGCACTAGAGAATGTGCCGTCCCTACCGGCGCCTCCGGCAGGCGGCCCGATCCCCTCCTTTGGGGATCTGGGGAGTGTCTTGGACCGATGCCGGCAGGAGCTGACCCGATTCGCGGAGGCAGCGAACAACACCCTTCGGCGTGCTGAGGTAAGCATCTCCTTCCGTCTTTAGTATTTTTAGTGGGGGCGCTCAAGTGCACCCACTGGGTGTAGCCCCCGAGATGCAGGCCGGCTGACCGACTGACGAGCAGCCGGGCTAGATCTCCTTCGAGCGCATTTTTGACGTTCTCCCCCTTTTTCAACAGGAGGGCGCCTCCCTATAGGAGAAGCTCTTCACGGAGGCGGTTGCCATTGACGACCGCGGCAAGGATGTCTTCTACCGTCTGGAGGAGGAGCTGGCCCGTGTGCAAGGTGAGTTGCATTTTGTGGGTGGAGGCATGTGGCCCCCGGGAGTCGGCGGCTTTACACCTGTTTTACTGATGCTACCATTGTTTCGCAGGCGAGCTAGCTGCCCTTCAGGAGGAAAAGACCGGGCTTGCCGCCGAGCGGAATCGGGTGGCGCGAGATGTCCATGCGGCCACACAAGAGACGGATCGGCTGGCCGCGCTGCTGGTTGATGGAGAGGCGGTCTGTGACCGGCTCAAGGCCGAGGCGGCGAAGACGGTGGCGGCCCGAGAGGCGACCGTCGAGGAGGCGGCTGACGCCGCCTTGAGGACTGCTGCCCTCCAAGGTGAGGTGACCCGCCTCGAGAAGTCGGTCGAGGAGGCCAAGGGCTCTCTTGCCGCCTCGGAGGCGGCTCGGGAGGCCGAGCGGGCGGCGGAGCTCAACTTCGCCATCAGTGTGGATGATGCGATCGAAGGTAAGCGCTTGTTTCTTTCTTTTTCGATTGGTTGCCTTTTGCTTGCCGCCTCTTTGTGCTTCATCTGGTTTTCCTTCTCTTCTTCCCTTCTTCCCCTTAGTGTGGTTCCCGGAGACCCACCACTGCGCCGCGCGGGCTGTTGAGGAGCGCCGGGAGCACCTCCGGGGCTATGGCCGCTCCATTAATGAGCATGCCCCGTGGGATGTGGACGAGATCGGGCTTGCCATCGAGATGCGGATGACCCATCTCGAGCGGAGCGTGGAGTGGCTCAAGACGCGCTGTGGCCGGGCCGCGGAGGAGCTCCGACGCATCGCGTGGCATTGTGGCTTGAGCACACCGTCTCCCGCCTCGAGGTGTGGAAAGCCTCGGCTGCCCGAGCCAGAGCATGGATGGCGCTTCGGTTCGTCACTTCATGGTGGCGGGGGGTGGACCTCGCCCGGCTAGCGACGATGCGGGACATGCCGGCCGCGGAGCGGGAGGCTCGCGAGCCGGCCCTTGTCTTGTGGGCGAATGAGCTCGCGTCATATGTCGACGCGGACGAGTTCCTGCCGCTCCTTGGAGAAGACGGCGAGCTGCTGCCCGAGGACTCCTTAGGCATCCCCCAGGTCTGGGACGACGCCGAAGTTGCCGACAAGAGCACCGCCTCGAGCGGCAAGGTGGCGGAGACTGAGGAGGCTGCTGCGAAGGGCAAGGCGGCTGACCTGAAGGCCGCGAGCACCTCCGAGACGAGGACCGAGCCGCCTCTCGACGTGCCGGCTAACAACGCGCCGGTGGCTTGAGCCCCCGGGCATCTTCCTGTTTTGCTCTTTCTTTTTCTTCTTTCCTGCACTTTGAACTTGGATTCGATCAACCCACTCGGGGTGTGTATGTAATGAATTGAACATCGGTCGTGGGCTGCTTTGTTTTACATTATGAATACTTTGTGTTTTATGCCTTATAAATCTTGCCGCCTCCACCTTACCCCTTTTTGACCTGCCATGCCCCTTTGCACTTCTACTCCGTTTCCCCTTTGGCCTCAGCCCCGCCAGCCCGACAGCCGGGAGCCGATCTGTGGCTGGGTTGGGGCATCCGCCTCAAGGGAGCCGTTTCAAAACTTAGGAATCACGGAGGGTTTTTTCGGGGTAAGTGAAGCGGCTAGAGACGTGGCAAGGGTCCGGCTAGGCCTAGAAAAGATCCCTTCCCGTTTCGACCTATGGTGCGAGCCGAACCTTGCCGCCCCGAGGCCCCGTCAACCGGACAGTCGGGTGTCGGTCTGTAGCTGGTAAGGGTGGGGAGGCTTGGCCAGCTCACATTTACTTACTCTTTTCTGCGGACAGACACTTCTGGGTCCAGCCGGCTAGCCCCCGGGCCCGGGAGCCGGACCGGGGAGCCGGTGAGTGTGGAAAGCTTTGAGATAAATGAAATGGGGCACGCCCCAAGAGCTGGCTTGGGACGCCCATTGCATTCATAAGCCCAAAAGGACGGGGATACATACATACGTTGGTTTTTCCTTAGCAGTAAAATTGGCGCAGGAGTGCCGCGTTCCTTGGACGCTCCGTTTCTTCGCCGGAGGCGTCTCTCTTGCGCTTCTGTGGCTTCTGGGTGTCTATTAGATAGTTCGCATTGTTGTGTAGCGCCTTGCTGACGATGAACAGGCCCTCCCATGGGGAGGAGAGCTTGTTCTGATCGGTGGTTCGTTGGATCCGTCTGAGGACTAGGTCCCCCTCGCGGAATGAGAGCGGCCGGATTCCCTTGCTGTGATAATGCCGGAGCTTCTGTTGGTAGATTACCGTCCGACTCAAGGCTAGCTCGCGAGCCTCCTCGAGCAGGTCGATGTCGTCTTCTCTTGCTTCACTGGTGTCCTTCTCCATGTACAGGGCGACCCGAGGCGAGTCGAATTCGATGTCGGTGGGGATGATCGCCTCGGACCCATACACGAGAAAGAACGGGGTGTAGCCGGTTGAACGGTTAGGGGTGGTCCTGAGACTCCAAAGGACGGCCGACAGCTCATCGATCTGGCAGCCGGCCGACCTAACCAGCAGAGTCATGAGCCGGGGCTTGATGCCGGATAGGATGAGGCCGTTTGCCCTCTCGACCTGGCCGTTTGATTGCGGATGAGCGACGGAGGCCAGGTCGAGCCGGGTCATTTGCTTGGAGTAGAAACGCGCGAGCGCGCCTTTGGCAAATTTGGTGCCGTCGTCGGTGATGATGCCATGGGGGACACTGTAGCATACTGTAATGGCATCGATGAATCGGACGGTCATGGGGCCGTCTGGCTTCTTGATGGGCCATGATTCAATCCACTTAGTGAATTTGTCCACGACCACCAGCAAGTGCGTCATGCCACCTCGAGCAGTTTTGAAGGGGTCCACCATGTCTAGCCCCCAAACGGCAAAGGGCCACGAGAGGGGGATGGTTTGGAGGGCTGTTGCCGGAAGGTGGCTTTGCGTGCTGAAGCATTGGCAACCCTCGCACTCGTCGACCAATTTCTTGGCCGCCTCGAGAGCCATGGGCCAATAGAAGCCCGCACTCGCCCTGGTGGATGTTGAGGAGGATCTCCTGGCCTTTTTCCGGCTCGACACACCGCTGGAAGACGCCAGTGGTGCTGCGGTGGACGAGCTCGTTGTTGATGATGCTGTAAGCCGAGGCCCAGCGCTGGATCTGCCTAGCCAGAGCTTCGTCCGAAGGCAGCTTGACTTGTAGAAGGAACGCCAAGATGGGCTGGGCCCAGGAGGGGGATGCGACGGCAACCGGCTAGAGAACTCCTAGGGCTTGTTGATTAGCCCCCAGGACCGGCTCGCTAGCCCCCAGGACCTGCTCGGGAGCCCCCGAGGCTGGTTTGTCAGCCCCCGGGCCTGGCTCGCCGGCCCCTGGAGCCGGCTAGTTGATGACCATCAGGACGACCGGGTCGTCGGGTCCGTCCGCTCTGGGTGCCGCCAGTTCGACCGGGGCCGACTGGGCAACCAGCGGTTCGAGAGCCGACGACGGAGTTGCTGGAGAGGCGGCCGACACCGTTGATGAGCCGGCACGAAGATTGACTCTGACTCTGGGGAGGGCTTGACCGACGCCTTGAGCAGCCGGTCGAGAGAGATGCCGGCTGGGATGGCCTGCCGGGTGGAGCTGATTTTTGCCAACACGTCTATCGCCTCGTTATCCGCTCGGGGGATATGGTGGAACTCGCAGCCCTCGAAGGAGCTGGTGAGTTGTTGCACGAGGAAACGGTAGCTGACCATGTTGGCTTCCTTGGCGTCCCATTCCCCAGAAACTTGCTGCACCATGAGGTCGGAGTCGCCGAAGCAGAGGATGCGTCTGATGCCGATCTCCTTGGCGAGCCAGAGGCCATGGACGATGGCCTCGTACTCCGCCACGTTTTGGAGCCGGCAAAGTGGATCTGGAGGGCATACTTGAGTTGATCACCTTTTGGGGAGGGGAAGACAATGCCGGCACCTAGGCCAGTCCTCATCTTCGAGCTGTTGAAGTGCATTCGCCAATGCATGGAGTCCGGGGGAGGCGGAACGAACTCCGTCTCCGCCCAGTCGATGAGGAAACCCGCCAATGCTTGCGACTTGACGGCAGTTCTTGGCTCGTACTAGATATCGTGATCGGCGAGGGTGATCACCCACTTGGCAATCCGGCCGGTGGAGTCCCAGCCGCTCATGATCTCGCTGAGCGGGGCCATGCTCACCACGGTGATGGTGTGCTCTTGGAAGTATTGTTTGACCTTCTTGGCAACAAAGTATATGCCGTAACACATTTTCTGGTAGTGGGGGTAGTTCTGCTTGGACACGAAGAGGACCTCGCTGAGGTAGTAGACGGGCCGCTGGACCGGCAGGGCCTTTCCCTCCTCCGGCCGTTCGACCACCAGCACGACGCTGATGACCCTGGTCATCGTGTTGATGTACTCGAGCACTGGTTCCTTCTCAGCCAGCGCAACCAAGATTGGCGCGCGGGTCAGAGCCTTCTTGAGGCCACGGAAGGCCTCGCCGCCTTGTTAGGCCAGTCGAAGGTGCCCGGCTTCTTGGTTCGACCCGGCTCAATGAGAGTCGTCTTGCGAAGGAGCCCGTATAGGGCCAGAGCCTTCTCCCCCAGCCGACTGATGAACCGGCTGAGCGAGGCAAGGTAGCCGGTGAACTTCTGGATGTCGCGGTGCCTGGTCGGCTTTGGCATGCGCTCGATCGTGCGGATCTTCTCAGGGTTAGATTCGATGCTGCGGGCGGACATGAAGAAACCCAAGAGTTGACCGGCGGGAACGCCAAAGACACATTTCTCCGGGTTGAGGTTGACCTTGTATTCACGCAAGTTCGCAAAGGTCTCCCAGAGGTAGTCTAGGAGGCTGAAGTGCTTCTTGGTTTTGACGATGACGTCGTCAATGTAGACGTGGACGTTCCTGCCTATCTGAAGCAGGAGGCACTTTTGCATGCACCGTTGGAAGGTGGCGCCTGCGTTCTTCAGGACAAAGGACATGGTGATGTAGCAGTACGCCCCAAAGGGCGTGATGAAGGAGGTCTTCAACCGGTCTTTCGGTTCTAGCTTGATTTGGTGGTAGCCGGAATAGGCGTCCAAGAAGGACAACAAGTCGCAGCCGGCCGTGGAGTCGATAACTTGATCGATCCATGGCAGGGCGAATGGGTCCTCGGGACATGCCTTCTTCAGGCTGATGTAGTCGATACACATGCGCCAGGTCTTGTTCTTCTTCAGCACCAGGACTGGGTTGGCCAGCCAGTCTGGGTGGAACATTTCCATGATGAACCCGGCCGTGAGAAGCCGGGCGATCTCTTCTCCTATAGTGCGCCGCTTCTCCTCCGAGAAGCGGCGTAGGGGTTGCTTGACTGGCTTGATGTCCGGCTAGACGTGTAGTTTGTGCTCGGCGAACTTCCTCGGAACACCCGGCATGTCCTTCGGGGACCACACGAAGATGTCCCGATTCTCACGGAGGAAGTCGACGAGCTCGCCTTCCTATTTGCTGTTGAGGCGGGAGCCGATCGTGACACACTGAGCCGGGTTGGCCGGGTCGAGCGGGATTTGCTTGGTGTCCTTGGACGGCCGGAAGGAGGCCTCGCTGGTGGATTGCGAGGGAGGAGCCGGCATGGTCGGCTGGCTGGCGGCAAGGGCCACGAGCCGGTCGAGCTGCCGCTTCTCCTCGGTGATTTCCAAGGCCTCGGCCAGCCGGCTACTATCTCGAGCGCATTCGAGCGACATCTTGTAGTCGCTCTTGACGATAATGATTCCCTTGGGGCCAGGCATCTTGAGCTTGAGGTAGGCTTAGTGCGGCACCGCCATGAAGCTGACTAGAGCCGGCCGACCTAGCAGCGCGTGGTAGGGGCTTGCGAGGTCCACGACCTTGAACAGTATTGGCTCGCGGCGGAAGTGGCTGGGTCCGCCGAAGAGGACGTCGAGCACGATCTTGCCTACAGAAGAGCAAGACTGTCCAGGCACGATGCCGTGGAAAACCGTCCGGCTCGCTGTAGCGACCTGACTCAAAACGAGTCAAGCCTCTGTGTGTTCTGTGCCATCCCTGGATCAGTATGCTGGCACACACAGTACATCAATGTATGCATTAAAGTGTAATCACAGGTAATTAACGTAAAACTGATATATACCTAAAAATCTCAGCGGAAACAGTCAACGGGAGTGGAGTCCCAATAAACACCAACGGCAGGTTGAGTGTAGACCGTAACCCTGAATTGTACTCTCACTCGTCGAAGAAGAGTATCTGCAACATGAGACATTGCAGCCGTGTAGGTCAGTACATTGAATGTACCGGCAAGATCACCATAGTAGAAAAGAAGATAAAAACTATTCTATATGAAGTAAGGCTTTGTGACTCTGTGTCTGAGTTTTTGCATAAAAGCTGATTTTTATTTTCTTTTCCTACAACAAAGGAATATCAGGAAATTTTCACTACAGAGTTACCTAACGTGACATGGTTCCGCCAACCGATGTCTTAATGCGCAGAAGTATCATAAGTTGCCCACAATTAATTATGTGTCCACTGTTGAGAGTTCAAAGATAGATCCAAGTCTAGAAGCTCAAATTGTCCGTAACCGGGGACACGGCTAAACAATTAGGTTTAACTCTGCAGAGTGTTGTGTACTTTACCCACAAGATTTGTTCCCTCCTTGTAAGCCCTCGCACTGCCTGGTGTTTGAGAATAGGACGAACGAAACATGGTCTTTCAGAGTGTTTCCCTGACTACTGTCAGTGCCCATCCAATCCTAACGTCGACGACATCTCGTAGCACTGCCCAGCCAGAGTCTTAACAAAGATCAACCAAGCCAGCGCCCATAATGACTTCTGGCTACACAGGTAAGCTTCCAGGCATGAAGTATTCATTCGTCTCTTTGAGTCTGGGTGAAGCTTTCCGCAAGATGTCATGGCGCTTCTCCATGCATCCCGGCCATCCACTGGTTACTCCAGGGATGCCCAGTCAACCATCCTTCACCCAGTAGTGTGTATTGAAAACTTGTTCCTCGAATCTCGAAGTCTTGAGGTCTTGAAGATGCAGGACTTGAAGATGCCTTCATGAAGTTATCGTCTTGACGTAGAGTCCTCCTTCTCACACCACTCACGAACACTCATACCAAACCCCGTCTACTTTAGCATAGCATAAAAATAACTAACGTTCCCGGGGCTTTAGTAACGAGTGGTGGATTCCTACCTCATGCATTCTACTTGACTACAAGAATTTTCAATAACACCACTAGAGGGATATCTTGAAAGATATCACTACATGCAATAAAACATAGGTATGAACAAAATGGTCAAAGTGAACTTGCTTGTACTGTTGATGAAGAATAATATCGCTCTTAGAAATAACTTGATACATTTTCGTCACTCTCCGATGAAAATCTATATAATCAAACATTTCATTCATATAAGCAATCATACTAGCAATCAATACTAACAATAAAAAGCAACACATAACTAAAAGCACAAGGTTGTGAGGAAGGAAACACTTAAGACAAAACCCAAAACAACAAAACTTCATCAACACAACCAAGGGTTGGTTTTTTCTACAAATAAATCCTATTTTCAAAAGTAAAACACAAATCAAAAACAAAGTAAAATATAAAAAAATTATTTTAGTAAATATTTTACTTAGTGAAAGGATTACTTTTGAAAAATAAATAAGAACTAAGAAAATAATACTCTAAACAACATTGGTTTTTGCCTAATAGACTTAACAACAAGAAAACAAATGAAATATTAAAATAACAGAAAACAAAATATTTAACAACTAAGTTAACAGAATGTATATTTTATAAGACAATTTTATTAAAGGTATTTTCCAATAGCAAATGAAACTAGCAACGGAAATCAATTACAAGTTATAATTAACTAGAATTGATTTTCATGCAATCAACTATTAAAATAATATTTGTTTGAAGGGCTACTATTATCTAACAGAAAACTTTATAAAATCTATCAACTAATATAAAAGAAAATGAAATAAAACAACTTAAAACAAAAGAAATATAAATAAACCTAAAAAGATCTAAACAGAATCTGTTTTGCTTGAAAATACTATTTTAAATTATTCTCAAAATTCTCAAATTCTACCAACTGATAACTAAGATCACTAATGACCAGTAGCAAAAAGAATCAACTAAAAATATATTTTTAAACTCAAGATATTCAGAAAATAAGATTTGAATCAAATCTGTTTGAATTCAAATTTAAGATATTCAAATATGGTCAAACTTTATATCTGCAGACACTAGATAATTTTTTTTGACATGATGTAAAACGAATCAAATGAAAATAATTAAAAACATAAAGGATATAAAGAAAACAAAAACAGAACTATTCTGTTTTTAAAATAGAAACAGAAAAATAGAAAAATCTAACTAACGGACAGGGGTGCTACATGGCGTTCTTGATTGGCTACAGGGTGTGCGAGATCTAACGATTCGAGCGGACGGCCGATATTTAGAGAAAACTTTTCGGTTAATAATAACTTAACTGAAAATCGGCTGGTTCTTCTAAAATAAACCGAAGGGGTATCCTATTCTAATCGTGACCGTTGAGATAAGATTGAACGGAGGGGAGGAAGGGGAAGCTTACCGTGGCGGTGGTGGAGTCTGGCGAGAGCTACGGCGAGGTCCGAGGCGGCATAGTCGATGGGTACGGTGCTCCGGTGCTCCTCTAGCGATGGCGACGGCAACAATCGACGCAGGCAAGGACGGGGATTCGTCTGGTGGCGCTAAGATGGCTCGGGGACGACGGTGTCGACGATGGCGAGCTCATGAGCGGAGGAGGTCTTCGGGTGGTCGACAGAGGGGCATCTCCGGTGGCTCTTGAGCACGGGCAAATGCATAGGGAGGTGAGGGCGAGCGAGGCGAACTGGTTGGTGGGCTCGGAGGGGTTCGGGGGGGGAGCAAGGTGTAGCGGGGCACGGTAATGGCGATGGTGGTGCGCTTGGGCTCCGACGAGCAATCACGACAAGAGGAGAGGGTCAGACGAGGGGGACCCGGAGGGGAACGGGTCGAGGGGGAGCTCCGGTATTTATAGGAGGCCTCGGCGTCATCTGAAAGGAAGGAGAGGGAGATCAAGCGCGGTAGTCTCACCGGCGAGGAAAGGGGAGGAGGCCGACCCCCGGAGATGGCGCGGTCGGTCGGTGGGACTGGCATGTCAGAGAGAGGGAGGGAGAGGGCGCGGCGTCGGTCGGTCGGCTCGGAGCGATCTCGGGTGGGGTTAAGGCAGGTGGGCCGGCCGGTTTTAATTAAAACGTTAATTCCTTTCCTTTTCTAATTTCCAAAGAATTGAAATCTCATGAAGGCATTCAAAACGTTTCCAAAAAATAAACTTTTATGTACCAGAGTGATCAGGGAATTAAGTGCAATTTAATGAACATTTTTCTACGACCAAAATAAATACTTTTAAAAAAATTACTTTCAGAATATGCCTAAATGGCTTTTAATTTTTTTTGCAAATAATTTTCAAATAACCCCCTGGGTTTTATGGTTCAAATACTTCACAAAATAACCCTTGTGTGGAGTGTCATGTTACTCCTCTCAAAATCCTGTCAAGGGTATTTGAATTCTTTCAAATTTAAAATGGAACCAATTATGAAATGAATTCCATATCAGAAAATTTCAAATGCTTTCAAATCTTTTTATATTGAAGAAGTCATGTCATCTTCTCTCACTGATTTGAAATGTAAGAATTTGAATTCCATAGGCATATGGGAAAATCATGTCATTCCCTCTCATTCAAAAGTTTTCAAAAATTTCAATTTTTGTCACTCAATTTCAATCACTGAATCAAACAAACAATCATTCTAATATTTATTATAACATTCCAAAATATGGGATGTTACAAACCTACCACACTTAAAATGAATCTCGTCCTCGAGATTCGAAAGGGCTAGAAATAAAAAGGTTAGGGTTTGGGGTCTTCTAACAAATCCATTGTCCTGGAAGGTGCGAGGTCTACCACACTTAAAATGAGATTTACTAGTCCTTCAAAATCATGGCAGTCCTCTGGCTACATCTGTCTCTTCACTTACTTCACGATAGGTCCTTCGGTGATGCTCTTCCATTTAAACAAAATCTCGTGTTCTCATAACAAAATGTATTTCCTCCGATACTGGGTCTTCTTAACTGACAGGTCTCGTGATCATTCTAAATAACTTATCGAATACCTCATGGTGGTCTACCATTTGTGGTTATCCTGCAGTGAAAATGGGTCTTGGCTTCATTCCTCACCGTAAAATTCCTACGTGTGACAGCAACTGCCATGTCCAAGGGGTTTTCTTCATACCATTCTAAGTCTTAAACAAAACTTCAAAAGAAGGTCGTCTCTTTACTATGGGTAAGTCACTCAGATTTACCATTCCGAATAGCAAGAGAAATGATAAGAGTAAGTCGTCATGGTGGCCAAGCCATGTCGCACTGAAATCATTACCTTGTATAAGGTTTAGTGAATCTCGTATTCTACCACTTGGGCTTCCTCACAAGCCTTGCAGAAATTTCTCTTGTCAACGAACGAAGTTCGGATAAATCCATCGATTCTGCAAGCTGAGCAAAAACATCTATCTTTTCTTCACATCTCTCAGGATGTCGTATACTCCTAAGAAAACTTTTGCTGATCCAATCACACCTTCTTGCTTCAGGACCTTGGGGTAACCTTCATGAAACCATGAGATCCATCCTTGATACACGTTCTATTCCTTGAATATGTGTTTCCTTTCCATTGGTCTGTTTACCAATAACAGTTTTGGTTCATCATAATCAAATCCAAGGTATACTATTTCAGGTGTTGCCATCCACATAGCTGGATATGTTTCCACATTCTCTTCACCGGTAGTCACTTATCCAAACTTCTTAACAGGAATGTTACTTTCTTCATTCATTGGTCCCTGTGGTTACTACCACACTTAAAATGAAATGTACACATGCCTGCATAGACCATATTTTCTCATATCCTCAAAAATGGTTAGTGATCTTTGTTCATAGAGTAACAGTTCTTATAATTCAACATTCGATAACCATAATTCCATTGACTCATGAATTTATTACAAACTCTGAGACTTCCGTTACATAATAATCTCATGAAAACAAGAGTGCTTCATGATACAGTTATTGCCATCTTAAGTACTCCATTCTAGCTTTCTTCTCGTATTCAATCCTTTGTCACATCCTCAACCACTTCTTAAAACTCCTAAAAGTAATTTATTACAAATGCCGCCATCCACAAAGTTTGGCATGGTCCAGCATCACTCCCAACTTTATTCATCTATTCCCCTTGGAGATATTTTAGTACCATTGGAAGTTTGTGATGTGCTCCTTGAAATCATCCATATTTTGCTTGATCAGGGTGGACCTGAGCTTCATCCCCATCATCTCCGTATGCACCTCATGCAGGTATTCCTAAGTATGACGGAGTCTTGCTTCAAGTATTTCTCCAATCCGACATATGGCTTCCATGACAGCATCGCGAACAGCGTCAACGAAAGTTGCTCGCGGTACACGAGATATGTAAAAGTATTGTCCCATAGTCTTTGGGCAAACTCCTTTCACACGGTGGAGGTGTACCTCCACATACCAGAGTTCCACTCCATTTTCCATGAATGGGTAGCCCTTGTGGACTGGATCTCCTTCAAGATGGATGTGCTTCATCATATCCTTCAGGGTCCTTGGGTAATCATGATCACTAGTCAGGGTCATGGTCGTCTCTGGGCCCTTGAGGAAAGACTCATAAAGGGTGGTCATCTGCAGGTGTCAGAAAAAGGTACTCAGAATAACATATCTTTCTTCTTGTGTAAGCAT
The DNA here is from genome assembly GCA_022496015.1 of Hordeum marinum. Classification (NCBI taxonomy): domain Eukaryota; kingdom Viridiplantae; phylum Streptophyta; class Magnoliopsida; order Poales; family Poaceae; genus Hordeum; species Hordeum marinum. Next base: position 422,879,107 of record CM039678.1, on the reverse strand, counting down.
TCCTTATCATCCAAACCAAGCTTCAATTCCATTTAACATATTCTATTATACCCTTGTACTTTTGCAAAATCCCAGTTTATGCATCCACAACTCATTTTCATCCATGTTTTGAATCCATACTTCTACCTCCAGATGGGTCATTGGTCCAGAGAATTCAAGTCCAGCTTCATTCACCATCTATTGGGTTCAAGGTTTTGGGATGAGATATAAGAGAGAGAAAAAGGAGGGGATACACACACTACAAACAATGGATTTAAAAATAGATTTTTTTGTGGCTGTCGAAAAAATACACACAAATGACAGCTCACAAATCATCGTATCTAACGTGAGTATGCAACAGGGGTTTGGTCTTCTAGGGGCATAAAATCTTTGAAATTCTTCATAGTCTTGAACTTCTTCACGTCCTTATAGTCTTCAATCTTTTGTAGCTCTCTCCATTGGGGTCAAAGGGACAAGGGTATTTTCTAACTATTTGAGGTAAGAGAGATCATTTGGTAAAGCTCAAATAAGATGAGAAGTAAAGGGTCTTTTGAAAACAATGTTTTTTCGAGAAATCGTTTCCTAAGGGCTTTCCAGTTTCTAGGGTCACGTCCTACAGTCAACATGTGCTCTGATACCATTTTTGTAGCGACCCGAATCAAAACGAGTCAAGCCTCTGTGTGTTCTGTGCCATCCCTAGATCAGTATGCTGGCACACACAGTACATCAATGTATATATCAAAGTGCAATCACATGTAATTAACGTAAAACTGATATATACTTTAAAATCTCAGCGGAAACAGTCAACGGGAGTGGAGTCCCAATAAACACCAACGGCAGGTTGAGTGTAGACCGTAACCCTGAATCGTACTCTCACTCGTCGAAGAAGAGTATCTACAACATGAGGTGTTGCAGCCGTGTAGGTTTGTACGTTGAATGTACCGACAAGATCATCATAGTAGTATAGAAGATAACAACTATTCTATATGCAGTAAGGCTTTGTGACTCTGTGTCTGAGTTTTTGCATAAAAGCTGATTTTTATTTTATTTTCCTACAACAAAGGAATATCAGGAAATTTTCACTATAGAGTTACCTAACATGACATGGTTCCGCCAACTGATGTCTTAATGCCCAGAAGTATCATAAGTTGCCCACAATTCATTATCAGTCCAGTGTTGAGAGTTCAGAGATAGATCCAAGTCTAGAAGTTCAAATTGTTCATAACCGGGGACACGGCTAATCAATTTGGTTTAACTCTGCAGAGTGTTGTGTACTTTACCCACAAGATTCGTTCCCTCCTTGTAAGTCCTCACACTGCCTGGTGTTTGAGAACAGGACGAACGAAACATGGGCTTTCAGAGTGTTTCCCTGACTACTGTCAGTGCTCATCCAATCCTAACGTCGACTAAATCTCGTAGCACTGCCCAGCCAGAGTCACAACAAAGATCAACCAAGCGAGAGCCCATAATAACTTGTGGCTACACAGGTAAGCTTCCGAGCATGAAGTATTCATCCGTCTCTCTGAGTCTGGATGAAGCTTTCCGCAAGATGTCATGGCGCTTGTCCATGCATCCCGGCAATCCACTGGTTACTCCAGGGATGCCCAATCAACCATCCTTCACCCAGTAGTGTGTATTGAAAACTTGTTCCTCGAATCTCGAAGTCTTGAGGTCTTGAAGATGCAGGACTTGAAGATTCCTTCATGAAGTTGTCGCCTTGACATAGAGTCCTCCTTCTCACACCACTCACGAACACTCATACCAAACCCCGTCTACTTTAGCATAGCATAAAAATAAATAACATTCCCGGGGCTTTAGTAACAAGTGGTGGGTTCCTACCTGATGCATTCTACTTGACTACAATAATTTTCAATAACACTACTGGAGGGATTTGTTGAAAGATATCACTACATGCAATAAAACATAGGTACGAACAAAATGGTCAAAGTGAACTTGCCTGTACTGTTGGTGAAGAATAATATCGCTCTCAGAAATAACTTGATACACTATTCGTCACTCTCTGATGAAAATCTATATAATCAAACATTTCATTCATATAAGCAATCATACTGGCAATCAATACTAACAATAAAAAGCAACACAAAACTAAAAGCACAATGTTGTGATGAAGGAATCACTTAAGACAAAATTCAAAACAACAAAACTTCATCAACACAACGAAGGGTTTGTTTTCTCTACAAGTAAATCCTATTTTCAAAAGTAAAACACAAATCAAAAACAAAGTAAAATATAACAAAAGTATTTTAGTAAATATTTTGCTTAGTGAAAGGATTACTTTTGAAAAAAAAATAAGAACTAGAAAATAATACTCTAAACAACATAGGTTTTTTCCTAATAAACTTAAAAACAGGAAAACAAATGAAATTTTAAAATAACAGAAAATAAAATATGTAACAACTAAGTTAACAGAAAGTATATTGTAGAAAAACAATTTTCCAATAGCAAATCAAACTAGCAATGGAAATCAATTACAAGTTATAATTAACTAGAATTGATTTTCATGCAATCAACTAATAAAATAATATTTGGTTGAAGGGCTACTGTTATCTAACAGAAAACTTTGTCAAATCTATCAACTAATATAAAAGAAAATGAATTAAAACAACTTAAAACAAAAGAAATATAAATAAACCTATAAAGATCTAAACATAATCTGTTTTGCTTGCATATACTATTCTAAAACATTCTCAAAATTCTCAAATTCTACCTACTGATAGCTAAGATAACTAATGACCAGTAGCAAAAAGAATCAACTAAAAATATATTTTTAAACTCAAGATATTCAGAAAATAAGATTTGAATCAAATCTGTTTGAATTCAAATTTAAGATATTCAAATATGGTCAAACTTTATATCTACAGACACTAGATAAAATTTGTGACATGATGCAAAAAGAATCAAATGAAAATAATTAAAAACAAAAAGGATATAAAGAAAACAAAAACAAAACTATTCTGTTTTTAAAACAGAAACAGAAAAATAGAAAAATCTGGCTAACGGACAGGGGTGCTATGTGGCATTCTGTGATTGGCTACAGGGTGTGCGAGATCTAACGATTCGAGCGGACGACCGATATTTAGAGAAAACGGTTCGGTTAATAATAACGTAACTGAAAACTGGCCGGTTCTTTTAAAATAAACCAAAGGGGTATCCTATTCTAATCGTGACCGTTGAGATAAGATCGAACGGAGGGGAGGAAGGGGAAGCTCACCGCGGCGGTGGTGGAGTCCGGCGAGAGATCCCACGAGGTCCGAGGCAGCATGGTCGACGAGGACGGCGCTCCGGTGGTCCTCTGGCGATGACGACGGCACCAATCGACGCAAGCGAGGATGGGGATTCGTCTGGTGGCGCTAAGATGGCTCGGGGACGACGGTGTCGATGACGGCGAGCTCGTGAGTGGAGGAGGTCTTCGGGTGGTCGACGGAGGGGCATCTTCGGTGGCTCTGGAGCATAGGCGAATGCATAGGGAGGTGCAGGCAAGCAAGGCGAACTGGTTGGTGGGCTCGGAGGGGTTTGGGGGGAGCGAGGTGGAGCGGGGCGCGGTAATGGCGATGGTGTTGCGCTCCGGCTTCGACGGGCAATCACGGCAAGAGGAGAGGGTCGGAGGAGGGGGATTCGAAGGGGAACGGGTCGAGGGGGAGCTCCGGTATTTATAGGAGGCCTCGACGTCGTCTGAAAGGAAGGAGAGGGAGATCCTCACGGTAGTCTCACCAGCGAGGAAAGGGGAGCAGGACGACCGCGGAGATGGCGCGATCGATCGGTGGGACCGGCGTGTCAGAGAGAGGGAGGGAGAGGGCGCGGCTTCGGTCGGTCAGCTCGGAGCGATTTCGGGTGGGGTTAAGGCAGGTGGGGCGGCCAGTTTTAATTAAAACGTTAATTCCTTTCCTTTTCTAATTTCTAGAGAATTGAAATCTCATTAAGGCGTTCAAAACATTTCCAAAAAATAAAGTTTTATATACCAAAATGATCAGGGAATTAAATAGAATTTAATGAACATTTTTCCATGGCCAAAATAGTTACTTTTAAAAAATTTATTTTCAGAAAATGCCTAAATGGCTTTTATTTTTTTCAAATAATTTTCAAATAACCCCCTGGTTTTTATGGTTCAAATACTTCACAAAATAACCCTAGTGTGGAGTGTCATGTTACTCCTCTCAAAATCCTGTCAAGGGTATTTGAATTCTTTCAAATTTAAAATGGAACCAATTATGAAATGAATTCCATATCATAAAATTTCAAATGCTTTCAAATTCACTGTTCAAATCTTTTTATATTGAAGAAGTCATGTCATCTTCTCTCATTGATTTGAAATGTAGGAATTTGAATTCCAAAGGCATATGGGAAAATCATGTCATTCCCTCTCATTCAAAAGTTTTCGAAAATTTCAAAAAAAAATCACTCAATTTCAATCACTCAATCAAACAAACAATCATTCTAAATAACATTCCAAAATTTGGGATGTTACACTCGCCTGCAGGTCTTCTATCTTTAGCCCCAGCTTGTGCATCGTGTCGAGGTAGAGGATATTGATGCTGCTGCCACCATCTATCAGCACCCGCGTAAAGCGGCAAGCTCGATCCTTGCTGGCGATGTTGGGGTCGAGGACCAAGGCGTAGCTGCTGGGATTCGGCATCACCGTGGGATGGTCCGCCTGGGTCCATGTGACCGGCTTCTCCGACCAGTGCATGAACTGGGGAGTTGCCGACATGGTGGCATTCACTTCACGGTGGAGCCGACGCTTCGCGTGCTTGCCCGTTTCTTCACTGGTGAAGATGACGTAGCAACCGTCTTGGTTGGGGTACTGGTCGACTAGGCGACCATCGTTTGGGGCCGTTGCCGGCACCGGGGCGGCAGCTTGGATTGGGGCCGGCGCACGGGCTGGCGGCGCGGGAGGAGCCGGAAGGCCGTCCCTCGGGCCAATCGCTGTGAAAAGCTGCACTACCAGAGCATGTGCATGGAGGGTTTGCCCCCCGATTGATTCTTGCATGAAAGATCGAGCATTTGTTCGAAGGTGAGCTTCGGTTGCTAGGCAGCCTTGCCTGTGCGCTGGCGCTGGCTGGAAGGCTGGGCAGTCGGCTCCTGATCCTCGACAATGTTGACCTGCCGGCTCCCGTAACGGGGTTCCGTCTGGTCGTTCTTACGCTTGTTGCTCTACAGCTGCCGGTTGTCGGCAGTCGGCCAGGCCATAGCCGGCATCGTTGTCGCCTTGTCCGGCGGGGTCGTCTTGACCCAGATGGCCGAGTCGACCGTGGTGTATTTGTCTGTCTAGGTCATGAGTTCGGCCAGCGTGGCCGGCTCGGAGCATAGAAGCTTGTGCTTGAGAGGGGTGCCATCCCGGCAACCCTCGATGAAGTATTGCACGGCTTGCACCTCATGCACTCCCTCGCAGGAGTTGCGGAGCTCGGTCCACCGGGTGAGGTAGTCATGGAGGGATTCGTCCGGCCCCTGAACACACATAGCAAGTTTGTGGGGCCGGCTAGGCCGCTTGTAGGTGCCGGTGAAGTTGTGAATGAAGGCCTCCTCGAAGTCCGTCCACGTGTTGCCGGCCGCCAGGCTGTTGAGCCAGGTGCAGGCCGAGCTGATGACCATGCGGGGGGCGTAGCAAATGGCCACACGTTTGTTTCCCCTGGCGATGCCCACTGCAGTGGTGTAGTCGATCAGCCAGTCTTCTGGCTTGGCGGGACCGTTAGATTTCGGGGTGTCCCTAGGGAGCGTGAAGCCCTTCAGGAATGGCTCAGTGTGGATCCGGGCCCGAAGCAAGCCGGGCCGATCAACTTGAGGAGGGCTGATTACGCGAGTTGGTCGACGCGGTTATGAGCATCATCCTTGCTACGGGGGACGTGTGGCCCGAGCCGGGCTGAGAGCTCGGGGCGGATGGTGGGTCGCATTGATTGCCGCAACCCGCGTTGGGGGGTGGTGTGTGCCCCGGCTGCGCCGGCTGCCGGATGTCGGCGCTTCGTGATAGCGGCCGCTACGAGGCAGCTCGTTGCTGCGCCGGCTGCTAACAGCCGGTGATCACTCCTCGGCGGTTGAGAGGGCTGGGGGTTGTGCGTCTCGATCTGACAACCGGAGATGCGAGGGGAAGAGGGGTACTGCGCCGCCTGGCGGCCGACAGTTCCCGTGGCCCCGCGCTCGGGCCGGGAGCCTTCAGCGGCGGTGCTGCCTAGCGCGAGCTGATGCGGTTGTGTGTCAGCAGCATCGATAAGCTCCTTGATGTGGCACTCGTGGATGGCACCCTCTTCGCACTCCAAGGTGTCCAGTTCCTCGTAGGACACCTTTAGGGCCCGCAGGTTAGCTGCGGGGGTGTCGTAGACGGGCATTTTGCCGCCGAGGATCTCGGCGACCACGCGGCCGCGGTCGCGCATGGCCCCACGCCGGCTGGGCTCGGCGCCAGCCAGGGTAAGGCCGTAAGCGGAGGCGTATTCCCACTGCGCCGCTTCCATGCAGCGACGCATGGCGGCGAGAGCGGTGGGATCCTCGAAGATGATGCGACGAGCCGCCTCGAGGTTGGCCGCGGCTGTATCGGGGTTTGTCGTTAGGGCGATCGGGGTGCTCAAGCCCCGGAGAGCCACACGACCGGGTCGGACGTGCCGACGCGGGCGGCAGCGGCGGTGTCCGTTACCCACGCCCGTCCGGAGGCGGTGGACGAGGTGATGGCCATCACCCCCTCATGGTCGCGGGTCCCACTGGTGTGGGCCGCAGCGAGTACGCCCATGGCTGTGGGCAGGCCGGCACGGACGAGTACCCCCGCGGGGTACTCACCCGCAGCCGGAGCCTCGGCAAGGCTGAGCCTACCAAAGCACTCGGTGAGCGCGTCGATGTCGGCCGCTAGGCCGTCAGAGTCGCCCGCAGGGCATGTCGCAGCAAACCCCACAAGCCCCCCACGGTTTCGCTGGGCCGAGTGGCGGCGGCGGGGAATGGCGAGAGGTCCAGCCCGGAGCATGAACCCAAACGGCACCACGGACGGCCCCACGGTGGGCCCCAACTGTCGTCGTTTTCTCACGACAGATGCCATAGGGTGGCTTACCGGTGGTGTTGGGGCCATAGGACGTCGATGGGCTCCGGGTGCGAGATTGGGTACAAGAAGGTGGAGACACATGATGTACCCAGGTTTGGGGCCCTCCGTGGGAGGTAATGCCCCTAGTGCTGCTTGGATTTGTTGGATGGGTGGATAAGTATACAGAGGTGGTCCTAGAGCTGTGTTCGGAGGTGGAAGAAAGGGGCAGTCGGCTTGTCTCTCTCCGCTGCTGGGAAGGGTATGAGAGCTCCCTATGTGTGTGTTCTTGATCAGGGGTTCCATCCCGGTTGCATGGGGGGCTCGGGGGGTTTTATAGGCCAACCCCCGGCTCTTACAATAGGATTTAGGTACGAGGGTGGAGGGACCCGGTTGGCAGCCACTCCGCCTGGCCAGGGGGTCCTGTGGCTTGTATCGTCTCGTCATGGGTGGGGCCCGCCGGCGGAGCGGTTCCATCCCTGCTGGGACCCGCCGACGGGCGCCGCGATTGGACCTCCCCCACCTGCCCCGGCATGGGCCGCCCGGGGAGGCGTCTTTTAGCGCCAGCCGGCCGAGGTCATCGGTACGGCCGGCGGCACTGTAGCCACGCCGGGGTAGGTACTCGAGTGGCGAAGGCGTGCTGGAACTATTCCCCGTCCGCTCACGTGCACTGAGGTCAGCGGGCCGGACGGATGGACTGTAGTCATGCGGGATGGCGCGTCAGCGACCACTGTGGCCACAGGGTCGCTCACCCCGCCAGTCATGTTGTGCTGCCGTACCTACGTATAGGGAGACTGGACAGGGCGTGTCTTTCCCCAAGTCAATGGACAGCCCGGCTCATGGGCAGCCGGCTACTGGGCCAGCCGGGCAGGAGCACGCCCGGCCGCTAGACTAGCTGGGCGAAACGCCAGCCGGAAACGGCTCGTGTGGCGTGTCCCCAGCCGGCCTTGTCGAGCCGGCCGATTGGTTTTTCTTTGAAGCGGAGAGGGGAGGACCTCGTTGCCTTGGCCTACCCGGGGATATAAACCCCGTCAGATGTACTCTAGGCTAGCTCTCATCACCAATGAGATTGCCGGCTTAGGAAGCGTAGAAATGACCGACAAATTCATCATCATGAAGATACTTAGAGCTTTGGATGAGAAATACGACACCGTGTGCACATTAATCCAAATGATGCCAAACTACAAAGATCTCATGCCTATGGAAGTCATTGGAAGGATTGTTGCTCATGAGATGACACTCAAAGATAAAGAAGAGCTTCATCACAAGTCTAGCGGTGCTTACAACGTCACAAGTGATGGTCCCGCAACTTCAAACAACAACCTTGTCAGCAATGAAGAAATAAGCCTCATGGTCAAGAAATTCAACAAGTTCTACAAGAATTGAAGCAAAGAAAGAAACTCCAACTCAAGATATGAATAGAAGCATTCGACAAGTCGTGATCGCAATTGCTACAATTGTGGTAAGCCCGAACACTGCTCAAATGAGTGCACGGCTCCCTACAAAAGGAGAGAAGAGTCACGTCGAAGACGAAGCTCAACGAATGAATCACCACAAAGAGAGAGAAGGAGTGGAGATGATCGTTATGAACGAAGACACTCAAGGAGAAGTAGAGATTCGGATAAGAAGGACAAGTACACCAAGAGCTACACAAGAATAAAACATCAAGCTCATGTTGGTGAATGGCTTTCCGTCTCTGACTTCGACAACAACTCTGAGAGAAGCTATCACTCCAACTCCGACTATAGTCAAGATGATGGTGTTGCCGAATTTGCTCTAGTGACTACCAACTCCTACGATCTATTTGATTCACAAAATGAAGGGAGTGGAAGTTGCTTCATGGCTAAAGGCACCAAGGTATCACACCCTGAATATCTTGATTTTGATAGTGATGAAGATGATTTGCTTTGTGATGATGACTTGCTTTGTGATAAAACTAGTGATATTGATCAAAATGAACTTGATAATGCTCATGCTAGTCAAGATAAGTCATTTGATGATGATAATATGAAAATAGAACAACTAACTATAGAACTAAAAACTCTTAAGTTAGCTCCTGAATCTACTCTCGAATATCATAGAGAGCTTGTGAGAACTCATGAGAAGCTACGCTTCTAGAAGCTCAACTTGGAGCAAGAGCATGAGTTTCTCAAAGCTATCAATGAAGATCTCCGGAAGAAGACCTCATCTTATCTAGCCAAACGACTACTCTTGTCTACTTTCATGCCTCAAGTTAAAACTAAGCAATCTAGTAACAAAGGCAAGAAAGATTCTTCATCTAGTAGCAGCAATAAAAGTGATAAATCCAATGATGTTGCTTCTAGTAGTTCTATTGATTCCACTAATGATGCTTCTCTTGTCCAAGTTACACTTGAGCAAGAAAATGCTTTATTGAAAGGAATTCTAGAAAAAGGTATCTACAAGAGTCTTGTCGGATGTAAGCAATTTGAGGAAATTGTACGCAAGCACGGAGGATACCGGAAGAATCGTGGTGTTGGCTACATCAACGCTAATGGAGTTGAGTGGTAAGAAGGTCAATATCCCAAGCCCAAGTTTGTTCCTCAAAAGGAGAAGTATGAAAATACTCTTCCCAAGAGGACAAACACTCAAGATGACCTTCCACCACAAGACCACAAGCTCAAGGGCAAGAACAAGCTTCAAGAGGACATTGACTCATATGAAGATGAAGCCCTATCTTTGGTGGAGTGGGTTCCCAAGGCTACTTCAAGATCAACTACTACAAAGGCCACTTCAACACCAAGGATCCCCATCAACTTGATGTGGGTTCCCAAGAAGAAAAACTAGTAAGTGCTTGAGGGGTGACTCCGCCAATGAAATTCACTCACATTCATTATTGGCAAGAACCTTTTGCACTCAAGACCAACTCAATGCAATAATTCAAGGAGTCACACATTCCCTCAAAGGTGAGCAAGGGACAAGGTAATCAACAAATCAATGGACATCATAACACATGCTTTGCACTCCATGTCCATAGATATCCTTGTATTTGTCTCTTGTATGTTGGGACTAACCCATGTAGGTGAGAGGAGTAAGGAAACAACAAGGATGCTCCCAACTCTTGGTGATCTTCATCAACATTGAGCATCCACAACTACCTCACCAACATGAAGTCTTCATCGACAAAACCAAAGGTTAGTTTATCCCTCTTATGGGGGGATGTCACATTAAGGGGGAGCTTTACTCTAATTCTTGAGTCGAAGCATCTCTTAACATGTGACAACATTAAATGCTTTATGAAAAAGTGGTAACCCCACAGGTGCTTAAACGATGAGTGTGACCAATGATCAAGTACTCTTACTTGGCTCCTCAGTAAAATACTCATATATAGATGACTTTGTCATCGCCCAAGTGCTTGTTAGATGATAGTGTGTTTGTGCATATTCGTCATGATTTCTTTTGACATCTTATTGTGTGAGCATGTTGGTCTGCATTTATTTTCTCATTCGAAGATATCCAATTGTTGCTATTTGGCTTTTGATTTATCTTTTTCCATTTGGATGGACAAGAATGCCTAGGACCACTCTTTAGCTATCTATGCTTTCTCATCTCATATTCCATTCATGCTGCATCACAAAATTTGAACAAGTGCTTTTCGATCCCTTTGTGTGTGGAGCACTCGGAGTTCCGTATCGACAAGTGACCATTAAAAACACCTAGGTGCAACTCAGTGGAACCAACACCAAAATCTCGGTCTCACTGATTGCCTAGGGTTGATGTGGTTTTTCGATCTCGGTATCACAGATTCCATTTTCTCGGTTACACCGAGTGTCCCTGTCAGCTGACTGTTGAGGCACTCGGCGACACCAAAAACTTAGAATCGGTGTCACCGACAGTGGTGGGTATATAACTCTGGACCCCAAATTTTGAAGTTTCAACTTCATACGTCTCGCTCCAAAACCCTAAGCTGCTGTTCCAAAGACCCCTGGTCATCGCCCTTGAGTTCCCGAGCTCCTCCGCCGCTAGGAATCGCCGTCGTTGATGTAATCTTCACAAACGTGGCCGCCGTAGAGGATCCGCGCCAAGCTAGGGTACGGATTCGATCTCTAGTGTGCTCCCATTCTGATTCTTGCACATTAGACCTTGTTTTCTATATAAGCCACCTATTGCTCATTCATCTATCCACTAGAAATTGCAACATCTCGAGTTAGATGGATTTTCTAGGGTTTTGTTGTCCGCCCGATACATCTCGGTGGAACCGAAACAAAAATATTGGTCTCACCGATATACTTTTCTGTGTTTCTGAGAACTGACTCGATGGAACCGAGTGGCTCTTTTCGGTCCTACCGAAAAGGCTGCCAAGTTCCTATTAAGGAGCTGGTCTGTCTTGGCCCCACCGAAAATTTCATTTATGTTGTACCAATATGTATGTGACAGATTGCAAAACTTTTGAAAAACTCATTGCTCAAATTTCAAAAGTAGCCTCATTTTGTGATGACTCATCTCCTTCTTCTCATCTACACTCTATTCATAGGGTCAACATGTCACGTTCAGAAGACAGTCAGAACAGGTGAGAGCAGAGAGTAGACATGACTTCAGGCACAAGCCTAGAGCCCAGTTCATTATCAGATCTAGGCACCCCTAGCTCACATGGGTTGCCCAAGGCTGCCACCAGAACCAGAAAGAGGTTGAAATCAGAAGAAGAAGATTTAGACTTTGTCCCTGAGGAAGTTCTTGCTAAGATGCAAGAGAAGGCTACCAAGAAAGCTGCAACTGAAGCTACTTCCTCTCCAAGGGTTGTCAGCAAAATATATGCACCAACTTCAACCTTCAAGGCTTATGAGACTGCCAGAGCAACTGTTTCTGTTGAGATCCCCAAGAAAGCTATGCCTAAGAAGGCAAGAGAGAAAAAGGCCAGGAAGAGGATCATTCATGTGACTGGTAGACCTACCTTCATGTTTGAGGATCCAGAAGCTGCTGCTGCTAAGGAAGAGGAGGTTGAGCCAGCAAAGGCTCCTCCCAAGATGAAGGCAAAGAAGTTGATGTCTGATGCGATGCCCAAAACTAGCACATCCAAGAAGGCTGCTGAGAAGCCCAAGAGGACCACTAGGCAGATTCCAGCCTCCGAGAAGAACAAAGCTAATGCCTCTAGAGCTGAAGCTGATGATGATGTGACAATGTTAATGAAGCTCAGACCACACCTCCCTGTTCATAATGCCAACTATCCAGTAGCTAAGGACACGAAGAAGAGGAAGGACTCAGGACTGAGGGCATGGAGAGCTATTGATCCTTATGCCCAAAAAAAGAAAACAACTATGGACTACAAGTTCTATACCAAGGAGCAGCAGGACTTCTATGAGACTGTGCTCTTTGACAAGAGTCCAGCTGTTAGTGATATGCGATACGTTGATTGGAAGTACATCAAGGAGAATGAGGACTGCTTTCCAAGTGTTTAGGACAACTTCCATTGCATCGGTCTTGATGAATTCATAGCCAGAGAATTCACAGCGTGGTATGACGAGATGATCAAGCAGTTCTACTCCACTACACACTTCTACGGAGATGGTAGAATTGTGTGGATCACTGAAGGTTCCCGATATGAATCAACCGTTGAGGAATGGGCAGAGATCTTTGGAGCTCCTAAAGCACAGGATGGTGACCTGGATGTCTATTCAGAATCCAAGGCTAGTCACAATGCTATGGCCAACATGTATAAGGAGATCCCTGCTGACAAAGTGAAGTCTCACCAGCTAGGGTCAATTTACTTTCTTCAGGCTGGCCTACGCACTATCAACACCATTCCGAGGCATACCCTAATGCCCAAGTCCGGAGATGACAAGATAATCCGAGGCCACTCCATCAACGTGTTGATCCATCTTGACACTCACACCAGGATCAGAGTCATGGACTTTATTGTAGAGACAATCAAGAGGGTTGCTGCTGATCAGAATCGCTCATGTTGTTATGCACCCTACATCCAGATGCTCATAAACTCAAGACTGGAGAAGCACATCTTTGACCAGGATCACCCACATTTGCCCCTACAGCCAGATCTAGAGGACAACGTCGTGGTGATGGAAGTTGATCATCCCACTTCTGTTGCAGCTCAGCAAGCAGTAGAGACAATGAGAGCTACTAGTGCTCAAGCCCCTCGATCCAGGAGCGAGCAAATGGATTTGTTGATATCATCTGTTCAGAGCATGCAAAAGGACATTAAGGGGATTCTGGATAACCAAAATAGTCTTGTTAGGATCTTTGAGACGAGAATCAAGTCCCTTACTAGTAAAGTGGACGGACCGACGAAGATAGTCATAGAACTTCAGCATGAAGTTGACTCCGTGAAAATCCCTTGTGTCTCTTCTACTTCAGATGATGATGATGATTAAGAGGAGGAATCACCTCTAGGGACAAGCACTCAGTTCACTACTCAGGCCAGATCAGCCACAGTGCTAGCTCCAACAGCTCCATCAGCTCTATCAACATCAGCTCCATCAGTGACCACTCCAGCTCCATTTACGACATTTGCAGAGATCTTCGCCGACGCCGTCATCTCGACTCCTTCATCAACGACCGGAGGAGATGCGCCCAAGAACGCTTAGATGTATGCCTTTGAACTTTTTGGTAACTTGTTCCCAAAGGGGGAGAAGTGTATATAGATCTATAGGCTTCGAGCGAGAGAAAGATTTGTCTTTTTACTTGCTTTTCAAAAACATTTGGTTCTTTTGATTTCATGTGAGATACTTTTGTGTTTGTGTTATGCTACTATGTTATGGGTGATGCTACTAATTCCTATCATCTTAATGCTCATGAGATGATCATTCACCCTTACTTATGTGTGTTGTGCCATGTTATTCACTCTAATTATTCTCACACACCATCAAGTTGTATGTGACATGGAAGAACTACCCCATATACCTAATCGATTGTGCAGTTGCATTCAAACGCAAGTACAAAATAATGCACAAATTTAGGGGGAGATCTTGCTTATCACGTACCTCTCAAAGCGACGATTAATCTCATTGATTTTATCATATGTCGAAGCTTTGATCTATATGTGGTCATCAATTACCAAAATGGGGGAGATTGAAAGCACATTTGCTCCCTTGGTGGTTTTCGTAATTAATAACAACATATAAGTCATTGACCTAATGTTTCCACTAAGTATATTTTAGGAAATGTTCATTGACAGGATTGGAAAAAAGGAGATTGTGGAGAAACCCCAAGATGCAAGGAAATAGGTTGGCCAAGCTTCAAGCAATAGGACTCTACATTTTATATTTTGAGAAATCACTTTGAGACCATAGGAACGCCAATACTATTAAAAGGGGGTAAGGTTTTGTTGGTGAGCAATATGCTCAAACGTGCACAAGTGATAGTTGCCAAAAACATCCACAAAACTCTCCCACCAAAGTTTGTTCTATACCCAACACTCAAAATCGGCGCAACCAACGATCCCACATCAGTGCCACCGATTCCAGTACCTAGACAGACTCTGCCAAACCCTAGCCACTTCGGTGCAACCGATTCCATACCGGTCCACCGAGTTTAGGTTGCCAACTTTCTTTTATGCAAATTCACATTTTCAGTTCCACCGAGAATGTTGTATCGGCATCACCGAGATTGGAAATCTGACCGTTGGTCACCTTATCGGTGCAACCGAGAATTGTATATCGGTCCCTCCAAGATTCAAAAGTTGCCACCTTTTGGTCACTTCGGTACCACCGAGATTAACACATCGGTGTCACCGAGTTGGTCATTTTGTGTGTAACGGTTGTATTTTTGGGGATGCCTATATATACCCCTTCACCACCACTCACTCGAAAGAGAAGCACTCATAACTATTCCATACCTATCCATTCAGATTTTCTAAGAGAGAACCACCTACCCTTGTGTTGAGGTCAAGATCTTCCACTCCAATCATATGGATCTTGATTTGTAGACTTCCCAAGTTGCTTTCCACCAATCCTCTCTCTTCTACCAAGCCAAACTGGTGAGAGAGAGATTGTGTGTTGAGGAGTCTATCATCTTGAAGCACAAGAGCAAGGAGTTCATCATCATTACCAAGCCTATTACCTTTTGGAGGGTGGTGCCTCCTAGATTGGTTAGGTGTCGCTTGGGAGCCTCCTACTTCGTTATGTGGAGTGAACCAAGAAGTTTGTAAGGGCAAGGAGATCGCCTACTTCGTGAAGATGTAACCCATAGTGAGGCTAGTCCTTCGTGGACGGAAGCCGTATGGAATAGTCAAGGTTGCTACTTCATGGACCCTTTTGGGTAGAGCCCTCCGTGGACTCTCGCGACCGTTACCCTCCGTGGGTTGAAGACTCCATAAACACGGATGTACGATAGCACCACCTATCGGAACCATGGGAAAAATCATCGTGTGCACAATTGTATTTGATCTTCCTACCCTATCCGTTCTATACATGCTTGTTGTTACTTTCCGCTGCTATATACTCTTAGACATGCATGTGTAGGGTGTACCTGACTTGCCATGAAATGCTAAAAACTGCCAACCATAAACTTTGGTGTAGGCAAAACCTTGAATTGGTCAAGTAGTCTAATCACCCCCTCTAGACCTACTTTCGATCCTACAGGTGCGTGTCAGGGATATACCCCGCGGTATGACACGTTAGACAGTTATAACCTGGTGACTGTTATGACCCGGTTAAAAGTTAAAGTCCCGGAGACGAGTCCCTGAAGATGAGTCCCTAAAGATGAGTCTTGAAGATAAGCCCTGGTTGTAAGCCGCCCGACGTAAGCCGCCCTGTGTAAGCCGCCCGGTTCTAAGCTGCCCTCTTGTAAGCTGCCTAGTTAAGCCACCCGGTTGTAAGCTGCCCGGTGTAAGCCGCCCGTCTGAGATAAGAAGCCCGGGACTCAAAAGCCCATGAAGAGAAGCCCGCAATGGGAAGTCGTAAGATGTTAAGTCTCAATCCGACTTAGACTCTACATGTAAGCCGCCCCTTCAAGTTATATAAGGAGGTGCGGGTCACCCCGAGTGGGTCAAGTTTTTAGACGTCTCAATAGACAGGTCTAAGATAAGTTCACAAGTCCACCAGTTTAGACAACACAAGAGGTTAGAGATTTAAAGATTAGAGGCTCTCATGATTAGAGGTAGCAAACAACACCCTTGTAACCGAGAGATCTCCTTCATCATCAATACCAGACAGGCAGGACGTAGGCTTTTACCTCCATCGGAGGGGCCGACCTGGGTAAACTCTGTGTCTCTCGATTCCGATCAACCCCTTCAAGCAGCCACGTAGTTGCGTCTTTGCCCCAAACCTAAGTCCGTTCACCAGGACATCTGCCGTGACAAATCCATGATAGTTGGTGCGCACCGTGGGGCCAGCACGGTGGATTTGTGTTCTTGGAGGGAGCTCTCACAGGGATCGAGAAGTTCGCGATCAACCAGATGAGAAAGAGCGGACACAGAAATATCTTCATCAACGACCACTTTGATCTAATTTAAGATCAATACGAGAAGAAAAATCCGGCATTGCAATCAATTTCGATGGGTTCAAATTTTCATCAACAATCTTAAAGACTATGGCACAGCCCTTGCGTACGTATGTTTGATCGTATCCGCCCGATGGAAATTTTCCTGCCGATGTTTGGAGTATTTTTGGTGTACCTGTTGGAAATATGCCCTAGAGGCAATAATAAATTAGTTATTATCATATTTCCTTGTTCATGATAATCATTTATTATCCATGCTATAATTGTATTGATCGGAGACTTAGATGCATGTGTGGATACATAGACAAAACCATGTCCCTAGTATGCCTCTAATAGACTAGCTCGTTGATCAAAAGATGGTTAAGGTTTCCTAGCCATGGACATGAGATGTCATTTGATAATGGGGTCACATCATTAGGAGAATGATGTGATGGACAAGACCCAAACTGCAAACGTAGCATATGATCGTGTCAGTTTATTGCTACTGTTTTCCGCATGTCAAGTATGTGTTCCTATGACCATGAGATCATGCAACTCACAGATATCGGAGGAGTGCCTTGTGTGTATCAAACATCGCAACGTAACTGGGTGACTGTAAAGGTGATCTACAGGTATCTCCGATGGTATCTCTTGAGTTGGCATGGATCGAGACTGGGATTTGTTACTCCGTGTAACGGAGAGGTATCTCGGGGCCCACTCGGTAATGCAACATCACAATAAGCCTTGCAAGCAATGTGACTAATTGTTAGTTGCGGGATCTTGTATTACGGAATGAGTAAAGAGACTTGCCGGTAACGAGGTTGAACTAGGTATGGAGATACCGACGATCGAATCTCGGGCAAGTAACATACCGAAGAACAAAGGGAACGTTATACGGGAATAACTGAATCCTTGACATAGAGGTTCGACCGATAAAGATCTTAGTAGAATATGTAGGAACCAATGTGGACGTCCAGGTCCCGCCATTGGTTATTGACCATAGAGGTGTCTTGGTCATGTCTACATAGTTCTCGAACCCGCAGGGTTTGCACACTTAAGGTTTGGTGACGTTCCGGTAGTGTAGAGTTATGTATGGTGGTGACCGAAGTTTGTTCAGAGTCCCGGATTAGATCCCGGACGTCACGAGGAGATCCAGAATGGTCCAGAGGTAAATATTCATATATAGGAAGTCCCAGTTTGGTTCCGGAAAAGTTTCGGGCTCATCGGTAGTGTACCGGGAGTGCAGGTAGTGTACCGGGATGCCTCTGGGAGGGGTATTTCGACCCCAAGAGGTCCATGGGCTGTGGGAGAATAATAACCAACCCTTAGTTGGCTGGGAAAACAGCCACAAAGGCCCATGGAGCAGTAGAGAAAGTCCTCAAGCAAAAAGTGGAAAATCAGCCAATAGGAGGCAATCCTACTCCAACTAGGATTGGAGGTGAAGTAGGATTGCTTCCCACCTCCTATTTCGGCCGACCCAAAGGCCTTGGCTGCCTCTCCTCTCCTCTCCTCCTATATATACTAGTGGATTGGGTGGTTTTTGGACAGAATTTCCGGCCACGTGCTACCCGTTACACCGGTGCATAATTTCTCCTCCAGATCGGTTTTCTGCAGCGCTTAGGCGAAGCCCTGCCGGAATTGCTCCACCACCATCACCGGAGCGTCGTCATGCTGCCGGTGAACTCTCTCTCCTCTCCACCTCCTCTCGCTGGATCGAGACGGTGGAGATCGTCATCAAGCTGCACGTGTGCTGAACGCGGAGGTGTCGTCCGTTCGGCGCTAGCTCGGAAGGACCGTGATCGAGATCGCGAGACGGTTCGTGATGTGATCACGGAACGGATCATGATGAGTTCGCGGGACAGATCGTGATCAAGATCGTGAGACGGATCGTGATGAGTTTGCGGGACGGATCATGGTGTGTTCGCTGGACGGTTCGTGATTGGATCGCGGGACGCTCGGCGATTTGGATCGCGAAGAAGTTCGACTACACCAACTGCGTTTCTTAACGCTTCCCGCTTAGCGATCTACAAGGGTACGTAGATCCACTCTCCCTCTTGTAGATGCTCATCACCATGGATAGGTTTGCATGTGTGTAGGAAAGTTTTTGTTTCCCATGCGACGTTCCCCAACAGTACCTACTCACGTGAAGACCGAGCCAGCCCACGCCAATCATCAAATACGAGGAGGTTAATCCAAGGAAGAAAGAGGAAGATCCAAGGAAAAAAGAGAGGAAGAAAGGTCCAAGACCAGGAAGTGGACACAGAATGGATCCGAAAGCCGGCCACAACCTGGACACACATTCAGTATTCCATCGCCTGCGCCTGCCTCTACCGCCCACGTCGACGGCTTCGCCTCAAGTCACCTTGCACTCGAAGCGGCCGGCCTACTCCGCCTTGCCCAGCTTCGCTTGCCTCTGCGCCATGGTTCCTGGCCGCTACCTCCGTGCCTCTGTTGTCGTGGACACGACTTCATGGAGGCTGAGACGGACGTCAAGACGTCTGCATCGCCGTTTTTATCCTTCAGGTCACTTCGCGACTGCGCCTCCGAGTCGGTCTGCGCCTGCTTCGCCGCCACAGCCTCATCTCCGGGTCGGCCTCGCCCCTGCCTCGAGCCGCTCCACCTCCGTTGCTCTTTGCCTCACCATTGCGTACTCGACCTCGTGCCACCTCACCTCCAGCCAGCTCTGTCGTGCCTGCACGCCGCCAGTTCCACACCACTCAGAACGGCTCGTCCCCATGCGCTTCCGGCTCGCTGCGCCTCGCGTGCCAACCCGTCTTGAGTCACCACGGTGTCTTCCCATCGGCCTCGCCTCAGGATGCCGCTCCCGTCGATGCCCACCTGACAATCATGGCTTCGTTTCCGAGTCGCCTCGTCTCGATCTCGCGTCCGAGCCGCCCACACTCACCCCATCGTCGCCGCAACGACCACCACACGTCTGAGCCGCCACCCGTGGCTCCGCCTCTGCCTCGTCGCCACACGGTTGAGTCCTTCCAGACTCCGCCTTCGCTGCATTGAGCCACCACCGTGACCTCGCTCCGCCTGCGACCCGAATTCATGCCAGTTCTCACCAATGCCCTTCCTCCACAGGTCCCACTCCTCGCAGCAGATGCATTCTCGCTCGCCCCGGCCAACCGAGCCCTTACACTGGCTCACCATTGCCGACCGAGGCCTGCTCGCCTACCTCTAGTGGCCGTCCACCAGGTTGAGTCCACAGCGGGTGGTCTGTCGCAGGCATGGCAAGACCGGCTCCGTGTTCTCGCGTCCTGGCACGCGTCTCCTCCGATTCTGAGCCGGCCTCTGTTGCACCTCGAACTACCACAGCGACAGCTGCTGCCGTGCCACAACCACCACACCCGCCTTTGACGGGGTTCCCGTCGCCTCAACCGGCCCTCCCCGATGCCATGGCCTTGAATCGCCGGGCGTAGCCGCCTCCTTCTTTTCCACTCCTTTTGGCCCGAGCGGAAAAGATTTGGGAGCACTCTGTCAGTCCGGCTTGCTGTTCGCAAAATAAGCTGGGATAAGGTTATATGGATATAAGAGGAACAACTAGGGAATGGTTAGGAGTGCAGCAAAGGCACACGCGGGATGTGAAGATAGTCCAGTGGAGCCCGGTCATGTATTTGTCTGGTTGCTATCAGCCATGAAAATATTATCAGAAGCTTAGACAAAAGGACTCCCCATATTATTATTTTTTCACGGTGAATATAGGTGGGCAGTTCCAATGATATGCATATTATATGCAAAATAAAAATATCAGGTGCTATCCGTCCCATCTATTTTTGTTATCATATATTAAATTTCTTCGAGAGCAATTACTTTGGTCTGCAATATTCTTACGCAGGATAATTATTCAACCGGCAATATACACGGAGACGGAGGCATGCCAAACATCAGTCTGGGCCAGTGTTCGCCCGCCTCTCATGGCCGCACTGGTCTAGAATGCACGATGACTCGCTGTTCGTACTGGTTATCAATGCCACGGGCGAATCACCATTGGCACTGGCATACAATGTCGTGGCCGTTTCTCGCGACCGCGTCGGTTTACAATGCCGCGCCCGTCTCTCATGACCGTCTCGGGTTACAATGTCGTGGCCATTTCTCGCGACTGCACCGGCTTACAACGCCGCGACAGATTTCTACGTCTACATCAACATGCAAGGGGCCGCATACACCAGTACGAGCTGCCCAACGGACACGCACAAGACGCCCCCCATAGTCTGATCTACATCAGTATATCGGTGCGGTGATCACCTGTACGAGCCGGCCGACGGACATGAGCACAAGCCGCCACCACTGCAGTTTGGTTAATTTCAACAACCAGGACGAACCATCAACCGGATTATTGAAGCAATTCATAGGGGATTATCTATAACCCGCCGCGGTCAACCTCAGACCTTCAGTGGAGATTCTCAAGCCGCTTCTTCGAGTCAACATAAGACTTGGGGGCTACATACATGGCGAGACACGTTTGGTCGTTTTTAATGAGAACCCCGGTCATGGCAAAATTAAACTGATCCCAGGGGCTACTACATTTTTGGCGGAAGATTAAAAGTTGCCCAAGAGGATGAACCGCCGAGATATACCGCCACGGGTGCCCGGATTCATTGGATCACCATAAAGTCACTTGGAGGCTTCTGCTGTTTCTTCATACAAGATGGCAGTTTACAAGTTAGCGACTTACAAGATGGTGCAAAAAAGTTGACAAGTCAACTTGGTTGTCGAAGGGGGCTACCCACCTTCGGGTTTAGCTTATCTAACCCTAACAACCGGCTTTCAAGCCAAAAAATGTTGATAAGTCAACATAGCTGTTGAAGGGGGCTTCCCACCTTCGGGTGTAGCTTATCTAACCCTAACAGCCGGCTCTTACGCCAAAAAAGTTGACAAGTCAACTTGGTTGTCGAAGGGGGCTTCCCACCCTCCGGGTGTAGCTTATCTAACCCTAACAGCCGGCTCTTAAGCCAAAAATATTGTCAAGTCAACATTGCATCATATATTGCATCATACATTGCATTGCATCATATATTGCATCATACATTGCATCATATTCACATGTCATGCCGGCTTATCAAGCCGGGTCAGTGCAAGATTATGAAAGAAGGAGCAATGTTATGAAAGATATAACATCTCCGGGTTGTGCTTTTTCAAGCCGCCCTCACAACAATGCATAATATATTATGTCTTGTTTATTTTTGCAAGTTTTATCTCTTAAGATGAGCCGTTGTTAAGTATTCTGCAAAAGCAAACGGATCTTTAATAGCCAACATGGCTGGATCTTCATGGTTTATCATAACCAGTACTAAATGATTTGGTTTTTTCAAGATAGCTCGGAGAATTTATTATTTTTCAAGAGCCGCCATGTCAGATATAATGCCGTGTCATCTAATTGGCCGGTTCTTGAATTTCTTCAAATGTGCTTTGTAGTAATCTACAATACTCATGGATTTCTCCAACATATATTTGTCGGGTTGCACCGCAACCATGAGCAGGGATTTCATGTCAAAGACAAGGAATTATTCCAGGATATTCATTCCGGGTTATATTACAACCACGGTTAAGGATTCATTCAACAAATTGTGGTGACTCATATTATTCTTCCATAGTCCCAAGTTGCCGCAGGCAGACGACCCGACACTTGGGGGATACACTATTCAAATATAGTTTATATCAAGTATGCAAGTCCCTTGTCGCTGCAAGCACGCACCACGACACTTGGGGGCTAATACAAGCCGGTTTTCAAATCACTACATTGTCAGCAAGACCCTATTGTCTCAAGGAGATGAGCCAGCCTTTCCATATTTAAGTCCCAGCCCAGTAATTCCTACTGACCCGGCACTTGGTGGCTACACCGCTCAAATCAAATTTTCTAAAGTCCCAAGTCGCCGCAGGTGTGCAACCCGGCACTTGGGGGCTACGATATTCAGCTGTTCAAACAGATTATATAGTTCAAATTGAAGACCCGGCCCGTCACATACTGACGAGCCGGCACTTGGGGGCTACACCTGCTGAAGTTTCATAAGGTATGTGACAGTTATAAGTCCTAGGTTGCTGCAGGCAGGACAACCTGGCACTTGGGGGCTACACAGTCCAATATATTATTGCAAAGCACCAAGTCATCATGGATAATCTTGGAGCTTGGGGGCTACAAGTAATATGGACATATCAAAAACTTTGAGGAGAATTTTCAAGACATTAATTATGGAGTTCACTTGTTAGACCCGGAATCACCAACATTTATGACCCAGCATTATCAAAAGATCATAACCCGCCAGAGTTTACATAAGCCGCCCTGCTTCACAATAATGGAAGTCCGGATCTACGACATGAGGATTTCTTATTTTCAAGATTTTCATCAAGCCAAAGTATTGGAAGCCGACTCGATGGCATATTTGTATTCTATTCCCATTTTTTTCAAAGCACACTGACAAGCAAGACAATTTTTCAAGACGACTCATTGATATGCAGAAAAGACCCGGATTTCTGAGGAGCCACTTCATAAGCCGGTCAAAAAAGCAAGCCGGCCACTTAACATATTTACTATTCTTATTTCAGGAGGTTACCATGAATAAATTCAAGCTAACCTGGGGGCTAATGTCCGGGATATACCCCGCGGTATGACCCGGGAGACAGTTATAAACCGGTGAGAGTTATGACCCGGCTGAAAGTTAAAGTCTCAAAGACAAGTCCCTGAAGATGAGTCCCTAAAGATGAGTCTTGAAGATAAGCCCTGGTTGTAAGCCGCCCGGGGTAAGCTGCTAGGTGTAAGCTGCCCAGTTCTAAGCTACCCTATTGTAAGCCGCCTGGTTAAGGCACTCGATTGTAAGCTGCCCGGTGTAAGCCGCCCGTCCAAGATAAGAAGTCCGGGGCTCGGAATCCCATGAAGAGAAGCCCACAATGGGAAGTCGTAATAGGTTAAGCCTCAATCCAACTTAGACTCTACATGTAAGCCGCCCCTTCAACTTATATAAGGAGGGGCGGGTCACCCCGAGTGGGTCAAGTTTTTAGACGTCTCAGTAGACTGGTCTGAGACAAGTTCACAAGTCCACAAGTTTAGACAACACAAGAGATTAGAGATAGATATATTAGAGGCTCCCATGATTAGAGGTAGCAAACAACACCCTTGTAACCGAGAGATCTCCGTCATCATCAATACCAGACAGGCAAGACGTAGGCTTTTACCTCCATCGGAGGGGCCAAACCTGGGTAAACTCCGTGTCTCTCGATTCCGATCAACCCCTTCAATCCACCACGTAGTTGCGTCTTTGCCCCGAACCTAAGTCCGTTCACCCGGACATCTACCGTGACAAATTCACGAAAGTGCGTGACCTCCTTGGGGCGTTTCATCTCCAAGCTCGGCGACTGGGCCTTGCCTTTGTTTAAGATCATGAAAAGTAAGGTCCCTTTGGAATGGACCCCGGAGGCTGACGCAGCCTTCGAGGTACTCAAGCGATACCTCACGAGCCCACCAGTGATGGTAGCGCCTCGCCAACGTGAACCCTTATTGCTATACCCGGCTACCACCCCCCACTCAGCAACCGCCACATTGGTGGCGGTCAGGGAGGAGCAAGCCGGCGCGCATACCACATCGAAGGGCACCAGCAGGCCCCCGCACGCGGAGCCAGGGGCTCGCACGATCAACAAAAGCCAACTCCTCCTCAAGCTGGGGAACCCAAAGCCCAAGCCGCACTGACGGGCCAAGAAGCGCCCAACCCTCATGAGGCCCTGGCTTCTTCCTCGGACCGCGAGGAGCCCAAGCCTCCTGAGGCCGCCGCGGGGCAGGATGCCTCAGGAGGCCTCGCCCTCGTCAAGCACCCGATCTACTACGTCAGCACGGTGCTGCGGGACGCGCATTCATTTTATCTCATGCAATAGAAGGTTCTCCTAGCGCTCCTCCTCGCTTCAATAAAACTGCACCACAACTTCCAAGGGCATCGAATCTTGGTCGTCTCTGCTTACTCCCTAGAGAAGACCCTGCACAACTCCAATGTGGCGGGGAGGGTAGCCGAATGGAACATGGAACTACAGGTCTTCAACATAGAGTTCAGGACGACCAGGGTCATCAAAGGAGCAGCCCTAGCAGACTTCGTGGCGGAATGGATGGATGCCCTGGAGGGGGGGCTGAAGGGGAGCCAGTCCCTCACTTTCGGCGAAGAAGCACGGGAAGGATGGACCATGCCTTTCGACGGAGCCTTCACGCGCAAAGGAGCGGGAGCTGGGGTCGTGCTCACTTCCCCAACAGGGAAGAAGCTCAGCTATGATGTGCAACTTTGCTTCCAGCATGGGGAGAAGGTATCCAACAACATCATGGAGTATGAAGGCTTCGTCGCAGGCCTGAAGGCGGCGGTGGCCTTGGGGGTTCGCTGACTCACCGTCATGGGTGACTCCCAGCTCCTCGTCAACTTCTCCAACAAAGAGTACACACCCAAGGACGAGCACATGGAGGCATATCTGGAAGAGGTATGTAAGATTGAAAAATGTTTTCAGGGCTTGGAGCTGCAACACATCCCGTGCAGCGTAAACAACGAGGTGGATGACATCGCCAAGAGAGCTTCACATCATGAACCTCAGGAGCCAGGCGTCTTCGAGGAGCGACTCTTCAAGCCCTCTGCGACACCGACTAAGAGGTCGGGCACTTCGGAGTGAGAATCTTCCCCCAGCACCACCCTCAAGGGCTCCGTACTACGGCCAGGCCTCAGGGGCTTGACTGCTCTTGGCCTTGGATCCCCAGGCCGACAACTGGATGCAAGAATTCAGGGCGTTCTAGCTCCATGGCATGCTACTGGAGAAGGAGGAGGACGCGGAGCACATGCCTAAACAAGCCACAACCTACTGCTTGCAAGACGGCGATTTGTACCGTAGATGCCCGAACGACGTCGCGCTGCGGTGCATTTCCAAGGAGCAAGGGGGGGGACTGCTGGCCGACATCCATGCAACAGACTGCGGGCATCACTCTTCCTCGTGCATGCTTCCAGGGAAGGTGTTCCGATCAGGCTTCTACTGGCCCTCAGTGCTCGACGACACCATCGAGTTGGTTCGGTCTTGGGAGGCTTGCCAGTTTCACGCCAAGAAGATTCACCAGCCTACAGAGGGCCTCCAAACCATTCCACTCTCCTGGCCCTTTGCGGTCTAGGGGCTGGACATATTGGGGCCCTTCCCGCGAGCAGTGGGTGGGTACCGCTACCTCTATGTTGCCATCGACAAGTTCACCAAGTGGGCGGAGGTGGAACCTGTGCGCACCATCCCGGCCAGTTCGTCTGTCAAGTTCATCAAGGGCCTCATGAGCCGCTTCGGCGTCCCCAACCGCATCATCACCAACAACGGTTCGCAATTTACAAACCACCTCTTCAAGATTTATTGTGCTAACCACGGAGTACGCCAACGCGGAGGTCCTACAAGGCCTCAAGGCAAGGAGCTTCAAGAAGAAGCTTGAAGCTTGCGGCAGGGGTTGGGTCAACGAGCTTCAGTTGGTGCTATGGTCCATCCGCACCACTGCAACTAAGCCCACAGGCTAAACCCCGTTCTTCCTCGTTTATGGAGCCGAAGTAGTCCTTCCTCATGAGATCAAGCACCAATCCCCACGGGTCTTGGCATTTGACGAGGAGCTTCAGGAGACTGCATGGGGAACGAACCTCATGCTCGGAGAGGAGGCGTGTCGTCGGGCCTTGCCATGTATCCGCTCTAGGACCCTCAAAGTCGGTTATCTCGTCCTGAGGCGGGTTCTCTCCAGGGAGGGCTTGGACAAGCTCTCGCCCATGTGGGAGGGCCCATTCAAGGTTGTTCATGTCTCTGGGCCGGGCTCCGTGCGCTTGGAGACTCAGGATGGGGTGCCCATCCAGAACGCCTGGAACATCCAGCACCTCTAGAAGTTCTACCCGTGACACTCTCATGTAATAATGAGCGGGCTGTACATGCCCGGGACCCCCCCCCCCCGAGGATGCGGAGCGGTCCCTCCCATGTAATGTGGCAACCACAGCCCTGAGCTGGCGGACAAGACAAGACTGCCCATCAATGGCTATGCCCATGTAACGTGGATGCCCTACGCTCAGAGTTGGGGGAAGACGAGGGACAATCTAAGTGGCGGATGCGGCCTTTATTTGCATTTATTTTGTTTGGATTTCCCAGCTTTTATGAAATCAAATCCGGGGTCTTTTAAAATCGCGTTTTAGTCAAAAATGTTAAAGATTTGTTTTCATTGCCATCTCTTATGTCGTTTTCTTCCTCCAAGTGAAGCATTCTCCTGGTCCCCTCCCCCTCATACGCCGCGAGTGGGGGCTGGGGGGCATGGTGCTTACACCTCTCCAAGGCCTTGGTGCTCGGATTCTCGCATGGTACTCATGGGAGGGTTAGTAGGTGCATGCCGCCTCATACTCGCCCAGAGGCTCCATTCTCGGCCCGACGCGCCACTTTGGAAAGGAAACATTTTTTTCTTCACATAGCTTGAGCATCTAAGAGTCCTCCTAAGCATCGAGACTCAGGTGCCTTACCGGTCGCAATGCCACTCGACCCTCCTGGTGCATCGGGAGTGTCGGGGCTTCGCCCCGTGAAGTGCGTCCTTGGTTTCTGGTCATACCTAACGTGGTGGGGAAATGTGCAGGACTGGGACCTGTCGACGCAGGGCTACTTGGACTACAACTGATAGCCTCAGGAAGCCTAGCCTTCTCGGAGCAGGAAGTAGAATTTTTGGAGGGGGGCGCTTGAGCGTCTAAGGTGGATCCTGAGCATCGTCCCTCAAGAGCCTAACCGGTCATATTGCCACCCGATTTCCTAGTTTCATCCTTGATTTCCGGTCGGCATCAGGAGTACCGTGGCCCCGCCTCGCGAGGAACGTCCATGGTAATATGATCATACCCCGTGATCGTAGGGAAATGCACGGGACTGAGACCTGCTGACATAGAGCTGCTTGAGTGTCAAAGGGGGCTCCTCAGCATCGCGCCTCAGGAGCCTTACTGATCATAAGGCCACTCGACCCCCCTGGTGTCGTCCTTGGTTTCCAGTCGGCATCTGGAGGTCGGGGCCCCGAATCGTGAGGAGCATCCAGGGTAAGATGGTCGCACCCCGCGATGGTAGGGAAATGCGCGGGACTGGGACCTACAGACACAAGGCATCGTTGCAACTTCTCGAGCATGCGTTGGTTTCCGTGAAGAGGAAGAGTTGATGCAACAAAGTAGATAAGTATTTCCCTCAGTTGTTGAGAACCAAGGTATCAATCCAGTAAGAGACTTGCAAAGAGTTATGAAATTATGCATATAATAATTCAGGAAAGACTCAAATAATATTCATGGATAATCTGAACATAAATCCACAATTCATTAGATCTCGACAAACACACCGCAAAATAGTATTACATCGGATAGATCTCCATGAAGATCATGAAGAACATGGTATTGAAGAGCAAAGAGAGAGAATAAGCCATCTAGCTACTAGCTATGGACCCAAGGTCTGTGGTGAACTACTCACGCATCATCGGAGGGCCAATGGAGTTGATGTAGATGCCCTCCGTGATCGAATCCCCCTCCGGCAGATTACCGGAAAAGGCTCCAAGATTGGATCTCTTGGGAATGGAGGCTTCTGGCGGCGGAGAAGTGTTTTTGTGTATTGTTGTGATAATGAGGGAATATTTAGGAATTTATAGGCCGAAGATTAGGGTTAGGAGAGCGGCCATGGGCCTACAAGCCTGCTCGACACACCCTACCCCCCTGGGTGCGCCCCTAGGGATTGTCGCCCCACAGTGGCTCCCCTGCCTTGGTTCTCAAGTCTCCTGGTTTCCTTTCGATAAAAAAACATTCTGAAAGTTTTATTCCGTTTGGACTCCGTTTAATATTCCTTATAGGCAAATCTAAAAAACTAGGAAAAAATAGAAACTAGCATTAGGCTCTAGATTAATATGTTAGTCCCAAAAATAATATAAAATAGCATATTAATGCATATAAAACATCCAAAATAGATAATAGAATAGCATGGAACAATTAAAAATTATAGATACGTTGGAGACGTATCACCATCCCCAAGCTTAATTCCCGCTCGTCCTCGAGTAGGTAAATGATAAAAACAGAATTTTTGATGTGGAATGCTATGTATCATATTTATCCATGTAATATTCTTTATTGTGGCATGAATAATCAGATCCTTAAGATTCAAAACAATATTGACATAAAAACAGTAATACTTCGAGGACACCAACAAGGTAGTCGTGTCCTTTCCAAATAACATGGCCTTAGAAAGTTATCCCTACAAAATCATATGGTCTGGCTATGCTCCATCTTCCCCCACACAAAGTATATACATCATGCACAACCCCGATGAACAAGTCAAGCAATTGTTTCACACTTTTGCTATTCTCAAACCTTTTCAACTCTCACGCAATACATGAGCATGAACCATGGATATAGCATTATAGTTGTAATAGAATATGAAGGAGGTGCAAGGAGGAAAACGAGAAGATAGTCTCACATCAACTAGGCGTATCAATGGGCGATGGAGATGCCCATCAATAGATATCAATGTGAGTGAGTAGGGATTGCCATGCAACAAATGTACTTAAAGTTATAAGTGTATGAAATCTCAAAAATAAAACTAAGTGGTCGTGCAAAATGAATATCCACTAGTTATATGAAAGTGACAAAATAGGAGACTCTCTATCCAGAAGATCATGGTGCTACTTTGAAGCACAAGTGTGGAAGGAGGTAGTAGCAATTGTCCCTTCTCTCTTTCTCTCATTTTTTCTTTTGGTGGGCTTCTTTGGCCTCTTTTATTTTTTTGGGCTTCGCTGGCCTCTTTGATTTTTTGTAAAGTTCGGATACTCATCATAACTTGTGAGGGAGTCATGGCTTCCATCATCCTTTTGTGTCACGGGACAATGCTCTATTAATGAAAAGTCATCACACTTTTATTTACTTATAAAAAAAATCAAAATTACAACTCGATACATATGACAAAGTATGACTCTATATGCAATATGAAGTGATGATGCAAGTCATGAAAAACTACATGGTGGAAGTTGCTTCGCAATATATCTCGGAATGGCTATGGAAATGCCATAATAGGTAGGTATGGTGGCTATTTGGAGGAATATATGGTGGTTGTTTTGAGGAAGGAGGGTTTGATGTACCGGCAAAAGTTGCGCGATAGTAGAGAGGCTAGCAAATATGGAAGGGTGAGAGTGTGTATAATCCATGGACTCAACATTAGTCATAAAGAACTCACATGCTTTTGCAAAAGTCTATTAGTTATCAAACAAAGCATTAGACGCATGCTCCTAGGGGAGAGGTTGGTAGGAGTTAACCATCGCGCGCTCCCGACCCTCACACAAAGGTCGACAATCACTAAACAAATCATGCTCCGACTTCGTTACATAACGGTTCACCATACGTGCATGCTACGGGAATAACAAGCTTTAACAAAAGTATCTCTTCCAATTCACAACTACTCACTAGCATGACTCTCATATTACCATCTCTATTATCTCAAAACTATATGCACAGAATCAAACTTCTCATAGTTTTTAATGCACTTAATATGAAGGTTTTATTATATCCCTCTTGGATGCCATTATATTAGGACTAAATTCATAACCTAAACAAATTAACATGCTGTTTTAAGAAACTCTCAAAATAATATAAGTGAGGAACGAGATTTCAATAATTTCTATAAAATATAACACCACCATGCTCTGGAGAGATATAAGTGAAGCACTAGAGCAACATTGCCTAGCTCAAAAGATATAAGTGAAGCACATAGAGTATTCTAATAAATTCACGATTCAGCATGTCTGTCTCAAGAGATGTTTGCAGCAAGGATGATTGTGGCAAACTAAAAGGCAAAGACTCATATCATCCAAGACGCTCCAATCAAAATAGATATCATGTGGTGAATAAAAATCTAACCTCAAGTAAATCTACCGATGGATTGAAGACGAAAGAGGGGATGCCTTCTGGGGCATCCCCAAGCATAGGCTTTTTGGTATCCTTGAATATTACTGGGTTGCCTTGGGCATCCCAATCTTAGGATCTTGCCACTCTTTATTCCATAGTCCATCAAATGTTCACCCAAAACTTGATAACTTCACAACACAAAACTCAACAGAAAACTCATGAGATCCGTTAGTATAAGAAAAAAATCACTACTTTCTTGAACTCATTACTTATTTATATTTGTGTAATACCTACTGTATTCTAACTTCTCCATGACTCATACCCCCAGATACGACCCATAGATACATCAAAATATGCAAACAACACAAAGAAAACATAATCTGTCAAAAACAGAACTGTCTGTAGCAATCTATAAACTTGGAATACTTCCAGAACTCTAAATATTCTGAAAAATAGTAAAATCAGGGTAATTTGTATATAAATCTTGTGTGAAAATTTCAGATCAATTCGATGCTCTAATTTTTTATAAAATTCCTGGAGTGAGCAAGATCAACTCAACAACCACCGTAGATCACCCCGAAGGTTTTACTTCGCTCAAACACTAATTAAAACACAAAAACATAATTACTACAGAATTAATAATGTGACAAACAAACCAAAACATAATAAAAAGTAGAAATCAAAATAAAATTGGGATGCCTCCCAACAAGCGCTATTGTTTAACGCCCCTAGCTAGGAAAAACACAATAGATCTAGGTATTGTCATCTTTGGTATGCAATCCATTAGTAGCTCTCATGATAGATTAATAAGGTAATTTTATTTTCTTCCTACGAAAGTGTTCCATGAATTTCCTTAATGGAAATTGGAATCTAATATTCCCTTCCTTCATATCAATAATTGCCCCAATCGTTCTATGGAAAGGTCTACCAAGAATAATAGGACATGTAGGATTTCAATCTATATCAAGAACAGTGAAATCTATGGGCACATAAATCCTATTTGCAACAATAGGAACATCATTAATTATTCCCAAAGGTTTCTTTACAGTGGAATCCACAAGATGCAAATTTACGGAGCAATCATGAAATTCACGAAAACCTAACACACTAGATTAAGTTTTTGGAATCATGGAAACGCTAGCACACAACTCATGGAACTCATAATGTTTAATATTAATCTTAATAGTAGGTTTCCACTCATCATCTAACTTTCTAGGTATAGAAACTTCCAAGTCAAATTTTTCTTCAAAAGCTTTCATCATTGCATCAACAATATGTTTAGTAAAAGCTTTGTTTTGATTAAAAGCATGAGGAGAGTTCAACATGGATTGCAACAAGGAAATACAATCAATTAAGAAGCAGCTATCATGATTAAAGTCCTTGAAATCCAAAAGATTGGGTTCATTGCTATTTAAAGTTTTGACCTCTTCAATCGCACTTCTATCAATCTTAACATTAAATTCTATAAACTCCGAATCATTGGGACGCCTAATAACTAAAGTTAACTCATCTCCAGTCTCATCCTTATCAAGATTAACATTGGAAAACAAAGATTCATTAGGAGTCACGTCAATCACTTTAAGATCTTCATCAATATTATCATGAGAACACACTTTTTCAAGCCATTCACTCTTAGCACGTATTCTAGCGGTTCTTTCCTTACACTCATCAATAGAAATTCTTATAGATTTTAATGACTCATTAATATCATCCTTGGGTGGAATAGATCTAATTTTTAAAGAATCAATCTCAAGAGAAATTCTATCAACGTTCCTAGCCAAATCATCAACCTTGAGCAATTTTTGTTCAATCATAGCATTGAAACCTTTTTGCGTACTAATGAATTCTTTAATATTACTCTCAAAATCAGAGAGCATTTTATTATAATTTCCATAAGAATTGTTGTAGGAATTAGCACAATTATTAGAGGAATTACTACGAAATGGCCTTGTATTGAAATTACCTCTATAAGCATTATTACCAAAATTGTTCCTACCAACAAAATTCACATTCATAGATTCTTTATTATTTCCAACAAAGAATACAGAGGCATATAATTATGATCAATAGGAGAACTATTACTAGAAAATAATTTCATCAATTCATCCATCTTTTCACTTAAAGTATTAATCTCTTCAATAGCATGCACTTTTTTACTAGTAGGAGATCTTTCGGTGTGCCATTGAGAGTAATTTGACATAATATTATGTAGGAGTTTTGTAGCTTCTCCTAATGTGATTTTCATGAAATTACCACCCACGACAGAATCTAAGAGAATCCTAGAA
Source organism: Hordeum marinum (assembly GCA_022496015.1). Classification (NCBI taxonomy): domain Eukaryota; kingdom Viridiplantae; phylum Streptophyta; class Magnoliopsida; order Poales; family Poaceae; genus Hordeum; species Hordeum marinum. The sequence continues at coordinate 422,846,570 of CM039678.1, read as the reverse complement.
GCAAAATTCAATCGAGCATAAAAAATTTGTATAATCATCCATGAACTGAAAACATGCGTGGGGCAATTCCTAATCATAAGTTTCATCCTCTCCCAAGATTGTGCAACATGCTCATGATCAAGTTGCTTAAAATTCATTATATCGTTCCTAAGGGAGATGATTTTAGCTTGCGGAAAGTACTTCGAAATAAAAGCATCTTTACACTTATTCCATGAATCAATACTATTTTTAGGCAAAGATTAAAACCAAGTTTTAGAACAATCTCGTAGTGAGAACGGGAATAGCTTCAATTTAACAATATCATTATCCACATATTTATTCTTTTTCATATCACACAACTCAATGAAAGTGTTTAGATGGGATGCGGCATCTTCATTACTAAGGCTGGAAAATTGTTCTCTCATAACAAGATTGAGCAAAGCAGCATTAATTTCATAAGATTCCGCACTAGTGGCGGGAGCAATCGGAGTACTAATAAAATCATTATTATTAGTATTGGAAAAGTCACACAACTTGGTATTCTCTCAAGTCATCGTGACAAAGCAAGCAATCAAGCACACAAGCAAGCAAACGAAAAGGCGAACAAAAAGGGCGAATAAAAAGGCAAATCTTTTTGGTATTTTCTGAAAATCGTTTTAGAAGTGGGGGAGAGGAAAACGAGAGGTAAATGGAAAATAATGTAAATGTAAGAGATGAGTTTGTGATCGGTACTTGGTAGGCTTGATGTAGATTTCCCTGGTAACAACGCTAGAAATTGTTCTTGCTACTTCTCGAGCATACGTTGGTTTCCGTGAAGAGGAACGGGTGATGCAGCAAAGTAGATAAGTATTTCCCTTAGTTGTTGAGAACCAAGGTATCAATCCAGTAGGAGATACAAGCAAGTCCCAAATAGGTGTACCTACACAAGGAATCAAACTCTTGCACCTAACGCTATAAAGGGGTTGTCAATCCCTTTAAGGTTACTTGCAAGGATAAGATATGATAGAGATAGATTGCTTGAACGGAAAGTAAAACAAAAGGTAAAAATAATGCAGCAAAGTATTTTCGGTATTTTTGGTTTTAGATCTGAAAGTATAAGATGGAAAATAGACCCGGGGCCATAGGTTTCACTAGAGGCTTCTCTCATGATAGCAAGTATTACAGTGGGTGAACAAATTACTGTCGAGCAACTGATAGAAAAGAGAATAATTATGAAGATATCCAAGGCAATGATTATGCATATAGGCATCACGTCCGTCTCAAGTAGACGAAAATGATTCTGCAACTACTACTATTACTCCACACATCGACCGACTCCTGCCTGCATCTAGAGTATTAAGTTCATGAAGAATAGAGTAACGCATTAGGTAAGATGACATGATGTAGAGGGATAAACTCAAGCAATATGATGAAAACCCCATCTTGTTATCCTTGATGGCAACAATACAATACGTGCCTCGCTACCCCTACTTTGTCACTGGGTGAGGACACCGCAAGATTGAACCCAAAAATAAGCACTTATCCCATTGCAAGAATTACCAATCTAGTTGGCCAAACCAAACCAATAACTCGAAGAGACCTGCAAACATATGAAATCATGCACATAAGAACTCAGGAAAGACTCAAATAATATTCATGGATAATCTGAACATAAACCCACAATTCATCGGATCTTGACTACTTTGTCACTGGGTGAGGACACCGCAAGATTGAACCCAAAAATAAGCACTTATCCCATTGCAAGAATTACCAATCTAGTTGGCCAAACCAAACCAATAACTCGAAGAGACCTGCAAACATATGAAATCATGCACATAAGAACTCAGGAAAGACTCAAATAATATTCATGGATAATCTGAACATAAACCCACAATTCATCGGATCTTGACAAACAAACCACAAAAGAGTATTACATCGGATAGATCTCCATGAAGATCATGAAAAACATGGTATTGAAGAGCAAAGAGAGAGAATAAGCCATCTAGATACTAGCTATGGACCCGAAGGTCTGTGGTGAACTACTCACGCATCATCGGAGGGCCAATGGAGTTGATGTAGATGCCCTCCGTGATCGAATCCCCCTACGGCAGATTACCGGAAAAGGCTCCAAGATTGGACCTCTTGGGAATAGAGGCTTCTGGTGGCGGAAAAGTGTTTTTGTGGCTTGTTGTGATAATGAGGGAATATTTAGGAATTTATAGGCCGAAGATTAGGGTTAGGAGCACGGCCATGGGCCTACAAGCCTGCTCGGCACGCCCTACCCCCCTAGGCGCGTCCCTACGGCTTGTGGCCCCATGGTGGCTCCCCTACCATGGTTCTCAAGTCTCCTGGTTTCCTTTAATTCCAGAAAAATCATTACAAACGTTTTATTCCGTTTGGACTCCATTTAATATTCCTTATCTGCAAATCTCAAAAACAACGAAAAAACAAAAACTGTCACTAGGCTCTAGATTAATAGGTTAGTACCAAAAATAATATAAAATAGCATGTTAATGCATATAAAACATCCAAAACAAATATAATAGCATGGAACAATCAAAAAATTATAGATACATTGGAGAAGCATCAGTCATCAGAGCCCCCAACTCACCTCAATTCAAAGAATAAGAAGCCCGTCGGGCGCGTGGACCCTCCGGGTAGCACAACCGCACCCCACAACTCGAAAGCCTACCATGGGCCTACCAAGCTAAGTATCCTAATTGAGATCAGGAGGCGACTCAAGTTGATGAAATGCAGAAGATACTAATAAAAAGGGGCAGGCGCCCGAATGCATTACATGCCCACACGGCCCTCTTAGTTTTTGTCTTGCAGGTGCAAAAGAAAAGTAGGAGAAAGAAAGTGAAAAATTTCCTACGCAGACACAGATATATCCATGGTGATGAGCATCTACGAGAGGGAGAGTGGATCTACTTACCCTTGTAGATCGCTAAGCGGGAAGCGTTAAGAAACGCGGTTGGTGTAGTCGAACGTCTTCACGATCCAAATCATCGTGCGTCCCGCGATCCAATCATGATCCATCTCGCGATCCAATCACGATCCGTCCCGCGAACTTGATCACCATCCATCCCACGAATTTTATCACGATCCTTCCGATCTAGTGCCGAACAGACGGCACCTACGCATTCAGCACACGTACAGCTTGATGACGATCTACGCTGTCTTCATCCAGCAAGAAGGAGCAGAGAGGAAGAAGAGTTCTCCGGCAGCGTGACGGCGCTCCGGCGATGGTGGTGGAGCTATTCTGGCAGGGCTTCGCCTAAGCACTGCAAAAATCCGATCTAGAGGAGAACCTATGGACTAGAGGGTAGGGTTGCACGTGGCTGAAAATCTTGTGCAAAAACCCTAAAACCCTCTAGTATATATAGAAGGAGAGGAAGAGAGGAGGCAGCCTTGGCTTCCAAGCCAAGGAGGTTCAGCCGAACCAGGAGCGAGGAATCCTTCTCCTCCACTCCTAGTAGGATTAGGACTCCTTCCTAATTTAGCCTTTTTTTACTTTTTCCACCTTTTTCCTTTTGGGCTTTTCTTCCCAACTGCATGGGCCTTGTGTGGTACTTCCACCAGCCCACTAGGGGCTGGTATTCATCCTCCCACAGCGCATGTAGCCTCTTGGGTCGAAATACCCCTCCCGATGGTCTCTCGATACACTACCGGCACTCCCGATACACTACCGATGAGCCCGAAACTTTTTCGGCGACCAAAATAGGACTTCCTATATATCGATCTTTAACTCCGGACCATTCTGAAGCTCCTCGTGACGTCCGAGATATCATACGGGACTCCGAACAACCTTCGGTCACCACCATACAGAACTCTATACTACTGAAACATCACCAAACCGTACGTGTGCAGACCCTGCGGGTTCAAGAACTATGTAGACATGACCGAGACACTTCTACAGTCAATAACCAATAGCAGGACCTGGATGCCCATATTGGTTCCTACATATTCTACGAAGATATTTATCGGTCGAACTTCTATGTCAACGATTCAGTTAATCCCGTATGATGATGTTCCCTTTGTTCTTCGGTATGTTACTTGCCCGAGATTCGATCGCTGGTATCTCCATACCTAGTTCAACCTTGTTATTGGTAAGTCTCATTATTCGTTCCATAATACAAGATCCCGCAACTAACACTTAGTCACATTGCTTGCAAGGCTTATTGTGATGTTGTATTACCGAGTGGGCCCTGAGATACCTCTCCGTTCACACGGAGTAACAAATCCCAGTCTTGATCCATGCCAACTCAACAGACACCCTCGGAGATACCTGTAGAGCACCTTTATTGTCACCCAGTTACGTTGCGATGTTTGATACACGCAAGGCACTCCTCTGATGTTCATGATTTGCATGATCTCATGGTCATAGGAACACATACTTGACATGCAGAAAATAGTAGCACTAAACTGACACGATCATATGCTACGTTTGTTGTTTGGGTCTTGTCCATCACATCATTCTCCTAATGATGTGATCCCGTTATCAAATGACATCACATGTCAATGGCTAGGAAACATTGACCATCTTTGATGAACGAGCTAGTTCACTAGAGGCATACTAGGGACAAAGTGTTGTCTATTTACCCACACATGTAATGTGTTTCCAATTAATACAATTATAGCATGGATAATAAACGATTATCATGAACAAGGAAATATAATAATAAACACTTTATTTATTGCCTTTAGGGCATATTTCCAACAATCAGGAGCTCGACGCTGGCACACCAACATTTAGTCAGTGTCCTCCTCCTCCTTCACGGCCCCGCGAAAGCACGCGGGGGTGGACGTCCCTGAAGCGGGAGAACAACGTCTCAGTGGCAGACTACCCCTTGAGACCCCGAGGCGCGTCGGCGTGGTGGTGTGCCATAGCTGCTATCGATCGGGATTTCCTCGGAGGGGGTGTCACTGCTGCTAGAGGTGTGGCGCCCATCACGAAGGGCAAGCTCATCCCCAGGATCACCGCGGCCGACGTCTTCCGGGCAGTACCCCAGGCGCTCGCCCTCTCCATTGAAGAACTTGACGAAGAGTGTCGCCTCCCCTTCGTACTTGAAGTGGAAGCTATGCCTCCCCCTCAAGCCGTGGGCACGAGAAAACGATTGCCACCCGTGGTTCAGGTACACATAGCCTTCGGGGGTGACCTCGACCTCCACCCAAGACGCCCCGCTGCAGCAGTCGTCGGCCTGCAGCCATAGTCCAGTAGGCGCTCTAGCGGGCAGGGCCTCCGCGAAGTAGCTCGGAAGTTGGGACCAAGCGGCTTCTAGCATGTCCGCCCACGTCACGAACTCCACGGCCGAGTCGGTCGAATGGAGCCACGGGCACGGCGGCCAGGTGGTCATCACCGACCTCCCACCTTGGCCGCCAGCGCGTTCACCGCCGTGGCCGCCCGCGATGGACGGCATTCCCCTACGGCCGTCGCAGCGCGCAGGAGCACGACTGCATTCGTCGGGAGCTTCCCTCGGCGCCATGGCATATTTGTGTGGCAACCGCGGCCCCTCTGAGGTGGCGGGGCGGCAGGGCCATCCCCAGGATCCTTCCCCATCTCAGCAGTAAAAAACATCCTCGCCGGCGCCATTGCTGGGAGAGGGCAGTTCTAGAGGTGTGGTGACAAAGAACATGAAGATGGATGAGGGTTTTCTCGCCCTCGCCGGTTTATATACAGCCAGAGGCCGCCCGGTGCCCCTCGCGTTCCGGGGGCACGCGGCCCGTTGAAGGGTCACACCCGTGTGGCCCAAGGCAGTAGTAGCATTCAATGGGACATAATGATAACCGACACTACACCCATGCGTCGCACCGGTTTGACTGGGAGTGGTTGTGGGCGTCCTCTAGGAGCGGAGGCCTCACCGCCTGGTCATTCGATGCATGCCAAGCCTGGCCCGCGGGCGTTTGGGGGCCCGCGGCACTTCGGACCATCCTCCAGGTTTCACCCATAAGCCGACCCAGGAGTGCCTTCGGCCCGGGGGCTAATGTTGGCGTTCTGGGAATGGGGTTACCCAGACCTGTGTGCCTGCAGCCCAGGGCATGGCCCACTTCATGAACCAAATGGGACTAGGCGAGGCCCCACTCAACACAAGGCCCTCACGAGGAGCCAAGCCTCGTGAGGAGGAACAACGACAGGACCCACAAAGATGGGCCTCCCCAAGACCCCTCCAGAGTGGTGGAGCTTCCTATGCAAGACCCGACCTTAGGAGTCAAAGATGACGCAAGGAAGGACAGTCGAGCACCAGTGCGCGAGGCGGCGTAGTTTCCCCTTTGGTGCAAAGGGAGCAAGGACATACGCAGGTTCCCAAAGCAGCCCAGAGGTTTCCATTCCAGTGGAAGAAGACCCCAACCACCCGTCCCGCAAGGCGGACGTCATCGCTGAGCTCGCCCCTGCGGGATCGAAAGCTACTTTGCAGACGAAGACCGCCTTTGGGCAGGGAGAGCACCAACCCCTGCCCCCTTCGAAATTGGTCGTTGTGGGATCCCTTCCCGCCATTGTGATAGGGGAAGAGGACCCAGGCCACCGCTATATATAGAGCATAGGTTGCACCGTGGAAGGGGACCGATCTGAACCCTATCATCAAACTCCACTACTCACCAAACCACAAGGAGCCTCGGACACCACCAAGAGCCCTCACGAAGCCTTGAAACACTGTACTTGTTCGTCCACCTCACCTCCTCTAGAGGCAATCCACCAAAGCAGGAGTAGGGTATTATGCTTCGCAGCAGCATGAACCTAGGTAAACTATCGTGTTCATCTGCTTCGTCATCATCGTGCGAGTTTGTCGTTGTGTTCATCGAGTAGAGAGCTAGGGTGGACGAGGCCGCACGAGATCTTCGCACACTCCCCCGTGTTCTAACCTTAAGGGTTTTGCGGAGCCTACAATCCAACAATGCGCTTCCCACCAATGCTTGATGGTAGTCCGAGCGTCTTCTTTGCTTCGCTCCTAAAGAACTTGACATCGAATGCGACGAGTCTGCGGATCAGACGATGCCGTTGAGTAACCATCATAGGCGCCGTTCTATGGAGTCGGTAACTGTTGTTGCCAACATGGAGGAGAGTGCACCGTGGTCACGCCACCTCCAGCCTTTTCGCCATCGGTATGCTTGCTCGATGGACTGCCATCGTGGAGGCTCCGCCTGCTGTGGAGGCCGAGGAGGCTCTGCATAGTATATCTCCACTTGTCTATCTTCTCTGCAGCATGAGAAAAATTCAGGAGTAGCTGTGCTCGCGCCAACTCCTCTTTTGATGTAGTCGACGTCGAAAGGTGCGAAGAACATGAAGTGCTCTATCTCCTAACTGCATTAGAAGGAGCTCCATCATGGTCTCGTGACCGCACACCACTTCCACCAGCACCTTGGCGTGCATGCTGGTCTCGTGCATCCCGGGAGTGATGCTCAAGATCCTTTCCATGGGGGCGCTTAGAACCACTAACGTCACGGAGATGCTCATCATGCGCGATCTGGGAAGGTTGCAGCGCGTGCGTCAGTGTGGGAATCTTGGAGGGCACTTTTCGTCCTTGGAGTTTAGTGAGCCACCTGTAGGCAGCACAACTCCGTCGATCCAACGGCACATGGGCTGCCGTTGTCGCTACGAATGGTGCCGCTTGCTTGCCCTTGATCACCAGAGCGCCGTGGAAGCTCAATATCTCCACCTCCTCCACCTCCATCCACACCGTCGCCCTTTCGAGTGGCTACAAGTACACCGAACGTGGATGGATCAACTGCCATAAAACCCTTCTTCCTGGGAGCCATGGCGATGAAGATGATGAAGAAATTGGTGTGCTGATTACCAGATCAGGTTCATGCAACCAATCCCCCTACCTGGCGCGCCAAACATGTTGGGGGAAACAACACCTATGGGATCGCGTGGATCCCTTTGTGGTTCGACAAGGGGATGGTATGCACAAAGAGCAGATCTGACTTGCAGCGCGAGGGATTTTTACCCAGGTTCGGGCCGCTGAAAAGCGTAAAACCCTACTCCTGCTTTGGTGTATTATGGATGTTTGAACACTGGGTACAGGAGCGTTGTGAACAGTACCCAGCTGCTATGCGTGCATCCAAGCTTGGAGGATCTGAATCCCTCTGTAGTAACACCTTGGGCCTCCTTTTATATGACTAAGGGGTCACCAACAGTGGTGCACAGTACACACACGATGTGAAAGGTGGCTATAGTGTTATCATACCTAACACTGACGGCATAGGACAAGGGCATTAAATGCTTCGTTTAGCTATCCCTAATATTCCTGGCGACAGAAAAACGGGTCGTCCCATCGACACCGCTTAAGCCAGTCATCGCCAGCGTCTTGTCATGTGCTCAGGAGGCTATGTCCGCTTCGACAGCTGATTGTTGCGTTGGACCGGTGACATGCTGGTGATGTCTTGCCTGGTGCAAGTCTTGCCGGGGCTCCATGAACCATCCCGGCAAGGTCTTGCTGGGGTCCCAGCCTCTAGTCTTCTGCCTTCTGATTATTGGCTTGGATGTTTTCTTGATGTCTTCGTTCTTGCATTCAGCTGTCCTCTGGAAGGTCTTATCGCGGGTGTGGCTACAACTGCCCGTGCACAAGTAAGGGGTACTAAAGGACCCAAACTTTAGTACACTTACAGTTTCACGTCTGGTTATAAAGTAAAATCTAATGAAATTTTACAATCACAATATTGGTCATACAAGCAATTCATGAATGATTAGTATAAGAAAGGGAACTTTCACATACAAATATATTATCTTGGACATCTTTATGATTGTGTATGTTAAGCTTCATGTACTAGCCAATGCAACCAAATGTCCGAACTGATGGAAAGGGCTAGTGCAATCCACAAATACTTTAACACCCCCTCTAACGTGTGACGGGGAAGACAAGTCAACACGTGCAACCGGAAGAGAGTGACAGTGTGCGATACTCACGTATGACTTAAGAGGCCTCTACGTGGACACAAAGTGGCGCTACCAGCTATTTTTAATAAATTACGAAAGTCAGGACTTGAACTCAAGACCTTAACTCTGATTCCATGTTAAGCTTCATGCACTAGCCAACACAACCAAAAGTCTGAGCTTATGGAAAGGGCTAGTGCAACCCACATATATTGTATCACCCCCTCTCCCGTTTGACGGGGAAGATAAGTCAACACGTGCAACCGGAAGAGAGCGATGGCATGCGAAACTAACGTATGACTCAAGATTCCTCTACATGGACACAAAGGGGGCTACTAGCAATTTTTAAATAAATTGCGAAAGCCAGGATTTGAACTTAAGACCTTAGCTCTGATACCATGTTAAGCTTCATGCACTAGGCAACGCAACCAAAAGTCCGATCTGATGGAAAGAGCTAGTGCAATCCACATATAGTGTAATTGTGAATACCCATCAATTATTTCCAACCTTGATCAAATAGTTGAAGTTGGACAAGGAAGACACCGTCATGGTTATGTTTGGGTATATTTGCATAGAAGTTATATTGTAATGGATTCTCCGACATGTGGTGCTTGTTTAGAACCTGCTAGCCAAAACTTCGTACTAAGTAGAGATAGTACTTGTGCATCCAAATCCTTGAGCCAAGTTTATTCCATGAGAGTCCACCATACGTACCTATATATGGTATTTAACTACCATTCCAAGTAAATTTACATGTGCCACCTCTAAACATTCAAATAAACATCTGTTTTGTGTGCTCGTACCGCTCATGGAGCGACGAGGTGGTCATTATCTTCCATGCTAAGCGAGTTATTCTCAAGATGAGTGTTTATTTACTTGTGATTGCACGAGAGAGAGGCTGGTAAAAAGGATTCCCAGTCCTGCATAATACAAAAATAAATAAACAAGAACTCCCCTTAGAAAGTTGATTGTTTGGAGGGCAACCGTGGATTCGGCCAGCCATGGAAAGTGTTTGAATGGTGGAGGGGGAGTAAAAAATTCAGTTCTCTTTGGGAACCGCCAATAATGTGATTAGCATGGAAGATATTGAAAACTCTGTTGTGACAATGACAATAAAGGGACACCACCCAAAATTACATATTCATCTATGTTTTACACAATGTCGTCTCGCACCTTTGCAAATCCTTGCTTCCCTCTGCGAAGGGACAATCTACTTACTTTCTTATTATTTAGTTTTCATGTTGAGTCAATTTGTTATTCCAACCTCAGTGTATTAGTTGGCAAGCATCATGTGCTAGGGAAAGATCCAAACATATATATCCAGTCAAATATATTTGATCATGATTCATTATTGTTGACAATTATATTCATGATAAGTATGTTGGGAGGTGAAACATTAAGCCCCTATCTTTCTCTGTGTTTGATGGATGTTGTTTGTTCTAAAAATATGCTTTGAGTACCAAAAATCATAAAAGACTATATGATAGTTAAGAATGTGGAGCTTTTACTTAGACTTTATGATGCATTGAAATTGTTTGTTGACTAAGAACATATGTTGTTAAGTTTCAAGAGAATGCATTGTTTGAACCATGACATGTGAATTCATTACTACTCAACCATGATGGTTATTATGAAAAATTTGATGGTTATGGTGCAAGAAAAAGTGATTGGAATTATCATTGATCAAACTTATATACTATCCTAGCAGTCACACTTCCTAAATTATTTCTTTTATCATTTACCTACTTACTCGAGGACGAGTAGGAATTAAGCTTGGTGATGCTGATATGTCCCCAACATATCGATAATTTATGAAGTATTAATTCCATGTTTGCCAATGTTTACAATACTTTTCTATGGGTTTGATGCACTTTATATGATTTATTTAGAACTAACCCAGACTGGCGATGTTTTCAGCATAATTACCGTGGTGTTTTTTGTGTGTAGAAAATGAAAGTTCTCGAAATCGCCCAAAATTGTTTTATTATTTCTGGAGGAAATAAGCAATATTGGAGCGAAGAACCACGAGAGGGGAGCCACCTATGGGCTACAAGCCAACGAAGCATAGCTTGTGGGGCCCACGTGGCTCCGTTTAGCGTGATTCCAACACCAAAAAATCCTATATATATAGAAACCCACGGAAATAAATAGAGACTCTTCGCTCCACCGCCGCATCTCTCTGTATCAATGAAAAACCAATCTAGATCCGTTCCTGTACCCTGCCAGAGGGGGGAAACCATCGCCGGTGACCATCTTCATCATCACGACGTAGGTCATGACGAGGGAGGAGTAGTTCACCCTCGGGGGTGAGGGTACGTACCACTAGCTATGTGTTCAATCTCTCTCTCTCTCTCGTGTTCTTGAGATGGAAGGATCTTGATGTATCACGGGCTTTGTTAATATAGTCGGATCATATGGTGTTCTTCCCTTACCATCTTGTTGTGATGAATTGAATCTTTCCCTTGAAGATCTCATTATGTTGGATTGAATATTTTGGTTTGAGAACACTTGATGTATGTCTTTCATGCGGACACCCGTAGTGACATTGGGGTATTCAAGCGATTCACTTGATATATGTTATGGCATCAACTTGCAGATTCCAGTGACCTTGGCGATCTATGCATAGGGGTTGATTGCACTTTTTCATACTATGTTCTCTGATAGAAATCTTGGGGTGCTCCTTAAAGTTCTTTGTGTTTGATTGAATATGATAGATCTGAAGTTGTTTGATGCATGTTGCATAATTTACCCACGTATACTTGAGATGACATTAGGGTTGATTGATATGTATCATTGGTGTTATTTTAGTACGAACTCTAAGGCTGTTTGTGACACTTACAAGAAAAGATGAAAAGATTGATATGAAAGAATAACTTTGAGGTGGTTCTACTACCTACACCAATTTCATCTTATGTTCTTTGCTAGATAAGAACTTTGGAGTGATTCTTTGTTGCACATTGAGGGATAACCGTATGATTGAACTACGTTAGCATTGTTGAGAGATTGCATTAGTGAAAGTATGAAACCTTAGCCCTATTTCCAAGCATTCATACAATGTTTTTGTCGTTCTTTTACAATTGTAACCTTGTCATTTTTATATTTTGAGATTACAAAAACCTATTTCTGTCATCCATATCGCACTTGTATCACCATCTCTTGGCCGAACTAGTGCACCTACACAATTTTCCATTGTATTTGGTGTGTTGGGGACATGAGAGATTTCTTGTATTTAATTGTAGGGTTGTTTGAGAGACACCATCTTCATCCTAGACCTCCCACGGATTGATAAACCTTAGGTCATCCACTTGAGGGAAAATTGCTACTATCCTACAAAACTCTGTGCTTGGAGGCCCAACATAGTCTACAAGAACAAAGTTGTGTAGTAGACATCAGGTGAGTCTCCCAGCAAAATTCACTCACATTCATACTTGGCAAGGACTATTTCCAATCAACTTCAACTCTATGAAATAGTTCAAGGAGTCACACATTCCGTCATAGGTAAGCAAGGGACAAGGTAATTAATGAATCAGTGGACATCATCACATATGCATTCCACTCCATGTCCATAGATATCCTTGTATTTGTTCCTTGTGTGGGACTAACCCATGTACGTGACAAGTGTATGAAACAACAAGGATGACTCCCAACTCAAGATGATCTTCATCAACTATGAGCAACCACTACTACAACACCTACATGAATTTTTCAACGACAAAACCCAAAGTTAGCTTGTCCCTCATTGGAGGGATGTCACATCAAGGGTGAGCTTTACTCTAAGACATGAGTCAAAGCATCTCTTAAGATGTGAACGCATTAAAATATTTATGTAAAAGTGGTAATCACACTTGTGCTTAAACCAGGAGTATGACCTATGATCAAGTATTCATACTTGGCCCCTAAGTCAATATACTCATATATAGATGACTCCGTCATCGCCAAAGTTCTTGGTAGATACTGGATTGGTTTTGCAGGTTTGCCATATTTCATTTGACATCTTATTGTGTGAGCATGTTTGTATGCATATTCTTTGCTCATTCGAGGATATCCAATTGTTGTTATTTGGATTTCATCTTCTTTGGCCAATTGGATATTCAAGAATGCCTAAGTACCCTCCTCTAGCTATCTATGCGTTCTCGTCTCAAATTCTATTCATGCTTCATGATAAAATTTGAGCAAGCACTTATTGGACCCTCTTTGTGAGGAGCACTCGGAGTTCCGTCTCGACAAGAGACAATTTCCAAAACCTCCCTTGTGCCACTCGGTGTGACCAACCCACAAAACTCGGTTCCACCGAAGCGCTAGGGTTGATCTGGTTTTTGAACCTCAATACCACTAGAATTAATAGCATAGCTTCATCGAGTTTCTCTCTCTTTGGCAGTTAGGAAAATCGGTGGCACCCAAATGCTGACATCGATTCTCCCAACAACAGTAGATTGAAAATTACTTCTATCTCTCGGGCTCCCGAAACCCTCTGATGATGTCGCTCGTGTCTAAGGACGTCGCTCTTCATCTCTCGTGTGCCCTTGCCACTGGAGTCCCTCGCCATCGAAGGCAATCCTCCCTGCCATCACCACCGTAGCGAGTTCTTCTCCAAGTTAGGGTAGGAACTCGGTCCCTTTTGCACTCCTCTATCCAAATCTTGCGCATTAGGTAATGCTTATCTTCTAGCCACGATTTAAAATGATTCTATCAAAAAGGAATACCGAATAGATTAGGTGAACAAAAAATTTAGGTTTAGATTTCCACCATATGTGTCTCTGTGTCGCCGAGTTGATATGTATCAATATCACTGATTTGTAGTCTAGGGTTATTGAGAACACTCTTGGTGAAACCGAGTTTCTCTTCTCGGTGAAACCAAAACGGGTTTCCATGTTTCTGTCAGATGAGGGTGTATCTCTCGGTGGCTCCGAAAACTCAAACTCGGTGGAACCTAAACCCACTTAGCAGAAATTTAAGACTACGATTTTGAGTTCAAAATTTGCAAAGACTTATGTGTTTTGTGATGCTCATCTTTTCTAATCCCCTATACATATTCACAAGGTTAGTTTGTCGGCTTGTCAGGCTCAGAGGACAGTGGCAATGATTTCAGAGAGCAGAGTGTTGATGTCAGTGTAGGCACTAGTCCTGGTAGCAGCTCATCTTCAGAAGACCCAGACACCCCTAGATCCCATGACCTTCCTAAGGAAGCCACCAAGGCAAGGAGGAAATTAAACTCAAATAAGGAGGATGCATATATTGTGCATGAGGAGGTTATCAAGAAGCAGCAAGGAAAGAAAGAGAAAGCTGCTGCTAGGAAGAATGTTGAAGAGGCCACATCTTCCAAAAGGCCAGTGAGAAAGTGGTATGCCAGCTCAGATGTCGTGAGATCTCCAGAGACTGCCAAGAGAGGGATGACTCTTACTCTTGAGTCCACTGACACCTCCAGGCAAGCCAAGAACCCAACCAAGAAAAGAGCTAGGAAGAGCATTGTTCATGTGACTGGAAGACCAACTTCCATGTATGAGGACCCAGCTCAGTATGAAGAGGAAGAGGAGCCTGCTTCCAACCCACCTCCATTAAAGCAAAGAAAGGTTATGGAAATTTCTATGCCAAGAAAGCCTGCACATAAGGCTAAAACCTATGTTTCCAAGGTCAAGAAGCCAACTACCACCAATCCCAAGAGGACTATGAGAGATATACCTCTCGCTGAGAAGAACAAGGGATCTTCCACTATGCAAGAAGAGTTAGATATTACCGTGTGGAGGAAATTTATACCTCACCTACCAGAGCATAATGATGATCATCTAGTGGCAGAGGACATGAAGAAGAGGAAGGATCAAGGGCTCACAACATGGAGAGCAGCGATTCCATACTCTATCATGAGAAGAAATGTTGTTGATGCTCGCTTTCACACCAAGGAGCAGTAGGACTTCTATGAGGTTGTTTTCCTAGACAAGAGTCCTGCAGTCACTAGAACGAGATATGTTAACTAGAAGTATATTAAGGGCAATGAAGACTACTTCCCTCATGTGCTGGAAAAATTCAAGGCAATTGATATTGATGCCTTGTTGGTAGAGAGATGACTGCATGGAACGATGAGATGATCACGCAATTTTACTCAGCAACTCATTTCTATCCAAATGGTAACATTGTATGGGTGAGTGAAGGTACCAGGTACCAATCTTCTGTTGAGGAGTGGGCTACCATCTTAGGATCCCCACATGTGCAAGATGGAGACTTGGATGTCCATGATGAGGCGAAAAAGAACCACAACTCCATGGCCAACATGTATAACCCAGTTCCTAATTAAGGAGTATCTGAAGTCCCACAAGCTAGGCTTTGTCTACTACCTGCAAGCAGGACTACCCACCACCAACACAATTATGAGGTATAGTTTGATGCCAAAGTCTAGAGATGACAAGATGATCAGGGGGTACTCCATAAACATGCTTCATCATGTAGACAGCCACACCAGGATTAGGGTGATGGATTTGATTGTGGAAACAATCAAGAGGTCTACTGCTTATTAACTCCAATATTGGAAAGCACATGTATCTTCTTGACACACAGCACCGACCCCTCTAGGCATATTTCGAGGACAATGTTGTGGTGATGGATCCTAATCATGCAACTTCATCTACCGTAGAGGCTGATATTGAGGCTGGAGCCCAGGCAGGGGCAGCCAGAGCCATTAGTGCTCCTGTGACCAAGTCTAAGAGTAATTAGATGGCACTTCTCATCAGCATAATCAAAGGGATGGAGAAGGATATCAAGAATATTCTGCTCAATCAAGCAAGTCTTGATAGGATTGTGGAAACTAAGTTTCATGCTCTAGACAACAAGGTAGATCCGCTGACTCAGACTGTTACAAAGTTGAAGCAGGAAGTTGATGAAGTGCCCAGTTCCTACTCTAGTGATGATGATGATAGTCTCCAGCCTCACACTCAGTTCAAGCACATGCTAGATCATCTGTCGTTCCAGCTCCAGAGTTGATACTATCTTCATCAGCACCAGCATCTGCTCCATCAGCTCCTTTAGCACCTTCAACATCTACTCCACCACCTCAAAGGACATCTGTTGAAGCATTCATGGACGCCCTTCTTTCGACTCCTTCAATGGCTACCGAAAGATATAGAGCCCAGAACGACGCTTAGATCTATATTCTTTGAACTTTTTGGTAACTTGTTGCCAAAGGGGGAGAAGTGTATAGATCATAGGGCTTCGAGAGAGAGTGTTTTGCTTTTAGTTTCTCCCTTTAAAACATTTGGTTTATCGTTTAGATGTTCTTAAACTCTGTCGTGTTTGATCATACGCTTTGATTGATGATGCTACTATTTCCTATCCATGCAATGTTTATATTATGATCATTCACTCATGTTTGGTGTTATGTGCATTGTTTTTTGTTCATATCATTTATGCACACCACCAAGTTGTATGTGACATAAAAGAGTGACCCATGATCCTAATCTATTGTGCATTTGCATTCAAATGCAAATTTAAAAATAGTTCACAAATTTAAGGGGAGCTCTTGCTTATCACATATTTCTCAAAGCAACGATGCTATTCATTGATTATATTTTATGTTGAAGCTTTGATCTATATGTTTTCATCAATTACCAAAAAGGGGGAGATTCAAAGCACAACCTTCCCCTAGGTGGTTTTTTTAATTAATAAAAAATATATTTCATTGGACTAATAATTCCACCAAGTATATTTCAAGAAAAGTTTGATGATGGATTGGCTAAAGGATTGTGAGGAGATCTCCTAGATGCAAGGAACATCCATTGTCAACAAGCTTGATGACGCTACATTTTACATTTTGTGAGAAATCACTCTTGAGTCCTTAGGAAGCTAATACTATTAAAAGGGGATTTGGTAAATATGATGATTTGGTTGCTTATACTTGTGATCTGCGTTAGGTTTTCTATGAAGAGGAACAGGTTATTGGTACGTACATTTTGCATCATGAATTCTTACCACTTTTTACTCTATTCTTGTCCATTATTCCACATTATCACACAATTCTTATGGCTTTTCTCGAATATGCAAGGTACATCATAAGGAGGGAAATATCTCGAACTAGAATTCTGGACCGAAAAACTAAGAAAAAGGCAGAAAAATCACCGGACTCAGAATGACCTGAAACTTCAAGGAGATTTTTTTGAACATTTAAGAATTTTTGGAGCAAAAATATACCGTACGGGGGCTGCCACCAGGGCACAAGCCAACAGGGCATGCCTTGATGGCTTGTGGGCCCCTATTAGCTCTCTCATGCACCTCTTCTCCTGTATGGTGTGTTTTACCCTAGAAAAAAATCATAAGCAACTTTTCATGATGAAGTGCTGCCATCTCAACGAGGAAACCTGGGCAGAGGTCCTTTTGCACTCCGACAGTCAAATTCTGCCGGGGAAATCCCTCTTCGGGAGGGGGAGTTCGAAGCCATCGACATCACGAACGCTTCCTCCTTCATGGGAGGACGAATCTTCAACAACATCTTCACCAGGGCCATCTCATCTCCAACCCTAATTCATCTCTTGTATTCAATCTTTGTCCCGAAACCTTAGATTGGTACATGTTGGTTACTAGTTGTGTTGATTACATCTCATAGTTGATGCTTCTTGGGTTACTTGGTGGAAGAGATTATGTTGAGATCCTTAATTGTCATTATTACACCCCGATCTTGAACATGTTGATGATGTGTGAGTAGTTACTATTGTTCCTAGGGACATGGGAGAAGTCTTGTTATTAGTAATCTTGTGAAGTTGGTACACATTCAATATTTTAATGATATGTATGTTGTTACTTCTCTTAGTGGTGTCATTTGAACGTCCACTACATGACACTTCACCATGATATGGGCATAAGGGAATTCATTGTGGAGTAACAAGTAGATGATGGGTTGCGAGAGTGGTAGAAGCTTAAACCCTAGTTGGGTGTCAAGAACATTAAAGTCCCCATTTCCCTATGTGTCCCATGGTATCACTTGTTCCAAAAATATGCAATGCGTGTTAGCAATCATAGAAGGCTACATTATAGTTGAATATGTGAACTTGCTAGTAATAGAAAGCTCTTACATAGACTCTTCTCTCGATAACAAATGCTATGATTATATCAAGGACTAATTCCAATGCTTGATGGTTCTCAATAAAGATTATTTCATATTTATTCAATTGTGAATAGATTGTTACTTGTTCATGAGAGGTTATATGATTGAAAACTTGCTGCTTTCATGATATTCATGATTCTCTCATGTTCGTATTCTGTTTTTATCGACACCTCTCTCTCAAATTATGTGGTCATTATGCTAGAGCTTGGCTTTCGCTTGAGGACAAGCGGGGTCTAAGCTTGGGGGAGTTGATACGTCCATTTTGCATCATGAATTCTTACCACTTTTTACTTTATTCTTGTCCATTATTACACATTATCACACAATTCTTATGTCTTTTCTCTATGAATATGCAAGGTACATCATAAGGAGGGAAATATCTGGAAACTAGAATTCTTGACTGGAAAACCGATAAAAAGGCAGAAAAATCACCACACTCAGAATAACCTGGAACTTCATGGAGAATATTTTTGGAATACTTAAGAATTTGTGGAGCAAAAATATAATAGAGAGATACCAGCAGGGCGCCCCCCTAGGGGCACACGCCCTAATGGCTTGTGGGCCCCCTGTTGGCTCTCCGACGCCCTTCTTCTTCTATATGGTGTGTTTTACCCAAGAAAAAATCATAAGCAACTTTTTGGGATGAAGCGTCACCGTCTCAAGGCGGAAACCTGGGTAGAGGCCCTTTTGCACTCTGGTAGTCAGATTCTTTTGGGGAAATGCCTCTCAGGGAGGGGGAGATTGAAGCCATCGGCATCACCAACGCTTCCTCCTTCGTGGGAGGACCAATCTTCATCAACATCTTCACCAACACCATCTCATCTCCAACCCTATTTCATCTCTTTTATTCAATATTTGTCCCAAAACCTCAGATTGGTACTTGTGGGTTACTAGTTGTGTTGATTACATTTCGTAGTTGATGATTGTTGGATTACTTGGTGGAAGAGATTATGGTCAGATCCTTAATTGTCATTATTACACCTCTGATCTTGAACATGTTCATGATGTGTGAGTAGTTACTATTGTTCCTGATGACAGGGATAAGTCTTGTTATAAGCAATCTTTTGAACTTGGTACGCGTTTGATAATTTGATGATATGTATGTTGTCACTTCTCTTTGTGGTTTCATGTGAACGTCGACTACATGACACTTCACCATTCTATGTTCCTAAGCGAAGTCATTGTGGAGTAACAAGTAGATGATGGGTTGTGAGAGTGACATAAGCTTAAACCCCAGTTTATGTGTTGTTTCATCAGGGGCTGATTTGGATCCACATGTTTTATGATATGGTTAGATTTATCTTAATTCTTATTTCATAGTTGTGGATGCTTGCAAGAGGGGTCAATCATAAGTATGTTGTTAGTTTAAGTAAAACATCACCTTAGCACCGATCCACCCACATATCAAATTATCAAAGTAGCAAATGTGAATCAACTCAACATGATGAACACGACTAGGCAGAAATTCCCATATCTCCTTGGGAGCACTTGCTTAACATAAGAGGAATTTGAGGTCTGTCCCTTGCTACAAACAGGATAGCGCTACCTTGCTGCACCTTTGTTACTATTGTCACTTGTTACTTGTTACGAATTATCTTGCTACCAAACTATCTACTACTGTTACTTGATACGTCCATTTTGCATCATGCTTCTATGTTGATATTTATTGCATTATGGACTGTTCTTACACGTTATGTTACAATACTTATGCCTTTTCTCTCTTATTTTACAAGGTTTACATGAAGAGGGAGAATGCCGGCAGCTGGAATTCTAGACTGGAAAAGGAGCAAATCTGAGATACCTATTATGCGCAACTCCAAAAGTCCTGAAATTTTACGGAGAATTATTTTGGAATATATAAAAAATATGGGGAGAAACAGATGCCAGAGGGGGGCCACCAAGAGTTGACAAGTCTACCAGGCACGACCACCCCCTGCCCGCGCCTAGCAGGCTTATGACCCACCTGACAAGCACCCGACGCCCATCTTCTCCTATATGGAGGATTTTGACCTGGGAAAATGATAAGGAATCTTTCGAGGCGAAGCGCCGCTGTGTCGAGGCGGAACTTGGGCATAGCCAATCTAGAGCTCCGGCAGGGCTGTTCTGTCGAGGAAACTTCCCTTCCCAGTGGGGGAAATCGAAGCCATCGTCCTCACTAGCAATCCTCTCATCGAGAGGGGGTCAATGTCTATCAACATCTTCACCAGCACCATCTCCTCTCAAAACCCTAGTTCATCTCTTGTATTCGATCTTTGTCCCAAACCTCAGATTGGTACCTGTGGGTTGCTAGTAGTGTTGATTACTTCTTGTAGTTGATGCTAGTTGGTTTACTTGGTGGAAGATCATATGTTCAGATCCTTAATGATAATTAATACACCTCTGATTATGAACATGACCATGCTTTGTGAGTAGTTACGTTTGTTCCTGAGGACATGGGATACGTCTTGTTATAAGTAATCATGTCAATTTGGTATTCGTTCGATATTTTGATGAGATGTATGTTGTCTCTCCTCTAGTGGTGTTATGTGAACATCGACTACATAACACTTCACCATTATTTGGGCCTAGGGCAAGGCATTGGTAAGTAATAAGTAGATGATGGGTTGCTATAGTGACAGAAGCTTAAACCCTAGTTTATGGGTTGCTTCGTAAGGGGCTGATTTGGATCCATACGGTTCATGCTATGGTTAGATTTATCTTAATTCTTCTTTCGTAGTTGCGGATGCTTGCGAGGGGGGTTAATCATAAGTGGGAGGTTTGTCCAAGTAAGGGCAATACCCATGTGTCCTCGGGAGCGCTTTTCTTCATATAAGAGTTTGTCCGGGCTTATCCTTTGCTAGAGAAGGTATTGGGCTACCTTGTTTCACCTTTGCTACACTTGTTACTTTTTACTCGTTACGAATTATGTTATCACAAAACTATCTGTCACCGATAATTTCAGTGCTTACAGAGAATACCTTACTAGAAACCGCTTGTCATTTCCTTTTGCTCCTTGTTGGGTTCGACACTCTTACTTATTGAAAGGACTACAATATATCCCCTATACTTGTGGGTCATCAAGACTTGGGGAGTGAAGTGCCTTTGGTTAGTGGAATCAGGTAAGGAAAAATTTATATAGTGTGATGGAATTTACTATCACTTGTTACTATGGAAAATAATCCTTTGAGGGGCTTGTTCGGGGTATCTTCACCTTGACCAGAGACACAAAGAGTTGTCCCTCAACCTACTGAAGCTACTAAAAATATTTATTATGAAATTCCTTCGGGTATGATAGAGAAACTGCTGCCTAATCCTTATGTAGGAGATGGAACACTACATCCTGATTTGCATCTAATCTTTGTGGATGAAGTTTGTGGATTATTTAAGCTTGTAGGTCTACCCGAGGATCACATCAAGAAGAAGGTCTTTCCTTTATCTTTGAAGGAGAAGGCATTGACATGGTATAGGCTATGTGATTATATTGGATCATCGAGCTACAACCGATTGAAAATGGAATTTCATCAGAAGTTCTATCCTATGCATGTAGTTCATCGTGATCGGAACTATATTTATATTTTTTGGCCTCATGAAGGAGAAAGAATCGCTCAAGCTTGGGTTAGGATTAAGTCAAGGTTATATTCATGCCCCAATCATGAGCTCTCGAGGCAAATTATTATTTAGAATTTTTATGCTCGGCTTTCTCGTAATGATCAGTCCATGCTCGATACTTCTTGTGCTAGTTCCTATATGAAGAAAGATATGGACTTCAAATGGGATTTATTGGAAAGAATTAAACGCAACTCTGAAGATTGGGAACTCGATGAAGGTAAGGAGTCAGGTATGAACCTTAAGTTTGATTGTGTTAAATCCTTCATAGACATCGATGCTTTTCGTGAATTTAGCACTAAATATGGACTTGACTCGGAGATAGTAGCTTCTTTTTGCGAATCTTTTGCTGCTCATGTTGATCTCCCTAAGGAGAAGTGGTTTAAATATCATCCTCCCATTGAACTCAAAGTAGTTGAACCTATTAGAGTTGAAGAGGAAACTATTACTTATAATGTTGATCCTGTTGTTCCCGCTGCTTATATTGAGAAACCACCTTTCCCTGTTAGAATAAAGGAACATGTTAAGGCTTCAACTGTGGTTCGTAAGAGCCGTGCTAGAACACCTACAACCCTTGAGCAAATTAAAGTTGAGCCTAGTATTGTTGTGGTTAAGGATCTCTTGGTTGATAATATTGATGGGCATGTTATTCAATTTTGGGATGAAGCCGCTAGAATTGCTAAACCTGATGCTAAAGATAAACATAGACCCATTGTTGGCACACCTGTTGTTTCTATTAAAATAGGAGATCATTGTTATCATGGATTATGTGATATGGGTGCTAGTGTGAGTGTAATTCCCTTTTCCTTATATAAAAGAGATTATGAATGATATTGCACCAGCTGAGTTAGAGGAAATTGATGTTACAATTAAGCTTGCTAATAGAGACACTATATCACCAGTTGGGATTATTAGAGATGTTGAAGTCTTGTGTGGGAAAATAAAATATCCTACTGATTTTATTGTGCTTGGCTCCCCACAAGATGATTTTTGTCCCATTATATTTGGTAGACCCTTCTTGAATACCATTAATGCCAGGATAGATTGTGAGAAGGAAACGGTTACCATAAGTTTTGGGGATACGTCTCATGAGTTTAATTTCTCTAAATTTCGTAGACAACCCCATAATAAAGAATTGCCTAGTAAAGATGAAATTATTGGTCTTTCTTCTATTGTTGTGCCTCCTACTGATCCTTTAGAGCAATATTTTCTAGACCATGAAAATGATATGCATATGAATGAAAGGAATGAAATAGATAAGATTTTCTTTTATCAACGTCCTATTCTGAAACACAACTTGCATGTTGAAATACTTGGGAATCCTCCTCCACCCAAGGGTGATCCCGTGTTTGAGCTTAGACAATTACCGGATACTCCGAAATATGCTTATCTTGATGAAAAGAAGATATATCCTGTTATTATTAGTGCTAACCTTCCAGAGCATGAAGAACAAAGATTATTGATAACTCTAAGGAAGCACTGTGCTGCTATTGGATATACTCTTGATGATCTTAAGGGCATTAGTCCCACTCTATGTCAGCACAAAATTAAAATGGAGCCTGATGCTAAACCAATTGTTGATCATCACCGAGAGTTAAATCCTAAAATGAAGGAAGTGGTAAGAAATGAAATATTAAAGCTTGTCGAGGCAGGTATCATTTACCCTATTGCTGATAGTAGATGGGTTAGTCCCATTCATTGTGTCCCTAAGAAAGGAGGTATTACCGTGGTTCCTAATGATAAAAATGAATTGATCCTGCAAAGAATTGTTACAATATATAGAATGGTAATTGATTTTAGGAAATTGAATAAATCTACTAGAAAAGATCATTACCCTCTACCTTTTATTGATCAAATGCAAGAAAGATTATCCAAACACACACATTTCTTCTTTCTAGATGGTTATTCTGGTTTCTCTCAAATACCTGTGTCAAAAGAGGACCAAGAGAAGACCAAATTTACCTGCCCTTTCTGTAGCGACCCGACTCAAAACGAGTCAAGCCTTTGTGTGTTCTGTGCCATCCCCGGATCAGTATGCTGGCACACGCAGTACATCAATGTATATATCAAAGTGCAATCACATGTAATTAATGTAAAACTGATATATACCTTAAAATCTCAACGGAAACAGTCAACGGGAGTGGAGTCCCAATAACAGCAACGGCAGGTTGAGTGCAGACCGTAACCCTCAATCGTACTCTTACCCGTCGTATAGCTTATCTGCAACATAAGACGTTGCAGCCCTGTAGGTCAGCATTTTGAATATGCCCGCAAGTCATAAAAGAGGGGGTGTAAAGTAATCATCTATTCTACATGCATATATGGCAAGTGGGGTAGTGGGTTTTGCATAAAGCCAAAATTTTCCTACAACAAGAGAGGGCAAAAAGCATAATTACTATAATGTTGGTTGATTAATGAGATGGTTCCACCAACCAATTCTCATACCCAAGTTGACATTAATAACCCACATCAATATCATTTATGGTGTTGAGAGTTCTAGATAGTTTCAGTTCCTTTAGCTCAAACTGTCCATGACCGTGGACACGGCTAATCGATTAGGTTTGAGTACTCTGCAGAGTTTTGCACACGTTCCCCACAAGATTTGATCGCCTCCGTTGGATTTCTCGCACTTCATGGTGTTTGAGAAACGGATGAACAAAACACGGTCTTCTAAAGGGTTTCCCTGAGACTCTGTCGGTGCCCATCCTTTCCTACCGTTCTTCTACATCTCGTAGCACCGCCTGTCCAGGGTCACCACGATATCCAACCAAGCCAGAGCCCATAATGACTTGTGGGTGTGCAGGTAAGCCTTGGGTCTTGAAGCATCCATCCATCTCTTTGTGCCTGGGTGGACCTTTCCGCGTGAATACTGGCACTTCCCCAACAACACCTAGGCTAACCACTGGTTTCTCCAGGGCGCCGTTCAACCATCATCCACCCAGAGGTATGTTGAAAACCCGGAGTCTTGAAGACTTGATTCATCTTGTAGGTCTTGAAATTATTAACTCACAACTCTCATGAATCACACAACCAACCCCGTCTACCAATAGCATAGCAAAAAATAAATCAACGTTTCCTAGGACCAATGTGGCAAAGGGTTGAGGGGTGCCTACCACATGATACTACATCAAGTAACAAAGTTTCCAATTTACCTACTTTGCATGCAATTGGGGAGATGGAAGAACTAATGCAATAAAACATAGGTATACGTGGTCAAAGTGACTTGCCTGTACTGTTGATGAAGAATAATATCGCTCTCAGAAGTAACTGATAGACTATTCTTCACTCTCCGATGAAAATCTATCGTAAGCAAATAACATTCAATAAACATTCATGCCAAAACAAAGAACTGAAAAACGCAAGAACAAAACATGTCTTGGTGGGAAAATAACAACATACTAAGGTTAAATAAGAAAAGATAGGTTCTAGCTGTGTTGTAAAATGAAAGTGGAGGAATCAACTCAAAAGAGTTAATGGATGATGAACTATTTCTATATAAGCTTAGGTTGGAGAGACTACGAAAGATGATCCGAAGTATGGGAGAACAACATGAACGTTGTTTGACAAATATTATAAGGCATAAGAATTTATTTGTGGAAAGAATTTAATTGAAAAGTTCAAAAGAAGTTGAACTGTAAATTCAAGTATGAATTGAATCTGAATTCACAAAGGTCAAAAGAAGTTGAACCGACGTACGATGGTTATGAATAGAAATATATGACACGAGTATTTAGGGGCAAAAGGAATCAATTAAAAAGGTGTTATAGTTTGCAAGATATGATCAAATGAAGGTTCGGATTCAAATTGAATCGCTCCAATTTGAAAGGTTCAAAGATTGAAACTAATGATGTTACTATATATGGGAAGTCAATATGAAAGTGTAGAAAAAAGAATTACTAGGTTCAAAATGACATTGAATTAGCTTATTACAGTGTGTGAACACATTTTGGGGACTAATAGAGAAGTATGAGCAAGATCAAAATTGTATGTTGAAAACATAACACTAATGATGTGAATGGAAAGATTACTTTGAAACAGATCCGACGCAATTGGATTCATCGGAAACGGAGCTACGGATAAAAAGATATGATCAAAAAAACATTGAATATAAATCTGAATAAATTTCGAAATTTAAAAATTTGAAAAAGTTGACGTGATAGGTTGATTGGATAGGTGAAGTCAAAAGAAAATCTAGGCCTTGGTTTCATCTAATTCTGATAAACGAGTAGAAAGTTATGGCTATTTGAAAATTTTGGGCCAAGCTGTTTTACGGAAGAAAATACTATGTCTAAAAGAATTCTAGGACTAATGAGTAAATACGGAGACTAATTAATAATCTAATTACTGTACCGTATACTAGTATAGAAATACTAGTCTAGGGATATTAAACTATAGGAGTATAAAAGAAAATACGAAGAGAATACCTTTAGAATGCAGAGAAGATATAAATCCAAAGAGGAGACGACTTCCAGAAATCTCGCCGGAGAGAATAAAAAATATTTTTTTAAAGCTAGTCAAACCGAAACGATTCGATTCAACCCGAAGTGGATGACTTTTGAGTGTCATTTACCTCCTCTCATTTGATATTTTTTTATAAGAGGGTTTTTGAAAATATTCGAACTCAAAATTGAATAGGGATCTGAAATAGAAAATTTTGGGAAAGTCATTTTATTCCCTCTCATTAAAATTACAAAAGTTTCAAAATTCCACTCATTTTCACACAATCAATCACACAACATTCAAGCAAACAATCCTACTTATTTATTTAATATAACATTCCAAAAATTCAAAATATTGGGATGTTGCACTAATGCTACCTTTGCTCATATACGTATGACTTTTGGTTTATGCAACACTCCTGCTACCTTTCAAAGATGTATGACTGCTATATTCTCTGATTTTTGTGAAAGGATTGTTGAGGTTTTCATGGATGATTTTTCTGTTTACGAAACTTTTTTTGATGATTGTTTGAGCAACCTTGATCGAGTTTTGCAGAGATGCGAAGAAACTAATCTTGTATTGAATTGGGAGAAGTGCCACTTTATGGTGAATGAAGGCATTGTCTTGGGATAAACAATTTCCAAAATAGGTATTGACATTGATAAGGCTAAAGTTGATGCTATTGAAAAATGTAGTGTCCTACGGATATCACAAGTATAAGAAGTTCCCATGGTCATGCTACTTTCTATAGGAGATTTATTAAAGACTCCTTGAAGATTACTAGGACGCTCACTAATCTCTTGCAAAAAGATGTTCCATTCGTTTTTTATGATGATTGTGTAGAAGCTTTTGAAATTCTTAAGAATGCCTTGATTTTTGCACCTGTTGTCCAACCACCTGATTGGAACTTGCCCTTTGAAATCATATGTGATGCGTGTGATTATGCCGTTGGTGCTGTTCTAGGGCAACGTGTTGATAAGAAATTAAATGTTATTCATTATTCTAGTAAAACTCTAGACAACGCTCAAAGAAACTATGCTACCATTGAAAAGAAATTTTAGCAGTTGTGTTCGCTTGTGATAAGTTTAGACCCTATATTGTTGATTCTAAAGTAACTGTTCACACTAATCATGCTGCTATTAAATATCTTATGGAAAAGAAAGATGCTAAACCTAGACTTATCAAGTGGGTTCTTCTGCTACAAGAATTTGATTTGCATATTGTTGATAGAAAGGGTGCTGATAACCTCGTAGAATATAACTTTTCTAGGTTATACAATGTTCTTGATGAGCCACTACCTATTGATGATAGCTTTCCTGATGAACAATTAGCTATCATAAGTGCTTCTCGCAATGCTCCTTGGTATGCTGATTATGCTAATTACATTGTTGCTAAATTTATACCGCCTAGTTTCACATAGCAACAAAAGAAAAAGTTCTTCTGTGATTTAAGACTTTACTTCTGGGATGACCCACACCTTTATAAAGAACAATTAGATGGTATTGCTAGACAATGTGTACATGAGCATGAACAGGAACAGATCCTATAGAAGTGTCATTCCGAGGCCTACACAGGACACCACGCTGGAGATAGAACTGCACATAAGTTATTGCAATCTGGTTTTTATTGGCCTACTCTCTTCAAGGATGCTCGTAAGTTTGTCTTGTCATGTGATGAATGTCAAATAATTGGCAATATTAGTAGACGTCAGGAAATGCCTATGAATTACTTTCTTGTTATTGAACCATTTATTGTATGGGACCTTTTCCAACATACAACGGGTATACTCATATTTTAGTTGTTGTTGATTATGTTACTAAGTGGGTAGAAGCTATTTCAACTGGTAGTGCTGATCATAACACCTCTATTAAGATGCTTAAAGAAGTTATTTTCCCTAGATTTGGAGTTCCCAGATATTTAATGACTGATGGTGGTTCACATTTTATTCATGGTGCTTTCCGTGAATTGCTTGCTAAGTATGATGTTAATCACAGAAACGCATCTCCTTACCATCCTTAGTCTAGTGGTCAAGTAGAATTAAGCAATAGGGAAATTAAATTGATCCTGCAAAAGACGGTTAATGGATCTAGGAAGAATTGGTCTAAGAAACTTGACGATGCATTGTGGGCTGATAGAACTGCTTACAAGAATCCTATGGGTATGTCTCCGTATGAAACGGTTTATGGTAAAGCATGTCACTTACCTCTAGAGCTAGAGCACAAAACTTATTGGGCAATCAAAGAGCTCAACTATGATTTTAAACTTGCTGGCGAGAAGAGGTCATTCGATATTAGCTCACTTGATGAATGGAGAACCCAGGCCTATGAGAATGCCAAGTTGTTTAAATAAAAAGTTAAGAGATGGCACGATAAAAGGATACAAAAGCATGAATTCAATGTAGGTGAATATGTCTTGCTATAAAATTCTCGTTTAAGATTTTTTGCAGGAAAACTTCTCTCTAAACCGGAAGGACCTTACATTGTTGAGGAAGTATATCGTTCCGGTGCCATCAAGATCAACAACGCCGAAGGCACAAATCCGAATGTGGTTAACGGGCAAAGAATCAAACATTATATCTCAGGTACTCCCATTAATGTTGAAACCAATGTTATCAATACCATGACTCGGGAAGAGCATATTAGGGAGACCTAGCGGAACGTTCCAGACTCTGAAAAGGAATAGGTATGTGGTACGGTAAGTAAACCGACTCCAAAGCCTTCCCAATAGCAATTTCACTGAGTTTTGGAATATTTAAAAATTTAGGAAAATCAAAAGTAGTCCAAAGGACACACGGGGAGGCGACAAGCCTGCTAGGCACGACCACCCCCCTGGCCGCGCTTAGGGGGTTGTCACCACCCCGTGCGCCCTCCGGACTCTGTTTTCTTGTGGTCACTCCTTCGGGTCGGCAAAAATTAATTATATAATGTCCCTAAGG
Organism: Hordeum marinum; assembly: GCA_022496015.1. Taxonomy (NCBI): domain Eukaryota; kingdom Viridiplantae; phylum Streptophyta; class Magnoliopsida; order Poales; family Poaceae; genus Hordeum; species Hordeum marinum. Next base: position 422,817,695 of record CM039678.1, on the reverse strand, counting down.
TTTGCACTTTCACATCACGACAATACCTCATGTTTTTGTTTTGAGCTGTTTCTGTAGAAGATTTAGAGCAAGATGTCTTCGCAAGAGTCAACCAGGGAGAGTCGTGTTTCTTAGCCAACACTGGAACCGGGAGCATACGTTGAAGCTAATCACTTTGGGAAAACCACGGAGGAGGATATGGAGGCTGATTTGAAAAGGGTGGATGCCATGGAGGAATACCAAGAAGTTAACTCTCGTCCACAACCCGGAGTCATGATGGAGGAACTTCAGAGCTCAACAATCCTGAATTCCGTTATTCCTCCCGATGCTATATTCCTTACTCATGAAAACCTGAAAAGGAGTGTTGTCTTTTCATCCTTAGCAATGAAAAACCCATGGGTGAAGGATTTCTAACCATCACTAGAAAACTTCACAAGAAAATAATATATCTCGAGCGGCAAAATAACAAGCTTGAGGAGGAGAATCACATTCTGAGGGGTATCATCGCCAAGAATATCGCACCATCACCTCCGAAGAAGGACACCTGAGAACATGGGTATGGGCAATCCCCTTGGCTTGTGCCAAGCTTGGGGGAGGTGCCCCGGTATCGTATCACCATTACACCTTTTTCCTTTTTCGTCTTTCTTGTTTTTCTTAGTTCGATCCTTTTTTATTTTGTTTTGATCTCGTAGAGTAAAGGGTTAGTATGATCTACCTTTTAGTTTTTTCTTTTTACTCCCCTTTTGTAAGCAAGTCCGAGAGTTATATAATAAAAAGTAGTTCTGATGTGAGGGCTTTGCTAGCTTACTATGCTCTTGAGAGTAACAAATAAAAGAAGAATAGAATTAAAGCAAAGAGTATATATAATGATCTTATGGCGAGTTATGACTTCACATATAAAAAGTATGTCAATTGAAATTTGTTGGGAGTTAACAAACATAGTAATTGGTCGTTGGTGCAATTGAAAAGGAAGTGATAAAGAAAGAGAGATTCACATATAAATATATTATCTTGGACACCTTTTATGATTGTGACCACTCATTGAAATATTACATGCCAAGAAGTTGATGTTCATCAAGGAAGACATCATAATGGGTTGTGTTTGCTTGCCTATGGATAGAAGTTATATGGTTTTAGATCCTCCAACATGTAGTTCTTGATTCCACCTCATATTAGCCAAAACTTACGCACCAAGTAGAGATACTACTTGTGCATCCAAACACCTCAAACCAGTTTTGTCGTGAGAGTCCACCATACCTACCTATGGATTGAATAAGATCCTTAAAGTAAGTTGTCATCGGTGCAAAAAGCAATAAAAATTGCTCCTAAATATGTGTGATCTTTTAGTGTAAGGGAATAAGCATTGTACGAACTTGTGATAGTGAAGAAATAAAAGCGACAGACTGCATAATAAAGGTTGCTATCACAAAGGGCAATACAACGTGGTGTTCCTCTGTATTAAGGGTTTGTGCATCCCAAAATATAAAGTGCATGACAACCTCTGCTTCCCTCTGCGAAGGTCCTATTTGTTACTTATACTTTTGAAGTACTTACCTTTACACAAGAGTCATGATGATCTTCACCAATTCCTATAGTTTGCCTCTCTCTTGGCAAGCATTATGTGTTGGGTAATGATCTAGACGCATATACCGACTCGGATGTGGGTGATCATGAGTTATTATTGTTGACACCACCCTTGAGGTGAATAGTTGGGAGGCCAAACTATAAGCCCCTATCTTTCTCTGTGTCTGATTGAAGCTTTGATCTCATGGGTATCGCATGAGTGTTAGCAATTGTTAAAGACTAAAAGATGATTGCGTATGTGGGTTTACTTTACAAGATCTTATATTGACTCTTTCCGATGTTATCATAAATTGCCAATTGCTTCAATGACTAAGATCATAGTTTGTTGGTTTTCAATAGAGTTCTTGGTTCATACTTTATCTTGTGAATGAATTATCACTCTATCATAAAGAATCTCATACAATGAGTATTGTTGTTCTAAAGATGATCATGATGCCCTCATGTCCCTATTTTATTTTATCAACACCTGTATCTCTAAACATGTGGACACATTTATCGATCTCGGCTTTCGCTTGGCGGACCTGATACGTCCATTTTGCATCATGCTTCTATGTTGATATTTATTGCATTATGGGATGTTATTACACGTTATGATAAAATACTTATGCCTTTTCTCTCTTATTTTAGAAAGTTTACATGAAGAGGGAGAATGCCGGCAACTGGAATTCTGGACTGGAAAAGGAGCAAATCTAAGATACCTATTCTGCACAACTCCAAAAGTCCTGAAAATTTACGGAGAATTATTTTGGAATATATAAAAAATATTGGACAAAACAGATGCCAGAGGGGGCCACCAGGAGGTGACAAGCCTGTCGTGGCCATCCCCTGGCCGCACCTAGCAGGCTTGTGACCCACCTGGCAGGCCCCCGGTGCCCATCTTCTTCTATATGGAGGGTTTTGACCTGGAAAAATCATTAGGAAGCTTTTGGGACGAAGCGCCGCCGTCTCGAGGCGGAACTTGGGCACAACCAATCTAGAGCTCTAGTAGGGTTGTTCTGCCGGGGAAACTTCCCTCCCGGAGGGGGAAATTGAAGCCATCATCCTCACCAACGATCCTCTCATCGAGAGGGGGTCAATCTCCATCAACATCTTCACCAACACCATCTCCTCTCGAAACCCTAGTTCATCTCTTGTATCCAATCTTTGTCCCAAACCTTGGTACCTGTGGGTTGCTAGTAGTGTTGATTACTCCTTGTAGTTCATGCTAGTTGGTTTACTTGGTGGATGATCATATGTTCAGATCCTTAATTACAATTAATACACCTCTGCTTATGAACATGAACATGCTTTGTGAGTAGTTACATTTCTTCCTGAGGACATGGGATAAGTCTTGTTATAAGTAATCATGTGAATTTGGTATTCGTTCTTTGGTGAGATGTATGTTGTCTCTCCTCTAGTGGTGTTATGTGAATGTTGACTACATAGTACTTCACCATTATTTGGTCCTAGGGGAAGGCATTGGGAAATAATAAGTATATGATGGGTTGCTAGAGTGAGACAAGCTTAAACCCTTGTTTGTGCGTTGCTTCGTAAGGGGCTCATTTGGATCCACACGTTTCATGCTATGGTTAGATTTATCTTAATTCTTCTTTCGTAGTTGCGGATGCTTGTGAGGCGGGTTAATCATAAGTGGGAGGTTTTTCCAATTAAGGGCAGCACCCAAGCACCGGTCCACCCATATATCAAATTATCAAAGTAACGAACGTGAATCAAATGAGCATGATGGAAACTAGCTTGACAGAAATTCCCATGTGTCCTCGGGAGCGCTTTGCTTTATATAAGAGTTTGTCCAGGCCTGTCCTTTGCTACAAAAAGGATTGGGGTACCTTGCTGCACCTTTGCTTGACTTTTTACTTGTTACTCCTTACGAATTATCTTATCACAAAACTATCTGTCATCGATAATTTCAGTGCTTACAGACAATACCTTACTGGAAACAGCTTGTCATTTCCTTTTGCTCCTTGTTGGGTTCGACACTCTTACTTATTGAAAGGACTACTATATATCCCCTATACTTGTGGGTCATCATTACTCACAACACTTGCAGATTATACCTTGCTAAAAACTGCTTATCATTTCCTTCTACTCCTCGTTGGGTTCGACACTCTTACTTATCGAAAGGACTACGATTTATCCCCTATACTTGTGGGTCATAAGTTATCGCAGAACAATGTGGGTAAGTACTTCCCTCAGTTATGAAACCAAGGATTATCGAGCCAATAGGAATACCAATCCTCAACCGTCTTCAACGGCTAAAAAAAAGAACAAACAACTTGCACCCAACGCTGGCAAGAGGGTTGTCAATCCCCTTGGTCTCGTTATTTGCAAGAAAGTGAGTTCTCTAGATAATTGTAATTTCAAAATAAAATAAATAACAACATGGTAGTAATAGCGTTTGTGAATGTATATATAGGTGAATAGACCCGGGGGCGTAGAGTTCTCTAGTGGCATCTCTCATAAAAAATAGCATATTGTGGCTAAACAAATTACTGTTGGGCAATTGATAGAAAAACCAATAGTTATGCATCACGTCCTTAATTAAATAGGACGACTCCTGCCTACACCTATTACTATTACTCCACTCATCGGCCGCTATCTAGCATGCATCTAGAGTATTAAGTAAAACAGAGTAATGCTTGGAGAACCATGACATGATGTAGACAAAGTAAACTCAATCAATATGAATAAACCCCATTGTTTTATCCTTAGTAGCAGCAACACAAATACATAACTTGTCCCCTTCTGTCACTGGGATATAGAAACTCGCCAGGTTGAACCTACTACAATGCCCCACTCCCATCGAAGATATATCAATCTAGTTGGCCAGACTATCTCAATAGATCAAAGAGCATTACGAAGCTATAATGATCATGCAAATAAGAATCTTCGTATTCATGTTTGACTCAAATACTTTTCATGAATAATCTGAACATAAACTCAAAATTCATTGAATCCCAACAAATGCACCATACAAAGGGATTACATGAGATAGATCAAGGCAAAGATGCGATGAACATTATATTGAAGATCAAGAGAGAGAGAGAGAGATTTCCATCTAGGTAATACCTACGGACCCGTAGGTCTGTGGTGAACAAATCAGACATCATCATGAGGGCAGCAAGGTTGATGAAGAGGACCTCTGTGATCAATCCCCTCTCCGGCGGGTTGCCGGAACGAAGTTGTAGATGGGCTCCCGTCAAAAGAGAGACTTGCGGCGGTGGAAAGTATTTCGGGAGCTCCTTTAGGGTTTTTGGGATATTAGAGAATTTAGAGGCCAGAGAGGAACGTCCTGAGACACCCAAGGGGCCACCACATATCAAGGCACACCCCCAAGGTGCGCCCTGCTATGTGGTGGGGCCCTCGTGCGCCTCCCGGCCTTCTCCCGAATCTTCCAGGTCTTCTTTTGGTCCAGAAAAAATCATCAAAAAGTTTCATGGCAATTGGACTGCATTTGGTATTGTAAGTGTATCTCGGGCCCCTTAGTGATTTTGGTGTATTGAAGACTTATAGGTTAAGGAACTAATGTGTTTGTGAGTATACATAGGTTCTATAAGTCAATCAAGAGTTTGATATGTTCGGAGATTTTTCACCCCTAAAAATGTATGTCTTTAGTTGAAGACATTGGTGAAGACTTCGGTGAAGACTTTGCTGAAGACTTTGGTACTCCCTGAAGACTTTGAGAATGAAGAAGTTGGTGTGACCTTGAAGATATGAACGAGGACTATGAAGCATGAAGACTTTTGTTTTCGTAGTTTCATTTCCTTTCTTGGAGTCATAGGAAACATCGTACTGTTAAAGGGGGGCGAGGTAATACTAAGGAAAATTTCCAACTGATGCTCAACTCAAAAACCTCAACCTATCGAATCCTTCGAGTGAAGAATTTGGAAATCTCTTACGGTTCAGTCAAGTTCTTCAGTGACAAAGACGATGTTCTTCTGGTCTCTGAGGAAATTAGTCTGACTGAGGAGTTAGGATTTCGCTAATGCGGATTGCCTACAAGTGAGGAATATGATAAGCCTGAGGACTTTCATAGTTCGAAATTACGACCATTGTTGTGCTTCGCGCTAGCTGTCCCCAATCATCCTATCCACATAACGGCCATATCATTGGGGGCATTTATGTCTTATCATGTCAGGTTACACCCTGGCTATAAATATCCACCCCCACAATCACTACTTGGTTGGCTGCTACGAGAGAGAACTGACACTTATCATTTGAGAGCAGCCCATCCTCTGAGGACTTTGAGAGAAAATCATCAGTGAGGAAAAATCCAAATCCAAACCACCAAACCCAAAGTGATTGAGAATCACTGAATAGATTGTTCCTGTGTGGAACCGACGCTTGTTACCTTTGAACACTGTGTATCTTCTAGACGGTTAGGCGTCATGGTCTAGTGCATCCTCCAATCAATTAGGTATCACGGAGTGACCTTGGTCTAGAGCATCCAATAGTCAATTGTGGATTGCCGGGTGACCAGTTTGTGAGGGTTTTGGAAGTCTACCCTAAAGACTTACCATGAGTGTTGGGCGAGGACGGCGTGTCCTTAGCTCAAGGGGAATAAGCTAAGGAATGTGTGTCCTGGGACTGTGTGTCCTCTGGTTTAAATACCAAGCCACTCGAGACCAGACGTATGACTATCACAGCTACCTTGTTCTATTTCCTCAACCCTTACATTTCCTCATATACATGTTGATGAAATTGATCGTTACTGTTTGAAGAATTCGACTAAAGACTTTCTCAATTTCCTCACCTCAAATTCATTAATTTACCTTGTTCCTCACCTGCTTATCTTGTATCATGCTACTTGTAATCTGTGCATGCTTTATTTCATCAAGATGACTATGCTACTGCTATGTTTCTCATGCACTTGAGTACTTATTCCACTGCTGGTTATTCATCACATTTCAAATTCCTCAAGTTGAAATTCAACAGTGATGAAGTTGTAAAAATCGCCTATTCACCCCCTCTAGTCGATATAACACACTTTCAATTGGTATTAGAGCAAGGTACTCCATTGTTCTACGTGATTTTGGTTTAACCGCCTGGAGTTCTAGTTATGTAGACTGCAGGTATGATCATGGTTTCCGCGGGCTGTCCTACCTTCGATGGGACGGACTACCCCTACTTGAAGAACAAGATGTGCATGCATCTTGAAGCTATTGACAATGATCTCTAATACGTTGTCGAAACTGGTGTTTCCCACACATCTCCAACTGTTATAGCTTCTAATACGAAGAAATTCAAGCAACTTGATTCACAAGCAAAGAATATCATATGTGGTCATCGGAGCAAAGGTCAGTATGGCAGAGTGAGTGCTTTGGAGTCTGCTAAGCTTATCTAGGATAGGCTCTCCAAAGTTAATGAAGGTGTTTCCACTCAACATGACTCTCGTGTTGATGTTCTTCGCAATCTCTTCAACCGCTTCAAAAGACTCATCAATGAAAATGTTCAGCAAACATTTGATCATCTAACTGATATCTCCAACAAGCTTAAAGCACTTGGTGCCAATGACATCACCGACCACGAGGTGGTGAAGAAACTGCTGAGATGTCTTGATTCCTCATTCGATACACTGACTTTGATGATTCAAGAGCGTGGAGACTACAAGTCACTTGATCCTGTTGATATCCTTGAGAGACTCAATACTCATTAATTCCAACAAGCTGAGAAGAGAGACCTCTACGGGCCAATCTATGGAAGATCTCGTGCTCTAAAGGCACAAGCAATTTCCTCACCCAAGGACAAAGATTCTGATAGTAGCCTTTGTGATCCTGAAGAACTGAGTCAGGAGCTAGCAATGCTTGTGAGGAAATTCCGGAAGTTCTCAAGTAGAGGCCATTTTGGAAAGTCATCAAAAAGTGGTTTGAGGAAATCACATTCCTCGGGCGACTACAAGAAGAGAACTAGTCACAAATGCAAGAAATCTGGTCACTTTATCTCTGTCTGTCCTCTCTGGGAAAACGAATCGAAGACAAAGAAGTACAAGGAGGACAGTTCTGATGACTCGCAGAAAAAGAAGAAATCTTCAAAGTCCTTATCTTCAAATTCCTCATCTTCAAAGTCATCATCGCACAATAAGAATGGTCCACAAAGGCTCGGGATTTCATTGGCAAGGAAATGGATTCTAAAGAAGAATCTGAACAATATGAAGAAGAGGAAGAGTCTGAGGAAGAGTCAGAATCTGGTGTTGCTAGTCTTGCTCTTGCTACTACTTTTGTTAGCAAGTCCATCTTTAACGATGAAGAAAATGACTACTCCAACGACTCTGACGTCAGCAACGATGACTACGCTCCCACCTTCTACTTAATGGAAAAAGGCTCAAAGGTACACAAACATCATTCCTCATCTGAGTCAAGTGAAGGTGAATCTAATGAATATGTGAAACCTAGCTATTCTAAACTTTCTAACATTGCAACTAAGCAACAAAGTGCACTTGAAAAGCTTCAGAAACTGCTAGACAAAAGCGATGATCTGTTGAATGAGCAAGTGGATCAAACTCAAACTTTGACTTATGATCTCAAAAGTCTTTAGTTAAAGTATGATAACCTTCAGAGTCATTATAATGCTCTCTTAGTAGATCATGAGAAGCTTTCTTATGAATTTGTTCAAAGAAAGAAAGATCTTGAGGAACTAGGAGTGCCTCATGAGGATGTCCAAAGGGAAAACGATTTCTTACTGGCTCAAAAGATCAGTACCACTCAGGAAGAATTTGTTTCACCTTGTTTGAAATGCATCGAACGTGAAACTGCTATTTCTTCACCTGAATGTTCAAATGCTTCTATTGCTACAAATTCTTCAACTATCCCCGTGGTCACAAATTCCTCATCTGAGGATACCACAAGTATCAGTAACGAAAATGCAGGGTCAAAGGAATTGTATGTGACAGGCATGTACAAAAGTCTCAAAGGGCATCAAACCCTTTGTGATGTGCTCAAAAAGCAGATCCTGAACATGAACCCTAGGAAACAGGGTATTGCATTTGAGAGGAAACTCATGTTGGTGGATCCTATTCGACACCTGAGTAGTATCCCAAAACTTCGTGGGTTGCTGCAAGAGGACCTCCTATAGACCCATCTACTCTATCTGGCTTTACTTGTGAAACTTCATATTCCTTTGATGAGTCACTTGACTCCAACTACAAATTCTTCGAAAATCAGAAAGGTGAAGTATTTGCTAGATTTGTTGGAACTAACTGCAGGGACGATTCACCTATGAGGAAAATCTAGGTTCCCAAGAGCTACTTGGAAAATAGTCAAGTGACTGTCCTCACGACACCACCTATGAGGACAAGGAACCTCAGATCAAATTCCTCATATGGAACAAACTCTTCACTTGGACCAAAATCCTCAAATGGTGAAAAGTATCATTCTCGTGCTAATGCGCCTGTTTTGTAGAGTTCTGAATATGTGCATCATTCTTCAAATCATTATGTTCATAAGTCCTCAAAGAATTTCTCTGCTTACTCATATAAGTACTCTAACCTCGTCCCGTGAAATGAAGTGCACTAGCTTCAATGCATCATTTCTCATATGGAGCTCGCAGAATGATGAACTCTTTGCCACCCCTCCAAATGCTCGTGGTGAAGAAATTGCACTAATCTCTTATGCAGGATAACGTCTCCAGATGAACTTGAACGTCTGATGAATTTGCTGGAGACCCGAGGAAATGCTTGAAAGGACGCAAGCTAATCATGTAGAAATGAATTCCTCATTTCTCACGTCCTCACACTGCTTTACTTACTACATTGTGTGATGAAATTATACCTGATCAATTTGATGTCATATTCTTCACTCTGAAGCATATGAGTTCGTAAGTTGTACTAATTTATTTGCAGGATGAAACTCCAAAAGCTACTGAGTGGGTCCTCGACAGTGGAGGCACAAACCACATGACTGGTGACAACAACCTACTTATGAATATGCCACTTGCCCCATCTCATATGAAGCATATCACCTATGCTGACAAAGGGAAAAAGCAAGGTATTGGGTCTAGGTAAGTTTGCAATCTCAAAGGACCGACACATGGCTAAGGTAATGCTTGTCGAATCCCTCGGGCATGGTACAACACTCTAAAGTAATCCCTCATGAAAAAAGGCTTCAAACCCGGTTCACTCTACCCAACTCTTTTCACTAAATCCTATGACAATGAACCGTTCATATGCCAAATATATGTAGATGATATTATCTTTGGTTGTACAAACAAACGTTACAGTGATGAATTTGCCTATATGATGAGTGAAGAATATCAAATGTCTATGATGGGAGAGTTGAAATTCTTCTTAGGTCTTCAAATTCATCAGCAAGACAATGACATCTTCATCTCTCAAGAGAAATACCTCAAGGATGTTCTGAGGAGATTCAACATGCAACACTACAAAGGCGTCAAAACTCCAATGCCTTCAAAAGGTCACCTCCGCACTAACAAAAATGGTAAAGATTTTTATCAGAAGGTATATTGCTCCATGATTGGCTCTTTATTCTATCGATGTGCATCTAGGCGAGATATTATGCTGAGTGTTTGCATGTGTGCCCGATTCCAAGCAACACCGAAGGAATGACACCATAAGGCTGTGAAACATATTCTTCGATACTTAGCTAACGTACCAACGCTTGGATTATGGTATCCCAAGGGCTCAAATCTTCACCTCGTCGGATACTCAGATGCTGACTATGTTGGAGACCGTGTTGATCACATGTCATTTCCTTGGACGAGCCTTAGTTTGTTGGTCCTCGAAGAAGCAGAATTGTGTGGTACTATCCACTGCTGAAGCTGAGTACATTGTTGCTGGTTCATGTTGCGCTTAGTTGCTGTGGATGAAGCAAACCCTCAAGGACTATGGCATCAAGGTGAAGAATGTGCCTCTCTACTGTGACAACGAGAGTGCTACCAAGATTGCGTACAACCTAGTTTAGCACTCCAAGACCAAGCACATCTAGATTCGTCATCATTTTGTTCGAGATCATGTACTCAAGGGCGACATCCATCGACCACATTCTCACTGAAGAATGGTTGGCCTTGGTATCTTCACTAGGCCCTTGGATGAAGAGAGATTTTGCAAGTTGCGATGTGAGCTAAATATCTTAGAATCTTCGAATGTTCTTTGAAAAGACACACATCCTAACACTTATGCAAAATTGATGACTTAGATGTGCAACACACAAAGTAACGTTTTTCTTCAATCAATGAAGAATAACCCTCTAAGTGTGAAGAAATTCATGAAGAATTTGATTCTTAGAACCCTACGACAATTGTACGCTGTGTCTGAAATCATCATTCTTATACGGTGGGTCACGCCAGCAACCATAGTTGAAATTCTTCAAAGTTCAGTTTTTCGTCATTTTGCAAATTGTTCAAATTCTCAAATTCCTCAAGTTTGCAAATTCCTCAATTATCAAACTATGACACTGATGTTCTCATATATATATATATATATATATATATATTTGAGATTCAATGTCCTCAACAGCATTCACTTATTGCTAATTCTTCAATTTGATTTTCATCTAAGTGAATGTAATCGGACCTGTTCCCCTTCTATGCTAAATTCAACCTAGTCTATTCACAAATTTTTCATATACGTTCTACTTTAAAACTCGTTCAAAGTCTTCACTGTGTCCTTGACAGCTGAAGAATTTGCGAATGGAAACTTTAAAATTGTCACTTTCAAAATTTTCGGTGCTTCCCGCTCAAACCGTTTTGATTCCCATGACTCGATAACCCACGATCCCCCACGATCTCCACTACAAAATACGTTGGTGACACATGTCATGTGGAGAGTAAGGGTCAGGGGTAATCTGGTCCAAAATCCTCGGGACAATTTGTTTTCACTGCTACTATAAATGCCCCCTCCCTTCCCACTTGCTCGAGTTACTCCTCACTTACATCCCTACCGAGCTCAGACCTAGCACCGCCACTAAATTCATCGTCGCTAGAGAGGAAGAGCTTCACTGCCTCGACCTCGCCGTCGTCGTACTCGCATTGGCCACGGAAATCTTCACCCCACCGCCACTGTAGTTGTCTCCCTCTGCCAAGCTAGCGCCTGGGAGATCTGGACGGACGAACTCCTTAGATTTCCTCTCAATGTTCGTCGCGTTATTCACAAGGGTAATTAAAATCTAATTTTACTACCCTATTTTGATCTTCATGTTCTTACACAAATTCCTCAAAGGTGTTTATTCTTCAAGAATCATTTTCTTAAGCACCTCACATGTGTCATTCCCTTGATATTTTTTCCTAAGTTATGATTTTCTTCCAGATTCCTCAATTGTGTGGGTCCACAAATCTGCACAACTCTGGAACCAAAGTCAAGAACACTTAGTGAAAATCCTCAACACACCTATGGTCAAAAACCTCAACTTGATGTATTTTGAAAAATTTCTGAGAACACATATGACCTTTTCAAATTCCACGCACCTATACTCTGTTCACAGGTACAAAATGTCTGGTGATGAATCACTAGGTTCTCATCAACTTAACTCAGAATCATCAAGAGTTCAAAGTCATGAGCTGAAGAAAATGGCTGCTAGGAAAAAGCATAGAAGGTGGAAAGAAACCTAAACTGCAAACTGCATATGAGATACCTGATGAATTGTATGAGGAATATTGCACTCCTGATGAAGGAACTCGTGGCAAGGAAACCAAAAAGCAGTGAAAGATTTTCATACAAAGAATTGAGAGGAGATGGGCCAGGGAGTGGAAAGAATATAGATATGTCATTCCGAAATACATGAAGAAATTTGCTGTTAAACCCCCTTTGCAATAGGCCACCATTGGCTCCAAACCAACCTGCTGATCCCACCAGTCTGAAAACTGGTGAAGGCTTTCCTCAAGAATGGGAAAGACAACAAGACAAGATGGCTAACAAGGCAAAAGAGGCTATGAAGAAATTCAATGAAACCTCTGTTGCTGCTGCCTCTACCGGAGCCTCTGGTAGTGCTCCAAAGAAATCAATTGTGAAGAAGTCTGTCATGAAGCCAAAATCCTCAACATCAAAGTCCTCACTGCAGAAGCCAAAATCTTCAAGGGCTACTGCAATGCCTTGAATGGCTGCACAATCCTCAACCACAGGCACAAAGTCCTCAACTCCAGTGCATCTTGCAACTTGTCAGAGGACAACATGATTTGCTATTGCTTCTGGGGCTTCAGCAAGTTCATCGGCCCAAGCTCATTCTTCAACAAGCCCAACTCTGTTGAAGAGAAAGAATTGTTGGACGAGGTCAAAGACCAAGTCCTCACAACAGCCAAGCTATTGTGAATGTACCCTCAGGATCTGAGGATGATGAAGCCGGTGATCGAAAATTGGAAGAAATCATTAGGAACAAACAGCAAAGATCTGCAATAGCTAAGGGCAGCTCTGTTCCTCTCATGCTGGGTCCAAAGTTGATCCTGAACTTTATCGACATATGGCATGAGGATCCCAACACTCTAGTTTCCTCATGAACTTACCTCTTGGTGTGGACCATATCCTCACTCACTTCATAGCTGAAGAAAAATGGAAGAGAGATCAAGCTCAGAGAGCTAAAAGGAGCAGGGCCAGAAAAGAATTTTTTTTGAAGAACAATGTGATGAATTTCACTCCCAACCAACTAGTCACCGTTCAGTCTGAGATTTGTTGCCTCACTAAAGAACAAGATAAATGTGATGCTGAATGGAAGGGCACCACTGTGAGATTTGTCAGGGAAGCACAAGCTGCGGTCAAGGACCACAACACAAGGGTTGCAGCTAAATAGCAACCGCAAATTTCTCAGGCTGAAGAATCTGCTCAGCCTGATGAAGAAACTGCAAGCACGGCTGAAGAAATTCGGGCTGCTGAAGAACCTGTCAGGACGACCTCCACTGTTGCGCCTGAAGAAATTGCCAGGCCAACTGAAGCTTTTGCTGCGCATGATGAAATTGAGACAACTAGGAAACTTCTCCTCCTTCACCCTCTGATGAAACTGCAAATCTTCAAGGGTGAAGAATACCAACCTTCCTTCTGCATTAGAAATGAAGAAGACAAAGGCTGCAGAGAAGAAGGCTGCATAGAAGAGAAAAGCATCAACTTAAGATTCCTCAGCAATGAAGAGATTGAAGACTCTGCCTAGTTCTTCAACTGATCCAATTGATGCAACTCATGTCACCTCCGTGCCAGCCTATGAGTTAGTACCATTTGGTGTTGACTATGTCATCCCAAATGATGAATGAGAAGAAGAGGATCATTCTGCTACTTCCTCAGAGTAGATTGATGAAGAAATTGAAGTGGAAGCATATGCTTCAAGCCCCTTGGTATCATCGCCCCAGGCTCAGTTGACTGCTGAAGAGGTTAGTGTTGAAGAAATTGCAGAGGATGTGGACATTGGAAACACAACTCCTCTTATTAACGATAAATATTGGGAAGTTGCACACCCAAATTCTCCAATAACCACTCCCCTCACTCAAATTCCTTAGTCTCCAGCCCCGACACAGGAAATTCAAACAGGATATGAAGAGTTGAACACACCTCTTGCATCTATACCTGAAGAAGTTCCAGCTGCATCAGCTGAAGAAACTCATGCCCAGACTGCACATGAAGAAATTGCTGCTCAAAATCTTTAGGTTGAAGAAGTTCCTACCCTGCCAAAGGAGATTGTTGGTCGCTTCAAGCCAAATCTTCAACCTAAGTAAAGAAACCACTACTCAAAGAATGTCAAATTCAACAAGGAGAAGTTCTTTGCTGAGCACCACTTCTTCACTGCTGAAAATCCTTATGACAAGCCAAGAATTAGACATGAGAGGTTCTAGACTCAGGCTCAAATGCACTTTTATGCATCAGTATTTCTCAACAAAAAGAAAGTCTTCGAGAATCAGTAAATTCCTCATGTGGATATGGAATCAATTCCTTGCTTCACGCATGTGCTCAATGTACTCCATGATGTTGGAATTCTTCCATTCTGTGCGGACATCTGTGACTGGAATGAAGAGCTAATTCTTTAATTCTATGCAACGTTATATATCTCAGGTGATGCTTCTGATGTAAATTCATGGATTCTGGACTGAATGACTTGGACAACACACTACACTGCTCTAGTCACTGAACTGCTTCAAGTCCCGCCAATAGCTATCCCTTCAAAAGGAGCATGTAGCATCTATGATGACCCTGAACTACCTAATCAATTGATGCAAGTGCTGATAAAGCCTTTGGCTCCTGGAAAACCTCCAAGGACCACCTTTCTAGTGAAGTATTTGCTCTTTGTGCCCAGGACCATCTACAGGATCTTGACCAAAACCCTCAGTCCTATCAAGGGTCACAACTCTGAAGAAGAAGAAGTTGTGGGTGTCATGAAGAATCTGCTATTCAACATGATTCATGGGATTCCCATCAATTATCATGATTTCTTCATGAGGACTTTGGCCAACATAGCTATGTCACCTTTTGAGTTGAAGCCTTACACTCCTTGGATCATGCAATTCATCAGAAGGTCTTCAATTCACTTGCAGGCTGACTTCCAGAATCACTTGAGCTTCCTGCCTCCAATTGAAGTCCTCAAGAACACTTTTTCCTCCGTTGAGGGAAAAGGCAAAGCAATCATTGATGAAGGTACTCTCCCAGTGGATGATCAGTTTCGCAAAGTTGCATCTTACTCCACCAATGATGACACTGCTACCCAGATTCCGCTACAAAAGCCTTAGTGCAAAATCCTTAAGCCAGTGCCCCTCGGGTGATGACTGATCGCGAGCTTCTCCTAAGCCTTCATCAGAAGGTTGATCGCAATCACAAGTGGGTCAAGTGTCAGTTTGGTTCACTTCTTCGAGACATGACTGTCACGCACAACACTGTGAGGAAGAACCAATACTATCTTCATGAAGTCTTCAATCGCACTTGGGCCATTCTGTCTCACCTCAAGACCCCTGAAGAACTTAAGGAGAGGAACCTTGAGCAAGACCATGATTGGGCTTGTCCTCCTCTGAAGAAATTCAAGAAAGTTCAAGTTCCTCGGCTGGTTACAAGGTGATATTCTTCATCACGCGAGACGGATGAAGCTCAGGACATTGATGACATTGCTGCAGGCCCTACATCGAAAAACGACCCTAACAACATTGGCGCTCCTCCATCTCCTTCAAAATGAAATTCATCAGGGGTGTTAGTCCTTAGTTTTTGTCCCTTTTGGTCTTCGATGACAATGGGGGACAAAATTTGAGTTAGTCTTCAAGCGGGTCTCTATATATGGGCTGTTTTTGTTTAAGTTACAACTTTCGCACTTCTAAAGCTTTTGTTGGTTGAGTTATAAACTTAAGTCCGATGGTGGTCTAACTCTTTTGAACTCCTTTCCACATGCTTATTTCCTCAAGTACCTTAATGAATGCATGCTGAATTTCGCCAAACACCATTTTCATCAGGCATTTCAAATTCTTCATATCATATGTTAAATGCATGTATGAATTACAAGATATAGGGGGAGTTCTCCATGTTTTTAACCTGCCATGTGCATTTGCAGTCCAAAGAAAATTCCTCAAATATGCACATCTTCAGGGGGAGTTCTTCTATATCTCGCAATCAAATTCCTCAAACTCAGTACTTACACTTCATATTTTTATCCCCATTGAAAACTTAACCTATTAGTCATCAATCACCAGAAGGGGGAGATTGTAAGTGCATCTCGGGACCCTTAGTGATTTTGGTGTATTGAAGACTTATAGGTTAAGGAACTAATGTGTTTGTGAGTATACATAGGTTCTGTAAGTCGATGAGGAGTTTGATATATTCGGAGTTATCGACCCCTAAAAATGTATGTCTTTGGCTAAAGACTTTGGTGAAGACTTTGCTGAAGACTTTGGTATTCCCTGAAGACTTTGACAATGAAGAAGTTGGTGTGACGTTCAAGATATGAACGAGGACTATGAAGTGTGATTTGTTTTCTTAGTTTCATTTCCTTTCTTTGAGTCATAGGAAATATTGTATTGTTAAAGGGGGTCGAGGTAATACTAAGGAAAATTTCCATCTGATGCTCAACTCAAAAACCTCAACCTATCCAATCCTTCGAGTGAAGCCTTTGGAAATATCTTACGGTTCAGTCAAGTTCTTCAGTGAAAGAGACGATGTTCTTCTGGTCTCTGAGGAAATTGGTCTAGCTGAGGAGTTAGGATTTCGCCAGTGCGAATTGCCTACAAGTGAGGAATATGATAAGCCTGAGGACTTTCATAGTTTGAAATTCTGATGGTTGCTATGCTTTGCGCCAGCTGTCCCCAATCATCCTATCCACATAACGGTGATATCATTGGTGGCATTTATGTCTTATCATGTTAGGTTGCACCCTGGCTATAAATAGCCACCCCCCACAATCACTAGTTGGTTGGCTGCTCCGAGAGAGAACTGACACTTGTCATTTGAGAGCAACCCATCCTCTCAGGACTTTGAAAGAAAATCATCAGTGAAGAAAAACCCAAATCCAAACCACCAAACTCAAAGTGATTGAGCATCACTCAAGAGATTGTTCCTATGTGGAACCGATGCTTGTTAACTTTGAAGACTGTGTATCTTCCAAACGGTTAGGCATCATGGTCTAGTGTATCCTGCAGTCAATTGGGGATCACGAAGTGACCTTGGTATAGAGCATAAAGCAGTCAATGGTGGATCGTTGGGTGACCAGTTTGTGAGGGTTTTGGAAGTCTAACCTGAAGACTTACCACGAGTGTTGGTCGAGGACTGTGTGTCCTTAGCTCAAGGAGAATACGGTAAGGAATGTGTGTCCTGGGACTGTGTGTCCTCTCGTTTAAATACCAGGCCGCTACAAACCAGATGTACGACTGTCATAGTGTGGGGACCCCGACTCATAAGTCGTGATCACCGAATGTACATACAGAGTGATCCCAGAGATCAATGCTCACTGAACACACAGAAACTAAATAACAAGAGTCTTACGTCCATTACATACCATTTGTGCTCAGATATGGCCTTTAAGGCCTAATCTTCATATACGTGGAGCGGAAATCTTCAACAATAGCATGAAGCCATGCCATCTACCTTTGCCCTACATGCATTCTGACTGGGAAGCGTCCTAGCTCGCATCTACATCACCAAGGTAATCTTCGTCACAACCTGGTCTTCTATGCCTGGCCAATTAAATAACCAGTGGAAAGCCAATGAGTACTTTGAATGTACTCGCAAGCAACCCATGTTTGGAACAAGGCAATAACAATGCATGAAATAGCACTAATTAGGTATTCTGTGAAAAGCTAATTTTGAATGCAATGTCATGATCAAGTAACTATGTGTAAGCATGCATCAACAGTAGGCAGATATCCATATGAACAAGTTACAAATATCATCATAACCAGGGGTTGAACATCTCATGTTCATTCATCATATCAAGTCTTCAGACTTGTCTCAAGTATCATCCTTCTGTCTTCCGCAAACACACACACCAAGTTTGTGAAAACATCTGGATGCAGTTTAAGAAGGACCTCCAAGTGTCCATGATCGTGGACACGACGATTCAAATAGTTTTACACTCTGTAGAGGTTGGCCACTTTACCCACAAGACTCGGGGAACTTCCGTGTCATCCACGACTCGCGGTATCTAACATACCCGAGGTAAGCACCCGAACAATGCCTTTCCCCTAGCAATACTAAAAAAGAGTCCACTCGATTGGTACCCAGCCCACATGATGTACATCACTCGTAGCATCCATGCAGGGACCAACGGTGTGCCCGATGCCTGTGAACACAGCGCATGATCGTCCACACCGGCATGACCCCGTATCGAGAGTGACCACGCCACTCCCACCACTAGTAATGCGGGCTCCATGCCAGTACCCACCAAAGTAATCAACAAAGCCCCGTCCCATAAGGGGTATCGTGGTTGAGCATGTAAGGTTGTGATGGTCAGCGGACCTTAAATCTAACCCGTTTTCAAAAACACACACACTCACTTTGTCCGGTACACCACTTCTTCCTCAAGTGGTTACCCAACTCATCATCATCTCCCTCGGGCATTAGTGGCACCCGACAGGGTTGTTGAAAAGTCTTTGAAAATACTTTTGCTTCTATCACCATGCATAAACCTGATCCCACTTGGATAGCATCTACCATCATCCTAACTACTCCCACCCGCACAACCCTCATAAGGAGTTAGGGTCATGCACGATGCAAGTATCAACAAGAAGTATCGGGGGCATCCCACCAAAGTGGAAACCACATCATCATGATCAATACAACGAAATATAGTGCTATATGCCATGCAATAAAAGGGTTCATAGTCATGGCCAAAGGGTTGCTTGCCTGGCTTCGCAAAGTCTTCGAGGTCTTCACACGCTTCTCGTCCAACTCCGGGCTCTGCGTTTATATCGTCAACTACCATCGGTAAACAACCACAATAAGCAGAAAACAAAAGTGCTCTATAAATTGGATTTTTATTTTCCTTGGACACCTCTGGCAATAAGAAAAACACTACTAGAATCAGGATATTTGCCGTCAGCTAGCTCTTTGCCGTCAGCTACCTGACGGCAAAGAAGGTCTTTGCCCTTAGCTTACAGAAAACTAAAGGCAAAGAAAGAGCTGACGGCAAAGATCATGTTTGCTGTCAGCCAGCTCTTTGTCATCTGCTAGCGGACGACATAGAAGCTTTGCCGCCAGCTAGCAAACGGCAAAGAGGGAGGGTGGCCCACTAAAGCAAACAACCTAACGGTCACTTTCTTTGTCGTCTGCTAGCAAACAACAAAGCTTCTTTGCCGTCTGCTATCAGATGGCAAAGAAATCGGCCAACCTAACGGCCGTTCCCTCCCACTAGCTAGGCTCTTTACCGTCTGCTAGCAGACAACAAAGAACTTTGACCTAACAAAAACCGGTCAGCGCCCGTGCCCTCCCCTCTCTCTCTCCCCTCTACCTCTCTGCCCTCACCTCACCCGTGCCGTCCCCGTGCCCGAGCCGCCCCCGCCGCCGACCCCCACCGCCCCCGCCACCCCAGACCCCCAAGGCCGCCCACCGCCCCGGCACCTCACCCAGGCCTTGCGGCCACCCCTCCGCCCTAGCGCCCGACGCCACTCCACCCCTCGCCGCCCGGCCCCTCTCCGTCCCGCCGCCCGACGCCGCTCTATCCAGCCGCCACCAGGTGAGGTTCTTCCCCTTTTTTCTTTCTTTTTTGCTGTTTTTTGATTTAGGTTGTACTGTTAGTAATTTAGGTTAGTTGATTTAGGTTGTACTATTAGTAATTTAGGTTAGTTGCTTTTTTTAGGTTAGTAGATTGTACGTTAGTTTTCTATATTTAGTCATATTTTAGGTTAGTAGATTTTAGGTTAGTAGATTTTAGGTTAGTCATATTTTAGGTTATTAGTACATTTTGTGAGATGAAAAAAATAAGAAAAGAAGAAATAGTAGAAGTGGAGAGGAAAAAGGAAAATAAGGAAAATGAAGAAGAAAAAGAAGCCAAGAGGAAGAAGGAAAAGAAGGAAGAAGAAGAAAAAGATGGAGAGCAAAAAGGAAAATAAAGAAGAAGAAGAACAAGAAGAAGAGGAGGAGGAGGAGGAGGAGGAGGAGAAGAATAGAAGAAGAAGAAGAAGAAGAAGAAGAAGAAGAAAGACGAAGAAGCTGAAAAAAACAAGTAGAAGTAGAAGATGAAAAAAAGAACTAGGAAAAGTAGAAAAAGACGGTCGCCGAAGGAAAAGAGGGTCGCCAAGTGGTCGAGGGGTCGAGGATCGAGGGGAAAAGGAGTCGAGGGTCTAGGGGTCAAGGATCGAGGGGTCGAGGGGTCGAGGGTCAAGGGGAAATGGGGTCCAGGGGTCGAGGGTCGCCAACGGGTCAAGGGGTCAAGGATTTGCCATCCCGACCCCAACAACCCGACCCCCTGACCCCAACACCCCAACCTCGACATGACACCCCAACACCCCGACCCCGACATGACACCCCGACACCGTGACCCTAACACAGCACCCCGACCCCGACACAACACCCACGACCCCGACATAGGACCCCGACCCCGACACGACACCACTGACACCCCGACCCCTGACACAACACCCTGACACCCCGACACGGCACCCTCGACCCTAACACAACACCCCTACCCCGACACGACACCCCCAACACCCCGACCCCGACACAACACCCCCGACACCCCGATCCCGAAAAAGGTGCTCTTCAGCCTTCCAGAGGCCAACTGGTCATATATTTCTCCTTTACAGAATTATAAATCAACAGCACCTAGTGATTGTACTAATCAGTGTTGTCTTGTTTGATTGCAGACCTTCTATAGGTGTCTTGAGGAACACGAGGCGAATGCGGCTATTGTTCTCGTAGCTGAGTGCAAGCGCCTACTTCAGAACCTACAGCACAAGGCTCGAGTGCATGCTATTCGAGACTACTACGCCTCGACTAACATTAAGAGGGCCAAGACGAAGTGCCGCAAAAATCATCTGAGTAAGGAGAAGTTAATGAAGGTAATTATCTATTCTTCAGGCCTTGTACTTAGTTTCCTTGATTTGATTCGTAGGCGTAGCGCTGAAATTTCTCTTTTCTAGCTTAGGTGCCCCGAGATGGTGTGCGGATAGGATGGACTGTTGGGAGGCATTTGTGGATGAGTGGTGCTTTCCCAAATGGCTAGCCGACCACAACAAGGACAAGGATAAGCGTGCCCAAATGAAAGGTGTGCCACTGTTGGGGAACGTTGCATGGGAAACAAAAAATTCCTATGCTCACGCGAGACCTATCCATGGTGACAAGTATCTACGAGAGGGAGAGTGAATCTACATACCCTTGTATATCGCTAAGAGGGAAGCGTTAAGAAATTCGGTTGGTGTAGTCGAACGTCTTCGCGATCCAAATCGCCTAGCGTCCCGCGATCCAATCACGATCCGTCCCAATCAAGCACCGAACGAACGGCACCTCTGCGTTCAGCACACGTACAGCTTGATGACGATCTCCGCCTTCTTGATCCAGCAAGAGGGAGCAGAGAGTTGGAAGAGTTCTCCGGCAGCGTGACGACGCTCTGGCAATGGTGGTGGAGCTATTTTGGCAGGGCTTCGCCTAAGCACTGCAAAAATCTGATCTAGAGGTGAAAGTATGCACTGGAGGAACGGGTAGCACGTGGCTGAAAATCTTGTGCCAAAACCCTAAAACCCTCTAGTATATATAGGAGGAGAGGAGGAAGAGGAGGCTTCTCTCCCAAGGAGCCAGACCTTGGGTCGGCCGAACCAGGAGGGAGGAGTCCTCCTCCTCCACTCCTAGTAGGATTAGGACTCCTTCCTAATTTAGCCCTTTTGCCTTTTTCCACCTTTTTCCTTTTGGGCTTTTTCTACCCAACCGCATGGGCCCTTTGTGGGACTTCCTCTAGCCCACTAAGGGCTGGTGTTCATCCTCCCACAGACCATGTAGCCTCTTGGGTCAAAATACCCCTCCCGATGGTCTCCCGGTACACTCCCGGCATTCCCGGTACACTACCGATGAGCCCAAAACTTTGTCGGCAACCAAAATAGGACTTCCTATATGTCAATATTTACCTCCGAACCATTCCGGAGCTCCTCATGACGTCCGGGATCTCATCCGGGAGTCCAAACAACCTTCGGTCACCACCATACATAACTCTATACTACTGAAACGTCACCAAACCATAAGTGTGCAGACCCTGCGGGTTCGAGAACTATGTAGACATGACCGAGACACCTCTACGGTCAATAACCAATAGTGGGACCTAGATGTCCATATTGGTTCCTACATATTCTACAAAGATCTTTATCGGTCGAACCTCTATGTCAATGATTCAGTTAATCCCGTATGATGTTCCCTTTGTTCTTCGGTATGTTACTATCCCGAGATTCGATCGTCGGTATCTCCATACCTAGTCCAACCTCATTATCTGCAAGTATCTTTACTCGTTCTGTAATACAAGATCCCGTGACTAACACTTAGTCACATTGCCTGCAAGGCTTATTGTGATGTTGTATTACCGAGTGGGCCCTGAGATACCTCTCCATCACACGGATTAACAAATCCCAGTCTTGATCCATGCCAACTCAATAGACACCTTCGAAGATACCTATACAGCACCTTTATAGTCACCCAGTTACGTTGCGACATTTGATGCACACAAGGCACTCTTCCAGTGTTCGTGAGTTACATGATCTCATGGTCATAGGAACATATACTTGACATGCAGAAAACTGTAGCAATAAGCTGACACGATCATATGCTATGTTTGTAGTTTGGGTCTTGTCCATCACATCATTCTCCTAATGATGTGATGCCGTTATCAAATGACATCACATGTCAATGTCTAGGAAACCTTGACCATCTTTGATCAACGAGCTAGTTCACTAGAGGCATACTAGGGACAAAGTGTTGTCTATTTACCCACACATGTAATGTTTTTCCAATCAATACAATTATAGCATGGATAATAAACGATTATGATGAACAAGGAAATATAATAATAAACACTTTATTTATTGCCTCCAGGGCATATTTCCAACTCTTTCCCACTTGCACAAGAGTCAATAATCTAGTTCACATCACTATGTGATTTACATTGTAATGAATCGAACACCCATGCAGTTCTGGTGTTGATCATGTTTTGCCCTTGGAACAGGTTTAGTCAACGGGTCTGCAAAATTCAGATCCGTGTGCACTTTGCAAATATTTATGTACTTCTCCTCGATGTAATCGCGGATGGAGTTGAAGCGTCGCTTTATGTGTCTGGTCCTCTTGTGAAACCTTGGTTCCTTCGCTAGAGCAATGGCACCAGTGTTGTCACAGAACAGGTTCATTGGATTCAGTGCACTTGGGCACTACTCCAAGATCTATCATGAACTGCTTCATCCAGACACCTTCCTTCGCTGCCTCCGAGGCTGCGATGTACTCCGCTTCGCACGTAGAATCGGCTACCACGCTTTTCTTGGAACTAAACCAGCTTACCGCTCCCGCATTGAGAATAAATACGTATCCGGTTTGTGACTTAGAGTCATCTGAATCAGTGTCAAAGCTTGCATGGATGAAACCCTTTACGACGAGCTCTTCATCACCTCCGTAAACGAGAAACATTTCCTTAGTCCTTTTTAGGTACTTAAGGATATTCTTGACCGCTGCCCAATGGGATCACTTCGAAACCTTCCGGCCATACTTATGGCAAGGCTGACATGGGTCTTGTGCATAGCATTGCATACATGATAGAGCCTATGGCTGAAGCATAGGGGATGACACTCATATTTTCTCTATCTTCTGCAGTCACTGGGCATTGAGTCTTACTCAACTTCACACCCTGTAATACAGGCAAGAACCCCTTCTTGGACTGATCCATTTTGAACTTCTTCAAAACTTTATATAGGTATGTGCTCTGTGAAAGTGCTATTAAGCGTCTCGATCTATCTCTATAGATCTTAATGCCTAATATGAAAGAAGCTTCTCCTAGGTCCCTCATTGAAAAACTCTCGTTCAAATATTCCTTCATGCTTTCCAGCATTTATATATTGTTTCCAATCAGCAATATGTCATCCACATATAATATTAGAAATGCTATAGAGCTCCCACTCACTTTCTTGTAAATGCAAGCTTCTCCATAAACTTGTATAAACTCAAACGCTTTGATCACCTTCTCAAAGCGCTTATTCCAACTCCGAGATGCTTGCACCAGCCCATAAATGGATCGCTGGAGTTTGCAAACTTTGTCAGCATTCTCTGGATCGACAAAACCGTCTGGTTGCATCATATACAACTCTTCCTCAAGGAAACCATTGAGGAATGCGGTTTTGACATCCATCTGCCAAATTTCATAATCGAAATAAGCAGCTATTGCCAACATGATTCTGACAGACGTAAGCATCGCTACGGGTGAGAATGTCTCATCGTAGTCAACTCCTTGAACTTGTGAAAAACCCTTTGCCATAAGTCAAGCTTTATAGACGGTGACATTACCGTCCGCATCCATCTTCTTCTTAAAGATCCATTTGTCTGAATGGCTTTTCACCCTTCAGGTAATACTTCCAAAGTCCATACTTTGTTTTCATACATGGATCCCATGTCGGATTTCATGGCCTCTAACCATTTCTCGGAATCTGAGCCCATCACCGCTCCTCCATAGCTCGTAGGTTCATTGTTGTCCAGCAACATGACCTCCAAGACAGGGTTGCCGAACCACTCAGGAGTTGTACGCGCCCTTGTCGACCTACGAGGTTCAATAGTAGCTTGATCCGAAGCTTCATGATCATCATCATTAACTTCCTCTTCTACCGTCGTAGGTTCCACAAAAACATCTTTCTACGTTGCGCTACTTTCTAGTTGAAGTAAAGGTTCAATAACCTCATCAAGCTCTATTTTCCTCCCACTCAATTCTTTCAAGAGAAACTCTTTCTCAAGAAATGTTGCGTTCTTAGCGACAAACACTTTCCCTTCGGATCTGAGATAGAAGGTATACCCGACTGTCTCCTTTGGGTATCCTATGAAGACACATTTCTCCACTTTGGGTTCCAGCTTTTCAGGCTGAAGCTTTTTGACATAAGCATCACATCCCCAAACTTTAAGAAACGACAACTTTGGCCTTTTGCCAAACCATAGTTCATATGGCATCGTCTCAATGGATTTTGATGGTGCCCTATTTAAAGTGAATGCAGCTATCTCTAATGCATAACCCCAAAATGATAGTGGCAAATCAGCAAGAGACATCATAGAACGCACCATATCTAATAAGGTTCGATTACGACATTCGGACACACCATTACGCTGTGGTGTTCCTGGCGGTGTCAATTGTGAAACAATTCCACACTGTCTTAAGTGACTGCCAAACTCATAACTCAGATATTCACCTCCTCGATCAAATTGGAGGAATTTAATCTTCTTGTTACGATGATTCTCAACTTCACTCTGAAATTGCTTGAACCTTTCAAACGTTTCAGACTTGTGTTTCATTAAGTAAATATATCCATATCTACTTAAGTCATCAATGAAGGTGAGAAAATAACGATATCCACCACATGCTATAACATTCATATGACCGCACACATCAGTATGTATGATTTCCAATAAGTCACTCGCCCGTTCCATTGTTCTAGAGAACGGTGTTTTACTCATCTTGCCCATGAGGCATGGTTCACATGTCTCAAGTGATTCAAAATCAAGTGACTCCAAAAGTCGATCAACATGGAGCTTCCTCCTGCATTTTACACCAATATGACCTAAACGGCAGTGCCACAAGAAAGTGGTACTATCATTATCAACTCTACATCTTTTGGCATTAATGTTATGAACATGTGTATCATCACTATGAAGATTCAATATGAATAAACCCCTCACATTGGATGCATGACCACAAAAGATATTACTCATATAAATAGAACAACCTTTATTCTCTAATTTAAATGAGTAACCGTCTCACAATAAACAAGATCCAGATATAATGTTCATGCTTAACACAGGCACTAAATAACAATTATTTAGGTTCATCACTAACCCGATGGTAATCGAAGAGAGAGCATGCCGATGGCAATCACATCAACCTTGGAACCATTTCGCACGCGCATCGTCACTTCATCCTTTGCCAGCCTTTCTCTATTCCGTAGTTCCTGTTTTGAGTTGCAAATGTGAGCAACCGAACCGGTATCAAATACCAAGGCACTACAATGAGAGCTAGTAAGGTACACATCAATAACATGTATATCATATATATCTTGTTTGTCCTTGGCCGCCTTCTTGTCAGCTAGGTACTTGGGGCAGTTCCGCTTCCAGTGACCAGTTCCCTTGCAATGAAAGCACTCAGTTTCTCGCTTGGGTCTATGCTTGGGTTTCTTTACAGGAGTAGCAACTGCTTTGCCATCCTTCTTGGTTTTACCCTTCTTGCCCTTGCCCTTGCCATTCTTCTTGAAACTAGTGGTTTTATTGACCATCAACACTTGATGTTCTTTCTGGATTTAAGACTCAGTGACTTTTAGCTTCGCAAACGGCTCGGCGACTGGCTTATTCATCCCATGCATGTTATAGTTCATCACAAAGCTCTTGTAACTAGGTGGCAGTGATCGAAGAACTTTGTCTGTAATCGCCTCTGGTGGAAGGGCAATTCCCAACTCCGCTAGACGAGTCGAGTACCCAGCCATTCTGAGTATATGTTCACGGATAGACCCGTTCTCCTCCATCTTGCAAGCATATAACTTATCAGAGGTCTCATACCTCTCGATTCGGGCATTCTTCTGAAAGATAAACTTTAACTCCTGGAACATCTCATATGCTCCATGACGTTCAAAACGTATTTGAAGTCCCGGATCTAAGCCATACAATATTGCACACTAAACTATTGAGTAATCTCCAGAACGTGCCTCCCAAGCGTTCTTAACGTCTTCGGATGACATGTCTTCTGGTTGGTCACCAAGCGGTGAATCAAGGACATATGATTTCCGGGAAGCCGTCAGGACAATCCTAAGATTACGGGCCCAGTCAACAAAGTTACTTCCATCATATTTCAACTTAGCTTTCTCTAGGAATGCATTAAAATTCAGGGGTGCTACTACGCGAGCCATTGATCTAAAACATAAATATGCAAAGGTTACTTAGACTATTGTTCAAGATAATGAGTTTAGTTAATAAAATTACTAAAGCTCCCACTCAAATTGACATCCCTCAGGTCATCCGAGTGTCACATGATCCAAATTCACCAACTCAAGTCCGGTCATCATGTGAGTTGAGGTGGTTTCAATGTTGAACATCATCATGTTGATCATATCTACTATATGACTCATGTTCGATCTTTCGGTCTCTTGTGTTCCGAGTCCATGTCTGTACATGCTAGGCTCGTCAAGTTTAACCTGAGTGTTCTGCATGTGCAACATTGTCTTGCACCCGTTGTATGTGAACGTAGAGTCT
Organism: Hordeum marinum; assembly: GCA_022496015.1. Classification (NCBI taxonomy): domain Eukaryota; kingdom Viridiplantae; phylum Streptophyta; class Magnoliopsida; order Poales; family Poaceae; genus Hordeum; species Hordeum marinum. The sequence continues at coordinate 422,790,343 of CM039678.1, read as the reverse complement.
ATCACACCCGATCATCACGTGGTGTCTCGACAAGACGAACTTTCGCAACGGTGCACACTCGGGGAGAACACAATTCATCTTGAAATTTAAGTGAGGGATCACCTTATAGTGCTACCGTCGTCGTAAGAAAAACATGGTGCATAAAAGGATTAACATCACATGCAAATCATAAGTGACATGATATGGCCATGAACTTGTGCTTTTTATCTCCATCTTGAAAGCACCGGCATGATCTCCATCGTCACCGGCACGACACCATGATCTCCATCATCTTGATCTCCATCAACGTGTTGCCATCGAGGTTGTCGCGCCCATCATGCTTGTACTACTATTGCTACCATTTAGCGATAAAGTAGAGCATTACATAGCACTTAATGATTGACACGCAAGTCATACAATAATTAAAAAACAACCCTATGGCTCCTGCCGGTTGCCGTACTCATCGACATGCAAGTCGTGATATTCTATACAACACATGATCATCTCATACATCACATATATCACATCATGTAATTGGCCATATCACATGACAACATACCCAGCAAAAACAAGTTAGACGTCCTCTAATTGTTGTTACATGTTTTACATGGTTTCTACGGGTATCTAGCAAGAACGATTCTCACCTACGCATAAACCACAACGGTGATACATAAGTTGCTTTTCAACCTTCTCAAGGACTGCCTTTGTCAAATTCGATCCAACTAAAGGTGGATAAACAGACACCCGCCAGCCATCTTTGTGAAACGAAGTTACACGTCAGTCGATGGTACCGGTCCCTCGTAAGTGTACGAGTAAGGTTGGTCCGGGCTGCTTCATCCCAGAATACCGCTGAACCAAAACACAACCAAGGGAGGAAGAAATCTAAGCATCAACACCCACAAACTCTTTGCGTTCTAATCGAGATCTCATCTACACATAGACCTAGCTCATCATGCCACTGTTGGGGAACATCGCATGGGAAACAAAAAAATTCCTACACACACGCAAGACCTATCCATGGTGACAAGCATCTATGAGAGGGAGAGTGAATCTACATACCCTTGTAGATTGCTAAGCGGGAAGCGTTAAGAAACGCGGTTGGTGTAGTCGAACGTCTTTGCGATCCAAATCGTCGAGCGTCCCGCGATCCAATTATGATCCGTCCCGATCAAGCACCGAACAGACGACACCTCCGCGCTCAGCACACGTCCAGCTTGATGACGATCTCCGCCTTCTTGATCCAGCAAGAGGGAGCGGAGAGGTAGAAGAGTTCTCTGACAGCATGACAGTGCTCTGGCGATGGTGGTGGAGCTATTCTGGTAGGGCTTCGCCTAAGCACTGCAGAAATCCAATCTAGAGGAGAAACTATGCACTGGAGGAACGGGTAGCACGTGGCTAAAAATCTTGTGCCAAAACCCTAAAACCCTTTAGTATATATAGGAGGAGAGGAGGAGGAGGAGGCTTTGCTCCCAAGGAGCCAACCCTTGGGTCGGCCGAACCAGGAGGGAGTCCTCCTCCTCCACTCCTAGTAGGATTAGGACTCCTTCCTAATTTAGCCCTTTTGCCTTTTTCCACCTTTTTCGTTTTGGACTTTTTCTTCCCAACCGCATGGGACCTTTGTGGGACTTCCTCCAGCCCACTAAGGGCTGGTATTCATCCTCCCACATCCCATGTAGCCTCTTGGGTCGAAATACCCCTCCTGATGGTCTCCCGGTACACTACCGGCACTCCCGGTACACTACCGATGAGCCCGAAACTTTTCTGACGACCAAAATAGGACTTCCTATATATCAATATTTACCTATGGACCATTCCGGAGCTCCTCGTGACGTCCAGGATCTCATTCGGGTCTCCGAACAACCTTCGGTCACCACCATACTTAACTCTATACTACCAAAACGTCACCAAACCTTAAGTGTGCAAACCCTGCGGGTTTGACAACTATGTAGACATGACCGAGACACCTCTCTGGTCAATAACCAATAGCGGAACCTAGATGTACATATTGGTTCCTACATATTCTATGAAGATCTTTATCGGTCGAACCTCTATGTCAAGGATTCAGTTAATCCCGTATGATGTTCCCTTTGTTCTTCGGTATGTTACTTGCCCAAGATTCGATCGTCGGTATCTCCATACCTAGTTCCACCTCGTTATCGGCAAGTCTCTTTAATTGTTCCGTAATACAAGATCCCGTGACTAAAACTTAGTCACATTGCTTGCAAGGCTTATTGTGATGTTGTATTATCGAGTGAGCCCTGAGATACCTCTCTGTCACATGGAGTAACAAATCCCAGTCTTGATCCATGCCAACTCAACAGACACCTTCGGAGATACCTGTAGAGCACCTTTATAGTCACCCAGTTATGTTGCAACATTTGATGCACACAAGACACTCTTCCAGTGTACGTGAGTCACATGATCTCATGGTCATAGGAATATATACTTGACATGCAGAAAACTGTAACAATAAACTGACACGATCATATGCTACATTTGTAGTTTCGGTCTTGTCCATCACATAATTCTCCTAATGATGTGATCCTGTTATCAAATGACATCACATGTCAATGGCTAGGAAACCTTGACTATCTTTTATCAACGAGCTAGTTCACTAGAGGCATACTAGGGACAAAGTGTTGTCTATTTACCCGCACATGTAATGTGTTTCCAATCGATACAATTATAGCATGGATAATAAACGATTATCATGAAAAAGGAAATATAATAATAAACACTTTATTTATTGCCTCTAGGTCATATTTCCAACAGCCACATCATCAAGGGAGCTCCAACCTGTTTGAGTACGGGGATCACTGCGTATGTGGTTTGCTTCCTGATTCATGCAATTTCCTTGTTCATGCTAGCTTGAGCCCTTAACTAATATTTTGTTCCTCTCTTTTAGGAGAGAAAAAACAAGAAGGAGGTGCCACCGCTGTTCTACCTCTATGTCATGGCCCATACTGCCTCGTACAAGAAGTCCAAGGCATTCTCTGAGGATGACCTCGATCATCCAGAGAGCTTCAGCAACATCTCCTCCCACAACAAGCTCGTGAGGTACAGAGATGAGGGGAAGGATAGGAAAGGGGAGGACTTCAACCCGAGCCAGAGTCCTTTGATCCAGAGCTCGTGATGATATCTGGTGGCGGGAGGCCTCATGGCTCGATAGTCATTGGGGATGGACTGATACGTTGTCCTAGAACTCTCCCGGAGATAAAGAAGTGCCAGAAGAGCTACGATCCTGAGGTAAGGCCTCGTCCATGGCCAATGGAGCTCGCCATCAAGGCTAGGGCCCAGGAGCTTTTGGCGGAGGCAAACAGGCAGGTGGCACAGAGGGAGAGGGACATGGAGGAGAGGACGACTAGGCTGTTGGAGGAGGAGAGGAATCGGAACGACGCGTCTCACCAGGCCCTATATGAGCTCCTCGTGGTAAGTTTCTCCTGCATATTAGCCAAATCAAGCACGTAATGTTTGTTTCATCACTAACTAATATGACTCACTCATGAAAACAAAATGTGCAAACCGTGTGCCAGAACAATGGTCAGACCCCTCCGTCAATGCCCTAGATTGGTATAGCACCCACGGTGAGTTTCATTTCGATGGTCATTAGTTACTAGTATTCACATTTGAGTTGCATCATGCTAAGGAGACATTGCAAGATCTTTGGTGCAGCGTGCCTCCCGACAAGCATCGACCGATCCTTTTGCATCTGCCACAACCCCGACGGTCCTTCTCCGTCTCACCCTGGCGCAAACCCGACCGGTCCTTCACCCCCATGATGATGGTAAGTTTTCCCAAGTGTTTTTCTTAACAAATGCATACTTACCTTAAGAAATGACCAATTTAGCTCTAAAATGACCTATACTTAGCTTCTTTAGTTCATTTATGACATACTAAGCATACTTAGGTAAAAAATGGCATGATAACCTTGGTTTAGCTCCAAAATGACATAGACTTAGCTTATTTTCCTCCAAAATGAAAAAATAACCTTAACTACCTTCAAAATGACCGATTATAACTAGGATCGCTCTAAAATGACCTACACTTGCCATTTTGTCTTCCAAAATGAGTAAATATGATTAGTTAGCTCAAAATGGCATAACTACCTAGGTTAGCTCAAAAATGACCTATACTTAGCTTCTTCAGTTCGTTTATGACATACATAGCATACTTAGGTAAAAAATGGCATGATAACATTGGTTTAGCACCAAACTGTCATATCATTAGTTTGTTTTCCTCCAAAATGGCAAAATAACCTTACGTAGCTCCAAAATGACAGATTTTAACTAGGATAGCTCAAAAATGGCCTACACTTACCATTTTGTCCACCAAAATGAATAAATATGCTTAGTTAGCTCAAAAATGGCCTAACTACCTAGGATAGCTCAATAATGATCTATACTTAGCTTAGCTAGTTCATTTATGACATAATTAGCTTACTTAGGTCAAAATGGCATAATAACCTTGGTTTAGCTCCAAACTGTCATATCATTAGTTTATTTTCCTCCAAAATGACAAAATAACCTTACCTAGCTCCAAAATGACCAATTTTAACTAGGATAGCTCCAAAATGACATACTTAGCTTACTTAGGTAAAAAATGACATAATAACCTTGCTAACCTCCAAAATGACCTATTTACCTAGCTTAGCTCTAAAATGACCTACACTTAGCATTTTTACCTAGCTTAGCTAAAAATGGCATTTTTACCTACATTAGTTAGAATAATAAGAAGATAAAGAAGAAGAGAGGATAAAAAGAAAGAGAATAAAAATTCTTCTTCTTCTTCTAGCTAGTCTTCTTCTTCTAGTCTTCTTCTTCTTCTTCTAGCTAGGCTTATTCTTCTAGTCTTCTTCTTCTTCGTCTTATTCTAACTTTCTTCTCTCCCAATTTGCAGATTTGCTTTCGATGAGGAAGCTTGCGTTGATGGAGTCTACTCTTCTTCTCGTGCTTCCTTTTTGTTTTAATTTTGTAGGATGAACAATGTGAATCTTGCTACCTATATATATATGTATGGATGAAACCATTGTATGCTTGTTGTGGGATATGTTGGCTAGCTATATATGTTGCATATGGACTTCTCATTTGGTATGTATATATATGTGTTGGATGATCATATCCATATGGCAGGGATATGATTTGGTATGTATATGTGTTGTTATGCTTGTTGAAAGTATTTTCAAATGTGTATATATGTATATATATATGAAATTCTGTGAAATTGAATGAATTTAAGAAAAAACAGGACAAAAATAGGGACTATACAGGCTCTTTGCCATCTGCTGGTGGACGGCAAAGAGCTTTGCCATCAGCCAGCAGACGGCAAAGCTGCCACATGGCACCTACCTATGCAACCTGGGGTGGCACTAGGCTGGCCTATATGGTTTCTTTGCCGTCTGCAGGCAGATGGCAAAGAAACCACATGGGCCGGCAAAGCAACTGTTGCTTTGCCGTCCGCTGGCAGATGACAAAGAACTTTGCATCTTTGCCGTCTACCACCCGATGGCAAATCACGTCGTTAACCTCTTAACGGACGTAAGTTGCCACGTGTGCCGTCCATGGTCTTTGTCGTCCGCTGGCAGACGGCAACGACCTAAGCATCTTTGCCGTCTTCCAGTAGACGGCAAAGTGCCCTTTACCATAGCTTATTCAGCCGGACAGTTGACCGTCTGCTGGCAGACGACAAAGCCTTTGCCATCCGCCATGCATGCGTTTGCCATCCAGTATGGCGGACGGCAAAGTATATGATTCCTGTATTGAAATAACCAAGGAGGTTTTATTGGATGTGGGTCAAGGGGGAGTTTTGAATAGTGGAAACGAAGGAAATGATGATCTTACAAGGTGTCCATAGGAAATATTTTTCTAAAAAGGAGTGGATGAGCCAAAAAATAGGGCATGATTTGTAGAAACATGATGGAAGTGGTTTCACTTGATTTGGAGTTGATATGAATTTCCTATGAATTTGCAAAGTGAGCCATATATGAAGAAATGGTTCAATAATCCACATAGTAGAGAAAATATATGGAAAAATGTTCACATAATATCTCATGAGTTTAGATACACCTAGGATTTTGAATCACTCCATTTGGAGCTATTATGAATGCTCTAGGGATTTTGAAAGGTGGCTCCATAATACAAGTTATAACAAAAATATGGGTGGATCAGAATATGCTACATGGAAAAATATGCAATGCACATATTTGGATTGGTCATGAATTTAGGAGTTTATAGAAATTTGAATCATCAAAATCGGAGTTGGTAGGAATTATTTATGAATACTACCAGTTTATGTAAAAACAGAAAATGGAAAAAGGCTTACCCTGTGGGCTAATGTGCGCACCGGGCACTAGATAGAGACTGGGCCGGCCCAGCAGCCTTAGCCGCACGGGGGCCGGTGACACTGATGGCGTATTCTAGTGAATACACTTTCCCGCTGTGGAAACAGCTCCCGGCTAAGTCCGCTTCCACTTAAAGGGGTAGGCCCACCCGTCAGCCTCGCCGGCCGGCCGACAGGCAGGGCCTGCTAGCAGGCTCATCCCCCACCTCCCGCTCGACCGGGGAAGAGGCAGGGGAGGCAGGGCAATGCATGCCGGCGAGCATCCGGTGGCTCCGGCCATCTTCGGCGATGTTCCGGCCACCGGCACGCTCAGTGCAACGAGCCGCACCTCCCTGGGTGCCGCATGACCATCGAGGAGGGATGCAGGGGCGAGGGTACGGTCGACGCAGAGGCAGGCTGCCGGCTAGGAAGGGCAGGCGCCATGGCCACTAGAAGGAGGGAGCGGATCACGGGGGACTCATTGTGATGAGGTGGGGTCACCGAAGTAGCTAGAGGCGAGGGAGAGCTTGATGGGGATTCAAATTTTTGGGTCGAAGCCCTCGGAGTTGCTTCGATCACGAACGAAGATGGAGGGAGAGGGAGGACGAGTGGATGGTCTAGGAGGGGTCTAGGAGGGAGTGAGAGCTAGAGGGGATAAGTGGGGGCTCAGAGAAAGGTCTATGCAAGAGGGCAATGAAGGGAGAGCTCGGGTGCGCCTCAGATGCCCTCGGGCGTCGAGCTCACGCATGCTTGGGCTCCTTTGGCTGCATCCAGACATCGGGGAGGGGCGTGGGAGAACGAGAGGGAACCCCTGGCGTGCGTGGAGAGCTCCCTGCAACCGGACGCGAGGCATAGGACAATAACTAGTGGCAGAGCGTCAGTTTTGCATGTCGGATGCATGGTCACCACGCCAACTCCTATCCATAGCACCTTTTGGGGCGTCCAAGGTTGTCTATCATGTAAGGCACTCATGCAGCAGAGCACTGGCAGAATAACAAGGTAAATGGAGCTATATGGGTTAGGTTTCCTCTGAGGGTAAGTTTGAAGCAGCAAACTTGGGCCTGATCTAGTGCGATTTTACTGTAGGGCACTATGGACAAAACCTTGTCTAGTAGCACTAGGTATGGAAGGACTATATTCCCACCAATTTTCAGCTCAGGTAGATGAGTGTGTGGGGTGTACTTGGAGTACAAAGCTTCATTTGTTGACAAAATGAAGGTTTAGATAAACTGCTCATATTTTCCACATGAGCATGCCATCTTTGGGTGTGAAAAGATTCATTAGCATACTATAGATGCTATGGAAAAACTTGGGGCATTCCTATTAATAGAATAAGGGAACAAAGACCTTACCATGGTAAAAAGAGATGGAAAAAGAGAGAGTTACCCCCATAATAATTTATCAGATGCCATGGCAAGGTTACTGGAGGTAAATTGGGGTATAATATGTTGTGGTAAAAAGTTGGAGGCAAGGGGAATCTTTTTGGGACCACTTTGCTTGTCCACAAGCTCATGGCTGAAGGTGTTTGATGTTGTCCTAGGGCATCTAGGGGTATCCTATGGCCTTGATATTTACCAGGGTCAAATGAAAAGTCTATTTCGTCATGATCACAAGTTTTGAGCCCAAATGAAGAAAGTTGATAACACAAACTTGGTAAACCTAGGAATCAAGAAAATCAGGTTTGTGTAGGTCTAGTTAGGGTAAACTAATCTCCTTGATGCACACTTGGTTTAGCATCATCATTTGGGTAATAGAACATGCTCACAAAGTTTGGTAACAATGGGAGCTACTTCACAATGTAAAGTTTGGTAACAATGGGAGCTACTTCATAATTTCGATCCGGACAGAGAGGATTTTGGGATATTTTGGTCAACCAAAACAATTGGGATTGAGATGAAACTTGGCAAGATGACCCCATATATCATATGTGGCATGCTAGAATTTCCCTGGATTTATTTCAGAATATTTCTTATAGAAATATTTCAAAAGCTTGATTTGGACAGAAAGGGTTTTGAAGGGTTTTGTCCAATATTTTGAACATGACCATGTGTTGAAACTCTCATATATGGACAATATATTTCCACTGAGTTTTCCTAAATTTTCTGAAATATTTTTAAAGCATTTAAATAATTTTTACCTATAATAGACCATTTCTGGCTTGGATAAAAAGCCTTTAAATAAAATATGAACATAATCTTTAAAAATAATATTTGGTGTTTTTGGGAAGTCATATATGTAGTTGGTTTCAAATAAAGCATTTCGGTAATGAGGATCCACCCAATTCGCGAACTTGCAGTGCAAATCTCAAATCAAGGGTTTTTGAAAACCTAATTTAAATAAATGCTTTTTGGTCAAAAAAATATTTTGAAAAACAAGTTTTAAGTCCTATTCACATGGCATGATCATTGGACCAGAGTTGGGATCAAGGAAAAGAGGTCTTGATGGTAGGAGGATGTTTTATGAATTGTAGAGTGCTAGCAAGCAATCAAACACGCAAGCAAATAACACACAAGTCAAGCATTCAAATGCACTCAAAAAGTTTTAATTGGCCCTAATTTTTGAGTCATGATAACTTAGTCATCAAGCAAAACACAGGGTGTGACAGACCCACCCCCTTACAAGAATCTCGTCCCCGAGATTCCTAGGCTAGGTGCTGATGCGGACATTGAGAGGTGAGGTAATCTTCACGTTCCATGTTGTGTCAGCTCCGGCGTGGTTGTCCTTCTAGATCTTGAAGTGCCTGATGATATGTTTCTGAGGGCATCATTGACTTTGTCTAAGGGTGAAAGGGGTTCTCGTAAATGCTAGGCTCGCCCAATGGTCTAGGGTTTGGTGAGCGAGGTTCTGGCAAGGCCTGACTTGCATGTGTATCCAAAGTTAGAGAACCTTTCAAAGCAGGGTGTCTATGTATTGTTCATGGGGTTCTTAGTGACATATAGATGTCTCACGTTGGAATAGAAGGGGTCAAGGTTGTAGCTTCCCTTGACGGGGAATTGCTGACTCTGTTGGAACAGTCGATCTTTCGATGCTTGTGGTCTTCATCCTTGAGAGTGTTGAAGCGCATCATCGTGGGCTTCTCGTTGAGACCTTATGAGTAAGTTGCCTAGGTAGATTCCTCATTCTTCTTTTGCAGGTGGTGCACCATGATCCAGTCAGGGTCATGCCCATGATTGGACCAAAAGAGGGCTAGTAATGAAGTCATGACAGTTATCCCATTCTAGATTTTGAAAGGATAGGGACGTCATGCTCATCGTATTTCGTCAAAGTGGTGGAGTGAGGGTGCCATCAACTTCTCAGTTCCATCCTAGTCAGTAAGTGATAGGTGACTACTTAAAGCAAGGGGATCTTTAATCCTCTTGATGTCCAAGAGCTTCATCGGGCTTGAACGTCGGTGCTTCTAGATATAGTCCAGTTGATGTAGCCGGTAGAGGAGTGGTGGTTGACTTCTTTTGCTTCTTCTTCGTCGTTGTCGTGGCTTCACAATCACAGTGGTTCTTCCTCTTGCTTGGGAAATAAAGTCTTATTTTGTAGGGAGGGTGCTTCATGGAGTCCAACTCCTTCAAGGTGAGACCTTATACTCAAGAGGCATGGTAATTGGTGTTCCTAGGGCTGGTCCAAATAGGGCTAAGGTGTTCCTTCCTCTCATTGGTTAAATAAGTATGTCATCCGTGAGGATTACATCATATTCCTCCAATACCACATAAACACATTGCTCATGGGATGTGTGAGAGAGGCGGTCGTTTGTTCCGGGTGGTCACTTGTCCATGGGTTTGTGGTCCAACCTAATATAGGTCCTTGTGGCCACCTTCCATGTCTGGTGCAGGTCGGGGTGGAGCATCGGCCATAGTCAAATGACATATAGCCAAGACCTATGGTCGTAACCTGACCACATTGTGGCTCGGTAAAGCTTAGAGGTTTCAAGGAGCTTTGTATGTGGGTTAATATCTATCATCTTATCCTCGAGCACAGTTCTTAGATGCCAATAGTACTGCATATACTCCAAACAAAATCACCCTATATCATCGAAGGTATCATCTCATATAAGTCAACTCCAATATTACACATGATACTCATATGTCCAAGGCCCGAGAGAAGGACTATACCCAAAATCTCATACGTATACCATAGCTAACTCACATTTATCCCTATATAAAAATCATCGGGATAATTTACTAGCCGCTAAGCTTGATCATGACTCTACCAATCCAAGATCTTGTTTCCTTCCTACAAATCCAACTTAATCAATCCACGAATATCATCCACTATTACATGATCCACTACTACTACAAATCCGTCATCGATGGTGTCCCACATATCCTCCCAGAGTTCATATAATCCACATATCATTTCAAGGAATATTATCACAGTATATCTACGAACTTCCAATCTCATGACAAAGTAAACTCCAAGGTCGAGCTTATATAGATCCTTAAATTATTCCTAACATCATCTGATTCCTTCTACTTACCGTCCACCAAGAAACATGGTATCATAATCAAGATCATTGGACTAAATCCAAATTACTCCAAACCATGTGGTTTAATTGATACCGAGCACCTATTAGGATCACCTATTTAAATCCAAGGTTTTCATCTAGTAAGAATTCCCTACTAGTTATTCCAATCACTATCATATCACCATCAATCCACTGTCAACATTACTTGCCAAAGTCAAGTCATTAATCCACCAAAATTTTAGGCTTGTGGTTACAATCGCCCTACTAAATCCAAATTGACTCAAGGGAGTAGTAATTATGCTACTCTATCAACTTGATCCACCAAGTCCACTCACCAACAAAAAAGTCTCGTAATCCACCAAAGGGTCCCAACTACTTCCTCAAGACATCTATTACAACCTCGTCAAATTATTAGTTCACTAGCTATATATCCACAGAACAATCTTCCTTATGGCATCATCAGTTCAAGTGCTGGCTTAGGGATGTAATGTGTCTGTTCACTATGATTACTAGTCCCGTAATGAACCCAGTGCTAAGCAGGTGTTATTGATGCTCATCAGGCGATCTAGCAAATCCGTGTATTAAACATGTGATCAGATGTTTGAGCTGTGGGAGCTTGCGAGGTCTAGGTTGGGATAGGGAGGGTTTTCCAATCTTGAGGGAAAAGCATAACTCTAAGGGGTTGCGTCTGGTTGAGTACGTTGTAATCGAAGTCTTCGGTGTCAGTTGTTTGTCGAGGTGGATCCTTGGTGCATCCTGTCTTCCTGGTCTTCAGTTGATGAGATGGGGGAGAGGAAGTAGCATAGAGAGGAGTGCCTAAGGGGGTGGTATCGTGCAAGTGCAATCAAGCAAGTGTCGAAAAGGCCGAACACAAACATCAAGGTAGGGTAGGTGATACAGTCGCGCACTTGTTGCCTAGGGAAAAAGTGTGACTTGCACCAAAGCACAAATAGGAAAAACAAGCAACACACATCATGGTTCCATTCAAACCATCATATGGACTCGATTTTGCATAGGGGACACACGACCCATCCTAACCTAGCGGTTCTCAGACTCAGTAGTCGTGCTTGCTTCTTGTTCTTGGAGGGGAGTCCGTTTAGTCTTCTGGGTCTTCTTCATGTGTTGCTATGTCTCCGGTTGTTGTTCGTCGAAACGATCCTAGTTGCGCCTGAAGAGTCCTGGACGACTTCGAGTCTGGTGAGTTCAAGATGAATGTGATTCTTCGCATCTGTTATAGACAGGGTCTTCTGGTGTATTCGTAATTGTGACAATGCCTCCTTGTCTTTTGAGACATCGAGGGTTCCAGGGAGGAAATCCTTTATGCAATGACATTGACAAGGCATGCTAGAGTTGTATCCTGTCGGTCTCGTTGATGATATCATCGGCACCAAGAGCGTGGGATGATGAGGACCGTTTTCCTGCTCACTATAGTGAGGCGGACCAAATGGCAAGGTTCTCATCCACCGGTGGTTGTCGACACAACAACGAAAAGGACAGGGTTGCTCCATTAGCGATGCATATCATGACATTGCATGTCTTGTGCCCTTAGTCATCGAAGTTTAAGGTGGATTCATCCTTCGGTAGTGTCGAGGGTGTGACCATCTTCTGAGTCTTGATATCCTCATCCTTCGAGAAGGTATCTTTTACTGGTAGCACCTTGTCTAGTGTCGCCAACTTGGGTCCAATATATGTCGGCAATCGTCTGGCAAGGTGGCTTCCTTCCAGGTTACCCACGAGGATTACAAGGAATCTCATGGTCAGGGGCACAAGGGTAGTAGCGACCATTTGCAAAGTTTTGAAAAAGTAGACAAGGAAACTTAAGAGAAAGATGGTGGAAATGCTAAGGCGAAAACCTTTGCTTCCTTTGAAAATTTAGGAGAGGTGAGAAATATAGAGGTTTTGGTAAGTGATTTCGAAGGGTCTAGAAAAATAGTTTTGTCCTAACTAACGTCCATGCTAACTAAGGGCTTCCTATAGTCACGATGGCTCTCATACCAGCTTTATGGGGACCCAGACTCATTAGTCGTGCTCACCGAATGTACATTCACACTGATCCCAGAGACATAGTGCTATATGCCATGCAATAAAAAGGCTTCATAGTCATGGTCAAAGCGCTGCTTTCCTGGCTTCGCAAAGTCTTCGAGGTCTTCACATGCTTCTTGTCCAACTCCGAGCTCTCCGTTTATCTCGTCAACTACCGTCGGTAAACAACCACAATAAGCAACACAATAAGCAGAAAACAAAAATGCTCTATAAATAGGATTTTTATTTTCCTTGGATACCTCTGGCCATAAGAAAAATAACCAAGGAGTTTTATTAGATATGGGTCAAGGGGGGCGGGGTTGAATAGTGGAAACAAAAGAAATGATGATCCTACAAGGTGTCCACAGTAAATATTTTTCTAAAAAGGACTAGATGAGACAAAAATAGGGCATGATTTTTAGAAACATGATGGAAGTGATTTCACTTGATTTGGAGTTGGTATGAATTTCCTATGAATTTGCAAAGTGACCCATATATGAAGAAATGATTCAATAATCCACATAACAGAGAAAATATATGGAAAATGTTCACATAATATCTCATGAGTTTATATACACCTAGGATTTTGAATCACTCCATTTGGAGCTATTATGAATGCTCTAGGGATTTTCCAAGGTGGCTCCATAATACATGTTATAACAAAAATATGGGTGGATCAGAATATGCTATATGGAAAAATTGTGCAATGCACATATTTGGATTGGTCATGAATTTAGGAGTCTGTAGAAATTTGAATCATCAAAATCGTAGTTAGTAGGAATTATTTATGAATACTACAAGTTTCTATAAAAACATAAAATGGAAAAAGTCTTACCCTATGGGCTAAAGTGCACACTAGAGCTAGATAGAGACTAGGCCGGTCCAGCAGCCTTAGCCGCGCGGGGGCCGGTGAGGCTGATGGCGTATTCTAGTGAAACGCTTACCTGCTGTGGAAATGGCTCCCGTTTGAGTCCGCTTCCAATTAATGGGGCAGGCCCACCCATCAGCCTCGTCGGCTGGCCGACGGGCAGGGGCCGCTAGCAGGCTCTCCCCCGCCTCCCACTCGACCGGGGAAGAGGCAGGGGAGGCAGGGCCGACGCATGTCGGCGAGCGTGCCGGTGGCTCCGGCCACCTCCGGCGATGTTCCGTCCACCGGCGTGCTCGGCGCGACGAGCCGCACCTCGCTAGGTGCCGCACGACCACCGAGGAGGGACGCAGGGGCGAGGGTGCGGTCGACGTAGAGGCGGGCTGTCGGCGAGGAAGGGCGCGGCGCCATGGCCATTGGACGGAGAGAGCGGAGCACGGGGGACTCGCTGTGGTGAGGTGGGGTCACCGAAGTAGCTAGAGGCGAGGGAGAGCTTGATGGGGATTTGAATTTTTGGGCCGAAGCTACCGGAGTTGCTTCGATCACGTCGAATTTTTGGACCGAAGCCCCTCGGGCGTCGAGCTAACGTGTGTCTAGGCTCCTTTTGGCTGCATCCGGACGTCGGGGATGGGCATGGGAGGACGAGAGGGAACCCCTAGCGCTCGTCGACAGGTCACTACAACCGGACGTGAAGCATAGGAAAATAACTAGTGGCAGAGCGCCGGTTTTGCATGTCGAATGTGTGGTCACCATGCTAACTCCTGTCTAGAGCTCCTTTTGGTGCGTTCAAGGTTGTCTATCATGTAAGGCATGCACGCAGCATAGTACTGGAAGAATAACAAGGTAAATAGAGCTGTATGGGATAGGTTTCCACTGAGGGTAAGTTTGAAGCAGCAAACTTGGGCCTGATCTAGTGGGATTTTAATCTAGGACACTATGGACAAAACCTTGTCTAGTAGCCCTAGGTACGGAAGGACTATATTCCCACCAATTTTCAGCTTAGGTAGATGAGTGTGCAGGGTACTTGGAGTACAAACATTCATTTGTTGCCAAAATGTAGGTTTAGATAAACTGCTCATATTTTCCACATGAGCATGCCATCTTTGGGTGTGGAAAGATGCATTAGCATACTATAGGTGCTATGGAAAAACTTGGGGCATTCTTATTAACAGGATAAGGAAACAAAGGCCTTACCATGGTAAAAAGAGATGGAAAAAGAGAGAGTTACCCCCACAATAATTTATCAGAGGCCATGGCAAGGTTACTGGAGGTAAATTGGGGTTATAATATGTTGTGGTAAAAATTTGGAGGCAAGGGGAATCTCTTTGGGCCCACTTTGCTTGTCCACAAGCTCATGGATGAAGGTGTTTGATGTTGTCCTAGGGCAACTAGGGGTATCCAATGGCCCTGATATTTACCAGGGTCAAATGAAAAGTCTATTTGGTCATGATCACAAGTTTTGAGCCCAAATGAAGAAAGTTGATAACACAAACTTGGTAAACCCTAGGAATCGACAGAATCAGGTTTCTGTAGGTCTAGTTAGGGTAAAGTAATCTCCTTGATGCACCACTTGGTTTAGCATCATCATTTGGGTAATAGAACATGCTCACAAAGTTTCTTATCAATGGTAGCTACTTCACAATGTAAAGTTTCTCGAATTTGGATCTGGACACAGAGGATTTTGGGATATTTTGGTGAACCAAAACAATTGGTATTGAGATGAAACTTGGCAAGATGACCCCATATATCATATGTGGCATGCTAAAATTTCCCGGGATTTATTTGGGAATATTTCTTATATAAATATTTCAAAACCTTGATTTGGGCAGAAAGGGTTTTGAAGGGTTTTGTCCAACATTTTGAACATTACTGTAGCGACCCGACCTGAAAGGTCGAATCTCCGGTGTTTCCGTACCATCCCAAGATCATGCTAGTACACACACGGTACATCAATGTATATATCAAAGGGAAATCACAGAGCATTTATTAATCGTAAATCTCATATCGAGTCCTTTATTACAATAAAGATTACAATAAAGTGGCTGAAGGGCAACTCATGAGAATATCTAAATCTTGCGGAAGCATCGAAGGTAGATGAGTCCATCTGACTCCAAGGGCATCTCACCAAGCGTAGAGCGTATCCTCACTCCTGGTCGGAAAAGTACTCTGCAACATGATACGTTGCAGCCATATAGGTCAGCATATTGAATATGCCGGCAAAGTCACAAGAGAGGGGTGAAAAGATAATCCTCTAATCTATATGCAAATATGGCAGGTGGAGTAGTAAGTTTTGCGTAAAGCCAATTTTCCAACAACAAGAGAGGGCTAAGCAAAATTATTACTAAGTTGGTTGATTAATGAGATGGTTCCACCAACCAATTCTCATACCCAAGTTATTAATACCCACATCATCATATTAATTGTGTTGAGAATTCCAGAAGTTTCAGTTCCTTTGGCTCAAGTCGTCCATGACCGTGGACACGGCTAATTGATTAGGTTTGAGTACTCTGTAGAGTTTTGCACACATTCCCCACAAGATTTGGTTGCCTCCGTTTGATTTCTCGCACTTCAGGGTGTTTGAGAAATGGATGACCAAAACATGGTCTTCCAAAGGGTTTCCCTGCGACTGTGTCGGTGCCCATCCTTTCCTGCCGTTCTTCTACATCTCGTAGCACCGCCTGTCCAGGGTCACCACGATATCCAACCAAGCCAGAGCCCATAATGACTTGTGGCTGTGCAGGTAAGCCTTGGGTCTTGAAGCATCCATCCATCTCTTTGTGCCTGGGTGGACCTTTCCGCGTGAATACTGGCCATCTCCAGCAACACCTAGGCAAATCCACTGGTTTCTCCATGGTGCCGTTCAACCATCATCCACCCAGAGGTAAGTTTAAAACTCGGAGTCTTGAAGTCTTGATCATTATGTAGGTCTTGTAATTAATCTCACAACTCTCATGAATCACACAACCAACCCCGTCTACTAGTAGCATAGCAAAATGTAAAACAACGTTTCCCGGGGCCAAATGTGTCAAGGGTTGAGGGGTACCTACCACATGATACTACAACAGTAACCAAGTTTCCAATTACCTACTTTGCATGCAATTGGGGGGGGGAATGGTAGAACTAATGCAATAAAAACATGGGTAAAGATGATCAAAGTGACTTGCCTGATTGATGATCTTCGTACGTGAGTGACTCTAGGTAACAAGCCTCGCACTCCGGATAATCTAACGAAGCAAACAAGAGCACTCAATAATCATACAACAAAATTATTTGTAACTCACAAAATCAGAAATGAACTAGTAAACAATCAAGACAAAATAATGCACAAAATCACAAGCAAGAAAACACACAAAGTTTTGTTTTCAAAAAGGTGATGGGTAAACCACTACTAACATAACAAAACTATTTTGTAATAACAAAACAATAGTTGATAGCAAGAAAACAATAAATTATTTTCTTAATAACTGAATTAAATTCATTAAATTTTTGTTGAGAAAACTCTTAGTAGGGTTTTAAAAGTTTTGGTAAACACTATTAGATGAGGTAACTATAGTTTACTAACAAAAGAGCAAAAAAAACTTATTATTTTATTACAAAACATTTTCTTAATAGAAAAGAAGTTACTAAAATTTGTCTTAGAAAACAAAATTTAGTTATATAAAACTTTGTTGAAAGAAAAACTATTACTAACTAGTTGTTTTATAACAAATTATACCTAGTTGAAAAATGAGTTGAGATTCCTATAACAATAAAGAAATAAACTAAGCAATTAAATATTTTTATTAACAGAAATTAAAACATCTAATGTTTAAGCAACAGAACCTACTAAAACAAATATATAACAATCTGATTTAAACTAATTAAAAACTAAATTAACTAAACTATACTAATTACTAGGCAGAATCTGTTTATAGCTAGAACACTAAACAAATCCAGCCTAAAAATCCTCAAACTAAGCAATATGATAGTCCTAACTAATACCAAGTAGTAGCAAAAAGATTCATATCAAAATCTATTTTTAAACTCTAGTTATCCAGATTTGAGTGATTTGAGCAAATTTGATTAATTCAAATTTTAGAGGTCAAATTTAAAATCTAAAACTACAGGGTGAAACTACATGAAAAATGTGAGCTAATGCAAAAAGAATCAACTCAAAACATTAAACATATTAAAAGATATAAACAAAACAAATTTAGAAAACAATCTGTTAACTAAACAAAACTGAAAATAGAAAAAGAAAACTATCGGACGGCCTGGGTGACGTGGCGACCTATGAGTGGCTGGCTAGCACGTGCGTGCGGGTGCTACGGGCGGTCAACCGAACCTAAGAGGATACCGGTTCGCGAATAAAAACGATCTAATCTCGATCGTCAGATCCAGATCGAACGGGTGGGGTGCTCATAGTGATAAGAGGTCGCCGGTGAGGGGATCTCCGACGGGTCCGAGGCGGTGAGGTCGTCGGCGAGGAGCTCCGGTGGTCGAGGGAGGCGTTGAAGGGGTCCGGGCGGCTACGGTTGGCGTCCCGCGTCGAATGGTGGGGTCGGAGGGGCGAGGGGAGGAGTGGAGCGACGGGCACGGTGGTGGGGAGCTTCGGGAGTGGCAGGGAACTCCGGCGAGTTCTTGGCAAGGCTCTGGCGAGGGGAGAGAGGGGGCTCGGGGGGGAAATGGAGCGCGGGGGAGGGCCGCTACTTATAGGACCGGAGAGGGGGTCGGGGAAAGGAAAGGGAGGGGATTCCGGCGAGGAGGATTCTCAGCGACGGCGGCGCGTGCGGGAGGAAAGAGGCGACCGCGGCGCGTGCGGGATCGGGCGGTGGGTCCCGATGTCAGTGAGAGGGTAGCGGTTAGTGGGGCGACGGTCGGCCGGTAACTAGGCGAATCGGTATTTACTGCGGTGGGCCGGCCCGTTTGCTGTTTAAAGTCTTTCCTTTTTTAAATAACAGCGAAATGAAATGCTTTTATTGCAAATAATATATTTCCAAATATAGGAGTATTATATATCAAAATTAAAAGAATGATAAATTCCATTTAATGAACATTTTTATTCTGTTATTTGAGTACTTTGAAAAAAAAATATTTTTAGAAATGGCCTAATTGTTTTTAAATCCCTTTTGCAAATATTTTCAAAACAACCCCTGGTTTTTATTGTTCAAATAAATCACCAATTAGGTCCTGGTGTGGAGTGTCATGTTCCTCCTCTCTTATTTGAACTTTTTACCAAGAATTTCAAATAGGTGAAAGCAACACATTGAAAATAGAAAGGGACTTTTAGAAAGTCAGAAGAAGCATTTCTACAATTCCATACATTCAAGCAATGATGATGATGGATGCATAGCTATATTTCATAACATTCCAAAATAAAATTTTGGGATGTTACAATTACCATGTGTTGAAACTATTATATATGGACAATATATGTCCACTGAGTCTTCCTAAATTTTCTCAAATATTTTTAAATCATTTAAATAATTTTTACCTATAAAAGACAATTTCTAGCCTTGAGAAAAAGCCTTTAAATAAAATATGAACATAATCTTTAAAAATATTTTTTGGTGTTTTTGGGAAGTCATATATATAGAGGGTTTCAAATAAAGCATTTGGGTAAAGAGGATCCACCCAATTTGGGAACTTGCAGTGCAAATCTCAAATCAGGGGGTTTTGAAAACCTAATTTAAATAAATTCTTTTTGGTCAAAACAATATTTTGAAAAACTAGTTTTAAGTCCTATTCGCATGGCATGATCATTGTACAAGAGTTAGGATAAAGGAAAATAGGTCTTGATGGTAGGAGGATGTTTTATGAATTATACAGCACTAGCATGCAATAAAACAGGCAAGCAAATAACACACAAGTCAAGCATTCAAATACACTCAAAAAAATTTAATTGGCCGTAATTTTTGAGCCATGATAACTTAGTAATGAGGCAAAACACAGGGTGTGACAGGCAACAGTTGGAACTAGGTCATCAAACCATTGCCTTCATCGAGCTACCTGGTTCTATTTCCTCAACCCTTACATTTCCTCATATACTTGTTGATGAAATTGATCATTATTGTTTGAAGAATTTGACTGAAGACTTTCTCAATTTCCTCACCTCAAATTCTTCGAGTTACCTTGTTCCTCGCCTGCTTATTCAGTATCATACTACTTGTAATCTGTGCATGCTTATTTCATCAAGATGACTACGCTACTATTATGTTTCTCATGCACTTCAGTACTTATTCCCCTGCTATTTATTCATCACATTTCAAATTCCTCAAGTTGAAATTCCTTAGTGATGAATTTGTAAAAATCGCCTATTCACCCCCTTCTAGTTGATATAACGCACTTTGAGGTACTGTAAACCTAAAAATTCAAAAACATGCAGAAAGCAACAATTGGCATTGGGCACTAGGTCAATAGGTTAGTGCTCACAAATATAATAAATTGGTAAAGAAATACCCAAGAAGTATCCTAGAATAATAATATATCAGCATGGAACAATAAACAATTATAGATATGTTGGAGCCGTATTAGCACCCCAAGCTTAATTTTTGCTCATCCTCAAGTAGGTAAATGATAAAAACATAATTTTTGATTTGACATGCTACCCATTAGTTAATTTCTTGTATGTATGCTCATTGATAAATGATGAATTAACAAACATTAGCATAGCAATATTTATAAGTATAAGAAACAAAATCATTGATTTTCAAAGTATATGATCCTAAAATAATGTTTACCCCTATTCATCTTATTATATTGGCAAGGCATGACTCCATCTTCACCACACCAATACAACTGTTAAGCACCACAATGTACAAGTTAAGCAATTGGATCGTACTTTTTCAATATGCATCAACTTTTTATTCTTCATGCAATACATGAGCATGAACCATTGGACATAGCATATGGGTGGAATAGAATATGAAGGTAGATATCAAAGCGGTAAAAAGTGGAGAAGATAGTCTCGCATCAACTTCACATACCAATGAGCTATGGAGATGCTTGCCAAAATATATCAATGCAAGGAGTAGGGATTGCCATGTAAATGATGCACTAGAGCTATAAGTGTATGAAATCTCAACTAAAGATAAGTGGATGTGCATCCAACTTGGTTGCTCATGAAGACCTCAGGCATTTAAGAAAGCCCATCATCGAAATATAAAAGCCAAGTTTATAATGAAAATGTAATTCCCACTAGCATATGAAAGTGACAAAATAGGAGACTCTCTATATGAATAACATGGTTCCACTTTGAGGCACAAGTGTGGTAAAATATAGTAGCAAAGTCCCTGCTTTCTTTTTCTCTCATTTTTATTACTTTTTCATGGTGGGCTTTGTCTTTTTTGCCTCCCCCATTTATATATTTTTTATATGGTGGGATCATTTGGCCTCCCCCATTTTCATTTTATTTTTTGTTCGTAGTCACATTCTGACTTGTGGGGGAATCATAGTATCCATCATCCTTTCCTCACTGGGACAATGCTCTAATAAGGATGATCATCACACTTCTATGTACTTATAACTCAATATGAAAAACTGATAGGAAGATATGAGTCTATATGAATGCCTCTGGCAGTGTACCAAGATGTGCAAGATCTAGCATCACATGTATCAAAAATATGATGAACGGTGGCTTTGCCACAAATACTATGTCATGTCTATATGATCATGCAAAGCATTATGATGATGAACGAACTAGTCCTGTGAAGTGATGATGGAATTTGCATGGCAATATTTCTCAAAATGGCTATGGAAATACCATAATAGGTAGGTATGGTGGTTGTTTTGATGAAGATATAGTGAGGCTTAGGTGCAAGTGAGTGTATCATGTCATGGGGTTTGGATGCACCCGCTAAATTTGCACCGATTCTGGAGGTGAGAATGAGCTATGCACGGTACCGAAGAGGCTAGCAAATATGAGAAGGTGAAGATGCGTATGTCCATGGTGTCACATTAGTCAAAAAGAAATCATATGCTTATTGCAAATTTTTATTAGTTTTATCATAAATCAAAGTACTACTCGCATGCCCTGACGGAGAAGGTTGGTAGGAGTTAACCACCACGTGCCCCCGACTCGAAACAACACTAGGATTTCAATGAGGAATAGAAATGAACATACATCATCACCATACCTTTTTAGTTTTTATATGAATAACAAGTTAACACCTTTCAATTTCGAAACTTATACGAATCAATAATTGTGAGCTCACACCTTTTTTATATTACTACATCAATGTCATTAACCCAAAATCTCTCTATATGTGCTACATGATGGTTTTGATTATCACTCACTGAATACCTAATATTTTTAGACTAGTCTTATGACCCATGAAAATTACTGTCACTATTCATCATCTCTCCAATAAATATAAGTGAAGAACGAGAGCATGTTATTTCTATAAAATCTACACATCATTGTGCTCAGAAAGATATAAGTGAAGTACTAGAGCAACTGACAAACTCAAAAGATATAAGTGAAGCACATAGAGTATTCTAACAAATTACGATGAAGCTGTGTCTCTCTAAAAAAGGTATGTCCAGAAAATGATGATTGTGACAAACTTAAAGTAAAAACAAACAAAAGCAAATGACGCTCCAAGCAAAACACATATCATGTGATCAATAAAAATGTAGCTCCAAGTGACATACCCATGGATTGAGACGAAAGAGGGGATGCCTTCCGGGGCATACCCAAGCATAGATAATTGTGTATTCCTTAGAATATTACCTTGGGATGCCTTCGGCATCCTCAAGCTTAGGCTCTTGCTACTCTTTATCACACCGAAAACTTGAAAACTTCACCACACAAAACTCAACAAAACTTCGTGAGATCTATTAGTATAAGGAGCATATTGAATACTTTAGGTGTTGTTATAAATTGATTCTTAATTCATTTTTTCATAATAGTTAATTTATTCTAAATTATCCATGGCTTATACCCCCCGATACAATCCATAGCATAATCAAAACAAGCAAACATAATCTATTTAAAGCACAACAGTCTGTAGCAATCTGTAAAGAGCCCATACTTCTGTAACTCTAAAAATTCTGAAAAATTAGGAAAATGTGGATACTTTGTATAGGAATACTATGTAAAAATTTCAGATCCTTATCACAGTCCAGTAAAAAATGAAAATTCCGTTACTCGAGTCAAAGTTTATGTTGTGTTTTAGCATCATTTCTACTCATCTTGGGAGTTATCCCAAAGGCTTTACCTGGCACAAGCACTAATTAAACCATAGAACATAATAATTACAGAGGCAATAATCATGTTATCACAAAATAAAAGAAAGTAAAAACAAAATTTAAGATAAAAATTGGGTTGCCTCCCAACAAGCGCTATTGTTTTATGCCCTAGCTAGGCATAATGCATAGTTTCAAGTGTTGTCATCTTTGACACTCCACCCATAAGTGGCTCTCATGATTGATTCATAATATTTTTTAATTATATTCCTAGGGAAGTGTTCCATACCTTTCTTTAATGGTAATTTGAACCTTATGTTTCCCTCTTTCATATCAATAATTGCACATATAGTTCGTAAGAATGGCCTTCCAAGTATTATGGGACAAGAAGGATTCCAATAAATATAAAGCACAATGAAATCTACATGCACATAGTTTTTGTTGGTAATAATAATCATATCATTAATTATACCCAAAGCTTTGTTAATGGTAGAATTCGCAAGATGCACGTTTAGGGAACATTCTTCAACATAACTCAGGCCAAGCACATCACATAAAGTTTTAGGTATGCTTAAAACACTAGCACCAAGTTCTCACAAAGCATTGCATTCACGTTTATTTATAGTTATTTTGATAGTAGGTTCCCACTCATCATGCAATTTTCTAGTAATAGACACTTCAATTTCAAGTTTCTCATCATATGCTTTTATCATAGCTTCTACTATATGTTCGGTAAAAGCTTTGTTTCGTTCATAAGCTTTGGGTGAGCTAATAATGGATTGCAAAAAGGAATTACATTCTAATAAAGAGAATTTATCATAATTAAAGTCCTTGTAAGCCAAGATAGTGGGCACATCACTAGTTAAAGTTTTGACCTCTCCAAACCAACATTTTTAGTTTTAGCATCAAAATCATCACCCTCCAAGCAACTGGGACGCTTCTCAGCTAGAGTTGACTACTCTCCAGTCCCTTTATCATTTATATTCAGAGAACTAATCAAAAATATTCAATAGGAGAAACACCAATCATTTTAAGATCTTCATCATGATTCGTAATAGTGAAACATTCCGGTTTAGTGGCCATCTTATTTACTAGAGTGGTTTGCTTAAAGGATATTTTTCCTACCAATAGTGAGTTGATGATCAAATTGTGATTGAAGGATAGACACTTCTTTATTCAGTTCATCAAATTTTCTACTAATAGGATGCAACAAAATTGAATGTTCCTTAACTTCCGAAGCGGAGAACCTACTGTGTTCATATTGTGGGATCATGAAAGTTTTCATAGAACTCTCTATCTTCGACTTTTCTTTGATAGTAGGAAGTATGGTGGAATTTGTCCTCATACATGGTGACTGAGAAAGCAAAGCAACAAGCGAGACAAGTAAACTAGCAAGCAAAGAAGTAAACTTGTAACTAGAAAGATAAATATTTTTGTATTTTTGATTTTTATGAGAAAACAAAATATAACAGAAAATAAAAAGAAAATTTGTGTGAAGGTACTTGGTAATTGGTAATGGTATTCCCCTACCATGGCGCCAGAAATCCTTCTTGATACTTATGATCTACGTTGGGTTTTCCGTGAAGAGGAACGGGTTATCGCAGCACAATGTGGGTAATTATTTCCCTCAGTTATGAAACGAAGGTTTATCGAACCAATAGGAAAACCAATACCAAACCGTCTTCGGCGGCTGCACACAAAAGAACAAACAACTTACGCCCAACACCGACAAGAGGGTTGTCAATCCCCTTGATCTCGTTATATGCAAGCAAGTGAGTTGTCTAGATAATTGTAAATTGCAAAATAAAATAAAAGAAAATAAATAACAGCAAGGTAGTAATAGCGTTTGTGAATATATAAGTGAATAGATCCGGGAGCCGTAGAGTTCTCTCGTGGCATCTCTCATAGAAATAGCATACACTAGGTAAACAAATTACTGTTGGGCAATTGGTAGAAAAGAGAACAGTTATGCGATTTTCACGGCAATGATCATGTGTATATAGGCATCACATCCATAAGAAAATAGGCTGATTCCTGCATGAACCTATCACTATTACTCCACTCATGGACCGCTATCCAGCATGCATCTACAGTATTAAGTAAAACAGAGTAATTCTTGGAGAACGATGACATCATGTAAACAAAGTAAACTCAATCCATACGAACAAACCCCATAGTTTTATCCTTAGCAGCAACAACACAAAGATGCAACTTGTCCCCTTCTATCACTGGTATATGGAAACTCGCCAGGTTGAACCTACTACAACACACCACTCCCACCGAAGATATATCATTCTAGTTGGCCAGACTATGTCAATAGACCGGAGAGCATTACAAAGCTATAATGATCATGCAAAAGAATCTTAGTATTGAGGTTTGACTCAAATACTTTTCATGAATAATATGAACATAAACTCACAATTCAGCGAATCACAACAAACACACCATACAAAGGGATTACATCGGATAGATCAAGGCAAAGATGCGATAAACATTGTATTGAAGATCAAGAGAGGGAGAGGGAGAGAGATATTGCCATTTTGGTACTATCTAGGGACCTGTGGGTCTATGGTGAACTACTCGCACATCATCATGAGGGGAGCAAGGTTGACAAAGAGGCCCTCCATGATCGATCCCCCTCCAACAAGGTGCCGGAATAGAGCTATATATGGGCTCCCATTGGAACAAAGACTTGCAGCGATGGAAAAAGTATTTCGGGAGCTCCTTTAGGGTTTTTGGGATATTAGAGACTTTATAGGCCAGAAAGGAACGTCGGGGGACGCTCGAGGGGCCCACCACATATCAGGACGCCCCCTAGGGCATGCCCTAGTGTGTGGAGGGGCCCTCGTGCGCCTCCTGGCCTTCTCCCAAATCTTCCAGGTCTTCTTTTGGTCCAGAAAAATCATCAAAAAGTTGTGTTGCAATTGGACTTCGTTTGGTACTGTAACGTGAAAAGCCAAAACATGCAGAATACAACAAGTGGCACTAGGCACTGGTCAATAGGTTAGTGGTCAAAAATATTATAAATTGGTAAACAAATGCCCAGAAAGTATCCTAGAATGATAATATATCAGCATGGAAAAATAAAAAATTATAGATACGTTGGAGACATATCAGTTACTTAAGTGCTTAGAGATTGGCCACCAAAAATACTCATCCATTATCCCATAGATATTTTTTCCAAACCCTAAAATGTTCAAAATTCGGTGCCACAAACATTTTCTATTCGGCCCTACCGAGTTTTACCTCACGTAGATCCAATGCCAAATCTTTGCTTCTCGATGACACCAACTTAAACTTTCGGTGCAACCGAGATCGGTGACCAACCTTCTAGTTAGCCATTTTCAGGAGTTTGAATTTCCGACTTTTGGAAATCGGTCTCTTCGAGATTTGCAAACTACCTCGATCACCCATATCGGTACCATCGAGATTTGTATATCGGTCTCACCGAAACGCCAAAAGTTACCACATTTTGCACTATTAGGTGCAACCAAGTTTTTTGATTGGTTTCACAGAGTTGGGAAATAATGTTGTAATGGTTGGATTTTTGGAGATGCCTATATACACCCCTCCACCACCTCTCATTCAGAGAGGAAGCACTTAGAACAGATCTACACTTGCCCCATCCATTTTTTGAGAGAGAGTCACCAACTCATGTGTTGAGATCAAGACATTCCATTCCAACCAAGTTGCTTTCCACCCAATCCACATCTTGTACCAAGCCAAATCTATGAGAGAGTTATTGAGTGATTGAGGAGACTATCTTTTGAAGCACAAGAGCAAGGAGTTTATCATACTACCACATCTATTACCTTTTGGAGAGTGGTGTCTCCTAGATTGGTTTGGTGTCGCTTGGGAGCCTCCTTCTTCGTGTGTGGAGTTGAACCAACACTGGTAGCATTACATTTTATACAAACAGTTTGTAACCCCTTTCTGCGATGTAGTTCTGAACCGTTGCCTTGCATGTGTGGGCGATAGGGGTGGGGTCATCCCGCACGAAACCAAAACATCGTCGGCGATGGTGCGAGCGCTTGCAGATGATTCGCCTAATGTAAACATATGCGAATTCATAGCCTATCCCACATGCCAAACTTTGATTCTATATTTGTGGTCAAGCACACATCAGAGACGATGGCACATATATATTCGTGTGTGATACTTATTCGGATCGCACATGCGAAACATATGTCAACCGTCTCTTGATCGTCCTACCTTACACACGCACGGAGGTTTGTAACCATTTATGCTATTAACGGCAAGCGCACATAGTTACGGCATGCAAACGCATGTGTGACAGTGCATGCATCCCTCACGTGCAAAATATGCGACCATGTATTGTAAAGCTTATAATCACACACACTATTATTCAAACAATCGTGTGTGACATATCACACCATCGCACATGGTTTAATCATTCTAGCTATGTGCGTTGTAATTATGCCTAATAGCTTATTTTTGTTAATTTATTATTAGAATTGTAAATTTCAAATTTTTTATTATGAAATATGGATTTCACATCCATCAATACATACCCATATTAAAATAGTTCAATAGCCAATGCATAAATCAAAAGATCAGTACATGTTCCATGGTTACATAGTTCGGTAGAAGATTAATATGATGAACCACAATATATAGTACTAGAGGCGGTAAAGGTGAAGAGAGAATTGTAAATGCTTTTGGATGTCGACGGAGTTGAAGAAGAGAAATACCCATAATGTGCCCTCCTACATACCAAAGGTGCGCACAACTTTTGTAACATCCCAAAATTTCATTTTGGAATGTTATGATATATAGCTATGCATCATCATCATATTGTTTGAGTGAATATAATGGTTGAAATGCTTCTTTTGAATTTCTGAAATGTCACTTTCATCTTTCCCTTTTCTTGTTTCACCTATTTGAAAACCTCTGGAAAAGATCAAAGAAAAGAGGGGAGTAACATGACACTCCACACTAGGGGCATCTTGGTGAAATAATTGAACAATGAAACCAGGGGGCTATTTGAAAAAATTATTGCAAAAGGATTTAAAATCAAATAAGCAATTTCTGAAAACAAATTTTTCTCAAAGTATTCAATATGACAGAGGAAAAATGTTCATTGAATAGCATTAATTCTCCTGATCATTTTGATATATATATTTCCTATATTTGGAAATGTTTTGAATGCTTTTAAAGGAGTTTAACTGCTCTGGATATTAAAAAGGAAACGAATTTAATTCGAAACGGGCCGACCCACAGCAGTTAATTCCCGAAACCCCTCCGAGCCGACCGAACGACGCGTTGACGCCACGGTCGCCCTAGACCCACCGTCCGATCCCGAAGACGCCACGGTCGCCTTCCTCCTCGCGCCAGACAGACCTCACCGGCGATTCCTCTTCTCCGGATCTCCCTCCTCTTTCCTTCCCCGACCACCGCACCGCCCCTATAAGTAGCCCCGACCCTCCGCTCCTCATTCCACCCCCGAGCCCCCACTCTACCTTGCCAGAGCGCTGCCCCACGAGCTCGTCGGAGTTTGGCACTCGACCGAACCCTACCAGAGCACCTGCCTGTCGCCTCTGTCGCCCTCTCTCCTCTCCGACACCACCAGAGTGCGCAGGAGCCCCGCCACCATCGATTGAACCCCTCGGACGCCATCCCCAACCACCGGAGCGCTGCCCCCAACGACCTCGCTGCCTCGGCCTCGCCGGAGAACCCCCTCGCCGGCGACACCTTCTCTGTGAGCCCTCTCCCCCTCTCTTAGCCTTTCGATCTAGATCCGACGCATAGGATTAGATTGTTTTAAAAGCCGAACCGGTATCCTCAACAGCTCGGCCGTCCGCTCGATTCGCTAGATCTCGCACACCCCGTAGCCAATCAGAGACCGCCACGTAGCCCCTGTCCGTTCGATCAGTTTTATTTTCTTTTCTTTTCTGTTTTAGAAAACAGAATGATTTCAAATCTTTTTTTTATCATATCTTTTAAATTATTTAGTGTTTTTAGTTGATTCTTTTTGCATTAGTTCACAAAATTGATGTAGTTTATGTCTGTATGCTTAGTTTTCAAATTGGAGCTTTAAATTTTGAATCTAATCAAATTTGTTCAAATTGCTAAAATCTCCATAACTATAGTTTAAAAATATATTTTCATATCAATCTTTTTGCCACTATTTGGTA
Organism: Hordeum marinum; assembly: GCA_022496015.1. NCBI lineage: Eukaryota > Viridiplantae > Streptophyta > Magnoliopsida > Poales > Poaceae > Hordeum > Hordeum marinum. Next base: position 422,761,386 of record CM039678.1, on the reverse strand, counting down.
TTAGTTAAACCTATCTTTCTACATGATTTGAGTATTTTTTTTGAATAAATTTAGTTACTGTTTTTAACAAAAAACAGAATCTGTTTAGTTCTTATTGTAGTTTAGTTATCTTATTTTTAATTTAATTTGAACCTGAATTATTTTTCATGAGTTTTTGTTGTTTCAAATATTTAGGTAACATTACTTGCAAATATTTAGAATGATTGTTTAGTTTTATACCATGTTGTTATAGGAATCTTTATATTTTTTTCATTAGGTATAGTTTGGTAAAACAGTTTAGTTTTACTTTCACAAACTAGATAGATGATTAAGTTAGAATTCTAATAAATAATTTTAGTAATTCTATTCTGTTAAGTAATGTGATGATAATAATATTAGTGTCAATAATGTTATTGTTTTGGTTTCCTATTCCAAAGTTATAGGAACATTCTAGTTATTTTCAGTTTAAGTAGTGTTTCTTTACACAAAAGTTTTAGTGAATTTGATTCTGTTTACTAAAATTGATTTTCTTTACTACTTCTCTTCTACTAGCTATTGCTTGGTTGTTTGTCTTAAAGTAGCAGTAGTAGAAGTTTTTGACACTAAATATTTTTGTGAGTCAAACTTTTTATTTTGATTTGTTTCTCTTGATTGATACTATTGAATGGTTTTAGTATTGTTTGTTTAACCTTGCTGAATTGTGTGAATTGTTTTGTATTTAAGCTTATGGTGTGCTCTTGTTTGATTCGTTAGATCATCCGGAGTGCGAAGCTTGGTGTCTAGAATCACTTGATTACGAGGATCGTCAGCAAGGCAAGTCACTTTGACCATGTATACCTATGTTTTATTGCATTACTTCTTCCATCACCCCAATTGCATGCAAAGTAGGTAAATTGGAAAGTTAGTTACTTGTTGTAGTATCATGTGGTAGGTACCCCCTCAACCCTTTGACACATTGGCCCCGGGAAACGTTGTTTTACATTTTGCTATGCTATTAGTAGACGGGGTTGGTTGTGTGATTCATGAGAGTTGTGAGTTAATAATTTCAAGACCTACATGATGATCAAGTCTTCAAGACTTCAAGTTTTCAACTTACCTCTGGGTGGATGATGGTTAAACGCGCCCTAGAGAAACCAGTGGTTAGCCTAGATGATGCTGGAGATGTGCCAGTATTCATGCGGAAAGGTCCACCCAGGCACAAAGAGATGGATGGATGCTTCAAGACCCAAGGCTTACCTACACAGCCACCAGTCATTATGGGCTCTGGCTTGGTTGGATATCATGGTGACCCTGGACAGGCAGTGCTTCGAGATGTAGAAGAAAGGTAGGAAAGGATGGGCACCGATAGAGTCATAGGGAAACCCTTTGGAAGACCATGTTTTGGTCATCCGTTTCTCAAACACCCTGAAGTGCGAGAAATCAAACGGAGGCAACCAAATCTTGTGGGGAACGTGTGAAAAACTCTGCAGAGTACCCAAACCTAATCGATTAGCCGTGTCCACAGTCATGGACAGTTTGAGCCAAAGGAACTGAAACTATCTGGAACTCTCAACACAATAAATTATATTGATGTGGGTTATTAATATCAACTTGGGTATGAGAATTGGTTGGTGGAACCATCTCATTAATCAACCAACACTGTAGTAATTATGCCTTTGCCCTCTCTTGTTGTAGGAAAAAATTGGCTTTATGCAAAAACTTACTACCCCACCTGCCATAATTGCATATAGACTAGATGATTACTTTACCCCCTCTCTTGTGATTTTGCCGGCATATTCAATATGCTGACCTATACGGCTGCAACGTATCATTTTGCAGAGTACTTTTCCGACCAGGAGTGAGGATACGCTCTACGCTTGGTGAGATGCCCTTGGAGTCATGATGGACTCATCTACCTTTGGAGCTTCCGCAAGTTTATGGTGTAGTTTATCTCATGAGTTGGCCTTCAGGAACTTTATTGTAATCATTATTGTAATAAAGGACTCGATATGAGATTTCGATTAACTTATGCTATGTGATTTCCCTTTGATATATAAATTGATGTACCGTGTGTGTACCAGCATGATCTTGGGATGGTACAGAAACACCAGAGATTCGACCTTTCAGGTCGGGTCGCTACAGAAATGGTATCAGAGCAAACGCTAACCGTAGGACGTAACCTCTAGGATTGGAAAAGCCTTATGATTTATTTCTATTTTGTCTTTAAAATTCTTATACTCTCATCTACTTGTTTCTGAATCCTCTCCGATGATTTCAAAATTTATAGATGGCCACCTTCATCCCAGTTTTGATCACGGAGTTTTGCCAGCCTGACGCAACGATGCCCTTTGGCAAGGAGCTGATGAGGATCGTCAAGGACGTGAGGATTGCTTTGCCGAGCATCACTGGGACTCCTATCATGTCTTTTCCACAAGACGGACGCTATAGGATCGAGGTGCACATCCCCGGGAAGACCTTTGGGAATCGGAAGGAACCGATCGACTTCAAGTTTGTTGCACCCAGCTGGATACTTGGAAGAGACATGGCCATTCATCGTGCCCTTGGACGTATTCAGGAGGAATACAGAGGTGGAACCATTTCACCAGGACTTAGCGTGGTTTGTCGCAGGGATGCCAATGGAAATATCATAACCACTCCCACTGAAGACACCACCACTTCCTATATCCAGACCTTGGAGACGCACGTCAGGACCTTGGAGCTTCAGGTACGTGCCGACACTAAGATGATCAAGAGGCTGATGAACCGTGAGATTGACCTCGAAGCTGACTTACGGGAAGCCGAGTACGAGCATGAGTATGAGGTGAAGGATTTCTTAGAGAGGATCGACAAGTTGAACACTCGCATCGCAACTCTCAAGGAATAGATGGACATGGGTGAAAATCTTCATCCAGAAGGAGACATGGCTCATTTGATAAGCAACGGTGATGACTATGAGGAGAGCACCACCGGAGGAGACCACTTCACCATGTACTTTTGAGGACAACTTTAGTTATGCCCCCATGTATCTTCATTTTCGTCGTTAAAGCGTAGGTCGATGTTTAGTTTGAATGGAGATTTGTATCTCGATGTTTGACCTTGAGTTGAATAAATGAATGAGTTTTTGGTGTGATATGTTTGTTGCATTGCATATGGGTAGTGAATTTCCCTTTTAGGTCATTGTTCTATTCTAATGCTCACCCCTCTGAAAACAGCAAGATGCCTCCGGGACGTGAGCCTGACTTCACTTTCCCGCCAGAGCTCACCCAACTTCTTCAGCAGCAGAACGCCCTGATGCAACTATTGATTCAGAATCAGACCAACAACCACAACAACCACCCTCCACCACAAGGAGACAACCTCACCCGTTTTCTGAGACTGAATCCCCCAACCTTCTCCAGCAGCACAGAGCCCATTGTGGAAGATGATTGGCTCCGCAACATGGAGAGGGAACTCACCACCGCAGGATGCACTGAGGCGGAAAAAGTGCGTTTTGCTGCCCATCAACTGGAGGGCCTAGCAGCTTCATGGTGGGAGAACTACACCACCACATACCCCATTGCCGATGTGACTTGGGAGCAGTTCAAGCAAGCTTTCCGCACCGCACATGTCTCAGCTGGAGCCATGAGTCTGAGGAAGCGTGAGTTTCACAACTTACACCGTTCCGTGGACAAATACGTGGACAACTTCAGCACGATGGATCGTTATGCACCAGGAGATGTGGCCGATGATGCAGCCAAGCAGGAGAAGTTCTTGGAAGGACTCAATGATGAGTTGAGCGTGGAGCTAATGGTGGCTAGCTTCAGCAACTACCAAGAACTGGTAGACAAGGCCCTCATCTTGGAGGGGAAGCAACAGCAAATCGAGAACCGCAAGAGGAAGTATGCACATGGGAAGTCCGCCTCTAGAGCTCATCAGAAGCCCCGCTACTACCCGTACTCAGGAAATACCGGATCAAGGACCGGTAAGTATGGAGGACACACTCATCCAGTGCACAACCATGGAGGCCACCACCATGGAGGAAATGGGAATAATCGTCCCAACAACGGCAGCTTCAAGAATGGTAATGGAAGTGGGAATGGCAACCAACACCGTCCCGCTCCAGCTAAGCAGGATCTGAACCACATCACATGTTTCAAGTGTCAGAAGACAAGGAACTATGCCACTGAATGCCCTCGGAACAAGCAAGGGAATGGAAACGGCAACTCTGCAGCTAAGAAGCCAAATCCGTTTCCTCGTGCTCAGGTGAACCACCTCAACGTGGAAGAAGTCTATGATCAGCCCGAGACTGTGGTTGGTAAGTTTTTATTGCATTCACATCCAGTTATGGTACTTTTGATTCAGGTGCAACTCATTCATTCATATCAAGGGTAGTTGTGGAAAAGTATGGTTTACCCACCAGAACCCTTAGTCAGCCCATTAAGGTAAATTCCCCAGGAGGGATGATGATGGCAGGGATAGGATGTCACGCCCTGAAACTTCACATAGGAAACCATGTTTTTCCTACCGACCTCATCATCTTAGAATCCCAGGGACCAAGTATGAAGGAAATCTTGATTGCCCCAGCAAGTCTATTTCACTCACCACTCCGGAGAACAAGAGGATTAAGTATGTATCCCGACGCACACAGATGAGTGCTTGGTTAAATTCCCTCATAGGAGTTGTTCAGGAGGAAGTACCGGTTGTACGAGACTTTCCAGATGTATTTCCGGAAGAATTACCAGGCATGCCACTAGATAGGGAGATTGAGTTTCTGATAGAGCTACTACCAGGGACAGCCCCAATATCCAAGAGACCCTATCGGATGCCCGCAAATGATTTAGTGGAAATCAAGAAGCAGATTAAGGAGCTATTGGACAAGGGATATATTTGCCCAAGTTCATCACCTTGGGGAGCCCTGGTTCTCTTGGTGGAGAAGAAAGATAAAACCTTGAGGATGGTGGTCGATTATCGAGCATTGAACGAGGTGACTATGAAGAATAAGTACCCTCTGCCGATGATTAATGACCTGTTTGACCAGCTAGTAGGCGCCAAAGTATTCTCCAAGATCGATCTTCGATTAGGGTATCACCAACTGAAGATTCGTGAACAGGATATACCCAAAACAGCTTTCACCACCAGGTATGGCTTGTACAAGTATATAGTCATGTCCTTTGGTTTGACTAATGCTCCTGCCTACTTCATGAATTTGATGAACAAAGTGTTTATGGAATATTTGGACAAGTTTGTCGTGGTGTTCATCTATGACATTTTGATATTCTCCAAGAGCGAGGAAGAACACAAGGAACACTTGCGTTTAGTTTTGGAGAAGCTTAGAGAGCATCAGTTGTATGCCAAGTTCAGTAAATGTGAATTTTGGCTGATGGAAGTCGGATTTCTTGGACATGTTATTTCCGGAGAAGGAATAGCAGTAGACCCCGCTAAGGTTGAAGCAGTCACTGAGTGGAAGTCACCCACCTCAGTTAAAGAGATCCACAGTTTTCTCGGACTTGCCGGATATTACCGGAGATTCATTGAGAATTTCTCAAAGATTGCCAAGCCCATGACAGAGTTGTTGAAGAAAGAGTGTAAGTATATCTGGACTGAGGAATGTGAGGCTAGTTTCCAGGAGTTGAAGAAATGTTTAGTCACAGCCCCAATGTTGATACTGCCAAACAATAGGAAGGACTTCTAGGTTTATTGTGACGCATCCCGTCAAGGACTTGGAGGAGTACTCATGCAGGAAGGAAAAGTTGTAGCATATGCATCCAGACAGCTACGACCCCATGAGTTGAATTATGCCACCCATGATTTGGAACTAGCAGCCGTAGTGCACGCACTCAAGACTTGGAAACATTTCCTTATCGGAAATAGTTGTGATGTGTACACTGATCATAAGAGCCTGAAGTATATCTTCACGAAGAAGGAGTTGAACCTCAGACAGAGGAGATGGTTAGAGTTAATCAAGGACTATGACATGAGATTGCATTACCATCCAGGAAAGGCAAATGTTGTGGTAGATGCTTTGAGTCGGAAGAGTTATGTGAACACCCTCATAGCCGGAGGATTACCCCAGGAATTAACCAAAGATCTCAGAGAGCTTCGGTTAGAGATAGTTCCGCAAGGATATGTTGCCACACTAGAGATTCAGTCCACCTTGACCGAAAAAATTCGAGAAGCCTAGAAATCAGACAATGAGATAGCTGAGATAAAGCAGAGAATGAAGGAAGGCAAGGCTAAAGGCTTTCGTGGAGATGAACAGGGTACTCTATGGTTTGAGAACCGAATCTATGTGCCCCATGACCCAGAGCTCGGTAAGTTGATACTTCAAGAAGCCCACGATTCACCATATTCGATACACCCAGGCAACACCAAGATGTACCTGGATTTGAAGGAAAGTTACTGGTGGACAGGTATGAAGAAAGATATTGCCGAACATGTTGCGGTATGTGATGTTTGTCAACGAGTAAAGGCGGAACATCAGAAACCAGCAGGGTTACTCCAACCTTTGCCGATACCCGAGTGGAAATGGGAAAAGCTCGGTATGGACTTCATCACAGGACTACCTAGGACCCGTTCAGGATATGATCCCATTTGGGTAGTGGTCGATCGTTTGACCAAGGTGGCTCATTTCATTCCAGTGAAAACCACCTATACCAGTGCTAAGTTAGCCAAGATATATATAGGACCAGGATCGTATGTCTACATGGACTTCCGAGGAGTATCGTGTCAGATAGAGGAACACAATTTACCTCAAAGTTTTGGCATCAGCTACATGAAACTTTGGGTACAAGACTGGAGTTCAGTACAGCTTTTCATCCGCAGACCAATGGACAGACTGAGAGAGTCAACCAGATTCCAGAGGACATGTTGAGAGCCTGTGCGCTAGACTATGGGTCCAGTTGGGATGACAATTTACCTTACGCAGAGTTCTCGTACAACAACAGTTATCAGACCAGTCTGAAGATGGCCCCTTTCGAAGCTTTATACGGAAGGAGGTGCAGAACACCATTGACGTGGGATGGTGTTGGAGACCGACAACTTTTTGGTCCCGATCTTATCAGAGATTCTGAAGATAAGGTCAGACTGATTCGAGACCGACTCAAGATAGCTCAATCTCGGCAGAAGAGCTATGCTGATAACAAACGCAAGGAGGTGACATATGAAGTAGGGGATCGAGCATATCTCCGTGTGTCCCCACTTCGAGGAATCAAGAGGTTTGGTGTTAAAGGAAAGTTAGCACCCAGATTCATAGGCCCCTACAAAATTCTAGAACGTAGAGGCGAAGTTGCTTACAAGCTGGAATTGCCGGAAGGACTGTCCGGACTTCATGATGTTTTCCATGTTTCCCAGTTGAAGAAATGCCATGCTGAGATGGTTGATATCCCTTTGAGAGACACAATGCCCCTAGAGGCCATACATCTTGACAGTGACCTGACCTACGAGGAGAAGCCCGTCAGAATCCTCGAGACTGCCAACAGAGTTACCCGTAGCAAGATCATCAAGTTCTGTAAGGTTCTGTGGAGTCACCACACCGAGGAAGAAGCCACCTGGGAACGCGAAGAAGATCTTCGTAGAGACCACCCGCACCTATTTTCTAGCCAACCCGAATCTCGAGGGCGAGATTCATCTTAAGGTGGGTAGGTTTGTAACATCCCAAAATTTTCATTTTGGAATGTTATGATATATAGCTATGCATCATCATCATATTGTTTGAGTGAATATAATGGTTGAAATGATTCTTTTGAATTTCTGAAATGTCACTTTCATCTTTCCCTTTTCTTGTTTCACCTATTTGAAAACCTCTGGAAAAGTTCAAAGAAAAGACGGGAGTAACATGACACTCCACACCAGGGGCATCTTGGTGAAATAATTGAACAATAAAACCAGGGGGGCTATTTGAAAAAATTATTGCAAAAGGATTTAAAATCAAATAAGGAAATTCTAAAAATAATTTTTTTCGAAGTGTTCATTGAGTAGCATTAATTCTCCTGATCATTTTGATATATATATTTCCCATATTTGGAAATGTTTTGAATGCTTTTAAAGGAGTTTTACTGCTCTGGATATTAAAAAGGAAACGAATTTAATTCTAAACGGGCCGGCCCGCAGCAGTTAATTCCCAAAACCCCTCCGAGCCAACCGACCGACGCGCTGACGCCGCCCTCCCTCTCTTTGACGCCCTGGCCCCACCGTCCGATCCCAAAGACGCCGCGGTCGCCTTCCTCCTCACGCCAGACAGACCTCGCCGGCGATTCCTCTTCTCTGGATCTCCCTCCTCTTTCCTTCCCCGACCACCGCACCGGCCCTATAAGTAGCCCTGACCCTTCACTCCTCATTCCACCCCCGAGCCCCCACTCTACCTCGCCAGAGCGCTGCCCCACGAGCTCGCCGGAGTTCCGCACTTGACCAAACACTACCAGAGCACCTGCCCATCGCCTCTTTCGCCCTCTCTCCTATCTGACACCACCAGAGTGCAAAGGAGCTCCGCCGCCGTCGATTGAACCCCTCGGACGCCATCCCCAACCACCGGAGCGCCGCCCCCAACGACCTCGCCGCCTCGGCCTCGCCGGAGAACCCCCTCGCCGGCGACCCCTTCTCTGTGAGCCCTCTCCCCCTCTCTTAGCCGTTTGATCTAGATCCGACGCGTAGGATTAGATCGTTTTAAAAGCCGAACCTGTATCCTCTACAGCTCGGTCGTCCGCTCGATTCGCTAGATCTCGCACACCCCGTAGCCAATCACAGACCGCCACGTAGCCCCTGTCCGTTCGATCAGTTTTATTTTCTTTTCTTTTCTGTTTTAGAAAACAGAATGATTTCAAATCTTGTTTTTATCATATCTTTTAAACTATTTAGTGTTTTTAGTTGATTCTTTTTCATTAGTTCACAAAATTGATGTAGTTTATGTCTGTATGCTTAGTTTTCAAATTTGAGCTATAAATTTTGAATCTAATCAAATTTGTTCAAATTACTAAAATCTGCATGACTATAGTTTAAAAATATATTTTCATATGAATCTTTTTGCCACTGTTTGGTATTAGTTAAACCTCTCTTTCTACATGATTTGAGTATTTTTTTGAAAAAAAATAGTTACTGTTTTTAACAAAAACAGAATCTGTTTAGTTCTTATTGTAGTTTAGTTATCTTAATTTTAATTTAATTTGAACCTGAATTAGTTTAACTTTTGTTAATAGTTTTCATGAGTTTCTGTAGTTTCAAATATTTAGGTAACATTACTTGCAAATATTTAGAATGATTGTTTAGTTTTATACCATGTTGTTATAGGAATCTTTATATTTTTCATTAGGTATAGTTTGGTAAAACAATTTAGTTTTACTTTCACAAACTAGATAGATGATTAAGTTAGAATTCTAATAAATAATTTTAGTAATTCTATTCTGTTAAGTAATGTGATGATAATAATATTAGTGTCAATAATGTTATTGTTTTGGTTTCCTATTCCAAAGTTATAGGAACATTCTAGTTATTTCATTTTAAGTAGTGTTTCTTTACACAAGAGTTTTAGTGAATTTGATTCTGTTTACTAAAATTGATTTTCTTTACTACTTATTTTCTACTAGCTATTGCTTGGTTGTTTGTCTTAAAGTAGCAGTAGTAGAAGTTTTTGACACTAAATATTTTTGTGAGTCAAACTTTTTATTTTGATTTGTTTCTCTTGATTGATACTATTGAATGGTTTTAGTATTGTTTGTTTAACCTTGCTGAATTGTGTGAATTGTTTTGTATTTAAGCTTATGGTGTGCTCTTGTTTGATTCGTTAGATCATCCGGAGTGCGAAGCTTGCTATCTGGAATCACTTGATTACGAGGATCGTCACCAAGGCAAGTCACTTTGACCATGTATACCTATGTTTTATTGCATTACTTCTTCCATCACCCCAATTGCATGCAAAGTAGGTAAATTGGAAAGTTAGTTACTTGTTGTAGTATCATGTGGTAGGTACCCCCTCAACCCTTTGACACATTGGCCCCGGGAAACGTTGTTTTACATTTTGCTATGCTATTAGTAGACGAGGTTGGTTGTGTGATTCATGAGAGTTGTGAGTTAATAATTTCAAGACCTACATGATGATCAAGTCTTCAAGACTTCAAGTTTTCAACTTACCTCTGGGTGGATGATGGTTGAATGGTGCCCTGGAGAAACCAGTGGTTAGCCTAGATGATGCTGGAGATGTGCCAGTATTCATGCGGAAAGGTCCACCCAGGCACAAAGAGATGGATGGATGCTTCAAGACCCAAGGCTTACCTGCACGGCCACCAGTTATTATGGGCTTTGGCTTGGTTGGATATCATGGTGACCCTGGACAGGCGGTGCTACGAGATGTAGAAGAACGGTAGGAAAGGATGGGCACCGACAGAGTCGCAGGGAAACCCTTTGGAAGACCATGTTTTGGTCATCCGTTTCTCAAACACCCTGAAGTGCGAGAAATCAAACGGAGGCGACCAAATCTTGTGGGGAACATGTGCAAAACTCTGCAGAGTACCCAAACCTAATCGATTAGCCGTGTCCACGGTTATGGACAGTTTGAGCCAAAGGATATGAAACTATCTGGAACTCTCAACACAATAAATTATATTGATGTGGGTTATTAATGTCAACTTGGGTATGAAAATTGGTTGGTGGAACCATCTCATTAATCAACCAACACTATAGTAATTCTGCCTTTGCCCTCTCTTGTTGTAGGAAAAATTTGGCTTTATGCAAAAACTTACTACCCCACCTGCTATAATTGCATATAGACTAGATGATTACTTTACCCCCTCTCTTGTGACTTTGCCAGTATATTCAATATGCTGACCTATACGGCTGCAACGCATCATGTTGCAGAGTACTTTTCCGACCAGGAGTGAGGATACGCTCTACGCTTGGTGAGATGCCCTTGGAGTCATGATGGACTCATCTACCTTTGGAGCTTCCGCAAGTTTATGGTTTAGTTTATCTCATGAGTTGGCCTTCAGCCACTTTATTGTAATCATTATTGTAATAAAGGACTCGATATGAGATTTTGATTAACTTATGATGTGTGATTTCCCTTTGATATATACATTGATGTACCGTGTGTGTACCAGCATGATCTTGGGATGGTACAGAAACACCGGAGATTCGACCTTTCAGGTCGGGTCGCTACAACTTTTGTCCAACCCCTTGTGATGATTGCCCGTCCATCCTTCACCACCTTAAGGAAGACTTCTAGACCGTTATCTTGGTAGCATGAATTATATACTATAATCTTAGTTTCCTCCACATTGGCCAGGTAGTTTGCTAGGTAATCTTGAGTAAATTCCTTTGGTAACCACTAAAAAGAGACAACATTCAGGTATTCGTGTCTAATAGAGTAACTTGTTCTGGGCTGGAAAAGAAGGCAACATAGTACTTACCATCCTAAACCTCACTAATTTCTTGGATAAAGTATAAATAAATAGTTTAATTCCAATCAGATGTCTCTTTTGCCTAACATTTTTTCTCAGTTTCCTTACTTGATGCCTTTTCATGTTTATCTCAGTGCCCATATATGTGCAAAGGGGTTCGAAGAATTAGTACCGCTGGTATATGTACCTACAAACAACAAATAAATGTTAAAACATAAGCTACAATTGCACAAATGATGTAAAATATTATAAGAAAATGGGAGGTGAATAACCTCGATGGTAAACAACAGCATCACGCATCGTAGCCCTACATAAGCACACAGAAACACGTGTTAAATACAACAACGTTAACATCCACCAAAAATAGCAAATGTTAACTAAATGACAATATCTCTGGTGATATTTTCATTGCGAGGAGTAGCGCGGTGACAAAGGGACAGGTATTGGTGAAATTAAATTGGATGTATTAACTTCAGAGTTCAGACAACCTAACATAGTCATTAAAACCTGTACCAGTGAAACATAAATTGACACATTTAAACATCACGGGAAAGTTCGTACTAGGTAAATCCTGAGGGGTAGTTGCTGAGGTACTACAACTCGGCCAGAGCCCGTACAAAGTCGGTGGCTAGGTGTTCTTGGTGGTCGCAGTGTGGATCGGTATTGCTAACATATGTACCTACAAGCAACAAGTAAATGTTAAAAGCTAAACTACAACTGGATAAATGATGTAAAGTACTACAAGATATTGGAATGTGACTAACCTCGACAGTAAACAACATCGTCGTGCATTATGAAATTGTGTAAGTACAAGTAAAGGCATGTCAACTACAATAGGGTTAACATGGACCAAAAATATCTAACGGTAATGGAAGGACATCATCTCCAATGATATCTTCTTTGTGAAGACTAGCACGATGCCGAATGGACAGCGTAAATAATGGATATAACTATTCACTACAACAGGCTTAACAGCAACATAGCATAGGCATTGTAAGTTTGTAACTAGTATTGGTAAAATTGAATTGGACAGTTCATACTTGAACAGCACACTACGCATAACTGAAATGAACAACGGAAACCTAACATGGCAATTTAAACGTGTAGCATTGAAACGGAAATTGACACGGTTAAACATTTATATACTGGTATTCATAAAAATGAACTGGACAATTCATACTTGGTAGGTCCCGGGGGGTAGTTGCTTGGGTATTTCGCCAAGGCCAAAGCCCACACCACGTTGGCAGCGAGGTGTTACTCCGGGTCGGCACGCATAGCGTTCATAGCGTCATCGACCACCATGACTAGCTCCTCGACCTCCGCATGATATGTGGTTGAGCTTACGCGGGGATGCTTAGTGATTGGGGTGGGGATGTGGAGGCATGAGGGTGGTTCGCATGCTCCATCTGAGCTATCGGGTCGGGGAGATGACGGAGATCGGAGGTTACCTCACTAGATCGACGAGAGAGACTGATGCAGAACGTAGATTTGGTTGCGACGGCAGCGGTAGTTTGGGCTGAAGTTAGAGCGAGGGAGAGGGGGCGGTGGGGATGGGGGGAATGTGATGGGTGGATATGGGGTGGGAGGAATAACTACTAAAATCGAACCTTACGGGGTGGGGGGACACGCAACACAGACGAAGCACATCAAATACCCGTGTGCGAGAAAAGAGAAAATTGGTGATCCCACGTCGAACAAAATTCAAGTCTTCTCTCTCTTGTGCCATAGGACGCTTTGCAAACGGTTTGTTGTAAGAAAACTGTTGCCATTAAAGATGTACTATAAACACAAAAGGCCTAGAAAATACACAAAAAGTACAAAATACGATAAACGAGCATGAAAAATGTGAAATTTGGACATGGTGCATCCTAGTGGGTATGTTGATCGAAAAAAATAAATCAAGTTGAAAGGACCAAGAAAATATGGGTTCCCCTTGAAAACATGACAATTTTGACTCCCGGAACCATGAAACGCCATAGGTGGTGGTCCGGTTTATGAAGAGTGTCTATCACAACAGTATCCATACCTCCTCAATTTTTTACCAAATCATATTGAGGTCCTTCCCGGGCACCACACGAGATAACATATTTTTCAAGCATGTTTTCCATTTTTCTAGAGTTAAAAAATAAATAAACGACACAGCTATGATTGCCTCTTCCCACACATATCCTTTAAAATTTTATTAGTTACCTATAAAATACATGATAACTTATCTAACGACACAATTACGAATTTTCAAGTCCTTTTTGAACGCATTTTCATGTATAGAACGTTCTAACCTGAATTATAAGAACAAAGGACCTAGAAAGTACATAAAAGGGACCACATACAATGAACGAGCCTGAAAATTGTGAAATCTGGACATGGTGCGTTCTAGTGGGCATGTTGATCGTATAAAATATATATAGTTGAGACGACTAGGGAAATATGGGTTCCCCTAGAAAACATGGCAGTTTTTGCTCCCAAAACCATGAACCTCCTCACGTGATGGGCTAGTTTATGAAGAGTGTCTATCACGACATTATCCATACCTCCTCAAAATTTTACCGAATCATATTGAGGTCATGCCCAGGCACCACACGAGATAACATGTTCTTCAAGCATGTTTTCCATTTTTCTAGAGTTACAAAATAAATAAACGACACATCTATTGTTGCCTATTCCCACACATATATATATCCTTTAAAATTGTATTAGTTTCCTATTAGATACATGAAAACTTATTCAACGACACAATTATGAATTTTTGAGTCCTTTTTGAACACCTTTTCATGTGCAGACCATTCATACCAGAATTATAAGCACAAATGACCTACAAAGTAGATAAAATGGGACCAAATACGATAAACAAGTCTGAAAGTTGTGAAATTTGGACATGGTCCATTCTAGTGGGCATGTTGATAGTATAAAATAAATCTAGTTGAAAGGACCAACGAAAAATATGGGTTCCCCTTGAAAGCATGGTGATTTTCGCTCCCCGAACCGTGAACCTCCTTAGGTGATGGGCCGGTTTATGAAGAGTGTCTATCATGGAATTATCCATACCTCCTCAACATTTTACCGAATCATATTGAGGTCATGCCCGGGCAGCACACGAGATAACATGTTCTTCAAGCATGTTTTCCATTTTTCTAGAGTTACAAAATAAATAAACGACACATCTATGGCTGCCTCTTCCCACACATATATATCCTTTTAAACTGTATTAATTTCCTATTAAATACATGAAAACTTATTCAATGACACAATTACGAATTTTCGAGTCCTTTTTGTACACTTTTTTCATGCACAGACCATTCTAACCAGAATTATAAGCACAAAGAACCTACAAAGTACATAAAATGGGAACAAATACGATAAACAAGTATGAAAATTGTGAAATTTGGACATGGTGCATTCTAGTGGCCAAGTTGATCGTATAAAATAAATCCTGTTGAAAGGACCAAGGAAAAATATGGGTTCCCCTTGAAAACATGGTGATTTTCGCTCCCCGAACCATGAAACTCCATAGGTGATGGTCCGATTTATGAAAAGTGTCTATCACGAGATTATCCATACATACTCAATTTTCTACCGAATCATATTGAGGTCATGCCCGGGCACCACACGAGATAACATGTTCTTCAAGCATGTTTTCCATTTTTCTAGAGTTACAAAATAAATAAACGACACATCTCTAGTTGCTTCTTCCCACACATATCCTTTAAAATTGTTTTAGTTTCCGATAAAATACATGAAAACTTATTCAAAGACACAATTACGAATTTTCAAGTCCTTTTTAACGCCTTTTCATGTACAAAACTTTCTAACCTGAATTATAAGTACAAAGGACCTACAAAGTACATAAAATGGGACCAAATACGATAAATGAGCCTAAAAGTTGTGAAATTTGGACATGGTGCATTCAAGTGCATATGTTGATTGTATAAAATAAATCCAGTTGAAAGGACCAACAAAAAAGTATGGGTTCCCCTTGAAAACATGGTGATTTTCGCTCTCTAAACCATGAAACTCCATAGGTGATGGTCCGGTTTATGAAGAGTGTCTATCATGACATTATCCATACCTCCTCAATTTTTTACCAAATCATATTGAGGTCATGCCCGGGCATCACACAAGATAACATGTTCTTCAAGCATGTTTTCCATTTTTTCTATAGTTCCAAAACAAATAAATGACACATCTCTGGTTGCCTCTCCCCACACATATCCTCTAAAATTGTATTAGTTTCCTATAAAATACATGAAAGCTTATCCAACACCACAATTACGAATTTTCAAGTCCTTTTTGAATGCCTTTTCATGTAAATAACATTCTAACCTATATTATAAGCAAAAATGGTCTAGAAAGTAGACAAAAGGGACCAAATATGATAAATGATCATGAAAATTTTGAAATCTGGACATGGTGCACTCTAGTGGGTATGTTGATCGTATAATAAAAAATATAGTGGAAAGGACCAAGGAAATATGGGTTCCCCTTCAAAACATGGTGAGTTCGCTCCCCGAACCATGGAACTCCATAGGTGATGGTCCGGTTTATGAACAGTCTATCACGACATTATCCATACCTCCTCAATTTTCTACCGAATCATATTGAGGTCATGCCTGGACACCACATGAGATAACATGTTTTGAACACCTTTTCATGTATAAAACATTCAAACTTGAATTATAAGCAGTAAATTTCTAGAAAAGTACACAAAAAAGACTAAATCTAGTAAACGAGCCTGAAAGAATGTGAATTTTGGACACATTGCATTCTGGTGGGTATGTTGATAGTAGAAAAATAATAATAGAGAAAAAACCAATGAAATATGGGTTTCCCTTGAAACTTTCTGATTTGTTTGGGCAAACAGTTACTTTGCAAATGTCGTGTGCGTTGGCCCAATTCTGCGGTGTGTTCTAATTGGCGAGAACACCAGCCACACGAATCGTGCATGTGCACCATAGGATGCACCGTGATCGAACGACAATCCAAAATTCTCCTTTCACACTCGTATACTGTAGTTGGGATTTTAGTTCGTACATGCACTAAATTATTTAATGGCAGTAATCATAGAGGGTTCATGTTTATGAATCGTTTCCTACGCGGACCCCCTAACCCGAGTCCCCGACCCTCTCCCCCTTCTTCTGCATTTGCATTGTTGTATACTTTCTCATTCTCGACCTTGGCTCGACCAAATCACCGGGCTTGACGATGCCTGTCGCAACCGGCTACCACCGAAGAACGCAACCGTAATGTCCACAATGCAAGCACAAATCAATCATTAGCAATTCAATCGAGCATTTACATGCTCAAATTGGTACAGTGCATAGTTGGCGGAGTAATTTACAAAACATTAGCTTGCTATTAATTTTACATCAATATAATACATATGAAATGCGCGTGCACAAATGTGCTACTACCCCTAATGGCGACCCCACACGCACATCTTCCATCGTCCATCGATATCGTTTTGTTCCTTGGCTCAGGAGGACAGGAGGTCGCGAAGTCGATGACCTACACCTTGATCGACCGAGGAAGGGTCAGCCTCAATGACGACGGCCAAAGAGACCCTCACCATCGCCAATTCTGCAGCAACGGCCACATGTCCTCCCCCGGCGTCCGGAGTTGCGTCCTCCTCCATTTGGGACATAAGCCTACACCTTATGTGGCGGCCAATGACACAGTTGTCCTTGCGGTGGCTAGGTTCCTTATCCACCGTCTGCACCATCTGGTGCACTATGCGTCGAGCCGCAATATCGCCCGCTGGCGATTGCTAGCTGATTTCAAGATGACCCTTGTAAATTCTTGGCTTGCTCATGTCGTCAATACTACCTCCTCTGGCTGTTGTTGGGAGAGGTAGCGGCATGGCCATCGGTCCTCAAGCTGACCATCGTGCATGCAGCCTCAATTCCGCCATCGCCCAACTCCATCATGGTGTCTGCCATTGGGGGTTTGATGGTGTGTGTGTGGCAAATAGCCAAGGGATCATTGACTCGCCATTGCCAGCCATGTTGTGGTTATTTAAGGCTAGTTTCTACCAAGAGGGTTGGGGATTTTATAATTTATCGTTGTGGCTGGAGCGTGTGCTTGCGGGGAAGCATTTTCACAATTTTGAGTTCTTTCTGTGAACACATAATCTCAAACGAAACATATATATCAACTGTATGCAATCGTGTATAGGGTCATAAATAAATATCACCACTCTTTGCTCTCCACCGTCTCTTTCCCCTCTCGCACCCCCAAATTTGTCCTTCCTCTCCCCACTGTCCTTGCCTCCACAAAATCCTCAACATTAGACATGTCATCCACGCGGAGGACCCCACTACGGAGGAGCGCGCAGTTGAGGCAGGTACGCGCTGCTGAGGGTCCGGGGGCCTTGGCGTCAGTATGTGCTGCTGAGGGTCCGGAGGCCTTGGCGGCGGTACGCATTGCTGAGTGTTCGGAGGCCTTGGCGGCGATACGCGCTGCGGATGGTCCGGAGGCCTTGGCGGCAAAAGTGGAAGAGCTGAAGGTTACAGTTGATCGGTTGCTGGCAAGCATGGTTCTATACACGGAACGCGCAGCTGTGGCCTTCGAAAGAGCATAATGCGCCGACCAGTCCGCTGTTGCCTTGCCACCTCACGTGGATTTGGACTCGGTAAGGGCAGCAACCTCCTTGTTGCAGTCTCCTACCGCTCTAGCATAGCGCACAGCTCTTAACTATGTTTTTTACGACCACTTTGAATATCTTCATCGTAAGAGGGTCGTACGCATGCAGTTGGCCATGGACGGGATTTTCCATGAGACCGGAGCTACTGTGATGGGGTATGAGCAGAGGAAAGTCCATGCCTATGAAGCATTCAAGAACATGGTCAATGCCAACCCGAAAGCGGATCCTACTTCCATAGAGAAGATGTTGCATGAGTTTAGAAGATATTTCTACATTGGCGAACAAACAGGCCAGCCCCACAACAACGACGACGAGTAGTTGTTTCCATTTTACTGTCTTCTGAACCTTGTTGATATATAATGTCGCTATTATGTTCTTTATTCGATTACAGAGGAGTGTGAACGATAATTTGTGCTATCACTTTCTGAATCAGGTGCTTATTACCATGAATCGTCTGTGTTATTATATGTCTATGTTATTTTCTGTCTTTCCACACAATTTAGATTACTGACCTGTTCGCTGGGCATCACACACATCTTGTTATGCCCAATTGTTTGTCTTCTTTTGGCCTGCACATTTCATCCAAGCGCATGGTATGTCATCTGCCACACACATCTTGATCTGTGCAACCGTTTGTGTAGGTAGCATATATGTTGTGCAGACAGAGCAAATCATAGTACACAGAGACATAACTATGAAACCCGTTGGTGATGATTTCATCAATCGCTGACAAATTGTATGCCAACAACCATTTGCCCACAATACACACAGGTTGTTAACACCAATCGTTTGTGTTATTTCTTGTGTTCGCACACGATTCTGATTACTGACTGCTACTTCTTGATCTTGCATTGGTTTTCCCTTGAAGAGGAAAGGGTGATGCATCAAATTAGATAAGTATTTCCCTCGGTTGTTGAGAACCAAGTTATCAATCCAATAGGAGATATAAGAAAGTCACCAATGGATGCACCTACACAAACAATCAACCTCTTGCACCCAATGCTATAAAGGGGTTGTCAATCCCTTCACGGCTATTTGCAAGGATGAGATCTAATAGAGATAGATAGGAAAGATTGCGGAAAGTAAAAAGGTAAATAAATTGCAGCAAGGTATTTTTGGTATTTTTGGTTTATATATCTGAAAGTATAAGATGGAAAATAGACCTGGGGGCCATAGGTTTCACTAGAGGCTTCTCTCTCAAAGGAAAATAACACAGTGGGTGAACAAATTACTGTCGAGCACTTGATAGAAAAGCGGATAATTATGAAGATATCCAAGGCAATGATTATGCATATAGGCATCATGTCCATGTCAAGTAGACTAAAATGATTATGCATCTACTACTATTACTCCACACATTGACCGACTCCTGCCTGCATCTAGAGTATTAAGTTCATGAAGAACAGAGTAATGCATTAGGTAAGATGGCATGATGTAGAGGGATAAACTCAAACAATATGATGGAAACCCCCATCTTTTTATCCTTGATGGCAACAATACAATACGTGCCTCGCTATCCCTACTATGTCACTGGGTGAGGACACCGCAAGATCGAACCCAAAACTAAGCACTTCTCCCATTGCAAGAATTACCAATCTAGTTGGCCAAACAAAACCAATAACTCAAAGAGACTTGCGAAGATATGAAATCATGCATATAAGAATTCAAAAAAGACTCAAATAATATTCAAGGATAATCTGAACATAAACCCACAATTCATCGGATCTCGACAAACACACCGCAAAAGAGTATTACAAAGGATAGATCTCCATGAAGATCATGAAGAACATGGTATTGAAGAACAAAGAGAGAGAACAAGCCATCTAGCTACTAGCTATGGACCCGTAGGTCTATGGTGGACTACTCACGCATCATTGGAGGGGAAATGGAGTTGATGTAGATGCCCTCCGTGATCGAATCCCCCTCCGGCATATTACCGGAAAAGGCTCCAAGATTGGATCTCTCGGGAACAGAGGCTTTTTCATTTGCATGGCTCTTTTTGGTACTGGGGGGATATTTGGGAATTTATAGGACGAAGAATAGGGTTAGGAGACCTGCTGGGGGACCACAAGCCTGCTAGGCGTGGACAGGGGTGGTGGTCGCGCCCCCTGGCTTGTGACCTCCTGGCAGTTATTTTGCCTTGCCCTCCAAGTCTGGTAGGTGTATTCTGGTCGAAGAAAAATCATCGCGAAGATTTTATTCCGTTTGGACTCTGTTTAATATTCCTTATCTGCAAAAACAAGGAAAAACATAAACTCGCACTAGGATCTAGATTAATAGGTTAGTCCCAAACATAATATAAAATAGCATATTAATGCATATAAAACATCCAAAACAGATAATATAATAGCATGGAACAATCAAAAATTATAGATATGTTGGAGACGTATCACTGGCTTGTTTGCCCTCTATTGCACACATCTTGTGATGCTGAATCGTTTGTGTTCTGCTATATCATCACACGCAGTTTATGTAGTGAATTGTGTGCCCTATATCGCACACATCTTGTTATACTGAATCGTTTGTGTTCTGCTATATTATCGCACACAGTTTGTAGTGATGAACTGTGTGCCCACTATTGCACACACCTGGATCTATGTAACCGTTTATGTTATCTTCGCTAAGCACAAATGGTCCATAAGAACAAACTTTTTGTTGTAGATCGCACACACAACTACTTTCTGAATCGTATTTTATGGATCCGCCTTCGCACGTAGTTCATGCCATTAGCGACGGAGGTTGAACTATAACGTTTGCGATTCATGCATTGCACACAGTTTTGTCGAAGGGTCTCTCATTGATGTGTCACGTTAGCAGCATTCTGTAGTAGTGCAAGAAGTTTGTACAAGCAAGGAGATCGCCTACTTCGTGAAGATCTACCCATAGTGAGGCTAGTCCTTCCTGGATGGAAGCCATGATGGAATAGACGAGGTTGCTACTATTGGGGAATATTGCATTGGAAATGAAAATTTTCCTACGCAAACGCAAGATCTATCCATGGTGATGAGCATCTATGAGAGGGGGAGTGGATCTACATTCCCTTGTAGATTGCTAAGCAGGAAGCGTTAAGAAACGCAGTTGATGTAGTCGAACGTCTTCGCGATCCAAATTGCTAGCCGTCCCGCGATCCGATCACGATCCGTCCTACGATCCAATCATGATCTGTCCCATGATCAAATCATGGTCCTATCGATCTAGCACCAAACAGATGGCACCTCCGCGTTCAGCACACATACAGCTCGATGACGATCTCCACCTCCTTGATCCAGCAAGCGAGGGTGAAGAGGTAGATGAGTTGTCCAGCAGCACAACGGCATGGTGGAGGTGGTGGTGGAGCTGATCCGGCAGCGCTTCACTAAGCTATACCGAACAGATCTAGAGGAGAGAGACGATCTAGAGGGAGGAGGGCAGCACGTGGCTATTCAGGTGGTGGCTGCCCTCAAAACCATCCAATATATATAGGAGGAGAGGGATTAGGTGGGAGGCGCCCTAGAGGAAACCCTAGGGTCTTGGCGCACAAGAGAGGGAGGAGCCCACCTCCCACAAGGGAGGTGGACTCCTAGTAGGACTCCTCCCACTTGGCCCGTCTTGGCCGCTGTCTCACCCCCTTGCGCAAAGGCCTCTAGGGGCTGGATACCAATCCCACCAGGGGCTAGTGTGCCACCTCCTAGGTCCATGTGTCCCCTGGGGTGGGTGGGCCCCACTTGGTAGACCCCCGGAACCCATTTGTCACTCTCGATACACTACCGGTAGTGCCCAAAACTTTTACGGAATCCTAATACCACTTTCCTATATATCAATTTTTACCTCCAGGCCATTCTAGAGCTCGTCATGACGTCCGAGATATCATCCGGGACTCCGAACAACCTTCGGTCATCAACATACATAACTCAGTACTACCGAAACATCACCAAACCTTAAGTGTGCAAACCCTGCGGGTTCGAGAACTATGTAGACATGACCGAGACACCTCTACATCCAATAACCAATAGAGATACCTAGATGCCTATATTGCTTCCTACATATTCTATGAAGATCTTTACCGGTTGAACCTCTATGTCAAGGATTTAGTTAATCCCATAATTTGTTCCCTTTGTTCTTCGGTATATTACTTGCCCGAGATTCGATTTTCGCTATCTCTATACCTAGTTCAATCTCGTTACTAGCAAGTCTCTTGACTCATTCCTTAATACAAGATCCCATGGCTAACTCTTTAGTCACTTTGCTTGTAAAGCTCATTGTGATTTGTATTACTGAGTGGGCCCTAAGATACCTCTTTGTCACCCAGAGTAACAAATCCCAGTCTTGATCCATGCCAACTCAACAAACACCCTCAAAGATACCTGTAGAGAACCTTTATAGTCACCTAGTAACGTTGCAACATTTGATACACACAAGGTACTCCTCCGGTGCCAGTGAGTTGCATGATCTCATGGTCATAGGAACAGATACTTGACCTACAGAAAACTATAGTAATAAACTGACACGATCATATGCTATGTTTATAGTTTGGGTCTTGACCATCACAACATTCTCCTAATGATGTGATCCCATTATCAAATGACATCTCATGTCTATGTCTAGGAAACCTTGACCATCTTTGATCAATGAGCTAGTCTATTAGAGGCATACTAGGGACATCATGTTGTCAGTGTATCCACACATGTATCTGAGTTTCCGATCAATACAATTATAGCATGGATAATAAACAATTATCATGAACAAGGAAATATGATAATAACTAATTCATTGTTGCCTCTAGGGCATATTTCCAAGAGTCTCCCACTTGCACTAGAGTCAATAATCGAGCTCACATTGCTATGTGAATTACATTGTTATGAATCTCACACCCAATGAGTTCTGGGGTTCAATCATGTTTTGCATGTGAGAGAGGTTTTAGTCAACGGCTTGCAACATACAGATCCATGTGTACTCTGCAAATCTCTATGTCATACTATAGATGATGTTACCATGCTGCACTTGGAGCTATTCCGAATGACTACTCCACTATATGCATCCGGATTACTACTTAGAGTAATCGAAATTGGTGTCAAAGCTTGCATCGACTTAACCCTTTATGACAAACTCTTTATCACCTCCATAATCGAGAAATATTTCCTTAGTACTCTAGTTACTAAGGATAATTTTGACCACTGTCCAGTGATCCACTCCTGGATCACTCTTGTACCCCTTGACAGAGTCATGGCAAGGCACACACAGGTGCGTACACAGCATGGCATACTATATAGAGCCTATGGCTAAGGCATAGGGGACGACCTTCATATTTTCTATTTATTCTGCCGTAGTCGAGCATTGAGTCTCACTCAACTCCACACCTTACGATTCAGGCAAGAACTCTTTCTTTGACTAATCCATTTTGAACTCTTTCCAAATCTTGTCAAGGTATGTACTCATTGAATGTCTTATCACATGTCTTGATCTATCTCTATAGATCACGATGCCCGACAATTAAGTAGCTTTATCTAGGCCTTCCTTTAAAAAACTCTTTTCAAACAACCCTTTATTCTTTCCGGAAATTCTACATTATTTCCGATCCACAATATGTCAACTACATATACTTATCAGAAATTCTATAGTGCTCCCACTCACTTTCTTGTAAATACAAATTTCTCATCAACTTTGTATAACCCCAAAAAGCTTTGATCATCTCATCAAAGTGTATATTATAACTCCGAGATGCTTGCTCCTGTCCATAGAAGGATCACTGGAGCTTGCATACCTTTTAGCATCCTTAGGACCGACAAAACCTTCTGGTTGTATCACATACAACCTTTCCTCACGGAAATCGTTAAGGAAACTATGTTTTTACATCCATCTGTCAAATTTCATAATCGAAAAATGTAGCAGCTGCTAACATAATTCCAACAGACTTTAGCATCGCTACGGGTGAGAAAGTCTCATCGTTAAGGTTGACAGAATCGCAATTCTGTTACACGATTCTACGACTTTACGGCAAACCAACCCCTCCGATTCTACAATTTTAGTTCATAGAATCTACGTTTCTAAGATCAAAATAGTGAAGATTCTACAATTTGCAATCTTAGCATCGGTGTTCCAATTCGATTCAAAATCATGATTCTGACAACCTTGCTCATCGTAGTCAACTTCTTGAACTTGTCAGAAACTTCTTTGCGACAAGTCGAGCTTTATAAATGGTGACATTCACCATCAGCGTTTGTCTTCTTCTTAAAGATCCGTTTGTACTCAATGACCCATCGTTCAATGGGCAAGTCTACCAAAGCCCATGCTCTGTTTTCATACATGTATCCTTTCTCGGATTCCATAGCTCCCAACCATTTGTTGGAATCCGGACCCACCATCGCTTCTTCATAGCTCGTATGTTCATTGTTATCTAACAACCTGACCTCCAATACAGTATTGACATACCACTCAGGGGCGGTACGAGTCCTTGTTGACCTATGAGGTTCGGTATTAACTTGATCCGAAGCTTCATGATCATCATCATTTGCTTCCTCTTCACTTGGTGTAGGCGTCGCAGAAACATCTTTCTGCATCGTGCTACTATCCAACTGAAGTGACGGTTTAACAACCTCATCAAGTTCCACTTTCCTCCCACTCAATTCTTTCGAGAGAAACTCTTTCTCGAGAAAGGACCCGTTTTTAGCAACAAACACTTTGCCCTCGGATCTAAGATAGAAGGCATACCCAACTTTTACCTTAGGTATTCTATGAAGATGCATTTGTCCGCTTTAGGTTCGAGCTCATCAGGTTGAAACCTTTTTCACATAAGCGCCGCAGCCCCAAACATTAAGAAATGACAGCTTAGGTTGCTCCCAAACCATAATTCATATGGTTTCATCTCAACGGATTTACATGGTGCCCCATCTAAACTGAATGTAGTTGTCTCTAATGCATAACCCCAAAACAATAGTGGCAAAACGATAAGAGACATCATAGTATGCACTATATCCAATAGAGCATGACTACGACATTAGGACACACCATCACACTATGGTGTTCCAACTGGTGTGAGTTGTGAAACAACGTCCACATTGTCTTAAGTTGTATACCAAACTCGTAACTAAGATATTCACCTCCACGACCATATCGTAGACATTTCATCTTCTTGTCACGATGATCTCAAACTTCACTCTGAATTTGCTTGAACTTTTCAAACGTTTCAGACTTGTGTTTCATTAAGTAAATATACCCATATCTACTCAAATCATCAGTGAATTTAAGAAAATAATGATATCCACCGCATGCTACAACACTCATTGGACCGCATACATCAACATGTATTATTTCCAATAAGTCATCTGCCCGCTCCATCAAATCGGAAAACGGGGTCTTAGTTATCTTGCCTATGAGGAATGGTCTGCATGCTCAACCGATTCGAAATCGAGTGAGTCCAAAGATCCATTAGCATGGAGTTTCTTCATGCGCTTCACACCAGTATGACCTTTAGCGGCAGTGCCACAAGTATGTGGTACTATCATTTTTAACTTTGCATCTTTTGGCATCAATATTATGAACATGTGTATCACTATGAGCAAGATTCAATAAACCATTCTCATTGGGTGCATGATCATGGAAAGTATTATTCATGTAAAAAAGAATAACCATTATTCTGTGACTTAATGAATAAGTGTATTGCGATAAACATGATCCAATCATGTTCATTCTCTACGCAAACACCAAATAACATTTATTTAGGTTTAACACTAATCCCGAAGATAGAGGGAGAATGCGATAGTGATCACATCAACCTTGGAAAAACTTCCAACACACATCGTCACCTCACCCTTAGCTAGTCTCCATTTATACTATAGATTTCATTTCGAGTTACTAACATTTAGCAACTGAACTGGTATCTAGTACCCAAGTGCTACTAGGAGTACTAGTAAGGTACACATCAATAAAACGTAAATCAAATATACTTTGGTTGATGTTGCCAGACTTCTTATCTACCATGTATCTAGGGTTGTTCTGCTTCTGCGTTCATTCTCCTCATAATAGAAGCACTTAGTCTCGGGTTTGGGTTCAACCTTGGGTTTCTTGACTGCAGCGGCAACTAGCTTGCCATTCATGAAGTTTCCCTTCTTGCCCTTGCCCTTCACGAAACTAGTGGTTATACTAACCATCAACACTTGATGCTCCTTCTTGATTTCTACCTTCGCGGAGTCAAACATCGCGAATAGCTCAAGGATCATCTTCTGCATCCTTGGCATGTTTATAGTTCATCGCAAAGCTCTAGTAGCTTGGTGGCAGTGACTTGGAGAACTATATCAATTACTATCTTATCTGAAAGATCAACTCCAACTCGATTCAAGCGATTGTAGCACCCAGACAATCTCAGCACATGCTCATTGATTGAGCTATTCTCCTTCATATTGCAGGCAAAGAATCTTGCTAGAGGTCTCATACCTCTCAACACAGGCACAAGCCTAAAATCTCAACTCCGGCTCTTGGAACATCGCATATGCTCCGTGACATTCAAAACGTATTTGAAGCCTGAATTCTAAGTTGTAATGCAAGACGCACCGAACTATCAAGTAGTCATTAGAACATGCCTGTCAGATGTTCACAACATCCATAGTCGCCGCTTGAGGGGGGTGTGCACCAAACATGCCTTCTGTATAGCAACTGAGGACAATCCTCTGATCACGGACCTAGTCCGCATAATTGCTACCATCATCTGTCAACTCTATTTTCTCTAGGAACGTATAAAAAATATAGGGGAGCTACAACGCAAGCTATTGATGTACAACATAATTTTGCAAAGACAAATTTAGACTATGTTCATGATAACGAGTTCAATTAAACATATTACTTAAGAACTCCCACTCAGATTTACATCCTTCCGGTCATCCGAGTGCTACATGATGCAAATTCATCATCCCAAGTCTGATCATCACGTGAGATGAGGTGGTGTCAATGGTGAACATCTCCATGTTGATCATATCTACTATATGACTGATGTTCGACCTTTCGGTCTCTTGTGTTACGAGGCCATGTATGTACATGCTAGGCTCGTCAAGTTTAACCCGAGTGTTCCGCATGTGCAACACTAGCTTGCACCCGTTGTATGTGAACGTAGAGTCTATCGCACCCGATCATCACGTGGTGCTTCAAAACGACAAACTTTTATCTTGAAATTTTTGTGAGGGATCACCTTATAATGCTATAGTCGTCCTAAGCAAAATAAAATGCACAAAAGGATTAACATCACATGCAAATCATAAGAGACATGATATGGCCATGAACTTGTGCTTTTGATCTCCATCTCTAAAGCACCGACATGATCTCCATCATCATCGGCATGACACCATGATCTCCATCATCTCGATCTACATCAACATGTCGCCATTGGGGTTGTCGCGCCCACCATGCTTCTACTACTATTGCTACCACTTAGCAATAAAGTAAAGCATTACATAGTGCTTAATCATTGACATGCAGGTCATACAATAATTAAAGACAACCCTATGGCTCCTGCCGGTTGCCATACTCATCGACATGCAAGTCGTGATATTCTATACAAAACATGATCATCTCATACATCACATATATATCATCATGTAATTGGCCATATCATATCACAACATACCCTGCAAGAACAAGTTAGACGTCCTCTAATTGTTGTTGCATGTTTTACATGGCTGCTACTGGTATCTAGCAAGAACGATTCTTACCTACACAAAACCACAACGATGATACAAAAATTGCTTTTCAACCTTCTCAAGGACCGCCTTTGTCGAATCCGATCCAACTAAAGTGGAAGAGACAAACACCCGCCAGCCATCTTTATGCAACAAAGTAACATGTTAGCCGATGGAACCGTTCTCTCGTACGTGGACGAGTAAGGTTGGTCTGGGCCGCTTCATCCCACAATACCTCTGAATCAAGAAAAGACAAAGGGAGGAAGCAATCTGAATATCAACGCCCATAAACTCCTTTGTGTTCTACTCGTGATCTCATCTATGCGTAGACCTATCTCATGATGCCACTGTTGGGGAACGTTGCATGGGAAACGAAAAATTTCCTACGCACACGCAAGATCTATCCATGGTGATGAGCATCTACGAGAGGGAGAGTAGATCTGCATACCCTTGTAGATCACTAAGCGAGAAGCGTTAAGAAATGCGGTTGATGTTGTCGAATGTATTTGCGATACAAATCGCTAGCCATCCCGCGATCCAATCACGATCCGTCCCTCGATCCAAACAACCTTCCGTCACCAACATACATAACTCAATACTACCGAACGTCACGAAACCTTAAGTGTGCAAAGCCTGTGGGTTCGAGAACTATGTAGACATGACCGAGACACCTCTATGACCAATAACCAATAGCGGGATCTGGATGCCCATATTGGTTCCTACATTTCTATGAAGATCTTTATCGGTTGAACCTCTATGTCAAGGATTTAGTTAATCTCGTATGCTGTTCCCTTTGTTCTTCGGTATGTTACTTGCCAGACATTCGATCGTCGGTATCTCTATACCTAGTTCAATCTCCTTACCGGAAAATCTCTTTACTTGTTCCGTAATAAAAGATACCATGCCTAACTCTTTAGTCACTTTGCTTGCAAGGCTCATTGTGATGTTATATTACCGAGTGGGCCCTGAGATACCTCTCCATCACACGGAGTAACAAATCCCAGTCTTGATCCATGCCCACTCAACAGACACCCTCGGAGATAGTTGTAGACCACCTTTGTAGTCACCCAGTAATGTTGCGACGTTTGATACACACAAGGTACTCCTCCGGTGTTAGTGAATTTCATAATCTCATGGTCATAGGAACAGATACTTGACATTCAGAAAACTATAGCAATGAACTAACACGATCATATGCTATGTTTATAGTTTGGGTCTTGTCCATCACATCATTCTCCTAATGATGTGATCCCGTTATAAAAGGACATCTCATGTCTATGGCTAGGAAACCTTGACCATCTTTAATCAATGAGCTAGTCTATTAGAGGCATACTAGGGACATGGTGTTGTCTATGTATCCACACATGTATCTGAGTTTCCGATCAATACAATTCTAGCATGGATAATAGATGATTATCATGAACAAGGAAATGTGATAATAACTAATTTATTATTGCCTCTAGGGCATATTTCCAATAGCTACTTCTTGGCCATTATGGGTGGAGCCATCCATGGACCCTGGCGATCGCTGCCCTCCATGGGTTGAGGTCTCCATCAGCGTGGATGTACGATAGCACCACCTATTGGAACCTGATGTCTACTACGCAACTTTATTCTTGTAGACTATGTTGGGCCTCCAAGCGCAGAATTTTGTAGGACGGTAGCAATTTTCTCTTAAGTGGATGACCTAAGGTTTATCAATCCGTGAGAGGCGTAGGATGAAGATGGTCTCTCTCAACCAACCCTGCAATCAACTACAATAAATCTCTTGTGTCCCCAACACAACCAATACAATGGAAAATTGTATAGGTGCACTAGTTCAGCTAAAAGATGGTGATACAAGTGCAATATGGATGGTGATATAGGTTTTTGTAATATGAAAATATAATAACAGCAAGGTAGCAAGTGTAAAACAACAAGCAAAATGTTGTATAAAAGCTTGGAAACAAGGCCTAGAGTTCATACTTTCACTAGTGCAATATCCAAACAATGCTAACATAGTTGAATCATATGACCATCCCTCAACGTGCAACAAAGAATCACTCCAAAGTTCCTATTTAGCGTAGGACAAATAGGTGAAATTGGTGTAGGCAGTAGAACCACCTCAAAGTTATTCTTTGCGATCAATCTTTTGAGCTATTCCTGTAAGTGTCATGAACAGCCCTAGAGTTCGTAGTAAAATAACACCAATGATACATATCAATCCACCCTAAGGTCACCTAGATACTCCAATGTCACCTCAAGTATCCGTGGGTAAATTATGTGACATGCATCAAACAATTTCAGATCTATAATATTTAATCCAACACAAAGAACTTCAAGGATCACCCCAAGATTTCTATCGGAGAACATGGTATGAAAACATGCAATCAACCACTATGCATATATCTCCAAGGTCACCGGAATCCGCAAGTTGATGCATTAACATATATCAAGTGAATCAGTAGAATACCCCAATGTCACTACTGGTATCCCATGCAATATGTACATCAAGTGTTTTCAAATCAAAATATGCAATCCAACATACCGATATCTCAAAGGAAAAGATTCAATTCATCACAACAAGATAGAGAGGGAAGAACACCATATGATCCAACGATATTAACAAAGCCCGTGATAAATCAAGATCATGCCATCTCAAGAACAGGCGAGACAGAGATTGGACACATAGCTACTGGTACAAACCGTCAGCCCCGACGGTGAACTATTCCCTCCTCATCATTTCCTCCGCTGGGATGATGAAGATGGCCACCCGATGATGATTTGTCTCTCAGGCAGGGTACTAGAATGCCTCTAGATTGGTTTTTCGTCGATACAAAGAGTTGCGACAATGGAACGAGGAGTCTCTCTTTATTTTAGGGTTTCTGGGATTTATAGAATTTTTCAGCATTGGAATCACGCGCAACGGAGCCACATGGGCCCCACAAGCCATCAAGCCCCCTAGGGGTGCACCCTATTAGCTTGTGGCCCATAAGTGGCTCCCCTTAGGTGGTTCTTCGCTCCAATGTTGCTTATATCCTCCAGAAAAAATCAAAAAAAAATTCGGGCGATTCCGAGAACTTCCATTTTCTGTACAAAAACAACACCATGGTAATTCTACTGAAAACATCGTAAGTACGGGTTAGTTCTAAATAAATCATATAAAGTGCATCAAAATCATATGAAATTATTGTAAACATAGGTGAATATGGCATGAATACTTCATAAATTATCGATACATTGGAGACATATGAGCATCCCCAAACTTAATTCCTGCTCGTCCTCGAGTAGGTAAATGATAAAAGAAATAATTTATGAATTTTCAATGCTAGCATAATGTATGATATTGATCATTGATAATTTCAGTCACTTTTTTAGCATCATAACCAGCAACTTTTTCTCAAAAAAATCTATGTTCTTCGTCACCAAACAATTTCAATGCATCATCAAGTCTAAGTAAGAGCTCCACATACTCACTTATCATCTAGTCTTCTATGATTGCTAATAATCAAGGCATATTTTTAGAAAAATAACATCCATCAAACAGAAAGAAATATAGGGGCTTAATGTTTCGCCTCCCAACATAATTATCATAAAGATAATTGTCAACAATAATGAATCATGATCAAATATATTTGAGTGGATATATATGTTTGGATCTTTCCCCACCACATGGTGCTTGCCAACTAATAGATTGAGGTTGGAATAAGAAGTTGACTCAACATAAAAGTAAGTGATCATGAAAGTAAATAGATTGTCCCTGCAAAGAGGGAAGGGGGATTTGCAGAGGTGCCAGAGCTCATTGTTTAAGACAGAGATGAATATGTAATTTTGAGTGGTATGCTTTTCCTGTCAACGTCACAACAGAGTTTTCAATATCTTCCATTCTAATCACATTATCGGTGTTTCCCAAACGGAAATGAAAATTTTAACTCCCCCTCCACCATTCAAACACACTCCATGGTTGGCCGAATCCACGGTTTCCCTACAAACAATCAACATTCTAAGGGGGAGTTTTTGTTTATTTATTTTTGTATTATGCAGGACTGGGCATCCTTTTTACCAGCCTCTCTCATGCAATCACAAGTGAATAAACACTCATCTTGAGAATAACTCGCTTATCATGGAAGATAGTGATCATCCCGTCGCTCCATGAGCGGTACAAGCACACAAAACTGATATTTATTTGAATGTTTAGAGGTGGCACATGCAAATTTACTTGGAATGGCAGTGAAATACCATATATAGATAGGTATGGTGGACTCTCATGGAAGAAACTTGGCTCAAGGATTTGGATGCACAAGTAGTATTTCTACATAGTATGAATTCTTGGCTAGCAAAAGGTTCTAAACAACCACCACATGAGGATCCATAACAACATAACTTCTATGCAAATATACCCATACATAACCATTACATTGTCTTTCTTGATCAACTTGAACTGTTTGATCAAGAAAATTTTTGATGTATATTCACAATCATAAAAGATGTCCAATATAATATATTTATATGTCAAAGTTCTCTTTCTCAAACTAATCATTCATGAATTGCTCTTATGACCAATACAGTGATTGTCAAACTTCAATAGATTTTACTTTCTAAACCAGGTGTGAAACTACTACTGAGCATAAAGAACATTGATAATTTCAGATTTATCATATTTCATTCATTCACAATTTACTCTTAGGATATAAGTGAAGCACATGAGTAAACCTCAAACTACTCTCTAAAGATATAAGTGAAGATCAATGAGTGGGTAAACAATAAAGTAGTTATGTGAGGATTCTCTCTCAATAAAGATTTTCAGATCTGAGTATTTTTCAAACAACAAAATAATTAAAAATGCATTCCAAGAATAGCACATATCATGTGGACAAATAAAAATTTAGGTCCAACATAGGCTAGCCGATATTTGTTTGACTAAGAGAGGTGGTATGTGTAGTAGCCCCAAGCTTAGATGCTTGAGACTTTTTGAAATATTACTTGGGGTGCCATGGGAATCCCCAAGATTGAGATTTTTTATCTCGTTCAATCCTCCCATATCCCAGTTTCACCTAAGTCTCAAAAACTTCATCCACAAAAAACTTGAAAAGAACTTGTGAGATAGGTTAGTGCACATAATGATAAATCAACTCTTTGTGTACTTCCAAGACAACTTGCATCATAATTTTCAAACATCATATAATGTTTACTATCATTTCCACAATTTATATCTACCAATATAGGCTATGGAAACTATAGGATAAGTAGATAACAAAACTATGACAGCAATGTGTCCAAACAGAACAGTCTGTAGCAATCTATTAAACGAGTGTACTTCTGTAACTCAAGACAGTGTGTAAAAATTTCAGAAACTTTCCACATTACAGTAAAATATGAAAATTTAAACACTATGGCAAAAGTTTCTATTTTTACACAGCACATATCAAATATATAATGGAGGCATCTTAAGGAAATTCTTGAAATTTTTTATTGAAAAACACGATTATAAATAATATATTACACAAAAAAACAAAATTAAATGACGCCCCAAGCAAAACACATATTATGTGACGAATAAAAATATAGCTCCAAGTAAGATATACCAGTAATGTTGGAGACGAAAGAGGGGATGCCTTCCGGGGCATCCCCAAGCTTAGACACTTGAGTCTTCCTTGTATATTGCTTTGGGGGTTCCTTGGGAATCCCCAAGCTTATGGTCTTACCACTCCTTATTCTTATTATATCAGTGTCTCACCCAAAACTTGAAAACTTCAATCACACAAAACTTAACGGAACTTCGTGAGATGGGTTAGTATAATAAAGATAGATCATTCACTTAGGTACTGTCAAGAAAAGATTCATAATTATTATAACATAATACCTACTATTTTCCAACATTCCTAGAATTCATATCTCTTAATATAAGCTATAGAAACACTTGAAATAAGCAAACTATGCATGCAAAACAGAATCTGCCAAAAATAGAACATACTGTGAAGATCTGAATGAACCTGACTCTAAAAATTCGGAATAATTATGAAAAATAAGAGAGGTTGCATAGAAAAAATTCTTACAAATTTCATAATTTTTTGATGCTCCAATAAAATCAGAGAAATTCTGCACTGGACGTAAAATTTTATGTTTTTGCACAGAATCAAACAAGCAAGTTTCCACACTATGCCAAAGGCTTTACTTGGCACTTTATTGTAATAAAAGACACAAAATATGATTAATACATTATCTTAATCATGTGAACACATAAAAACAGAAAGTAACAGTGTTGGGTTGTCTCCCAAAAGCGCTTTCATTTAAAGCCTTTTAGCTAGGCATGATGATTTCAATGATGCTTGAATAAAAAGTAGTAATTGAAACATGCAAGAGAGCATCATGAATCACATGGCAAGCACATTTAAGTGTAACACACTTACATTGCATAGGGATTTTGTGCGAAGACAATTCATGGGAACAAGAATCAACTAGCATAGGAAGGCAAAACAAGCATATTTTCAAAAATTTCAATGCACAGGGAGGAAACTTGATATTATTACAATTCCTACAAGCATATGTTCCTCCCTGATAATAATTTTCAGTAGCATCATGAAGGAATTCCAATATATAACTATCACATAAAATGTTCTTTTAATGATCTACAAGCATAGAAAATTTATAAATCTTCACATAAGCAAACTTCTTCTCATTCATAATAGTGGGAGCAAACTCAACGAAATAACTATCATGAGGTACTTGATTGACATAACTACTTTGAATATTAAAATCATGATCACAATTTTCATGGTTTTCATTACTCCTTATAGCATATGGGTCATCACAATAATCATCATATGTAGGAGGCATGCCATAATCATAGTAAATTTCATCATCACAAGTAGGGCAACTAAAACTATCATCTTCATTAAACATAGCATCACCAAGCTGGTGGATTTGCATATCATTAGTATCATGGATATTCAGAGAATGCATACTAACAATATTACTATCATGATCATCATTCAAGGAATTCATATTAAGCATTTTCATCAATTCTTGCTCTAACAATTGAGCACAATTTTCTAAACCATCATTTTCACGAAAGAAATTATAAAGACGAAGCAAATGAGAAAACATTAACTCCATTTTTTGTAGTTTTCATTTTATAAGACCAAACTGGTGAAAAACAAGAAACTAAAAGATTTAATTTCAATATCTAAAGATATACCTTCAATCACTCACCTCCCCGGCAACGACGCCAGAAAAGAGCTTGTTGTCTACTACACAACTTTATTCTTGTAGACTATGTTGGGCCTCCAAGCGCATAGTTTTGTAGGACAGTAGCAATTTTCCCTCAAGTGGATGACCTAAGGTTTATCAATATGTTGGAGGCATAGCATGAAGATGGTCTCTCTCAAACATTCCTGTCATCAAATACAAGAAATCTATTGTGTCCCCAACACACCCAATACAGTGGCAAATTGTATAGGTGCACTAGTTCGGCTAAGAGATGGTGATACAGGTGCAATATGGATGGTAGATATAGGTTTTTGTAATCTGAAAATATAAAAATAGCAAGGTATCAAGTGTAAAGCATCGAGAAAAAGGTTGTATAAATGCTTGGAAACAAGGCCTGGAGTTTATACTTTCACTAGTGCAATCTCCCAACAATGCTAACATAGTTGAATCATATGATCATCCCTCAACGTGCAGCAAAGAATCACTCCAAAGTTCCTAGATATCGTAGAATAAATAGATGAAATTGGTGTAGGTAGTAGAACCACCTCAAATTTATTATTTTCGACCAAGCTTTTGAGCTATTCCTATAAGTGTCACAAACAGCCCTAGAGTTCGTAGTAAATTAACACCAATGATACATATCAATCCACCCTTATGTCACCTACATACTCCAATGCCACTTAAAATATCCGTGGGTAAATTATGCAACATGCATCAAACAATTTCAAATCTATCACATCCAATCCAACACAAAGAACTTCAAGGAGCACCTCCAGATTTCTATCGGAGAAAGTGGTATGAAACGTGCAATCAACGCTATGCATAGATCCCCAAGGTCACTGGAACCCGCAAGTTGATGTCTTAACATATATCAAGTGAATCAATAGAATACCCCAATGTCACTACGGGTATCCCATTTAATACGTACATAAAGTGTTCTCAAACCAAAATATTCAATCCAACATAACGAGATTTCAAAGGAAAAGATTAAATTCATCACAACAAGATAGAGAGGGAAGGAGACCATATGATCCTACTATATTAACAAAGCCTGTGATACATCAAGATGGTGCCATCTCAAGAACACAAGAGAGAGAGAGAGAGATTGAACACATAGCTACTCGTACAAACCGTCAGCCCCGAGAGTGCACTACTCCTCCTCGTCATGGCCTCCGCCAGGATGATCAAAATGGCCATCGGATGATGATTTGCCTCTCCGACAGGGTACCGGAATGCCTCCAAATTGGTTTTTCATAGATACAGAGAGTTTTTGCGGCGGAACTAGGAGTCTCTCTTTATTCCAGGGGTTTCTGGGATCTATAGAATTTTTTAGCGTTCGAATCACGCGCAACGGAGCCACGTGGGACCCACAAGCCATCAGGGCATCCCTAGGGGGCGTGCCCTGTTGGCTCGTGGCCCACAGATGGCTCCCCTCCGGTGGTTCTTCACTCCAATGTTGCTTATTTCCTCCGGAAAAATGACAAAAAAGTTCCAGGGGATTCCGAGAACTTTCATTTTCTGCACAAAAACAACACCACGACAATTCTGCTGAAAATAGCATAAGTCCGAGTTAATTCTAAATAAAGCATATAAAGTGCACTAAAACCATATAAAAGTGTTGTAAACATAGGTTAATATGGCATGAATACTTCATAAATTATTGATACGTTTTAGACGTATCAAAACCACGGAAAAAATCTTCGTGTCTCCAATTGTGTTTGATCTTCCTATCCCTACCCTCTACTTTCATGTGCGTGTCTTTGCTTTCTGCTGCTATAGTCTTAGACATGCATGTGTAGGGTGTGCTTGACTTGCTACCATCGCTAAAACTTTCCAACACCTAAAATTGGGAAAAGGCTATATTTTTAATTTGGTCCAGTAGTCTAATCACTCCCCCCCCCCTCTAGACATACTTCGGATCCTACAGTCTGCAAATGCGCCCGAGCATGCGCGCGGACACTTACTGGTCACTCCCTAAATCCGTGCCTCCGCACCCGCGTATCTCATATTTCGATCCTTATATCCATACATATTCATGCAATGTACTATGTAGATCAAACAAACGATCAAAACCGATAGGAAACGGACATATAAACTTTATACCAAACAGTCATAATTCACATAAACATCACCAAAAGATCACGAAACATGCATAAGTTGCACAGTTCAATGACCCGGTGCATTGTAACTACATACAAGAACTAGATTATAAATAGGAGAGGGCGAGCTTCACCACTTCCTCTCTGGCCCTTTGCCCTTTCGGTCGTCGCCGCAGTTGTAGGAGTCCGCGGATGGAGGTGGATCGATGTCGGAGCCGTCGGACCCATTGCCGGAGGAGGAATCAAAGATGACGATCTAGCCTTGCAAGTGTCGAACGATGTTGTCTTTCTTGTGCTTGAGCTTGGCCACTTGTCAACGAAACGAGCCTGACAATAATACCGATGGTACAAAATAGGGGTGGGGCCTAGATACGGTGCATGTGTATCACTCGGATTTTGCGAGTTCGTGCCCCTCTCGGAGGAGGTAAAGGCACTACATCTCGTGCCCTGGGGCTTCTGTTTTCTCAGGGGGGTATGAATACAATAGGGTGCGGAACCCCTACTCAGGAGCCCCAGGGTAGCTTGTACAGAGTGTTCCACCACAGGCCAAGCGCCATTACAAGGGCAATTAATGCGAGTAACTGCAGGTGTTACTAGAAACTGCTGCTTTAACTAGGTGTGTTACAGGTAACTTCAGTCTTCAAAACACTTCACGTGTGACATTAACTCCATCGAATGTTGCAGCTCCCATGTCGTCCTAGCTTCCTCTTGCCCGAGTGCTGGTACTTGCCCGACTGGTGAAATATCGTCCGAGTGACTTGACAGATCTGAGTGAGTCTTATGTATGCATCCGAATGCATCTATTTTCCAAGGACTTTAATGATAATGTGGGGACCCATCTAGGCCTTAAATGCCAGGTCTATGACCCTACCTCTGGTATGCAACCTCATTAGTAGCCCCTGAACCTGTAGACGTTTGAGAGGCCGAGTGAACGACGCTCGCAAGTGTCATCGGCGCCTCGGAGGCGGCAGGGAAGCGATCAAGAGTGTTTCCCACTCAGTCCCAAAACCATGAAGGAATCAAGATTACAAATTCTGATTGATCTGACTGGCTTGGCTGCGTAGTACAATCGTATGGCGTCGGATTATCTCTCGATATAAGTAATCTAGAGGCTCGAGCGCAAGTTCATCAGGAACCTTGGACGATGACACGAGAGTGAAGGGTGGCCTATAAACTTTCCTTGCATGAATCCCGCGGTCACCAATGGCTATATCCGAGTGTTTAGTAAACCCGTGTCGGGCATTCGGCGGAGCGAAGCAGGTCGCAGTGAGTTGGTGAGCACGGAGCCCATTCGAACCAAATCGTAGCAAAATTTCCACGAGTTTGAAATCGTGGGTGATGCACGCGCAAGCATGGGAACAGTTGTGTCGCAATAGTGGGGCAAATGGGCATGGGACCTCGATTCCCGCACCACGATTATCACCACGCATCCCCAAAGCAATGTAGGAGATCCCGTGGATTGACTGTTGTAGATGCATTCGATTCACGTATAAAAAGAGGATGAGAGATGAGAGAGAGAGACATATCCGATTTCACCCACCCTCAATCTCTATGAAGCTCTGCCGAGCGCCTTCCTCCTGTGCTCCGCCTCTGACCTGCTAGCAAATCTTCCGGAGATGACGAAGAATGTGACCGTGAAAGCTGAGCGGGCGAAGAAGGGGTTGTGTGGATCATCTTTGAGCACCGGCGTGCCGGCGGGGTGGATTCAGGGCGAATGGCTGGCGCCACAGGTTACCGCCGGCTGCTTGCGAGAGTTGGAGAGCTAGGGGATCCTAGCCGCGGGAGTTGGCGGTTGCCAAAAGCGGGAGAGGTCGAGCCCTCGCTGGGGAGCATGAGCAAGTCCTCCTCGTTACTCACCTTGAGCGAGGTTTTTCTATGTCGCCGCATCCATTTTTCCACGCGTTTTTTGATTTTTATGGTGCTCAGCTCCACCATCTTCCTCCCAATGCCATGTCCTGCTTGGCTTCTTTCATCTCCCTCTGCGATAACTTCCTTGGTTGTCATCCCCATTGGGGTTGTTCAAGCACCTCTTCACATGTCGAGTGATGACTATGAAGAAGCCCACTCGGGCAGGTGAGAAGACGAATGTAGCAATGTTATGCAGGGGTTTAGGAATTAAACTTAGGGAAAAGGGTAGTTTCCTACAAATGACATTTCTAGAATCAGTGAAGCACTGGAAAGACTCTTGGTTCTACTGCCAAGACATCCCAGTCGGCCAAGGTTAGTCGGGCCTTTCGCCGTATTCAGCAGAGCGTATTCGGCCGGTCCCTTCGTTGACGGTGTCCAAGAAGGAGAAGACGGAGAAGGAAATCCTGGTGATCGTGTTGGTTTCCTTGGTGTGTAAGGGCATCAATGGCTTGGACCTGCTGGAGGTCTTCTTGCAACGGAGGCTCCAGCCGCTGCACGCCAGGGCCCACCCAATGTGGATGTACACGGGGCCGAGTGATCCCACACAAACTCACCCAGAGGATATTGCGACGAAGGCGGTGGAGGCCAAGCTCATGGCAATCACCCCACCCCGCGACAACCCTAGGGGGCCAGGCTCGGGGCCCCATTCTCAACAGAGAATCCGTCGAATGAGGTATCCTTCGAGTGTTCTTTATCTGAGTGACAATGATGCTTGTTGCAATTGCCTTGACTGGCTTATTTCTCACTCGGTAGGCTTTCACGTAGATGGTGAGCCTAGTGTCGGTCGTTGACCGCATGCTAGTGGATGTGGCGAGTGACACCGAGCACCACGAGGGCTTGGAGGACAGAGAGGAATATGCAAACAAAAATGAGAGAGATGAGGAAGATGAGGACTCAAACGAGGGATATGAGGCAGAGTCTTCACCTTTAGAGGACGTCTCGATCGAGACCCACTCCAAGGGGTTTGCACGGGCAACACCAAGGGGACGAGTGTTGCGAGGCCTTTTGGGTCTGCCCTCCCGACTCATAGTTCGAAGCGTGGGCGCGGAGAATTTGCCCTGTCACCCGGGAAGGCGGCCAAGCAGCCCAAGGTCGCAACGGTCAAGCATTGGAAGGTTGTTTTGCTGAAGATCAAGGTGGACGTGCCCGTGGCATCATTGTAAGTATTTCTGGTTTGATTGACATCTTCGCCGTTTAGCTGAGTGATGTAACATTTCGAATGGCTTCGTTGTAGTGTCGACACCTCGACCGCCTCACTTGAGCCAAAGGCTCCGGAGAAGGACCAGACCGAAGCTGACGTCGCGTCTTCAAAAGGTAACCTTTGAATTCACTCGGGCGTCATTTTTGGACACGATGCATTTTCCTTTATGCCTACTTACGAGTGTTTTCTGAATGCTTGCAGGGCCACACGAGGTGATTGAGATTGATGGGGGTGACAAGGTCAATCCGCCAAACCCCTCTGTCGCTCGTGATGCGGGATGCTTCGCCTGCTATGTCCTTGGCACCGGTTCAGGGATCCACTCCGAAGGCGGGGGGCACACTTGGAACTGGCTCGTCAGCCCCTTTGCCGATCACTCCCGTGACTAACATCTTCACATTGCACCACGTCTCAGAGGACCACGTGGGAGCGATCAAGGAGGCATTGATCCAGTTGTAGCTAATGAGTAGTTGACTACAGGAGGCTTACGATGCCAACAAGGCGCTGAAGAAGAACGTCCGAGTAAGTACTCCCATAAGTACCGTCCCTAGTTGGGGATTTTGATCTGTATGCATCTTGCTTTTGTTTTGGGTCCCGAATGGGTATGCATCTGGGCACACCCACTGGGTATTCTCTGATTCCAGTGGGGGCGCGCTAAGTGCACCCACTAGATGTAGTCACCGAGATTGCCGTTGATTGTATTAGTCAACGTGAGTCTTAGAGTCCGAATGAATCTGGTGTATAAATTGTTGTTGAACTTGTAGAAGTAGTCATAGTGGTACTTGTAGAAGAGGATTCAGCAATGGTCCATGGATGAGAGCCTCTCGGCATTGACTATCAAGGTGTAGAACCTATTCCTCAGCTTATGAAAGCACCTAAAGCCGACTGAGTAGAACTTGTTGCTCAGCTTGTGGAAGTACCTCAAGCCGACTAAGTAGAACCTGTTGCTTTGCTTGTGGAAGCACTTAGTGTTGATCTTCCAGTGGGGGCGAGCCGAGCGCACCCACTCGGTGTAGTCCCCGAGACTGCCGTCGACTGAAGTAGTCGGCGAGAGTCTTAGAATCTTGTTGTTTTGTTTGTCCTAGCCAAATGACCCTTTTTATCATATCTGGCCGTCAATGCTGATGTTTCTTTATTTCTTGTTGGCAGAGTGTCTGCGGGCTTGGTACTTGCTACGATGCCATGAAGAAGGAGGTGCAGGACATGTGAGTTAGCCTTGAGGCTGAGAAAGCCAAGAACACGCATCTGGAATAGGAGAAGCGCTCACTCAGAGGTAAGTGTGTTCCGTCCGTCTGTCATAGAACTTGTTTCTCCCTCCCTTCCTTCTAAGGTTACTCTTTTGACAAGTTAAAACAGCAGGAGAGGCTCCTACTATTGCTATATTAAAAGAGGACAGTTACTTTGTCAAATGTTCGTAGAGAAAATCTCCAACTTGCTAAGAGGCTTCGGGCTTCCATTTCTTTAGACAGCATGAAGGAGTCCCTTGAGAAGAAGGACATAGACCTGGCATCTGCTTGGAAGGAGGCCAGCTAGAAGACCAAGGCGGCCGAGGACAAGCTGAAGTCACTCGAAAAGCTGGAGGAGGAGGAGAAGACCTTGGAGTTTGATACAAAGAAGTCCGCGAAGGAAGCTGACGAGTGGGAATCCAAGCTGAAGCATGTCTCATCTAAAAGGCTCGAGCTTGAGAAGTTTGTCGAGGATTTTGGCAACGAGATGAATGAAATGCTCACGGGTCAGCCAATGACCCGACTGTCTTTCATATTACTTCGATACCTCACCCACCCCTTATTGGTTTTACTTTTATTCTTGGTGCCTAGAGTTCTGTGTTGACGCCGAGGACGAGACAGAGAGGATCGAGAAGGAGCTAGATCTGTCTCTAGGAATTCTCAGAGACAGTTCCTCCCTCGCCCTCCTCCGATTTGAAGACCACATTGGGGAGGTGACTGTCTTACTCAACCGTCTTCGCACCGCCGTCCAGGACATTGATCGACAAGTCGCCCCCGGAGAGGAGTTCTCTAAGGACTTGGATGTCCTGATCGACCGACTGATGGACGTGCCATGCCGAGTGCAATCCTGGAAGAAATCTGCGGCCTGGGGTGGGGCTGACACCGCACTTTCGCTCGTCCGTGTTCATTAAGGGTGTGGATGAGGAAAAGCTGAACTCCCTCAAGGTCGTCAACAAGAAGCACGCCAAGATTCAGGATTTTATGGAGACGTTCCTGGAAGCCACCACCCGGATCACAGACAACATTGACCTTGACACCTTCATTGACACCACAGTCCCTTCTACCTCCGAGTGATCCTCGGAAAAAAACTTTGAACTTGATTTGCCTCGGCATGCTGAGTAGTTGATGTAACCGTAAACCTAAAGTGAGCTTGTGGCGACTGCTATCTGCACTTTCGTTTTGGACATGTAGTTTGTTTGATTCGTTTTCATTCAGCTTTTTGCGTCTTAAAGCCAGGCGGGGTCTCGCATGGAGCGCCAGCCAGTGCCCCGAGTGTGGACATTATCCTCACTCGGAGCAATATTTAACTTAGGCAAAATCAGGTTTGCATCTAAGCCCCCAAGTGTGGACGTTGTCCTCACTCGGAGTGGTTTTTAACTTAGGCGAAATCAGGTTCACGGCTAAGCCCCTGATTGTGGATGTTATCCTCACTCGGAATGGTTTTTCAACTTTGGCGAAATTGGGTTCGTAGCTAAACCCCCGAGTGTGGATATTGTCCTCACTCGATGTGTTCTTTAATTTAGGTGAAATCAGGTTCATAGCTAAGCCCCTGACTTTGGATGTTGTCCTCACTCGGAATGGTTTTTAACTTAGACGAAATCACGTCCGCAACTAAGCCCCCAAGTGAGGAAAAATCAGGTTCGCAGCTAAGCCCCGGAGTATGGACGTTGCCCTCACTCGGAGTGGTATTTAACTTAGAAAAATAACGTTCGCGGCTAAGACCCCGTGTGTGGATGTTGTCCTCACTCTGAATGGTCTTTTAACTTAGGCGAAGTCAGGTTCGTAGGTAAGCCCCTGAGTATGGATGTTGTCCTCATGCGGAGTGATTTTTAACTTAGGGGAAATCGGATTCACAGCTAAGCCCCCGGATGTGGATGTTGTCCTCACTCAAAATTATTTTTTAACTTAGGAGAAATCAGGTTTGCAGCTAAGCCCCCAAGTGTGGATGTTGTCCTCACTCAGAATGGTTTTTAACTTACACGAAATCAGGTTGACAGCTAAGCCCCCTAGTATGGATGTTCTCCTCACTCGGAGTGATTTTTAAATTAGGCAAAATCAGGTTCGCAGCTAAGCCCTCGAGTGTTGATGTTATCCTCACTTAGAATGGTTTTTCAACTTAGGAAAAATCGGGTTCGCAGCTAACCCCCAGAGTGTGGATGTTGTTCTCACTTAGAACGATTTTTAACTTAGGTGAAATCGGGTTCGCAGCTAAGCTATTACACCCATTGCGGGCGAGGGTTATAATGCAAATCACAAGAGTGAAAAGCGATTTTTTTGAGAAAATTTTGACAAAGTACGGAAAAAGTAAAGACTTTTATTCATCGAAATCACTCGGGTATTCATTAATGTAATGACAGAGTGTTCTCTATTTTAAGTATGAACTTGCAGAGCAGATCCGTGTTCCGAGCTTGGGGCTCTTCTGCCCCTGTTTTGAAGTTGGAGAGCTAATAGGCCTCGTTGTTCAGCCCTTTGGAGATTGTTAATGGCCCTTGCCATGGTGGTGCAAACTTGTGAGGTTTTTTCTGGTCTAGTCAGAGCACCATATCACCTTCTTGGAAGGCATGCCCTCTAACTTTCTTGTCATGATAGTGTCTCAAATCTTGCTGATAAAGCATTGATCTGATAAAAGCCAGCTCCCTCTCTTCCTCTAGGAGGTCTAGGCTATCCTATCTTTATTCTTCGGCTTGAGCTTGATCATAAAGTTCCACTCGGCAGAATTATGGTGCAAATCACTCGGGAGGATGGCCTTCGACCTGTATACCATGAAGAAGGGGGTGCGATTAGTGGACCGTTTGGGGGTCATCCAAAGACTCCAAAACACCGATGGCAACTCTTCCACCCAAGCTCCTGCAGCGTATTCCAAATCTCGCATGAGAAGCGGCTTTAGTCCTTGCAAAATCATTCCATTTGCCCATTCGACTACGAGTGAGCCACAGAGGCGTAATTAACCCAAGTGCCCTGGATGTAGTAGAACTCGCGGAACTCATATGAATCAAAGTCAGACCGAATGTCCATGATGATGTCAAGGGGTACTCCAAATCTAAAGATGATCTGTCTAATGAAGTTGACTATTGTTGCCAAGACCAGGTTCTTGATAGGTTTCACTTCTATCCACTCTGCAAATTTGTCCACCACCACTATGGGGTGGGTGAAACCACTCGAGCTAGTCCGGAGGGGTCCGACCATATTGAGACCCCATACAATGAATGGCCCGGTAATTAGAATCGTCTTCAACGGTGATGCCGGTTTGTGTGATTGATTCTTGTAAAACTAGCATCCCACACACATCTCCACAATGTCTCTTGCTGCCTCATTGGCACGGGGCCAATAAAAACCCGCTCGGAAGGCTTTGGTGACCAGTGTCCGAGAGGACGCGTGATGGACGCAAGTTCCCATGTGGATTTCATGCGGAATATGCTGTCCTTCTTCCAGGGAAATACATCATTGAAAGACTCTGGTGGTGCCTATATTGAATAGTTGATCTCCCAGCATAGTGAAGGACTTGGATCGTCGGATGATCTGAGAGGCCTTGTTTAATCTTTGGGAAGTTCCTGCCAGAGCGGGTAGGCTATGTAGAGTTGTGTCCACTCGGGGATAATTACTAGCATCTCATGGACCAAATCGACTACACTACAGCCGGGATGTCAACCTCGGAGGGTCTGACAGC
Organism: Hordeum marinum; assembly: GCA_022496015.1. Lineage (NCBI taxonomy): Eukaryota > Viridiplantae > Streptophyta > Magnoliopsida > Poales > Poaceae > Hordeum > Hordeum marinum. The sequence continues at coordinate 422,716,495 of CM039678.1, read as the reverse complement.
TTGTGGGGGATCCTCCATAAAGGGATATTTTATGATGGTTGGAGCATGCAAATGTTCGAGGAACACATCACTCGGTACGGTACCCCGAGTGGACCCAATCTTGGTTCTTAGCTCGAGGTTTGTGATGTGTCTCCAACGTATCTATAATTTTTTGTCGTTCCATGCTATTATATTCTCTGTTTTGGATGTTTTATATGCATTAATATGCTATTTTATATTATTTTTGGGACTAACCTATTAATCTAGAGTCTAGTGCCAGTTTCTGTTTTTTTCCTTATTTTTGAGAATTGCAGATAAGGAATATTAAACGGAGTCCAAACGGAATAAAATCTTCGGAATGAATTTTTCTGGACCAGAAGGAAACCAGGAGACTTGAGAACCAAGGCAAAAGAGCCACCGTGGGGCCACAAGCCCTAGGGGCGCGCCCAGGGGGTAGGGCACGCCCAGCAGGATTGTGGGCCCATGGCAGCTCTCCCAACCATAATATTCGGCCTATAAATTCCCAAATACTAGATGATGCCCCGCGCGTTGATGCGGGAACGTTGCTAAAAATGGATAAATAGTTGGTATAAAAATAAAACTAATGGAAAGTGAATGTAAGCTTAAAAACAATAAAATAGAAAGAATATAAAAAAAGAGTGAAAATTATAGTTGAAAATGTAATTTCTAACAAAATATGAATGATGAACTCTAATGCAAAAAACTACTTATGACTAACATGCATGAATTGATGAAATATGGAAGATGAATCTAATGCAAAAAACTACTTATGGAAAGCGAGTGTAAGCTTAAAAACAATACAATACAAAGCATAAAAAAGAGTGAAATTATAGCTGGAAAATGTAATTTCTATCAAAATATGGATGATGAACTCTAATGCAAAAAACTACTTGTGACTAATATGCATGAATTGATGAAATATGGAAGATGAACTCTAATGCAAAAAAACTACTTATGACTAATATGCATGAATTGATGATGTGGCACCACTGCATGTGTAGAGTAATGCAAAAGATGTTATTTATGTCTTCCATGCACACTTGCTTATGTGTCATGGTTGCATGTCTAGGAAAAAGAAAATATGGATGATGAACTCTAATGCAAAAAAACTACTTATGACTAATATGCATGAATTGATGAAACATTGAAGATGAACCCTAATGCAAAAAACTACTTATGGAAAGCGAGTGTAAGCTTAAAAACAATAAAATACAAAGCATAAAAGAGTGAAAATTATAGTTGGAAAATGTAATTTCTAACAAAATATAGATGATGAACTCTAATGCAAAAAACTACTTATGACTAAATGCATGAATTGATGAAATATGGAAGATGAACTCTAATGCAAAAAAACTACTTATGACTAATATGCATGAATTGATGATGTGGCACCACTGCATGTGTAGAGTAATGCAAAAGATGTTATTTATGTCTTGCATGCACACTTGCTTATGTGTCATGGTTGCATGGCTAGGAAAATTAGGTAGTGGGTTGTAGCTATTTAGGAATAGAGGATTCCATCATTATCAGAGAGAGCCACGAAAACACTTTTCCGCCACCAGAAGCCTTTGTTCCCGAGAGATCCAATCTTGGAGCCTTTTCCAGTAATCTGCCAGAGGGGGATTCGATCACGGAGGGCATCTACATCAAATCCATTGCCCCTCCGATGATGCATGAGTAGTTCACCACAGACCTTCGGGTCCATAGCTAGTAGCTAGATGGCTTCTTCTCTCTGTTTGCTCTTCAATACCATGTTCTTCCTGATCTTCATGGAGATCTATCAGATGTAATACTCTTTTGCGGTGTGTTTGTCGAGATCCGATGAATTGTGGGTTTATGTTCAAATTATCCATGAATATTATTTGAGTCTTTCCTGAATTCTTATATGCATGATTTCATATCTTTGCAAGTCTCTTTGAGTTATTGGTTTGGTTTGGCGAACTAGATTGGTAATTCTTGTAATGGGAGAAGTGCTTAGTTTCGGGTTCAACCTTGCAGTGTCCTCACCCAATGACAATGTAGGGGTAGCGAGGCACGTATTGTATTGTTGCCACCAAGGATAACAAGATGAGGTTTTCATCATATTGCTTGAGTTTATCCCTCTACATCATGTCATCTTACCTAATGCGTTACTCTGTTCTTCATGAACTTAATACTCTAGATGCAGGCAGGTGTCGGTCGATGTGTGGAGTAATAGTAGTAGATGCTGAATCATTTAGGTCTACTTGACACGGACGTGATGCCTATATGCATAATCATTGCCTTGGATATCTTCATAATTATTCGCTTTTCTATCAATTGCTCGACAGTAATTTGTTCACCCACTGTAATACTTCCTATCATGAGAGAAGCCTCTAGTGAAACCTATGGCCCCCAGGTCTATTTTCCATCTTATACTTTCAGATCGAAAACCAAAAATACCAAAAATACTTTGCGGCATTATTTTTACCTTTTGTTTTACTTTCCGTTCAAGCAATCTATCTCTATCAGATTTCATCCTTGCAAGCAACCTTAGGGATTGACAACCCCTTTATAGCCTTGGGTTCAAGAGTTTGATTCTTTGTGTAGGTAAACCTATTGGGGAATTTCTCTTATCTCCTACTGGATTGATACCTTGGTTCTCAACAACTGAGGGAAATACTTATCTACTTTGCTGCATCACCCGTTCCTCTTCACGGAAACCAACGCATGCTCAAGAAGTAGCAGTATGTGATGAATTCCATGCACTCAAAATTCTTTTCCAGTTTCCTTACAGAATTATAGTAACCAGTCATTGAGGGGCTCTGAATGTCCCACTCCTTCATAAATTGGTTCACAACAAGGTCTGAGTCGCCATATATCATCAGGTGGCGGATGCCGAGTCAGATTTTCATGCGGGGCCCATACAGGAGGGCTTAATACTCAGCTTCATTGTTGGAAGAGTCGAAGGGAATCTGAAGAACGTCGCTCAGTCAGTCTCCACTGGGGGAAACCAGGACTACTCAGGCCCTCGAGCCATGGAGCATCTTAGATCCATCAATGAACATAATCCAGTGCTCGGGAAGGCTTGGGGCTGGTTGCTCGTGTTCAGTCCACTTGGCCAGGAAGTCCACCAGGGCTTGAGACTTGATATCTTTCTTGGCTTCAAACATGATTTCCAATGGAAGGGGTTCTATAGCCCACTTCGCCACTCGGCCTGTGGCGTCAGTAATCACTATGGTCGAGTGGTATTGGAAGTAGTGGATCACTTTTTCCAGCATTAAGTAAATGCTATAGACCAGCTTCTAGTAATGAGGATATCTTTGTTTGGAAGGAGTCAGGACCTCCTAAATATAGTATACGGGTCGCTGAGTCTTGAGTGCCTTCCCTGGCTCCTTGCGCCCCCACAGTAAGGACGATGCTGACCACCTTACTTGTGGCCGCGATGTAAAAGAGCAAAGGCTCTCGCCTGCTCGGAGCAGCCAACATTAGCTAGGTGGAAAGCAAGGTTTTATTTTCCTGGAATGCGGCTTATGCCTCGTCTGTCCACTCGAACTTGTTGGATTTCTTCATCAGTCAGTAGAGAGGTAGTGCCTTCTTGTCGAGTCTTGATATGAACTGGCTCAGGGCTTCTAGGCAACCCGTGAGCTTTTGGACATCATGTAGGCGCTTAGGGCGCTTCATTCGGATTATGGGGCCAATCTTGTCGAGGTTGGCATCAATCCCATGTTTGGAAATGAGGAATCCGAGTAACTTGCCAGGAGGGACCCCTAAGGTACACTTAGCTGGATTAAGCTTTATTCTGAAGCAACGAAGATTCATGGACGTTCTGGCTAGGTTGGCCAGGAGGTCGAAACCTTTCCTAGACTTGACCACTACGACATCCATGTATGCTTGCACATTCCGACCGATCTGCTCTTGCAATCATTTCTAAGTCATGCGCTGGAACATGGCTCTTGCGTTTTTAAGGCGGAGTGGCATGGTGATATAGCAGAAACACTTGAATGGGTGATGAAGGCTGTTTTTATTTCATCAGGAACGTACAATCGGATCTAGTGGTACCCGAAGTACGCTTCCAGGAACGACAGGCGTTCACACCCGATAGTAGAGTCCGCTATTTGGTCTATATGAGGTAGAGGAAAATGATCCTTCGGGAAGGCCTGGTTCAGGTGCTTGGAGTCAATACACATGCAGAGTGATTTGTCCTTCTTTCACACCAGGACGATGTTGGCGAGCCACTCGGAGTGGTAGACCTTGCTGATGAACTCGGTAGCCAAGAGCCGAGCTATCTCTTTGTCGATTCCCTTGCGCTTCACTATAGATGAGCGACATTGATGTTCTTTGATAGTTTTGGCCTTAGGGTCAACACGGAGTCGATGCTCGGCTAGTTCCCTAGGAACACTTGGCATGTCAGGCGGCTTCCATGCGAAGATGCCCCAGTTCTTGTTGGGAATATGCCCTAGAGGTAATAATAAATTGGTTATTATCATATTTCCTTTTTCATGATAAACATCTATTATCCATGCTAGAATTGTATTGATCGGAAAGTCAAATACAAGTGTGGATACATAGACAACCCCATGTCCCTAGTGAGCCTCTACTAGACTAGCTCGTTGATCAAAGATGGTCAAGGTTTCCTGACCATAGACATGAGTTTCCATTTGATAACGGGATCACATCATTAGGAGAATGATGTGATGGACAAGACCCAACCGTAATCATAGCAGTTGATTGTGTTAGTTTATTGCTACTGCTTTATCCATGTCAAGTATCTATTACTACGACCATGAGATCACGCAACTCCCTGACACCGGAGGAATGCCTTATGTGTATCAAACTTCAAAACGTAACTGGGTGACTATAAAGGTGCTCTACAGGTATCTCCAAGGGCGTCTGTTGGGTTGGCGTGGATCGAGACTGGTATTTGTCACTCCGTATGCTGGAGGGGTATCTCTAGGCCCACTTGGTAATACAACATCACAAGAAGCTTGCAAGCAATGTGACTAAGGAGTTAGTCGTGGGATCTTGTATTACGGAACGAGTCAAGAGACATGACGGTAACGATATTGAACTAGGTATGGAGATACCGACAATCAAATCTCGGGCAAGTAACATACCGATGGACAAAGAAACTGCATACGGGATTGTCTGAACCCTTTACGTCATGGTTCGACTGATAAAGATCTTCATAGAATGTGTATGAACCAATATGGGCAACAAGGTCCCGCTATTGGTTATTTACCGTAGAGTTGTCTCGATCAGGTCTACATAGTTCTCGAACCAGCAGGGTCTGCACACTTAACGTTCCGTGACGATTTGGTATTGTTGAGTTATGTATGTTGGTGACCTAAGGTTGTTAGGAGTCCCGGATGAGATCCCAGACATCACGAGGAGCTCCGGAATGGTCCGGAGGTAAAGATTTATATATGGGAAGACACATTTTGGCTACCAGAAAAGTTTTGGGTTTTTCCGGTATTGTACCGAGAAGCTTATAGAAGGTTCCGAAAACTTCTAGAGGAGTCCGGAAGTCCACCAAGGGTTCCACCACGTCCCAAGGGTTTGCATGGGCTGAGGGGAGGCATCCTGGCCTTATTGGGCCAGGCGCACAAGTCCCTCAAGGCCCATGTGGCTTGGGAGAGGTGGAAAGTCCACCTGGTTTTGGAAAGGGAGGGAATTGGACTAGGAGTCCAACTCCTCCCCCTTTGCTGCTCCCTAGGGCTTGGAGGGGCTGATATCCACGCCCCTCCACCTATATATAGAGGGGAGGGGCGCCCCAATAGCAAACATGAAGCCCTTGGCGCCCCTCTCTCTCCCTAGATCGTTTTCTCCTCCGTTCGCGGTTTCGGTAGCGCTAGGCGTAGCCCTGCCGGGTTAGCACCACCACCATCACTGCCACACCGTTGTGTTGTCGGAGAACTCATCTACCTCTCCGCCCCCTGCTTGCTAGATCAATAAGGCGGAGTCGTCATCGAGCTGTACGTGTGCTGAACGCGGAGGTGTCGTTCGTTCGGCGCTAGATCGGGACGAATCATGATTGGATCGCAGGACGAATCATGATTTGGATCGCGAAGACATTAGACTACATCAACCACGTTTCTTAACGCTTCCTGCTTAGCGATCTACAAGGGTATGTATATCCAATCTCCCTCTCCTAGTTGTTGATCTCCATAGATAGATATTGGGTGTTCGTAGGAATTCTTTTGTTTCCCATGCAACGTTCCCCAACAGTTCTCGCGGATGAACTAGATGAGCTCGCCTTCCTATTTCTCATCGAGTGAGGCCGAAATTTTTGTCATTGCAGCACTTAGATCTAATGGGTGGATCTGGACCTGCTTTGTCTCGCTAGTCGACTGAAAGGAGGACTCCATGGCTGGCTTCTTTGACCTCAGAAGGTCTACCGCATCCACCATCTTCTTGATTTCGTCGATCTCGGCGACCGCTATTTGTTCATCGGCAATCTTGGAGCCCTTCTGGAGGCACTCCTCTGCCACCTTCCGATTTCCGTCAGTCTAATCACGCCATTCGGACCTGGCATCTTAAGCTTAAGATACACGTAGCATGGTCGGGCCATGCAACATGCGTAGGCTGGCCTATCTAGGATGCCGTGATAGGCACTGCGGAAGTTTACAACCTCGAAGCTCAGCCGCTCCTTTCAAAAGTTTTTCTCCTCGCCGAATATGACATCAAGGGCTATTTGGACGAGTGATTCTACCTTCTTCCCAGGGATGACCCCATGGAAGTGCATGTTGCTCTTACTCAATCGGGACATCATGATGTCCATCGCTTTGAGCATGTCAGCGTATATGATGTTGAGCCTGCTGCCTCCGTCCATGAGGACCTTACGAAGTCGGACTCTGTTGACAAACGGGTCGACCACTAGCGCCTACCACCCGGGGGTCGGTATGTGGGTTGGGTGATCCGACTGGTCGAAGGTAATGGGCGTCTTGGTCCACTTCAGGTACTTGGTGGTAGTCGAAACTACCATGTTGACCTCTCGGTTAATAACCTTCAATTGGCTCTTGCTTTCCACCTCAGGGAAATCTTGAGGATCTTCTCGACATTGGCGGTACTCGGAGGTGTTTTCCTCGCCGACATCATCATCATCCTTGCCCTCAGAGAGCTCTGCACCCATCTCCTGCTTCAGCAGGCGACACTCCCGAGTGGTGTGCTTCTGGTACACGAAGTTGCCTTCTTCATCTTTCTTGGTATGAATATGGCAGGGTTGGTCTAAGATGTCGGTCCTGGACTCGGACTTCTTCTTGGAGGCCCACTCTTTCTTCTTTCTCTTCGACTTTCCCTTGCTCTGGCTAGGCACTGTTGCTGCTTCCGCTTTGTCAGTCGCTTCAACTTTGCACTTCTGTTACTTACCAGCATTGCCCCCTGAGCGTCATTGCTCCGACTCTTGCCGCTACGGAAGCAGTCTTCTTCCTCGCCATTTGTGTAACAATTGGCGATCTCCATCGCTCGACTTAGGGACAGGACTTCAGTCTGACCGAACTTTGGGATGAGCGGGGTACCGAATGCCTGCCTTGAAGGCGCAGATATCTTGATGTTCTGTCACATTCTCCACTGTGTTATGCAACGTGGTCCAACGCTGAATGTACTCTCGGAGAGTCTACTTGCTCTTCTAGACGTAGTGTTGCAACTCGGTCAAACCATCCAGGCACTTGTACGTGCTCTCGAATGTCTTGACGAACACTCAGGCCAAGTTCTCCCAACAGTATATGCGGCTGGCGGGCAGCTGGTTGAACCATGCTCGCGCAAATCCCTCTAGCATAAGAGGAAGATGCTTCACCGCAACAAAATCATCACCGCCGCCGATCTGGACGGCCACTCACTAATCTTCGAGCCAAGTTTTCGGCTTTGACACACCGTCAAACTTTCCGATTCCCGTTGCTAACCTATAGTTGGAGGGTATCTTAGCTTCTCGGATGTACCTACTCAAGCATTTGAGACCGGAAGTCCCCCGACCACTCATTCGGTCCCTGTTTTGCCTAGCCCTGTCAACCACATTCTCGGTAATGATGAACCTGACATTGGGACGGGGAGGTCATTGGTCGTCTTCTCTGTAGCCTCCGCGCCGAGTGGGACTCTACTTGTCGTCCTCTTCATGAGTTCAATCGCCGTCGTAGGGCTGTTGGTCGTACGAACCGCCCCTCGGAGGGGGCGTCCGACTGACGTCATGGTCATCACGTCAGCGCCCTCCATGCCGGCCTCTCGAAGGAGGAGAAGATTGTCGGTTCCTTCCTGGCGCGAGTGGGCTATGGGCCGACTGCGTCATATCCGCCCAAACGGATTTGCTATGAATGTCGTCATGCGACTGTGATACCACGAAGTTTTTCTCTAGAGCAGTCTTCAGCAATGTCTGTGTCTGTCATATGCCTTCTCCAGCTGCTGGATCAGACGGTTGAATGGAATTAGCTATCCGAGTGGTTGTCGCTAAATTCTGTAGCGGAGTGCGCATCACGTGGATGTTACACCGACGGTCATTCGGGAACAACCGCTTGCGATCGCATATGGAACTAGGTCGGCCCAGGAAGCGCAGTCGTCGAGTGACTTCTGGAGCTGTTCGAGCCGCTCGCGTTCGGCCAAGGTGGCCTGCCATGTGGTCTCCAGGGTGATTTCTTCCGGGGTGGTCTTGGTTATCAGTGTGAGCAGGGCATGCTCGTTCCGCTGCTTGCCCTCTTCCAGTTGCTCCCGAGTGAGAGGCTGGGGATGTAGCCGTCCTCGTCGTCGTCGTCATGGCCACGAGCACGACCGCGAGGGTCATCAGCAGAAAACCCAGGCGGCCCTCTGCCTGTGTCAGGCATCATGACTTCTGCAGCGGGCTCGCTGGTCTCGCACTCGGACTCATTGTAAGAGCCTTCGCATGAGGAGGGGAATAGATCAAGGGTTGGCTCGCCAGAGTCGAGCATCGCAACCTGTCCAGGCACGGCTTGAAGAGTCGTGGCGTGCTTGATCCATCGCTGAAATCGCGAGCACCTAGAGCGCTTGCAGCGACCACCAGCAACATGTGGGGGAACCGAATGGTATGGACCCGATGGTTGCCGGAGTAGAACTCCGAACAAAGCAGCACGGAAATGCGCTGCACCGTGAGCAGGCAGTGCATCCGTGTCCAGCGGAGCCTGCTGCAGCCACGCTGAATCGCCAGCGATGAAGCTGAGAGCACCAAAGAGGTTCTCTCCACCGAGTGTTATCATGACGACCGGAAAAATTCCAACTACGTCAGAATTCTCTAGACACGTAGCCCCATGGTGGGCGCCAACTGTTGAGGGTACAAGCCTGACAATAATACTAGGGGTACGAAAGAGGGGTAGAGCCTAGTTACAGCGCAGGTGTATCACTCGATTTGGCGAGTTCGGGCCCCTCTCGAAGGAGGTAAAGACCCTATGTCTCGTGGACGGGGGCTTGTGTTTTCTCAGGGGGGTATGAATACAATAGGGTGCGAAACCCCTGCTTAGGAGCCTAGGGGTGGCTTATATAGAGTGCGCCGCCACGGGCCGAGCACCATTACAAGGGCAACTAATGCGAGTAACTGTTGCTTTAACTAGGGGCGTTACAGGTAACTTCAGTCTTCACAACACTTCACGTGTGACATTAAGTCTCTCGAACATTGCAGCTCCCATGTCATCCCAGCTTCCTCTTGTCCGAGTGCTGGTACTTGTCCGACTGGTGAAACATCGTCCGAGTGACTTGACAGATGCGAGTGAATCTTATGTATGCATCCAAATGCATCTCTAATCCAGGAATTTAATGATAATGTGGGCCCCCAGGCGGGCCTTAGATGCCAGGTCTATGACCCTACCTCTGGTAGGCGACCTCATCACCACCCTCGCCACCTTTGTCGCTGCCTCCGCCGCCTCCCACTCGGATTGCTCGATGCCGAGCTTGAGCTTCTTGGCATTGATCCTCCGAGCCGTCGGGCCTCCATCTCATCCTTAATAGGTGACCGACGGCACAACCACTCGAGGAGGACGCTCCTCATTGTTGAGCACCGGCATCACGCGGCTACGGTGGGCATATTGCACACCCATGTTGGATCCACCCCCATCTCTGTTGCCCTCTTCCTCTCGCGGCTGGCAACCCGTGCCTCAGACTCTGGAGTCTGCATCCACGACGTCAGTGGAGCGGGTATTAGAACCCACGGCTGCCCGTGCTGAGCAGCGACAGGAGGTGGAGCAGGCCGTCGGGAAGGAGAAGCAGATCGGGCAAGCCTCGCAGATCCGCGCGCGGGGCGGAAAGGGCCGGCGCCGACATCGGCATTGTGGCAATGGGCAACAAGTGGTGTCACACCGGATCGGTAGCTACCGCCAGTATCGACCCCTAGGTGCTCGAGGGCGATACGAAGCGCCAACTCCTCCTCGTCTCTGGAGCTGCCGTCGGAGTGGCTATCGATGTTGGACATGTTCGCCGGCGCTAGTGAAAGTGCATGTAGTCCCCATGTGTGGTTTTGGTATTTGATGACAGTCCTAATGGATTAATGTTTGCATAGATTTATACATTTGAAGTATGTTCTATTTGTACTGCATGAACAATATTGGATGAATTGAAGGATGTTAGTTCCATGATGATGCAAGAAGGACCTCAAATGAATTCTAAATGAACATACTATTGTGCATGCATCAAGGATGAGCTCAATGATTGAATCAAATATGATACGATCAAGATGAATTCCACATGATGAACAAGATGTGATCTATGTGGATCTCATTGAGGATCTCAGACGTTCTCATCCTTTGGCTTATGGTTTGAACCATGATGGATCAAGATCTTGAGAGAATAATTAAAGAGAAGAATTCTACACATGTCTTGAAAACAGAATCATGATGAGCTCATATGTTGAGTCATGGATGATTATGTCGTCAAGCAAGTAATTCAAGTGAAGAATTCATTGTGCCTGTAAAGAGACTATGTTTGTATAATGAAGCACAATAAGAAATCAATAGGGCATTCAAGACATCAAGATTAATCATGGATCAAACATAAATGTTTACCAAGATGAAGATCAAATATTAAACTCAAAGTAGGTCATCACACAAGCGCAAATGATATACCACATGGGATCTTGTGGTATGGTAAGTAATTTTCATTTGCACTTTGTGTACTAACCCATACTATGTGTTGTCTATGTTTATAAGGGTTAGGTAATTCTCATGGGCTCACATCAAGAGAGAGATTCCAAATGTCCATGCGAATATGATATCAAGTGTTCATGATCATGGTTGACAAGGGCAAGTTCAAGATAACCACCCCGAAGGATTACATGCTTGAAGCTTGTGGATGTTCACATGATGAACAAGTGAAGATGAATATAAAGTAAGGCTTTCCACATCGTGTATGGGAGAGATACTTGAAGACTTCACCAGTGTATTTCCTTCAACTTGAGCCAACAAGAAACAATAACATCAAGCTCAACTGAAAGGCTTGAGTCAAAGGTACTAGTTCCTTTGACGTTAGTTGTGTGGAATGATGACAACCGAAGAAATATATTCTCTCAACAATGGATTCTCGGTAGCTATGTAGTGTAGCTCTTTTATGATTCTTGAGTTATAGGTATCCCTCACTATTAAGAGGGGATCAGTGGCTCTCGCGATAGACTTGCTCAAAATCTAGAGAAAAACCTTTGGTTGAGTTTCTAGCCTTGATTCTGTTCTTGTCCGGACGTCTGACGACCTCTGGTCGTCCAGCCTCCGTACGTTCGACACTCTCCGGAAATCCAAAATGAAGACAGTAGTTTATCAGCATGTTTTCCTCGGATTTCCGGTCCTTCTAGTCGTTCGGGCTTCGGGCGTCCGTGGGTGGTTGGAAATCCGACGGCACGCCTCCAGAACCAAAACTGCCGGATGTCTGGTCCCTTTCGGACGTCTATGTCCTTCTGCGCAGCTGACCTACTCTCTCTAAAGTTGTCTGATGAATGAATCCTGTCGGACGTCCGGTGCCTCCACTTAGCCCAGACGATCGATGCCTATCGGACGTCCGGTGCTTCCTCTTGGTTCGGACAACCGACACCTATTGGACGTTCGCCTCCTGTGCAGCTTAAGTGGCTTCCAACGGCCATTTTCCTCCTTCACTATATATAGTCTTCTTTCACCTCGGGTGGGTGTGGGCTAACATAGTCAAAAGACCCCAAGAACACCTTTCTTTCTCTCTCTCACTACTCCTCGCCAAATCCTAGATCCCAAGAGCATTTGTGAGGATTCTTGAGTGTTGTTCCAACCAAAAGATAGATCGTCTCTCTCTCCTCCTCTCAACCAAAGCAATTTGTGATTCGAGGAAGTTTTGAGCGGTTCCCTTGATCTTGTTACTCTTGGAGGTTGGAGATTCCTAGGCGCTAGGAGTACTCCGGTGAGGAAGCAACTTGTGATTTGTCCCCCAGAAAGTTTGTGAAGGTTTGGAGGCCGCCTCAAGGTCTACCACTAGTGGTTGGGAATCGCCTTCGTGGTGATATCTCAAGGAGAATAAGGTGAGCCTTGGTGGTGTTGGTTTGCCTTCGTGGTAACATCCACCTCCCTAACGTTGACTAGCTTCTCTCCAAGGAAGTGAACATCGGGATACATCCTCGTCTACGTGACTTCGGTTATCCCTAACCCTAACTCCTTACTTGTGGCTTACTTTGGTTACTTGAGCGTACATTCACTACATATTGTTGTCCTCATTATATTGTGTTGGCTATTTCATTGTAAAGATTAATTATTTAGGCCCTCACTCTATATCCCGCAAATAATACTTGCTACTATTGATATATCTTGTGTTTAGTGTGAATTGCTATCTTGTGTCATACACTTACATATCTTGTGATATTTCTCAAGTAAGTTTGTGTAAATTACTTGTGCTTGTTAGCAATATTGTTGTGCTCACCTCATTTAGATTAAGTTGTTGGTGCACTTAGTTAAGCCTGGTGTATTTAGGATTTGTTTTTGAAAAATATCCTCTTAGTTTGTTTCTGAATTAGGATAAAGCCAAATCCGCAGAAGTTTTTAATAAATGCCTATTCACCCCCCCCTCTAGGCGACATCATGGTCCTTTCAATTGGTATCAGAGGAAGGTCTCTCCTTATTAGGCTTCACCACCTTGAGAGTATTGATGTCGACTAATGGATTAATGCACAATAGCACATTTGATTTTGATGGCACAAATTATCACTTGTGGAGAACATATGCTTTGTCACTTTCGGGCCATGTGTCCAAATGCTTCACGAATTGTTATTGTAGGGATTTCTTATGTAAAGGATGATCCTTCTCCATCTATAGATGACATGTATCTTGATTACGATGCCTCTCTTGCCATGCATCAAACTATAAGCCCTAAAGTTTTTAAGTCAATCTCGACTTGCAAGTCGGCTCATGAGGTTTGGACAAAACTCGAAGATATATATGGTGGGTCAAATCTTGATGAAGACAATATTATGTTTAAGGAGTTGATGGAGGAGATCTCCACGTTCATCAATCATGAAGAGCTCTTTATTCCTTCTACCTCCGATTACTTGCACACTTCAACATATTCCACTCCCCCGACATGTGGCGTGCCACAAGGTAATGACATGGTGAGTGAAGAAATATCTTGTGATGATGGTGTTAAGCTCATTATTAATGATGTTGCTTGTGTAGATGCTAGTGTTGTATCTTTGATGAACTTGGGCATATCTAGCACCACAAATATTATGAATTATTGTGTTGATAGTCCATGCATATCATCTAAGAATTCCTTAACAAATGTTTGTGATGATATGCTTGCTCTCCCGTGTTTCCATGATCAAAATGCTTTGGTTTCCTCTAGTTTTTGTATGACTAACCATTTAGAGAAAATAAACAAAAATGAGGCACTCTTGATTGATGAAGAACCTTATTCTCCAAAAGAATCATCATCAACCCCCTTTGCTCACATGTGCCTCATGGCAAGAGGTAATGATGAGGTATCATATTGTCTTAGTGATAACGATGATATTTGTAATGAGGATGAGGATGATGAGTTGACTGAAAATCTCTATGAGATTGGTAAAATTCTTCATAAAGCTAAAAATAATGCTTATAGAAGGTTTGAAGACGTTCTTGCTTGCTTTGAAAAACGTAATGATTTATTTATTAACGAGTAAGCTAAAATTGAACAACTTGAACATGAACTTGATAAGGCTCATCAAACATTTAGAGACTTAAGATCTTCAAAAGGAGAGATTGAAATTTCTCATGGTAAACTTAAATAGGATTTTGAGCTCCTTCTCCCTAAATGCAATAATTTCAAGGGAGATCTCATCAAAATCTCTAAGATTCATGAGGAGTTTCAATCTACTCATAAGAAGTCTCTAATTGCAACTTGTTCCTCTCATATTGTCGATGATACTTGTGCATCTAACTCTACCTCATGTGAAGCATCAACCTTGAAGGAGAATGTTGAGCTGTATGCTCAACTTGATTTGCTAACAAGATATTATGGGAAATTGGAAGAAAGTCATGAAAATCTCTCGAGCACTCATGAGGGTCTTCTAATCTCTCATAATGAGCTAAAGTTAGCACATGAGACTATGGTCACCAAGGTAAAATCTTGTGAGTCTTATGTGAACATTAGCACATGTACTCTAAATACTTTATTGCCATGTGCTAATACTTGCAATTCATCCACCTCTCATATTATTACCACTCATGATGAATTGCTCGCCTTGTCTTGTTGCTCTAACCATGTAGTTTCTACTTCCACTAGTCCTCTTGTTTCTAGTGTTGAAACTAACCATGTAGAAGAAATTAATGAGCTCAAGGCCCAAGTCACTAGCTTGAAGAAAGTCTTGAAAAAGTGTGATGATGGACATAGTTATCACTCCAATAAGAAGAAGTCCAAGAACAAGAAAAGGGTACAAGAACAATCCACGAACAAGTCCAACATTTCTTGCTTTAAGTGCAAAAAGGCTGGGCATCATGTGATATCTTGTCCATTGAAGATAAGGGCTTATAAAGAGAAGCTATACCAGAAGAGTCCTCAATCTCAATCTCAAGCTCAACCACATGTTGAAGAATGTCCATTATGCATGATGAAACATGTTATTTCTCCCCAAATTGAGAAAATAAAGAAGAAGAAGAAGAGAAAGGGGAGTACATGTTGCTATATTTGTCGTAAGAAGGGACACATAGCTTCATCATGCCCCATTAGTAACATCTCTAAGCCTCCAATTATGAATGATCATTATTCACTTAGGAAGGATATTTCTGGCAATTTTTTTGCCAAGTATGTTGGTGCCCAAAATGGTTTGAAAGTGCATAAGACCATTTGGGTTGTCAAGCCTATTGTTACTAACTTCTTAGGACCCAACTTGGTTGGGGACCATGAAGCTAAAATTTGATCGATAGGTGTGTGGAGGGGGTTGAAGACTTGGCTAGTTCATGAATAAAAATGATTTTCACCATTCATTATGGTTCAAGCCAAGTCAAGAAGAATACCATCATACTTATCATTCCAATGCCTCTCTTGGTGGCAACTTGTATATATTGTCTACACTGAATTTTATAACCCCTCTCATGTTTAGGTTTTGTACCTAGCATGTGTTTGTATATGTTGTGCCTGCTAGTATGCTTGATTTTTGTTATCTAGCATGTGTAGGTTGTTGTGCATGTCATATAGTTGTGTGTGTAGTCTAGAGCCTTCATTGCATCTTATCGAGCTCTATTGAGATATTAATGGATCATCACATTATGGGGGAGTGTTATGCTATACGCACATCACAAACCTAAAATGTGTATATATTGGATACCACCTAGTATTTATAGTGCAAGATTATCTAGTTACTATGTGGTATGTCAAGTTCATTTGTAGTCCAAATTCTCATCCATTGATCATCTTTAGTTGGACTTGAATTGCCTCTTGTGGACAATACACAGATTATCACATTATGGGGGAGTGATATGCTCTGTGCATATCACAATCCTTGTTAATGTGAACTTTGTGTGCTATCATATGTTGATTTTTCACTTTGATTTATCTTGGACAACATGAATGATTAGTGATTTTATTGGAACTATTAACGGATATGTGTTCATTTGTCCAATTTATATCTTTTTGGATTTTGGTAGGCTTGTGCATACATATTTACTATGTGTAAATTATCATGCCTTGTTTACTTTATCTTAATACAATATATATATGGTAAATCCGTCATATTCTTAATAGCTAAGATGCATGAAATTCATATTCATATCTATATGCACATAATCGAGTGGTTTTCGCCCTATATTTTGTAGTTATACTAACTACTTCGGACCCAATAAGTTTGGGACCATATTGTACTTAAAAGTGATTTAGGTACATTGGAGAAGCATTGTTCTCTCGGCTTATTCATAAAGAAGGTGGTGTCACCACAAGGTAATTAGAGCCAAGATTATATGACTCATTGATTGCTACTCCATACCAATGCTTTCTAGGTAACAAGCATTTACTTCATGCATGTATATAAGTAGAGTCAACCTTGTGTAGGTTGCATCATAGCATGTATAGTACTTATTGTATGTGTGTTTTCTTGCATGTTCTTAGAAACACTCTATTGTAATGGTTAGAAGTTTGAGTAGGACCATATAATGGGGATCTATAAAATCATATTCAGTATCCCAAAATATGCCAATTAAGCAATTCATTGCATATCAATTCCTAAAATAACAATCTTATTCAAACGAAAGTGGGGTAAATCTCTCTCACACACTATTTACCCCACTATGTCTCAAAAGAATTGTATGTTGAGGGTAGCCGGATGTCCGGCTCCTATGTTCTCTCATATTTTGTTTTAACTTGCAAAAACACTCTATTTGCTTGTGGTATTTGCTGCCTTTCTCAGTAATTCATTGTTATTGAAATTAGATCAATTTGTGCCATATGCTTTGTGCCATGTGCCTTGCTCTTATGCTAGGATCACGAGTGTAAAATAATGGAGTCACTTGTGCATATCATGTTCTTATCTACTGCGACTATTTTATGAATGCATGTGTCATTGTGGATACATAGACTACTATTGTTCACTCAGAAATTTTTGCACATTAGTAAGTTCACATCTTTCCTTGATATCACTTGATCATTGTCTGTCACTTGGTTGTTTCCTTATTGATTCATTGGTGGTCTCTATAACAGGTTGTGAAGTGAGCGCTTGCATGTCTTTTCATATAATCTTGCGCACTCATGTGTTTTGGATGTATTTTGGCTATACTTACCATGATGATTGAAATGAATATTCTTATTATATCTTTCCCAAATTATCTAAATCTCAAGCCCTCAAATTCCTTGTCATTTAATAGGTGCATTTTATTCCACTCACATCTTGTAATATGCATACTTTAAGGAGGAACTTATTGTCTTCAAGATTTGTCCCATTTTGGCATTTGTTGCCAATGGGGGAGAAGTTTAGAGGATTTAATATAATGATAATCTAAATGTGCTTATGTCTTATTATCATTCATGCATACTTAACCCAATTGCATATGTATATTGCATAAATGTGCTTATGTATATTGCATAAATGAATAGAGAGAGAGAGAAAACTCCACCTAGTGTATGTCAACCAATATATGCAAGGAAATTCACAGTTCATTCACACGTGCATATATTGTGGGGGAGCTTGCTCTATATATTGTGGTTCTACCAACATAAAATCCTTGTGTAGTATTTGGATGTTAGTATACCGAGTGTGATAAACTCAAGTATCTTAGTGACACTTGATGCTATCAAAACTATCCCAAGTATTCAATGTATCCTCGGGTAAATTGCATACTTGTCTGAAAATTATTTATATAAATCCTTTTGTTGAGATTTTCATTAACTACCAAAATGGGGGAGATTGAAAGTGCATGTAGTCCCCATGTGTGGTTTTGGTATTTGATGACAGTCCTAATGGATTAATGTTTGCATAGATTTATACATTTGAAGTATGTTCTATTTGTACTGCATGAACAATATTGGATGAATTGAAGGATGTTAGTTCCATGATGATGCAAGAAGGACCTCAAATGAATTCTAAATGAACATCATATACAAACTATTATGCATGCATCAAGTATGAGCTCGATGATTGAATCAAATATGATACGATCAAGATGAATTCCATGTGATGAACAAGATGTGATCTATGTGGAGCTCATTGAGGATCTCAGACGTACTCATGCTTTGGATTATGGTTTGAACCATGATGGATAAAGATCTTGAGAGAATAATTAAATAGAAGAATTCTAAATATGTCTTGACAATAGAATCATGATGAGCTCATATGTTGAGTCATGGATGATTATGTCGTCAAGCAAGTAATTCAAGTGAAGAATTCATTGTGCCTCTCAAGAGACTATGTTTGTATAATGAAGCACAATAAGAAATCAATAGGGCCTTAAAGACATCAAGATTAATCATGGATCAAAGATAAATGATTACCAATATGAAGATCAAATATTAAACTCAAAGTTGGTCATCACACAGGCACAAATGATATACCACATGGGATCTTGTGGTATGGTAAGTAATTGTCAATTGCACTTTGTGTACTAACCCATACTATGTGTTGTCTATGTTTATAAGGGTTAGGTAATTCTCATGGGCTCGCATCAAGAGAGAGATTCCAAATGTCCATGCGAATATGATATCAAGTGTTCATGATCATGGTTGACAAGGGCAAGTTGAAGATAACTACCCCGAAGGATTACATGCTTGAAGCTTGTGGATGTTCACATGATGAACAAGTGAAGATGAATATAAAGTAAGGCTTTCCACATCGTGTATGGGAGAGCTACTTGAAGACTTCACTAATGTATTGCCTTCAACTTGATCCAACAAGAAACAATAACATCAAGCTCAAGTGAAAGGCTTGAGTTAAAGGTATTAGTTCCTTTGATGTTAGTGGTGTGGAATGATGACAACCGAAGAAATATATTCACTCAACAATGGATTCTCGGTAGCTTTGTAGTGTAGCTCTTTTATGATTCTTGAGTTATAGATATCCCACACTATTAAGAGG
Source organism: Hordeum marinum (assembly GCA_022496015.1). Lineage (NCBI taxonomy): Eukaryota > Viridiplantae > Streptophyta > Magnoliopsida > Poales > Poaceae > Hordeum > Hordeum marinum. The sequence continues at coordinate 422,697,570 of CM039678.1, read as the reverse complement.
GGATCAGTGGCTCTCGCAATAGACTTGCTCAAAATCTAGAGAAAAACCTTTGGTTGAGTTTCTAGTCTTGATTCTGTTCTTGTCTGGACGTCCGACGACCTCCGGTCGTCCAGCCTCCAGACGTCCGACACTCTTCGAAAATCCGAAATGAAGCCAGTAGTTTATCAGCATATTTCCTTAGATTTCCGGTCCTTCCGGCCGTCCGAGCTCCGAGCGTCCGTGGGTGGTCGGAAATCCGACGACACCCCTCCAAAACCAAAACTGTCGGATGTCCGGTCCCTTTCGGACGTCCATGTCCTTCTACGCAGCTGACCTACTCTCTCTAACGTTGTTTGACGATCGAATCATGTCGGGCGCCCGGTGCCTCCACTTGGCCCGGACGACCGATGCCTGTCGGACGACCGGTGCTTCCTCTTGGTCCAGACGACCGACACCTATCGGACGTTCGGCTCCTATGCAGCTTAAGTGGCTTCCAACGGCCATTTTGCTCCTTCACTATATATAGTCTTCTTCCACCTCGGGTGGGTGTGGGCTAACACAGTCAAAAGACCCCAAGAACACCTTTCTTTCTCTCTCTCACTACTCCTCACCAAATCCTAGATCCCAAGAGCATTTGTGAGGATTCTTGAGTGTTGTTCCAACCAAAAGATAGATCGTCTCTCTCCTCCTCTCAACCAAAGCAATTTTTGATTCGAGCAAGTTTTGAGCGGTTCCCTTGATCTTGTTACTCTTGGAGGTTGGAGACTCCTAGGCGGTAGGAGTACTCCTATGAGGAATCAACTTGTGATTTGTCCCCTGAAAAGTTTGTGAAGGTTTGGAGGCCGCCTCAAGGTCTACCACTAGTGGTTGGGAATCGCCTATGTGGTAATATCTCAAGGAGAATAGGGTGAGCCTTCTTGGCGTTGGTGTGCCTTCGTGGTAACATCCACCTCTCTAACGGTGACTAGCTTCCCTCCAAGGAAGTGAACATCGAGATACATCCTCGTCTACGTGACTTTGGTTATCCCTAACCCTAACTCCTTACTTGTGCTTTACTTTGGTTACTTGAGGGTACATTCACTACATATTGTTGTCCTCATTATATTTCGTTGGCTATTTCATTGTAAAGATTAATTATTTAGGCCTACACTCTATATCCCGCAATTCATACTTGCTACTATTGATATATCTTGTGTTTAGTGTGAATTGCTATCTTGGGTCATACACTTACATATGTGGTGATATTGCTCAAGTAAGTTTGTGTAACTTACTTGTGCTTGTTAGCAATATTGTTGTGCTCACCTCATTTAGATTAAGTTGTTGGTGCACGTAGTTAAGCCTAGTTTATTTAGGATTTGTTTTTGAAAAGTATCCTCTTAGTTTGTTTCTGCATTAGGATAAAGCCAGATCCGCAGAAGTTTTTAATAAACGCCTATTCACCTCCCCCCCCTCTAGGCGGTATCGTGGTCCTTTCAGCTAGGGATTGGACGGATTGGGGAAATGGAGCGGAGCGGAGTGAAGTGGAATGAGTTAGGGTTTCTTTTGGACGAGGATATTGTGTGGTTGGGGTGGCTAGCGGTGGCGCGGGATGACGTGACGGATTTGCCCGAGCCACCTCATACCCGCCCTACATTTGGGACGGATATGAAGGGTGCCGGTTAGACCATGCGTTTGGCGTCCGTTTAGAACGTCCGTCTGGATAGGTTTTTTGTGATTGCTTAGTGACCAAACGATCTATCCGGACATTTGAGACCGATATAAGGATGAGATGCTCTTAGAGCGCCATTGTACGTTTTCTTTCTCTTCCTATAAAGACCATTGTGGCCTTTCGGTCTATGTTTTGTCTTTGGTTAATTACGGTGAAGGCATGTAGCTTAGTGGTAAGGGCATGTACAATGGTGTTATCTTAGGAGTGCCACGTAGGATAAATGATGAGGTGAAGGAGAGAGAATTCATAAAAAAAGCTTTGCCTTCTCTTATTTAAGAGAAGATAAGAGATGATCTCTTAGCACGATATGTCTCACCATGTTTTTAGAAATAACTAACTACTGAAGATAAGGCTAAAAGATGATCCATTATAGACTCTCTTTTTTGTCATCTCTAAATTACATGCAAAACTTAAGATAAGACTACCATTGGCATATACAATGGTAGCATATGGATGCATATGCCTTATGATAAAAAATAGGTTGAGGCATCTACATTGATTTTTTCTCCTCAATGCAAGCTATCATTAGTGGGCATCATCAAAAAATAAAAAATAAAGATTTTACTATACATGCATCTCTACTTTTCAATCTAACTTTTTCAGCTTTTTATATCGGACCACACTTTTTCTCTTCAAGCACCCACCTCCTGCAAAGGATCTCATTTTCTCATCTGAACCTATTTTTTCTGACATCCAAACATATGGAGCATCACGCATTGGTGCGCTAACGAGAACCAACGGCAGTAAGCAAGAGACATGCATGCATGTGCATGCCGCGTCTGAAAACACAAAAGAGATCGGGTCGCATGTGCCGCGGGGCCGGCCAGGCGGCTGCGTGACGAAAAGCCTATTCCCAAAGCCCCCGGCAACGGCGCCAGTTGTTGGTCGTCCCACACGGCGTCGTGCATGCGCGCACGCAAATCTGCCCGCGCGCGCGCGCGTGCATGCACACAACTGCGCAGCCACCTTGGAACGTAGCCTCTGCCGCCTCCGCCCCCACACCCTATCCTCTAGCTGTCTCGATGTCTCTGCGTGGCTGCAATTTGCAGGCCGGGAGGTCCTATGCGGGAGGGACAAGCGTGCAGGGCTGATTTGGACGCAGCCGAACAAGATCAGGTGTCCCGTGTGCGTCGCAGGGAAATGGACAAGGAGCTGGTTCCAGCTCCGCGCCAGCCACCTGAGCTGAGCAGCACTGCTTGGACGGATCATGCGTGCATGGTTGCTGGATCGACTCTCGCGATCGATTGGTCCATCCGTCTCTCCTTCGCTTTTCCCCGCGCGCCGTTGGGTAGTTTGGCGCCACGCGAGTCATGCCGGCGTCCGCCCCTCTGCGCGCGCGGCTGATACCGTTAGGCGTATGGACTTCAGGCTGAGGCCTACGTAGGCAGCCGCATGCCTCTTTTGGCTACGGCCGCACTCGATACCTCTACCTACGGCGCGTTTTCATCCTGCTTCCAGGTTTGCAAGTCTACGATATCATGCTCATATTTTAGTTCGAATATCGACAGCGTTCGATTTGAGACGGGTTTATCTCCATCGATTCGCTAGTCGGCGATCTATCGGCAACTCCGGTGAAATCATGCTCATCTGTAGAAAAGCAAAATTGTTAGCCAATATGAGCGACCAAGGACAAAAATGTCCCGATGTCCCGTGCACATTACACACATGTGGCTGTCGAGCAATAATATGCATGACAGTAACATGGATAACAATTTAACATAACCAGATTGAGTTATGGCAGTGAAAATGCTTACAAAAAAATGAATATTGTCTTTGGAGGCCCAGCTCCATGGAGCTTGGTTTTGGAAAATTCGAATTTCGTCCAATTTCATATTTTCTACGTTTCAAAAAATTCTGGAAAACAACACAAATATAAATGAAGACATAACACACATGTGTGTAAATTTTCAGGACAAAATATGTTGAAATGAGGGTTGTGCAGAAAAGACAAATCTAAGCCTTTTTAACACACGATACTATTCATCCTCCTAGGTCTTGAATTTGCTTTTTTTTGTACATACCACATTCAACGTTTTTCATCCTGAAATTTCACACACATACACATAACATCCTTGCTTACTTGTACTATTTATTTCAGAATTTTCTAAAACCGAAATGTTTGAATTTTTTTAAACAAAGGCCTCCTTGGAGGGTGAGAGCCAAACGTCCATTCTCACAAAAAAAGCCTTACTTCAAAATGTCTTAATTTATTCGAAATTGAAAAACAAAGCATCAAAAACTCTAATTTAGCCAAATAATACGACTTGTGGCGGCAAAATACGACATTAGACCACAATTGGCTAAAAGAAACAAAATCACTCGGTGACATGTTAAAAAGAATGGTCTCATCGTGTATTAGGGTCATCCTCTTGTTTTTTTAAACATTTCCATATGTCATTTTGTAATTTGACAATTAGTATTCAAGTTTTTTTTAAGTAATTTATATTTGGACAGAGAAGATTAACATCACAAAAAGAATAAGACATGATATATTTGCAAATATAAGATTAAGACCATAAAAGAATAGGTTCTTGATAGTTGAATGCCATGGTTATAGAACTGAACTTACTTGACATTGTGTGTCCAACCTTCCAAACATGATCCACAAATGCTGTCAGCATTTGTAACGTCATAGATTTTTGTACACACCTGAGTGACAAAGGAATTCTTACATTACCTCATCAGTTTCAAGATATTTATCCCTTTAGAGCTCTATTGACTATTAAGATCCTGCCTGAAATGCTCTTTCATGTTCTCAACCTCTACAATGAAACTATATCAAGACCTAGGCGAGACATTGATAGTAAGGATAGGATTAAAGAAGGGGTTGGGGTCGACAGCTTCGATTGCCACCATGTCGGCTAGGGTTTGGCAATGCACAGGGCAGGTGTTATCCTCACCTCAGGCAAAGTAAATATGCAAGCAATTGGAAAGTACAAGGATCAGTAGAAGTTAATTATGGTTTTTTTTGATAATATTGATGAAGGAAAAGATAGAATCAAGATGAATAAAAATCATTATAATTATAGAAGCGGACATATTTCAAGAAACACATTTGATAATAATGATTATGCATCCATGTCATTGATTCAACAACTAATACATGTGTTGTGATAATGATTGGCATGATTTTGTTGAGTATAGCCCATGTTTATAGATATATGTTGTTGTCATGCATAATCTGGGGCACGGCGATGTCGCGCTTTATGTGAGGCAATAGCTCAGTTTGCCAATGGGTAGACGATAGTGGGCTACTCAGTAGCCATGTGGTTTCATCACGCTGATGTCACACATGTGTTTTTCCCATATATTTTTATATTTAAAATAATACATACATATCTTACAAAAAATAGTTTAGTTAAATTTTCTAAACTGTTCATCACATATTTTAAAAATGTTGACACGGTGTAAAAAGGTGTTCGCTCAACATTTCAAAATACGTTTATACCATTAATAATGTATGTGACATTTCAGAAATGTTAATGTGTTTCAAAAAAATGTACACGACTTTTTGAAAATGTTATAAAATGTACCAAAAAAATTGAGTAACTAAAAAAACGTTTCATACCATTCAATAAAATGTATGTTACAACTAAAAAATATTCACTCATTTCAAAGATACGTCCCTGACATTTTTACTAAATATACAATGTAAAAAAATGTCCACATAGTTTAGCAAACATATTTCATATCATTCAAAAATGTTTAGAAAAAAGAATCGCGACTGTGTTTTTAATCTCTAGGTGATGTTTAAAAGAAAAAAAACCTGAATACGCCAGGTGACGATTAATCTCCAAAACGACTGATTTGCCTTTTCTTAACACACCGAGTACAACATCAACGTAGAATAACATATGCACAGACATCATATTGTTGTCTTTAGGGACAAAATAAATAAATCATATTGATGTCTTCAGGCTCAAAGTATTTAAATCATGTTGATGTCTCGAGTTGCACTAGTTTTCACTCATCCTTGCACATCATAGAACATTACAATTTGTATGCAAAAAATGTGTGTGATTTTTTTCAATGTTGGTATTCCTAGTTCTTTTTCTTTGCACAGGTCCATTTTTTTAACTATCTGGCTAACTTGGAACTAAAATTCTACCTATAGTAGTTGAACTTCAATTTTATTCCAATGTTATCTTTTCCTCACTTTTACTAACTTTTTGGTATTTTTTTTATCTCCACCAGTTTTCTCAATAATCCGTCCGGCAAGAGTGTGATGCATCTACAAATCCTATATCTATCTTATTTGTGAGATACACGCCATGCTTGCCTATGTCATTCCAAACTTGGGCCATGGCCTAGTAGTGGTGCTTTTTATTTTATTTTTGGGGTTTCCAATATGTTTTTCCTCATTTCTTTTTGTCTGTTTGGTACCTTTTCTCTTTCTATTATCGCACTTTGCTAATTTTCTACATTCATTTATTAAATATACTTAGTTTTCTATAGATTTAAAGAATATTAAATATGTGAACACTTTGCAACATTTTTTTCAACATCCCACCACTTTAGAAAAATTAGATGTGTATTCTTTCGAAAACATGTGAATACTTTCTAAATTTCCGTGAACTTTTTGTCGAAGTTTCAACAACTTTTGAAATTATATGAACATTTTTCTAGGTGTGTAACATATTTATAAAAACTAATTTCTCATTTTTTAAATTCATGTAAACTTTTAAAAAATATTTGAAAACTTTTTTAAACTATATGGTTTTAGAGAACATGTGAATAAGTTTTACAATTACATGAATATTTTTCTAAAATACACGAGCACTTTTTTAAATGTTTATGAATAATTTTGAAAATGCAAGAATATCATTTTAATTATTTGAAAAACGTAAATTACCTGAATAATTTTTATAATTATATGATCATTTAAAAAATATGTGAACATTTTTTAGTACATCAACATTTTAAGAATGTCCGGACACACTTTTTTTAATCGAAAGCGCGTGAGCATATACTAGAGAAATGTTATTTTACAATCATACAATAACAAAAAGTTACATGACCGCAGTACCCTCTTGTTTGCGAGGAAAAGCTTGTCTAGCGCTCCCTTCACAGGCCGCGTGGAGACTCACGTAAGGACACCACCAATATAGACAACCCCTTTCTTTGCTAGACTTGATGGAACCCCCACCGTGTATGCCCATGACGATATACGGCCAACGGGAGGCCCAAGATCATAGACGTTATGGTCCAGATAACAAGGCCAACAATGGGTCATGGTCGAGCTGGTATGGGGCCATCAGTCGGTCAGGATTCATCAGTCGGTGGCTGCTCATTAGTTAAACTCAACGGCAAGTCAGCAGGCGTGCAGTTAAAAGGGGTATTACCCACGAGCTCTACTACATGTTAACTAGTTATAAAAGGGGTGTTACCTACGAGCTGTGCTACACGTTAACTGTGGCGGTTATCCTTTGTAATAGCTACACGTAGAAACAGTCGGCCATCAATAAGTTGTTACATGTAGCGTTAATACCAGTTATTATAGCTCTCCTTCATGGTGCACTTTATATAAGTCGTGGAGTGACACCGGACTAAGGGTTCTAATCATTTGTAATCATCCATATGCACGAGAGACAAATGACCGATTGATCAACTACTGGAGACACCAAAGTGCACAACAAAGAGAGAATTTTGCTAAGGATTTTTTTATCTTGTCCAGCTCCACTCAATGATCCTCCTCTATAGCATTCCCAACTATAATACTACTAAATGTGCAAATTGATGATCCTTAACATTTGACCTACAGAAACAAGAAGAATAAACCCTTCTTGGAAACTCATGTCAAAAGCGGAGAGAAATGCACATCAAATCTTATCTACTTAGAGAGGAATGTTAAATGTCCTTAGTTGGTCAAAATGCTTCATGGCATATTAAAGAAAAATATAAGGGGAGGGGCATATGTTTCAAGTGGGGAGAAACATATGAGAAACATTAGAGAAAATTATTCTTATCTATGAGTCTTGATTTTGTCTCACCATACCTGCTCCTATTACATCACTCATTACATCACTTGGTGTTTTGTAGTTCTCGCACCTTCTTGAAGAGAGTATCTTATGTTATCTAACCTTATTTTCTCAAGTTTATCTCTCCGGGTATGATGTCTAGTACCTCAAGGTAAGTGTGTGCATCTCATTCATTGGTATCATGATTCCATCTTGTTTTTTTTAAAACTTGATGATTCCATCTTGTTGTATCTATTTGTTTGCAAGTAGGAATTATATACTCATAATGCTCTTATCTATGCATTTTCTATGATGCATACTTCCAAGTTTCATGTGACATTGAAGAGTTTATGTACCTATCCACTTTTTGTATTTGCATTCCAAAGGAAAAAATTCAAAATATGCACAATTGTAGTGGGGCTTCCACGTGTGTCATGTATCTCAAAGCCTTAACGTGCACTCTAGATCATATTCCTTTACTTGAATATTTGATGTATGTTTTCATCATTTACCAAAAGGTGGGAGACTGAAAGAACATACACTCCCTTGGTGGTTTTGGAAATTCATGTCAACATACATGTTGTTGGACTAATATTTACGTTGAGTATATTTCAAGATAAGTTTCAACATAGGCAAACCTTTAGTATGGAAAAGTGGACCCCTCAAAATGCTTAGGACAAATGTTGGTCAAGCCTCAAGACTCTTCATTTCATTTTTAAGGGATCCAAGATCATGTTGAATCCATAGAAAACCCAATACTATTAGAAGGGGATGAGGTTATGATGATGGTCTATCTGTTCAAGTGCTTAGAGATATTGATCCAAAGACTTCAAACATTTCCCCACACTCTACTATGTCCAAAACCCTAATTTCATCTCGGTCCCACCGAACAAGATCCATCTAGACTCACCGAGATACACAAGAAATAGCCATTGCCTAAACCCTAGAATCTCGGTCTCATTGAGTTAACCCTTCGGTCCCACCAAAAATTCAGATCTTCTTCTTTGTGCCTTGCACAACCTCCTTGTGTCGGGTTCCTCCATGCAAGCTTGTCACCGCCGTCTGTAACATGTATGATATCTATGTATCTATTGCATTAAGTTTTGACACACACATCATTAACGTGACAATCGAGTGGCGCCAGCTATCATGTCAAACCATGATGCACGGGTCACTTAAACATTACAATATTTAACCATATCATACACAAACTCATTATCGACATCACATATAACCCCAAAACCAAGTTAGACATCCTCTAATCAGTTTAGAAGTTTTTTTAATTTATATGGCTTTTAGGGTTTCCGACAACACTCGCTACCTACGTCTGCCATTAGGCATGATCATTCTTGTTCTAAACGAACTTTGCGAGGTGTGTGAGGGAGGATAATTAATTAAAATCTCTAGCCCCACACTAAACTTTGTAAAATACGCGCGACCCCCGTGTAGATCAAAATATACATGCTCTCTTGTATCTGGGACGATTCTTTACCCTTGACTATGATGTATTCCAAAGAACTATTAGCAAATATTTGATACCCAGAATCGCTGATTGCCAGAACTTTGTAACAAAGCTACATCATGCCGGCAAGAACTGAAACGAAGCAACACTCAAGGGAAGCAAACAAGGACATCAAGTAAAATGTTGCATCTAACACAAATAGATCTTATCTTCTACTCGCACAATTTTATTAAACTCTAGAACTCATCTAGTTCTTAATGTTTTTACCAATATATCAAATCATTACTAAGAAGTTTATACAATACCCTCACAATTAGAGGTGATCTACATCGAAACCTATATATACACACAGAACCGCTCATGATGCCACTGTTGGGAAACATAGTAGAAAACTAAAAATTTCATCCTACGATCAAGATCCTGGATCACTATGAAGATGTGGTGTAGGTTTAAATCAGAGCGTTGCCAACTTCGAGTTGCAACGTAAATAAGATTTGGTGTAGATCATTGATGAAGTCCCTCGAACCTCTCACGAACGATCCCTAAAATCAAAGACCGAAAGCACAACCTCTCCATGGATTGCACATGTTTGTGCTTCATGATCCAACAGCGCCTTGCCATCCGGGGATTAATTTCTCTAGAGAGAGGGAGAAGAGAACCACATGGGGCTTCTCTATTATGAGGATTATAAAGCACTTGGTCTATCTCTGATCTAGATCAAGTCTAAATTAGAACAAGAACTAGAGGACGTCCAAAACTTGTGTGCCTCCAAGGGCCAAAATACTCTAGTATATATAGGTGTAGAGAGAAGGAGGAAGGCCACCAAGGGGAGGAGGACTCCCCTCCCAGCATTGACCCTAGGGGGAGGAGAAGTCCTCCTCCAACCCCAAATACAAGCTAGAGGGGCGCCCCAACTCTTATTGGGCCCTTAGGGTATCTCCAACAGTGACCCAGAAACTTCCCGCATCCGTCTGTATCACGCAATATGGATGTGTTATGCCATCAAACGCAACATGTATAGGTCCACGAGGCGGCCCGGGAACACTTTCTCCCACAAATTGCAAACAAATGTCGGGGCTTTGCGGGCACCTGGACAACACCCATGCTCATTTGACCACCCTTTCCCACCCAAACCCCCTCCTCTCTCGCCCTCGTGCATTCCTGCTCGGCTCTAGTTGTCCGCATTCATGCCCCTATAGAGCACGCCGCTCCACATTGAAGTTGACCCAGAGTGGATGCGACCTCTCACTGGCTCCACCATTTAACTTGCGCCGGTCGAGGGCACCGCCCTCGACACGTCCCAGGTGTTCTTGCCTGTCCAATGCTAGTGACGCATTACTAGACATGATGGGATAGATATCTATCATGCACGTTCAATGCCTCGTCTATATGTATGCCTCCATTAAGTAGGTTCACCTACCGAGAAACCCACTCCGGCAAAATGTATGGCCTCACCGAAATACACTATTTAAAGGCGGCCACACATGGTTAACTTCACGCCACAACACAAGCCTCTCCCCATCCTCCTCCCTTGCACCGCATCCGCCATGACTGCAGGCGCCGAAGATCTATGGGACAATCTTTCCACGGAGATGAAGCACGGGGTGGCCGCCCTTGTCACTGCCTGGCAAAGCCACATTGCTAGGAAGATCGAGGTCGGCTTGCCGGCCAGCTTGGCCAAGGTATCCGACGATGGGGGTGGCCCAACAATGGAGACGGGCTCTGACGACATCGCCCTAGCACCCGCGTGTGTGCACAGCGGCTTCACAATGCATCAGGTGCACTACAACGCGATCATGGAGAAGGTGTAGCCTGCTTTGGCGCCTATGTCAGCATTTTAGCATGCACATAAGGAACAATGGTACAACTTGTTCCTCTTGGAGCAGCACCGGCTAGCGGAGAGCTAGATCTATGGAGAGTGCGAGTGAGGAGGCCGCGGCCATGGTCGCGGTGGACCCCAACTACGTCGCGGAGCAGCGTGCCCTCTACGATGTTGTCCATGCTTAGGCCATTGCTCTTCAGGAAGTACCCACCACGGAGGTGCAGCTCGACGTGATCACGGGGGAGAACAACACCATCTGTGCTGCCTACGTGCCACCGACGAACTATCAGGCGGCTAGGTGGACGACGATAGCGAGGGGCCACCATTTCCATCATGGACTTCATGTCCAATGGTGGCGGACAAGGCACACACTCCTCCAAGAATGTGTAAGGCATGAGAGGCTCTAGGGCCTCGTGTCCCATGTGGGCTAGTCCGTCTCCCGTGTTCTATTCTTCCTCACTAAAGGAGGATGTGCTGGACGAGCAACCCGTCGCCGCGTTCCACCCGGGGCTGGTGGGCCAGCCATGGAGCTCGAAGTGCATGTCCATGGACATGGCCGAGGCCATGGGGGGCGGGTCTTGGTGGCCCACGCCGTCGCAGTCAGCGGAGCACCAGTCGTCGCCACGAGGGGAGGTGGTGCAGGCGCCTCCCACCTTCCAGGGACCATCGTCCCACCTCTGGACGTTGCCGCTCTACATCGACCTCACCAGCGACGAGGACGACAATGGTGGCGCGTGAGACGGTGACGACTGGCATGGCAGCAGCACGCGAGCGGTGCTTGTTTTTTTAAGTTTTTATGTTAATTATGTTAAGACTGTGGAGGCCGTGTGGAGTCCGTGAAGACTATGTTTCATTAAGTTTTATATGTTTTATCATTATGTTTGCATTTTATTTGATTTTTTGCCACTTTTATCTGGGTTTGCATTTATTTTATATCATTTCCACCCCGGCATGATTTAGGGTGCGGCCGCGCGGTGGGCACACCCACACGACAGCGGCCCGATCCGGACATGGGCTACCCCATTGCCGCCCCAAACGGACACAAAACAGGCCAAAGCGGATGTCCGATTGGGGTCGTGCGTTGGAGTTGGCCTTACTTTTCGACTCTACTCATTTGCCCTTAAATTTGCTTGCGAGGTTGCCCAAGTTCCCTTTGACCATTTGACAAATACTTTGAAAGTTCATAAAAAATTCATATGAACTCAGACAAATGCAAATAAGGTATCAAAATATTTAGATAAGCATTACCTTGATGTGCATGGCATTTATATTTAGGACAAAAGTAGCATTTTAACTATGCATGGATATTAATGTTATTAACATTATTATGAATAAAAGGGTATAAACAATATATTTTTCATGAAAAAAATTACATGCAAATATAGGTGATGTTTTCTGAACATTCTTATATCTTATTTGCATTTTTCTTAGTTCATATCAACTTGTTATGAATGTTCAAGCGACTTTGACCATTATTTTGAAACTTCATAACAAGTTGATATGACCTCAAAAAATGCAAATAAGATATCATGATGTTCAGAAAAAATCACCTACATTTGCATGTAATTTAAATTAATGAAAAAATTATTGTTTATACCTTCTTAATTTCAATACTGTCAATAATGTTAATAACCCAAGGCAGTCTAAATAGTACTTTTCTCCTGAATGCAAATGGCATCCACATAAAGGTAATGTTTATCTAAACATTTTGATATCTTATTTGAATTTTTCCGAGTTCATATGATTTTTTTATGAATTTTCAAAGTCTTGATCAAACGGTCAAATGGCATTTGGGTGACCTCGGGGGCAAATCTAAGGGCAAAACGGAGCAAAGTTTAAAAGTAAGGGCAAACCCCGTGGGTCGGTTCCAACTAGGGGCAAAAATGCAACTATATCATTTCCTGATGTGCTTCATCTGAGAATGGCAAATGCAGGTTAGAAAGAGGGCTAGCAAACTAAGAACATCACATACTAAGAAGGATATGAATACCTCATAGGAAAGTGGCTACCTTTGATGCACCATTGATCCAACCAAAATAGCACAATGCCACACCATTCCTGGCCTAAATTTGGGCCACGTTTGCACCTAAGCAGATAGCATGCAGACGTGCGGGACACGCGCCCTTGTCAGCCCCTAGCCCACCCATCGGGGACAATACCCCTCTTTTCTCTTCCCCTATGCCTCCCTCCACCCTGCCATCACCACCGTCGCCGCCCCTACCCATATTTCCCAACTGTATTCCTCGGTAAACTTGCCAGGCCGCTGCTACTTATAAATTGCGTTGGGTTTTTCCCCGAAGAGGAGGGGAGATGCAACACAATAGATAAGTATTTCTCTTAGTGAGAACCAAGGTTATCGAACCACGCAAATTCCCATCTTCAGCGTCTACACACAAAAGAGCAAATAAAAAGATAAAATGATAAATATAAATTGCAAATAAAAAGAAAGTAAATAATGTAAGAAATATTTTTGGAGTTTTTTGTAATAATATTTGTGAAGAGACACGGGGGCTATAGTTTTCGCTAGAGGCTTCTCTCTCGAAGATAGCATACGGTGGTTAAACAAAATAGTGTTGGGAAATTGATAGAAAAGCACATAGTTTTGTAATATTTATTCATGTTAATGGTCATGTATAAAGGCGTCGTGTCCATAAGCAAGTAGACTGACTCCTATCTGTAGCTACTACTATTACTCCACCCATTGACCACTATCCAGCATGCCTCTACAGTATTAAGTAAAACTGAGTAATGCTTGGAGGATGATAACATGATGTAGAAAACATAAATCCAATTAATATGAATTAACCCCATTGTTTTATCCTTAATGGCAGAAATACAATACATGTCATGCCCCTTTCTCTCCCTAGGCTTGAGCACCGCAAGATTAAACCCACTACAACGCACCACTCCCATCGGAAATAAATCAATCTAGTTGGCCAAACCAAACCGATAGATCGGACATCATTCGATGTTGTAACAATCATGCATATAAATAACCAGCAAATATTCAATATATTTCCATAAATAATCTAAACATAAACCCACTATTCATCGGATCCCAACAAACACACCGCAAAGATGATTACATAGGATAGATCACCGTAGGAATCGCGGTGATCTTTGCATTGAGGAACATAGAAAGAGAGATATCCATCTAGGTACAAACTATGGAACCATAGGTATGTGGTGACCTACTCACAGATCACCACGGGAGCAGCAAGGTTGATGTAGAGGCCCTTTGTGATTGATCCCCCCTCCGGCAGGGCACTGGAACATGGCTTCAGATGGGCACACGGCAGAACAGAGAATTGCGGCGGTGGAAAATGTTTATCGGGAGGCACTCTATGGTTTTCCCAATATATGTGAATTTATAGTGAAGAGATCAGGGCCAGAGGCCGTGGGAGGTGGCCCCATGCCATCAGGGTGTGGCCATCCCCCTGTTGGCTTGGCGGCACCCCATGTGGCCCCGGATATCCCTCTGAAGCTTCCGGGTCTTAATTTTGTCCAGAAAAAATCATCAAAAAGTATCGGGGGGTATTTGGCTTCATTTGGTACAGTATTCCTGAAAGGCCAAAAACAAGCAAAAAAATAACAACTGACACTGGGCACTTGGTTAATAGGTTAGTGCTCAAAAATAATATAAATCGGCAAGTGAAGGCTTAAAAAGTATCCTAGAATGATAATATAATGGTGTGGAACAATAAAAATAATAGATACGTTGGAGACATATTAGCCGCCCACACCACGACCACTCCATGCCATAGCCGACCCTCACGCAAGCATTTCAGAGGAGTTTTCTTGGTGTTCGTGGATCTTCCGGTGCGGAGAGAAGCAACGGCCGGTGATGACGCCCATTGACCTCAACCCCTTCCGACAGGCACTGCATAGCCATAGGGCACCGACCTCCAATGCTAACCTCGCCGACTGGTTGTTAGGAGCTCGAGGGTCTCTTCTCGTCCGTGTCTTCACCATGACTACAAGTTGTTTGACACTTTGCTCGCAAGGTATCATGGCCAATGTAAATGAGATATTTTTGCGCAATTTCATTTGTTGATCAAATGATTCGTCCTCGGATGATGAATACATTATGGTGGCTGCATTGTTCGTCAATGACCACATTGCTAGGGAGCGGCCTCGGTTTAGGGGATCAGTCCCGGGTCATGCTCCAGCCTTGAATCGCAATAGGGAGAGTGGCCACACCCTTCTCTATGCCAATTACTTTGAGAATGGACCACTCTATAAACCACATCAATTCCACCATCGATTCCGTATCGAGAGGCATGTGTTCAACCATATTATGGAGGAAGTGGTAGCATATGACCCGTACTTTTGAGTGCAAATGGGATGCCCTTGGCAAGATTGGGTTCTCCTCTTACAAGAAATGCACTGTGGCTATCCTCATGCTTGCATATGGAATTCTAGGTGATGTTGTGGATGAGTACATGTGTATGAGTGAGTCCACATGCCTTCTATCAATGCACACTTTTTGCAAGGTTGTGGTGGCAGTGCTTGGCCCGGAGCCCTTATAGGAATACTCATATGCAGCTCCAGGATGACTTGGTTGAGAACATATGGACTCACATTGGCAACTGGTATATGTATCGATTCATTTGCTTTTCATATATTCAATACAATTTTGATTGGATTGTAATGAACTATTTGATTGTGCTTTTATTTGAACATGGAACTTGAGTTATTTCGATTTGGTTGTAAAACTATTTTGATTGTGTTTGTAAAACTTTTTGCAATGTTTGATTTATTGCATAGTCCTAGGGCCTTTCCTAGGCCATGGTGGACTAGATGCATTCGTGCATTGGGTGCATGACCAGTGCATCCACAAAAGAGGTCGGACGCAACCCCATGGCCATACCTAAACGGAAGAAATCCAGACGAAACGTACGTCCGTTTGGGTCGTGTGTTGGAGTTGGTCTTAGACAAGTTGACTCAAAGCCCAGTTGAAGCAGCAAAAACTTCCAACATTTACTTTAATACAATCAACCGACTATCCAAAGTTGGAAGGACAATTAAAGTATCATCATTTAACTAAACAATGGGATAGTCCTATGAGGATGAAGGTATATGCAATGAAAGAATGCCATGATTGCGAGTATCATTGACAATGGACTAAAGTAGATCCACGAAAGTCACAAACAGAATAGGGGACAAGGGGTCTTCGTGCCTAATTCCGCTTATGCACTGAAAATAATTTCCTAGGACTCCATTGAGGAGCATAACAGATGACCCCGAGGCAAGCAAAGATTTTACCAGCTGATCCAGCTTGTATCAAATCCTTTAAACTTCATAATTTCCAGGATGGCATTTGTACGTATCCAATGTTTCTATAATTTTTTATTGTGACATGCTATTATATTATTAATCTAGGATAATTTATATGCAATTATATGCTATTTTGTATCATTTTTGGGAACTAGCCTATTAACCTAGTGCCAAGTGCCACCTATTATTTTATGCGCGTTTTTGGTTTTCTAGGAATCTGTACCAAACGAAGTCCAAATGCTACAAAACTTATTGATGATTTTTTCTGGACAAAAGGGACCTAGGAAGCTTCCAAATGTGTTAGGAAGCCTCATGAGGAGGCCACAAGGCACCTCGGTGTACCCAGGGGGTAAGCATGCCGACCTGCCTTGTGGGACCCTCGTGGCTCCTACTAGCCTAATTCAACTTCTATAAATCCACAAAAATATTGGGAAACCAATAGAGATCCACCCGAAACACTTTTTCCACTGCTGCAAGCCTCTATTCCGACGGGAGGCCATCTGGAGACCTTTTCTGGTGATCTGTCGGAGGGGCAATCGATCGCGGAGGCCATCTACATAAACCTTGTTATCTCTATTATGATGCGTAAGTAGTCCACCACAGACCTAAGGGTCCATATCTAGTACCTATATGGCTTCTTTTCTCTATTTTGATCTTCAATACAAAGTTCATCACATCTTCACGGTGATCTATTCAATGTAATCTTCTTTTGTGGTGTGTTTGTTGCGATCCGATGAATTGTGGGTTTAAGATCAGATTATTCATGAAAACTTATTGAGTTTCCTCTTAATTTCAATATTCATGATCTTATAGCTTCGTATTTCTCTTCGATCTATGGATTTAGTTTGGCCAACTAGATTGGTTTATCTTCAGTGGGAGTGGTGCGTTGCAGTGGGTTCAATCTTACAGTGCTCTATCCTCGTGACAGAAGGGGTCAAGACACATATTTTTTATGTTTCCACTAAGGATAAAATGATGGGGTCTGAACATACTGCTTGTCTTACTTTGTCTACATCATGTCATCTTGCTCCAAGCATTACTTCATTTGTTATGAACTTAATACCATAGATACATGCTGGATAGCGGTTGGTTGGTGAAGTAACAGTAGTAGATACATGATCATTTTGATCTACTTGTTTATGACGTGATGCCGATATACATGATCATTGTCGTGAATAACATGTCATAACTATGCACTTTTTATCAATTGTCCAACTGTAATTTGTCTAGTCATCGTATGCTACTATCAAGAGAGAAGCCTCTACGAATACTATCGCCCCCAAGTCTTCTTAAACATAAAAATAAAAAACCTTATTTACCTTTCTGCACTTTTATTTATTTATTTTATTTTGCATTTACAATAGCTATTCTATCAAGATTTAATCCTTGCAAGTGATGATTTCAAGGGGCTTGACAACCCCCTTGCCCGCGTTGGGTGCAAGTGTTTGGTTTTGTGCGTGTAGGTGTTGTTGACCAGAATTTGCATTGGTCCTCCTATTAGTTTGATAACCTTGGTTCTCAGTGAGGGAAATACTTATCTCTACAGTACTGCATCTCCTCTCCTCTTTGGAGAAAATCCCAACAGACCTCACAAGTAGCTAGAAGAATTTATGGCGCTGTTGCCGGGGTGTATCATCAAATTTCTTCTAGGTACCTATACACAGATTATATTTCACTTGTTCTAATTTTTACTTGGTGTTATATTTTACTTTATATAAAAAATACAAAAATATTTCTACTTGCTTGTTTGCTTAGTTATCTAGTTTACTCGTTTGCTTGCTACTTACTTGCTTTACCACTATGTCTCAAGAAAAATCCGAATTGCGTGAATTTTCAAATACTAATAATAATTAATTTATTGGTACTCCTATACCTTCTTCCACTAGTTCAAAAGCTTTTGATATTAATGTCACCTTACTAATTCTTGTTATGAAAGAACAGTTTTCGGGAAGTCCTAATGAGGATCCCACCTCACATCTCGGTAACTTTTGTTAGAGCATATTTCTCCATGTGTCGTTTGGGTAATTGTTGAAAATCCCTATGGCCTAATGGTTAACTTGAGTTATATTCGAAGGATTTTTCATAGGCACTTCTTGAAGTCCAGCTGTTGGTTCCAAGGATTTTATATGGTGACCAAGGTGGTATTCAAGGTTTTATCCAAAGGGTCATGTGAGAGTTGAGCATATTGCAAGCTTGTTTTGAAGAACAAGATTGTGCGAACATTCATTTTTACCTTCAAGACATCATATTTATGAAGACATAAGATAAGATACAAGGTTGATCAATACTAAGTCAAAGAGTGAATCAAGTTGATCAACACACAAAGCATGCAAGATGTACCGAGAGGGATCAAGTGATCCCATGGTATGGTAAGTATTGTCCATTACACTTTGTGTACTAATTCATGATATTTTTGAGTGTTCCTTGTGGGGTTAGGTATGTTTCCATGGGCATGCATAGAAAGAAAGATCTCATACAACCCATGGAGTATGACATCAAGTGGTGATTGTCATCACGGTTGAGGTGTGCAAGTTCAAGTGGAGCATCACAAAGAGATCACATGCTTGAAGCTTTCCGTCCATTATGGTGATAATGGACATGTGAAGATGTGTCAAAGAGAGGCTCACCCATAGTGGAGCATGGGGGAGCAATCTACTAGTCTTCATTGAGCTGGCTCAATCAAGAAAGGTGGTCCATCTTGAGGAGGACAAGATCGACATCATCTAGCTCATGTGGACTATGCACAAGGCAAAGGTTTGACCTTGATAGGTTTTTCTATTTTACTGGTCTCATGTAGTTGGGGGACCGGGTTATAGGATCGATAGACGTACTATCAAGGGGGGTCTCAAGTGAGTAGCTTATTCGTATCGTTCCTTGAGAGCTCAAACCATTGCATTCTTGGCATCATCATATCTATTGGTTCTTGTTTGGTGCTTATCTTTGTGAGTTTTAGAGCTTATGGTCATCTTCATGACAAGCTCAAGTTTATTGAAAACGGAGTTCATATGCATCTTCTATGATGTTTTTGATGTTGGAGGTATTGTTGGTTCTTCATCCATAGAGGTTTCACATCTATATATCATAGAGGTTCAATGTGTGGATCTGTTGGATATCTCTTGTCGTCCTCTATAAAAAAAGCTTGAGTTTGCTCTGTTCGGAGCTCGCATGCAAAAGTTATAGCAGTTCAGGTTTTATCGTATCCATCTATTTGCTTGGGCTTCTTTGTTTCTCTCCCGCGGTAGTACCGCTCTGGGAAAGCGGTAGTACCGCCTATTAGAGGTAGTATCGCTCCAAGGAAACGGTAGTACCACCTATAGGCGGTAGTAACCCTGCCCAATTCCGCTGGTACTATCGCTCGACTTTTTGTGTCAGACTCGGCGGTAGTGGCACGGTAGTACGAAGCCGTAGTGCCGCCTTCAAGTGGTAGTACCGCCCTTCCTACCGCTCCACTTCCACTTATAAGTGGTAGTACCGCTAAGGAAATGGTAGTACCACTCCGGCAGCTCTATCGCCTCACGGCTTCATGCCATTGCACTTCTCAGCGGAGCAGTGCCTCCCGAGAGGTAGTACCACTCTTTGGAGCGGTAATACCGCTCATGTGCGGGCTGAGGGGGTAACGGTTGGATTTTCCCCACTTATAAAAGGGGGTATTCTTCCCCAATGGATCTTATCCTTTGAGCTCGTGTTTGCCCCCCATTGTTGGCCTTCCTTGAGCTTGCTATCTGTCAATCCCTCCAATGATTCTTGCTAGTTCTTTAGGGAAAAGAGAGAGGA
This sequence comes from Hordeum marinum, assembly GCA_022496015.1. Lineage (NCBI taxonomy): Eukaryota > Viridiplantae > Streptophyta > Magnoliopsida > Poales > Poaceae > Hordeum > Hordeum marinum. Next base: position 422,677,591 of record CM039678.1, on the reverse strand, counting down.
GATCTAGATCTACGTTTCCGCCAGTCACATTATCCTCTATGTGAGGGGAACTCCTTGGATCTAGATCTTGGAGTTCTTTGTGATCTCCTTGTTCTTTCTTTCATATTCCTCCATAGCTTTTGTCGTTATGGAGGGATTTTGAGTGTGAGGGACTTGACCACTTTGTGTGTTCTTGTCATTGCATTAGTTGCATCGGTTTGAGTTCTCCATGATGATACGTGGAAGTGATGTTTGAGAAGCTTATTACTCTTGGGTGTTTGGGTACCATAGAGCTTTTTCCTCTTGGGTGCTTTGGCGCCATAGATATTTGGTGGTGCCTCAGAGCTCAATCATTGTGGTATAAAGCTCTAGTCAAGCATCGGGGTCTCCAATTAGGTCATGGAGATTGCCCCGAGCAATTGAGGTCACCTCAGAGCCGCAATCCATTGTGATGAAGTTTAGGGGTGTTGTTGGATCCTCCAATTAAGTTGTGGAGATTGCCCCAACCTTGTTTTTACGGGTTCGTTGACCACCCTCAAGGGCCCTTTAGTGGAATCACGACATTGCATTCTGCGAGGGCATGAGGAGATTACGGTGGCCTGACGTGGCTTGAGAATGCGTTGGTATTTCCCCAAAGAGGAAGGGATGATGCAGCACAGTGACGGTAAATATTTCCCTCAGTTATGAAACCAAGGTATCAATTCGTAGAGGAATATCAAGCACCTACGTAAACAACACCTGCACACAAATAACAAATACTTGCAACCCGACACGCAAGAGAGGTTGTCAAGCTCTCAACGATAAAAAGATAGATTAGGTAGTGATAGTTTTGGAAAATAGATCTTCCAAGACCACAAAATAAAATAGGTAAACAAAAAGTGCAGCAAGGTATTTTTGTGTTTTTTGGATTAATAGATTTGAAAACAAAATGGCAAAATACTAGATCAGAAAGCAATATGTTGGAAAAGTACTCGGGGCCTTAGGTTTCACTAGTGGCTTATCTCATAAGTATAACACCCGGTGGGTGAACAAATTACTATTGGTCAATTGATAGAATATTAAATAATCATGACGATGTCGAGGCAATGATCATTATATAGGCATCACATCCAACATAAGTAGACCAAAATGATTCTGCATCTACTTCTATTACTGCACACATCAACCGCTATCCAGCATGCATCTAGTGTATTAAGTTCATGGAAAAATGGAGTAATGCAATAAGAATGGTGACATGTTGTAGAAAAAATCTATTCATGTAGGAATATACCCCATCTTGTTATCCTTAATGGCAATGATACATGCGTGCCTTCCTGCCCCTTCTATCACTGGAAAGAACGCCGCAAGATCAAACCCATCACAAAGCACCTCTTCCCATGGCAAGAAAAATTGATCTAGTTGGCCTAAATAAATAAAAGATTCAAAGAAGAAATACGAGGCTATAAGTAATCATGCAAATAAGAGATCAAAGAAGGGCAAATCATATTCATGGATAGAAACCGATCATGAACTCAAAATTCATCGAATCCCAACAAACACACTGCAAAAGTCATTACATCAAATAGATCTCCAAGAGACCATTGTATTGAGAATCATAGAGAGAGAGAGGAATCCATCTAGCTACTTCCAAGGACCCATACGTCTATGGTGGACTACTCATGCATCATCAAAGAGGAACCCATGAAGACGATGCACCCCTCCGTGATGGTGTTAGATTGGATCTCGAGACCGTGGAACTTGCGGCGGATGGATTGAGTTTCGTCGACTCCTCTAGGGTTTTCCGAATATTTGAGAAATTATAGAGGCGATAGTCGATGGACGGGGTCTCGAGGTGGGCACCACCCACTAGGCCGTGCCAGGGGCCACTAACACGCCCTGGTGGGTGTTCCCCACCTCTGCCTTCCTCTACGACACTTCTCTGGCCCATTTGGTGTCTTCTGGACCAAAAAAATTCTCCAAACATTTTCACGGTGTTTGGGCTTCATTTGGTACTGATTCTATGGGAAGTAAAAAGCAAGCAAAAACAACAAGTCGCACTTTGGCACAATGTTAATAGGTTAGTCCCCAAAAATGATATAAAGTTGCTATAAAATGATTGTAAAACATCCAAGATTGATAATATTATAGCATGGAACAAGCAAAAAATATAGATATGTTGGAGGCGTATCAGCATCCCCAAGCTTAATTCCTACTCGTCCTCGAGTAGGTAAATGATAAAAACAGATTTTTTGATGTGGAATGGTGCCTAACTTGTTCATCACATATTCTTTTCTTTGTATCGTGGACATTTGGACCCTTTTTTAGATGGTTCAAAACAATGGTCTAGTTTTGACAATTAAACTTTAATACTCAAGCATATCAACAAGCAACCATGTCTTTCAAAATATCAACACTAAAGCAAGTTATCCCTAGCACATCATGCTCAATCATTGATCCATTCATGAAACACACTCAAATATTAGCTACACCTAATGCTCAAGTACGATCATAGTGCCTCCTAGTTGGTGCTTTATAAGAGAAGATGGAGACTCAAGTAAAAAATTTGCATAGAGTAAATAGATAGGCCATTCACAGAGGGAAGTAGGGATTTGTAGAGGTGCTAGAGCTCAAGGTTTAAATTTATAGAGAAAAATATTTTGGGTGGCATGCCTTTCCTGTCAACGAAAATGGGAGATTTCAATATATTTCCATGCTAGATACATCATAAGCGGTTCCCAAATAGAAAACAAAGTTTATTCCTTTTTGTATCATACCTTCACTTTCCATGGCTAGACGAATCCACGCTTGCCTTCCATACCAACACTTTCCAAGGAATTTATTATTTGACACATAAAGTAAAAACATATTTCTTTTCATTTCATTTCGGGATTTGGGCATATCCCTATTACCACCGTACTCTCGTGCAATTACAAGTGAATAAACACTCATCTTGAGAATAACACATCTAGCATGGAAAATATCGGACACCCCTACTGTTTCATGAGCGGTACGAGCACACAAAAAGGAAAAATTATTTTGAAAATTAGAGATGGCACATACAAATTTGTTGGAACAGTATGGAAATACCGCATATAGGTTGGTATGGTGGCCTCATATGGCAAAACTAGGTTTAAGGATTTTGGATGCACAATTAGTATTTATACTTAGCACAAGTGAAGGCTAGCAAATAGATTGAGAAGCATCCAACCAAGAAATGAAAAATCACATAAGCGAGCATTAAGCATAACTAACACCAAATAATGCACCATAAGTAGGATGTAATTTCATAGCACAATTATTGACTTTCGTGCTTGCATAGGGAATCACAAACCTTGACACCAATATTCTTACTAAGCATAATTACTCACTAACATAACTCACATATCACTATCGTCACGTCTCAAAAATATTACAAAGAATCAAGTTTAATTTGTCCAACGATTTTCATGAAAGTTTGTATTATATCCCTCTTGAATATCTATCACTTTGGGACTAGTTTCATATATTGCCATTGCTTTTGGCAATATCACATGGATATAAGTGAAGAACATGAGCATCAAAATTTCATCTCTCGAAAAAAAATAAGTGAAGCATGAGAGGATTTCTTCAAAATTACTAACTAGCAAAATAATATAAGTGAAGCATGAGAGAATTTATTCAAACATGTAAAACCACACCGTTCTCAAAAACATATAAGTGAAGCACTGGAGCATTTTCATAGCTCAATAGATTTAAGTGAAGCATATAGAGAAATTAGACCAAATCATAGAATAATTTTGGTTCCCTCAAATAGGTGTGTGCATAAAGGATAAAAAGCAAATAAAGCAAAGATACAAGACGCTCCAAGCAAAACTCAAGATATGTGACAAATAAAAATATAGCTCCAAGTAAAACTCATGCCACTCGGGGCATCCCCAAGCTTAGTTGCTTGTTACTCTTTGGATATTTTCTTGGGTTGATGTTGCATACCCAAGCTTAGTCTCTTCTTACTCCTTATTCCTTCATCCATCGTGATCTCACCCAAAACTTGAAAACTTCAATCACACAAAACTTAACAAAATTTTCGTGAGATCCGTTGATATAATAAAGCAAATTACCACTCTAAGTACTATTGAAAACACATTCATATTTTATAATTGAATTATATATACTGTATTATAAATTTACCATGACTTATACCCCCAATACAAGCCATAGATTCATCAAAACAAGCACGCAATGCAACCAAAACAAAATTTGTTTTAGAGAGAACAGTCTGTAGTAATCTGTACTCTAACCATACTTCTGTAACTCTAAAAATTCTCAAAAATTAGGAAAACATAAATAATTTTACATAAATACTGTGTTAATATTTCATATCATTATCTCGCTCCAGTCAAAAATGAATATTCGTGCACTGGAGACAAAGTTTCCGTTTCACATTCAGAATTGTTTCTACTCATCTTATGAATCATCCTAAAGGCTTTACTTGGCACAAACACTAACTAAAACATAAAAACACAATCATAACAGAGGCATAACTGTGCAAACACTCAAAAACAGAAAGGAAAAAATAAAAATATTTTTATTCGTTGGGTTGCCTCCCAACAAGCGCTATCGTTTTACACCCCTAGCTAGGCATAACACATAGATTCACGTATTGTCATCCTTATTTTTCTTCATAGATATATTTTCATCAAGAGGCTTTGTAAATACAACTTGAAACACATTATCCATAGAAGTTTTAGCACTATCAATTTTTCCATCTATGTATATTGTTTGATTACCGGCTACAATCCAAGAGTATTGTTGATTAACATCATTAAAAGTTTGTTGGATCATATCTAAAATGGGGACTTCCTTTTCAAGGTTTTCATCAAAAATTTGATTATTCCCAAGAAAATGTCTTAACATGTAATCCCTTTTATAAAGGATCTCATCTATTACCAGTTTTCCGTGGCTCTTACCAAAATGATCAAAAAATTCCCTAGCTTCTCGTACTATGTGGTCAAATTCATTCATGAGAACAAGGGTAGCTAACTTTTATCTTTAGGATCTTTTCAAATAGGTAGATCATACAACAATCTTTGCAAGGTAGGATGTGTGCGGATAAACCTATTTTCAAGTTTCAGAACTAGTGCTGAGATAGCTTTCGCATAAGTATTAGTTCTTTTAAGTATAAGAGCATCATCAAGAGTCAAGTTTCCAACACAATTGAAAAATTCTTGGATAGTTTCTTTTCGTATAACGTTCCCTTAACCTAAAACAAAAGTTTTAGGATCCATATTACTAGAACATCCAATTTTAGGAGTCCTACCATAATCTGTTTCTGCCATACCAAAATCACTCAAGGTGACAAATAAGCAAAAGATCAAACGGAAAATTGGCAAAACAAAAAAGAAGGCGAATAAATTAGCAAATTTGTGAAGTGGGGGAAAGGAAAATGAGAGGCAAATGGAAAATAATGTAAATTTCAAGGACAAGAAATTTGTCATTAGGAACCTGGTAGATGTTGATGATGTCTCCCCGACACCAAGATTGGCATGCGAAGAGATTGCTTCCTCCCCGGCAACGGCGCCAGAAATTCCTTTGACGTGGCTTGAGACTGCATCAGTATTTCCCCAAGGAGGAAGGCATGATGCAGCACAACGACGGAAAGTATTTCCCTAAGTTATGAAACCAAAGTATCAATCCGTAGAGGAAGATCAAACACCTACGTAAACAACACCTGCACATAAATAACAAATACCTGCAACCCGACGCATAAGAGACGTTGTCAAGCTCTCAACAATAAAAAGATAGATTAGGTAGTGATAGTTTTGGCAAATTGATCTCGCAAGAACAGAAAATAAAATAGGTAAAAAAAAGTGCAGCAAGGTATTTCTATGTTTTTGGATTGATAGATCTGAAAACAAAACACCAAATACTAGATCGGAAAGCAATATGTTGGAAAAGTGGACCAGGGTGTCGTAGGTTTCACCAGTGGCTTCTCTCATGAGTATAGCACATGGTGGGTGAACAAATTACTTTTGGGCAATTGATAGATGATCAAATAAGCATGATGATATCCAGGCAATGGTCATTATGTAGGCATCACATCCAAGATAAGTAGACCGAAACGATTCTGCATCTACTTCTATTACTCCACACATCGACCGCTATCCAGCATGCATTTGTATTAAGTTCATGGAAAAATGGAATAATGCAATAAAAACGGTGACATGATGTAGACAATATGCATTCATGTAGTAATGTACCCCATCTAGTTATCCTTTATGGCAACGATACATCCGTGCCTTGCTTCCCCTTCTGTCACTAGTAAAGAACACCACATGATCGAACCCATCACAAAGCACCTCTTCCCATGGCAAGAAAAATCGATCTAGTTAGCCTAAATAAACCAAAGATTCGAAGACGAAATACAAGGCTATAAGTAATCATGCAAATAAGATATCAAAGAAGACTCAAATCCATGGATAGAAACTGGTCATGAACTCAAAATTCATCGGATCCCAACAAACACACAGCAAAAGTCATTACATCAGATAGATCTCCAAGAGACCATTGTATTGAGAATAGAGAGAGAGAGAGAGGAAGCCATCTAGATACTGCCTACGGACCCATAGGTCTATGGTGGACTAATCACGCATCATCGGAGAGGCACCTATGAAGATGATGCACTCAGGCTGGTAATGAGGATTACCCATGCGGGTATTGGACTCCGATCCTCATCCCCATGAGAGCCTTCCCATGACCGTCCCCATCTCCATATGCATTCATGGGGATAAAAATATTCCCATCCCCATCCCCGTTAGGTTTTGTATCCCCGTGGGGAAACCCATGTATGCAATTAGCAACAACCTTTGATAGAATTTCAATAGAAAAGATTAGCATTTCAGCACAACAGATAATATATTGTGGCTAGGTTAGATTTTTTAGGTTTTTTTGGCCAAATGGATGCGATGATTAGAAATTTGGGTGGGTAAGGACAGGAATTACATGGTGTCTAGTAATTTTAGATGACACATGTAAGGACTTCACGGGTAAGGCGAGTAACGGTCATGGGTAATGACATCCCATCCCCATCCCCGTCTTGCATGCTGGGTAAGGTATTTGACCCACCAAATTCCCCGTGGGCATTAAAGTGAGCATATCCCCGTCCCCTAATAGAGTAATTACCCATGGGGATACGGGTAATGGTTAACCATTGCTAGGTTGGCGATGCACCCATCCGTGATGGTGTTAGATGGAATCTCGAGGCTGTGGAACTTGCGTTGGCTGGAATTGTGTTTCGTCTACTCCTCTAGGGTTTTCCGTATATTTGAGAGATTATAGAGGCGATAGTCGATGGAGGGGGGTCCCGAGGTGGGCTTCGTTTGGTACTGATGTTCTGCGAAGTACAAAACAAGCAAAAATAGCAACTGATAGTTTGGCACTATGACAATAGGTTAGTCCCAAAAATGATATAAAGTTGTTATAAAATGATTGTAAAACATCCAAGATTGATAATATAACAACATGGAACAAGCAAAAAATTTAGATACATTGGATACGTATCATGGCCCTAGTGGCTTCTTGGGGAGCATTGTGCATCCACACCGCTCCAAACGGAGATTAGCATCCAAGGGATACATAATCAACCCCGCGTGCCTCAGTTATCTCTTACCCAAGCCCTTTAGTTATGCACTCTACTTTGTGATAGCCATATTGTTTATTGTTATATATCTTGCTATCACTTAGTTGTTTATCTTGCTTATCATAAGTTGTTGGTGCAGATAGGTGAGCCTAGTGGTTTTAGGTTTTGTGCTTAACTAATTAAACGCTAGTTTTATTCCGCATTTGTTTAAACCTAAACCATAATTATTTTAAAGTGCCTATTCACCCCCCCTCCAGGCGACATCCATGCCCTTTCACCTTTGTTGAATTAGGTGATATGCAAAAGAAAAAGGACATGGATAATGATGTGGTTAAATTGAAATTATTTCCTTTTTCACAAAGAGATAAAGCTAAAACTTGGTTTTCATCCTTGCGTCGCAATAGTATTGGAACATGTGATGAGTGTAAGGATGCTTTTATTGCCAAGTATTTTCCTCCCACTAAATTATATCTCTTCGAAACCAAATTATGAATTTTAAAAAACATGAGAAAGAACATGTTGCACAAGAAAGGGAGAGAATGAAAATGATGATTAGAAATTGTCCCACTCATGGCTTAAACTTATGCATGATAATACAAAATTTCTATGCGAGAGTAAACTTTATGTCGAGAAATCATCTAGACTCTATAGGTGGTACCTTTATGGAGATTACATTGGATATGCTACCAAATTACTGGATAATATCATGAAAAATTATTCTCAATGGCATACGAAATGAGCTCCAACTGGTAAGAAGGCAATTTTTGTTGAAAAAATCTCTACTTTTAGTGATAAGTTGGATTCTCTAATGAATATGGTTGCAAATAAGAATGCTCAAGTTGATTTGCAAATATCTAATTTGATTGAAAAATATAATGATGCTATTTATGTGAACTTTGTCTCTCGAAATAATTTCAATAATAATTCTTATAGAGGTAACTTCAATCCTAGACCGTATCTCGGTAATTCCTCTAATAACTATAGCAATTCTTATGGTAACTCCTATGGAAATTCTTCCAATAATAATATTATTCCCTGTGATCTTGAGAACACAATTAAAGAATTTATTAGTTCTCAAAAAGTTTTCAACACTATGATAGAAGAAAAACTACATAAATTTCATGATATGGCTAGAAACATGGATAGGATTGCTCATGGTGTGGAAATGATTAAAAGTAAAACTTTTCCACCTAAACATGATATTAATGAGACAATTAAATCCATCAAAATATCTATTAATGAAAGTAGCAAAAGAACCGCTAGGTTGAGAGCAAAGCAGGAATTCCTAGAAAAAGGCGCTTCCTCCCAGTTTTATTCGTAATCATGATGAAGATGTTACAATGATTAGTGATTATCATTTAAAATCTTTATTTAATAATATGAAAACAGATGATTAAAGGGACTGGAAATGAGTCAACTTTATCTAGAAGGCGCCCCATTTGTTCGGAGGGTGATGATCTTATCGATAAAAATGAAAAAGATGGGCTTGGAGAGGTCAAAACTTTAACTAGTGATGCACCCACTAATTTGGATTACAAGGAATTTAATTATGAAAAATTATCGTTAGTTTAATGTATTTCCTTTCTACAATCTATTGTTAGCTGACCAAATGCTTATGAACAAAATAAAGCTTTTACTAAAGATATCATACAAGCTATGATAGAAGCTTATGATGAGAAACTTGAGATAGAGATTTGAATACCTAGAAAGTTACATGATGAATGGGGAACTACTATTAAAATTAAAATTAAATATTAAGAATGTAATGCTTTGTGTGACCTTGGTGCTGGTGTTTCTACAATACCGAAATATTTATGTGATGTGCTAGGTCTCACCGATATGAATGAATGTTCCCTCAACTTGCATTTAGCTGATACTATGATTTACAAAGCATTGGGTAGAATAAATGATGTTCTTATTCTTGCTAATATAAATTATGTGCCCATGGATTTCATTATGCTTGATATTGATTGCAACCCATCTTGTCCAAATACTTGGTAGGCCTTTCTTACGAACTATAGGTGCTATTATTGACATGAAAGAAGGTAGAACAAGATTGAAATTCCCATTAAATAAAGGTATGGAACACTTACCTAGAAACATAATTAAACCAACTTATGAATCCATTATGAGGGATACCTATGGAATTAATTTTAAGGATGACAACACTGCTACCTCCATGATGATGCTTGAGTAGTCTACCACACACCTACGGGTCTATAGCTAGTACCAAGATGGCTTATTCACTCTTTTGATATTCAGTACAAAGTTCATAACATCTTCGTGATGATCTATTCGATGTAATATTCTCTTGCGGTGTGTTTGTGGGGATCTAATGAATTGTGGGTTTATGATCAGGTTATTCATGTAAACTTATTGAGTCTCTTGTGAATTTCAATATGCATGATCTTATAGCTTCGTATTTCTCTCTGATCTACCGATTTGGTTTGGCCAACTAGATTGGTTTATCTTCAGTGGGAGTGGTGCGTTGTAGTGGATTAAATCTTGCGGTGCTCTATCCTCCTGACAGAAGGGGCAAGACACATATTTGTATTGTTGCCACTAAGGATAAAACGACGGGGTCTGAACATATTGCTTGTCTTACTTTGTCTACATCATGTAATCTTGCTCCATGAAAGCACATTTGCTCCCTTGGTGGATTTGGTAATTAATAATAACATATATGTAATTGAACTAATGTTTCCACTAAGCATGCTTCAGGAAAAGTTCAATGATGGGTTGGTAAAAGGATTGTCGATTACCCCAAGATGCAAGGAAATAGGCGGGCAAAGCTTCAAGCAAGAGGACTCTACATTTTACCTTTTGTGAGAAATCACTTTGAGTCCATAGGAAAGCCAATACTATCAAAAGGAGGTAAGGTTTTGTTGGAAATATGACCTAGAGGCAATAATAAAATGGTTATCATTATATTTCCTTGTTCATGATAATTGTCTATTATTCATGCTATAATTGTATTAACTGGAAACCGTAATACATGTGTGAATACATAGACCACACCATTTCCCTAGTAAGCCTCTAATTGAATAGATCGTTGATCAATAGATGATCATGGTTTTTTGGCCATGGACATTGGATGTCATTGATAACGGGATCACAACATTAGGAGAATGATGTGATGGACATGACCCAATCCTAAGCATGGCACAAGATCGTGTAGTTCGTATGCTAGAGCTTTTCTAATGTCAAGTATCGTTTACTTAGACCATGAGATTGTGCAACTCCTGGATACCGTAGGAATGCTTTGGGTGTATCAAACGTCACAATGTAACTGGGTGACTATTAAGGTGCACTACAGGTATCTCTGAAAATGTCTGTTGGGTTGGCACGAATCGAGACTGGGATTTGTCACTCCGTGTGACAGAGAGGTATCTCTAGGCCCACTTGGTAATACATCATCATAATGAGCTCAATGTGACTAAGGAGTTAGTCACGGGATCATGTGTTATGGAACGAGTAAAGAGACTTGCCTGTAACGATATTGAACAAGGTATAGGGATACCGACGATCGAATCTCGAGCAAGTAACATACCGATGGACAAAGGGAATTGTATACGGGATTGATTGAATCCCCAACACCGTGGTTCATCCGATGAGATCATCGTGGAATATGTGGGAGACAATATGGGTATTCAGATCCCAATATTAGTTATTGACCAGAGAGGTGTCTCGGTCATGTCTGCATGGTTCCCGAACCCGTAGGGTCTACACACTTAAGGTTCGATGACGCTAGGGTTATATGGGAATAGTGTATGTGGTTACTGAAGGTTGTTCAGAGTCCCGGATGTGATCCGAACGTCACGAGGAGTTCCGGAATGGTCCGGAGGTAAATATTCATATATAGGAAGTGAGGATTTGGTCACCGGAAGTGTTTCAGGCATCATCGGTAATGTACCGGGATCACCGGAAGGGTTCCGGGGGTCCACCAGGAGGGGCCACTGGCCCCGGAAGGCTACATGGGCCAAGAGTGGGAGGGAACCAGCCCCTAGGTGGGATGGTGCCCCTCCCACCTCAGACCAAGGCGCATCAAAGGATGGAAGGGGCCAAACTCTAGGCGTGGAGGGGCCCTAGGCCCACCCTAGGGCGCCGCCCCTCCTCCCCACCTTGGCCACCGGCCCTCCTGGCCATCTAGGGTTGCCGCCAACCCTAGGGAGGCAACCCTAGGGGTGCACACCCTCCTCCCTCTCCTCCTATATATAGTGGGGGGTTTTGGGGCTGTGGACACACAACTCTCTCTCTCTCGGTGCAGCCCTTCCTCTCCACCTCCTCGTCCTTCGTAGTGCTTGGCGAAGCCCTGTCGGAGTACTGCGCTGCTCCACCACCACCACGCCGTCGTGCTTCTATTGGAGTTGTCTTCCCCAACCTCTCCCTCCTACATGCTGGATCAAGGCGCGGGAGACGTCATCGGGCTGCACATGTGTTGATCGGATTTAGATCGGAATCGACCGCAATCTGAATCGCTGCGAGTACGACTCCACCAACCGCGTTCTTGTAACGCTTCCGCTTTGCGATCTTCAAAGGTATGAAGATGCACTCCCCCCACTTGTTGCTGGTTTCTCCATAGATTGATCTTGGTGATGCGTAGGAAAATTTGATTTACTACTATGATCCCCAACAGTGGTATCAGAGCTAGGTCTATGCGTAGATTCTATGCACGAGTAGAACACAAGTAGTTGTGGGCGATGATTTGGTCAATTTTCTTGCCGTTACTAGTCTTATCTTGATTTGGCGGCATTGTGGGATGAAGCGGCCCGGACCGACTTTACACGTACGCTTACGTGAGACTGGTTCCACCGCCTGACATGCACTTGTTGCATAAGGTGGCTAGCGGGTGTCTGTCTCTCCCACTTTAGTCGGATCGGATTTGATGAAGAGGGTCCTTATGAAGGGTAAATATAAATTGTCATACCACCATTGTGGCTCTTACGTAGGTAAGAAACATTCTTGCTAGAAACTCATAGCAGCCACGTAAAACTTGCAACAACAATTAGAGGACGTCTAACTTGTTTTTGCAGCATATGCCGTGTGATGTGATATGGCCAAAGGATGTGATGTGATATATGTGATGTATGAGATTGATCTTGTTCTTTTAATAGAATTCACAACTTGCATGTCGATGAGTATGACAACCGGCAGGAGCCATAGGAGTTGTCTTAATTTATTGTATGAGATGCAATGCCATGTGATTACTTTACTTTATTGCTAAACCGTTAGCTATAGTAGTAGAAGTAATAGTTGGCGAGACGAATTTCATGGAGACACAAAGATGGAGATCATGATTATGGAGATCATGGTGTCATGCCAGTGACAATGATGATCATGGTGCCCTGAAGATGGAGATCAAAGGAGCAAGATGATATTGGCTATATCATGTCACTATATGATTGCATGTAATGTTTATCATGCTTTACATCTTATTTGCTTAGAACGACGGTAGCTTAAATAAGATGATCTCTCACTAAAATTTCAAGAAATGTGTTCCCCCTAACTGTGCACCGTTGCTAAGGTTCGTTGTTCCGAAGCGATCAGGTGTGATAGGTTCTAACGTTCGCATACAACGGGTGTAAGCCAGATTTACACACGCAATACACTTAGGTTGACTTGACGAGCCTAGCATGTACAGACATGGCCTTGGAACACAGGAGACCAAAAGGTAGAACATGAGTCGTACAGAAGATACGATCAACATGGAGATGTTCACCATTGATGACTAGTCCGTCTCACGTGATGATCGAACACGGGCTAGTTGACGTGGATCATGTGTCACTTGGATGACTAGAGAGCTGTCTATCTAAGTGGGAGTTCATTAAATAATTTGATTATGTGAACTTAATTATCATGAACTTAGTCTAAAATGTTTTTACAATATATCTTGTAGATACAATGGTCCACGCTAATGTTGTCCTCAACTTCAACGTGTTCCTAGAGAAAACCAAGCCGAAAGACGATGGACGCAACTATACGGACTGGGTCCATAACTTGAGGATCATCCTCATAGCTTCCAAGAAATTATATGTCCTTGATGCACCGCTAGGTGATGCACCCGTTTTCCCAGCAACTCAAGACATTATGAACACCTGACAGTCGCATAGTGATGATTACTCCTTGGTTCTGTGCGGCATGCTTTACAGGTTAGAACTGGGCTCCAAAAGCGTTTTGAGCAACACAGAGCATATGAGATGTTCCAAGAGCTAAGAATGGTTTTCCAAGATCATGCCCGGGTCGAGAGATATGAGGTCTCCAACAAGTTCTTCAGTTGTAAGATGGAGGAAAATAGTTCTGTCAGCGAGCACATACTCAAAATGTCTGGGTTGCACAACCGCCTGTCTCAACTGGGAGTTAATCTTCTAGATGACTCGGTTATTGACAGAATCCTCCAGTCGCTTCCACCTAGCTACAAGAGCTTTGTGATGAACTACAATATGCAAGGGATGGAGAAGTCCATTCCCGAGTTATATTCAATGCTGAAATCAGCGGAGGTGGAAATCAAAAAGGAACATCAAGTGTTGATGGTGAACAAGACCACTAGTTTCAAGAAAGGTAAGGGTAAGAAGAAGCCCAAGAATGGACCCAAGCATGAGACTGAGTACTTTCGCTACAAGGGTACTGGTCACTGGAAGTGGAACTGCCCCAAGTACTTAGCAGATAAGAAGGCCGACAACATTAAAGGTATATGTGATATACTTGTTATTAATGTGTACCTTACCAGCACTCGTAGTAGCTCCTGGGTATTTGATACCGGTGTAGTTGCTCACATTTGTAACTCCAAGCAGGAGTTGCGGAATAAGCGGAGACTAGCAAAGGACGAGGTGATGATGCGCGTCGGGAATGGTTCCAAGGTCGATGTGATCGCTCAGCACGCTACCTCTACATCTACCTTCGGGATTAGTTTTAAACCTTAATAATTGTTATTTAGTACCAGCTTTGAGCATGAATATTGTATTTGGATCTCGCTTGATGCGATATGGCTACTCATTTAAATCTGAGAATAATGGTTGTTCTATTTATATGAGAGAAATGTTTTATGGTCATGCCCCGCTGGTCAATGGTTTATTTTTGATGAATATCGAACATGATGTTACACATGTTCATAGTGTGAGTACCAAAAGATGTAAGGTTGATAATGATAGTCCCACTTACATGTGGTATTGCCGCCTTGGTCATATTGGTGTCAAATGCATGAAGAAACTCCATGATGATGGACTTTTGGAGTCTCTTGATTTTGAATCATTTGACACGTGCGAACCATGCATCATGGGCAAGATGACCAAGACTCCGTTCTTCGGAACAATGGAGCGAGCAACTGACTTGTTGGAGATAATACATACCGATGTATGTGGTCCAATGAGCGTTGAGGCTTGCGGTGGCTACCGTTATGTTCTCACCCTCATTGATGACTTAAGCAGATATGGGTATGTATACTTAATGAAATACAAGTCTGGAACCTTTGAAAAGTTCAAGGAATTTCGGACTGAGGTAGAGAATCAATGTGACAGGAAAATAAAGTGCCTACGATCTGATCGTGGCAAAGAATATTTGAGTCACAAGTTTGGCACGCACCTAAGGAAATGTGGAATTCTTTCACAACTCATGCCGCCTGGCACACCTCAGCGAAATGGTGTGTCTAAACGTCGTAATCGCACTCTATTGGATATGGTGCGATCTATGATGTCTCTTACCGACTTACCGCTATCATTTTGGGGATATGCATTAGAGACTGTCGCAACGCATTCACTTCAAATAGGGCACCGTCTAAGTCCGTTGAGACGACACTGTATGAATTATGGTTTGGAAAGAATCCTAAGCTGTCGTTTTTGAAAGTTTGGGGATGCGATGCTTATGTGAAGAAACTTCAACCTGAGAAGCTCGAACCCAAAGCGGAAAAGTGCGTCTTCATAGGATACCCCAAAGAAACTGTTGGGTATACCTTCTACCTCAGATTCGAAGGCAAAGTCTTTGTTGCCAAGAATGGATCCTTTCTAGAGAAAGAGTTTCTCTCGAAAGAAGTAAGTGGGAGGAAAACAGAACTTGATGAGATAATTGTACCTCCACTCGAACCAGAGAGTAGCACAGCACAGGAAGTTGTTTCTGTGGAGCCTGCACCGGCTGGAGAGGAAGTTAATGATGACGATCATGAAACTTTAGATCAAGTTGCTATTTAACCTCGAAGGTCCACAAGGACACGTTCCGCACCAGAGTGGTACGGCAACCTTGTCCTGGAGCTCATGTTGTTGGACAATGGTGAACCTTCGAACTATGAAGAAGTGATGGCGGGCCCGGATTCCAACAAATGGCTTGAAGCCATGAAATCCAAGATAGGATCCATGTATGAGAACAAAGTATGGACTTTTGTGGACTTGCTCGATGATCGGCGAGCCATAGAAAAAAATGGATCTTTAAGAAGAAGACTGACGCAGATGGTAATGTGACCGTCTATAAGGCTCGGCTTGTCACTAAGGGTTATCGACAAGTTCAAGAAGTTGACTACGATGAGACTTTCTCACCCGTAGCGATGCTGAAGTCCGTCTGAATCATGTTAGCAATTGCCGCATTTTATGATTATGAGATCTGGCAAATGGACGTCAAAACGACATTCCTTAATGGTTTCCTTCAGGAAGAACTATATATGATGCAACTGGAAGGTTTTGTCGATCCTAAAGATGCTAATAGAGTATGCAAGCTTCAGCGCTCCATCTATGGGCTGGTGCAAGCATCTCGGAGTTGGAACATTCGCTTTAATGAGGTGATTAAAGCGTTTGGATTTATATAGGTTTATGGAGAACCATGTATTTATAGGAAAGTGAGTGGGAGCTCTATAGCATTTCTCGTATTATATGTGGATGACATATTGTTGATGGGAAATGATATAAAACTTTTGGAAATCATAAAGGCCTACTTGAATAAGTGTTTTTCAATGAAGGACCTTGGAGAAGATACTTACATATTAGGCATCAAGATCTATAGAGATAGATCGAGACACCTCATAGGTCTTTCACAAAGCACATACCTTGACAAGATATTGAAAAAGTTCAATATGGATCAGTCCAAGAAAGGGGTTCTTGCCTGTGTTACAGGGTGTGAGATTGAGTACGACTCAATGCCTAACCATGACAGAGGATAGAGAAAAGATGTCTGTCATCCCCTATGCTTCAGCCATAGGCTCTATTATGTATGCCATGCTGTGTACCAGACCTGATGCGAACCTTGCCATAAGTTTGGTAGGGAGGTACCAAAGTGATCCCGGAGCGGAACACTGGACAGCGGTCAAGAATATCCTGAAGTACCTGAAAAGGACCAAGGACATGTTTCTCGTATATGGAGGTACCGAAGAGCTCGTCGTAAAGGGTTACGTCGATGCTAGCTTCGACATAGATCCGGATGACTCCAAGTCACAAATCGGATACATGTATATTTTGAACGGAGGGGCAGTCAGCTGGTGCAGCAGCAAGCAAAGCGTTGTGGAGGCATCTACATGTGAAGCGGAGTACATAGCTGCTTCGAAAGCAGCACATGAAGGAGTTCATCAGCGACCTAGGAGTGATTCCCAATGCGTCGGGCCCGATGACTCTGTTCTATGACAACACTAGAGCTATTGCCCTTGCCAAGGAGCCTAGGTTTCACAAGAAGACAAGACACATCAAGCGCTGCTTCAACTCCATTCGTGGATATGTCCAGGATGGAGATATAGACATTTGTAAACTATATACAGATTTGAATGTCGCAGATCCCTTGACTAAACCTCTCTCACGAGCAAAACATGATCAACACCAGAACTCTATGGGTGTTCGATACATCACAATGTAACTAGATTACTAACTCTAGTGCAAGTGGGAGACTATTGGAAATATGCCCTAGAGGCAATAATAAAATGGTTATTATTATATTTCCCTGTTCATGATAATTGTCTATTATTCATGCTATAATTGTATTAACCGGAAACCGTAATACATGTGTGAATACATAGACCACACCATGTCCCTAATAAGCCTCTAGTTGACTAGCTCGTTGATCAATAGATGGTCATGGTTTCCTGGCCATGGACATTGGATGTCGTTGATATTGGGATCACATCATTAGGAGAATGATGTGATGCACAAGACCCAATCCTAAGCATGGCAGAAGATCGTGTAGTTCATACGTTAGAGCTTTTCTAATGTCAAGTATCGTTTCGTTAGACCATGAGATTTTGCAACTCCCGGACACCATAGTAATGCTTTGGGTGTATCAAACGTCACAACGTAACTGGGTGACTATAAAGGTGCACTACAGGTATCTCCGAAAGTGTCTGTTGGCTTGGCACGAATCGAGACTGGGATTTGTCACTCCGTGTGATGGAGAGGTATCTTTGGGCCCACTCAGTAATACATCATCATAATGAGATCAATGTAACCAAGGAGTTAGTCACGGGATCATGTGTTATGGAACGAGTAAAGAGACTTGTCGGTAACGAGATTGAACAAGGTATAGGAATGCCGACGATCGAATCTCGGGCAAGTAACATACCGATGGACAGAGGGAATTGTATACAGGATTGATTGAATCCCCGACATCGTGGTTCATCCGATGAGATCATCATGGAACATGTGGGAGACAATATGGGTATCCAGATGCCGCTATTGTTTATTGACCAGAGAGGTGTCTCGGTCATGTCTGCATGGTTCCCGAACCCATTGGGTCTACACACTTAAGGTTTGATGACGCTAGGGTTATATGGAAATAGTGTACGTGGTTACCGAATGTTGTTCGGAGTCCCGGATGAGACCCCGAACGTCACGAGGAGTTCCGGAATGGTCCGAAGGTAAATATTCATATATAGGAAGTGAGGATTTGGTCACCGGAAGTGTTTCGGGCATCATCGGTAAGGTACCGGGACCACCGGAAGGGTTCCGGGGGTCCACCGGGAGGGGCCATCGGCCCCGGAAGGCTACATGGGCCAAGAGTGGGAGGGAACCAGACCCTAGGTGGTCTGGTGCGCCTCCCACCTCAGCCCAAGGTGCAGCAAAGGGTGGAAGGGGTCAAACCCTAGGCGTGGAGGGGCCCTAGGCCCACCCTAGGGCGCCGCCCCTCCTCCTCACCTTGGTCGTCGGCCCTCGTGGCCATCTTGGGTTGCCGCCACCCCTAGGGAGGGAACCCTTGGAGTGCGTACCCTCCTCCCTCTCCTCCTATATATAGTGGAGGGTTTTGGGGCTGTGGACACACAACTCTCTCTCTCTCTCTCTCTCGGCGCAGCCCTACCTCTCCACCTCCTCGTCCTCCGTAGTGCTTGGCGAAGCCCTATCGGAGTACCGCGTTGTTCCACCACCACCATGTCGTCGAATGCTGTTGGAGTTGTCTTCCCCAACCTCTACCTCCTCCTTGCTGGATAAAGGCGTGGGATACGTCATCGTGATGTACGTGTGTTGAACGCGGAGGCGCCGTTGTTCGGCGCTTAGATCGGAATCGACTGCGATCTGAATCGCTACGAGTACGACTCCACCAACCGCGTTCTTGTAATGCTTTTGCTTTGCGATCTTCAAAGGTATGAAGATGCACTCCCCCACTTGTTGCTGGTTTCTCCATAGATTGATCTTGGTGATTCGTAGGAAAATTTTGATTTACTACTACGACCCCCAACAGGTTTTGTTGGTGAGCAAAATGCTCATACATGCACAAGTGATATTCACCACATACACCCACAAGCTCTTCCAAAAAAGTCTGTCCAAAGCCAAATATTCAAAATCGGTCCAACCAACACTTTCCACTCGGTGCCACCGATTATTAGCCTCAGAAACACTCAGCCAAACCCTAGTATTTTAGTGCAACCGATTCCATTTAGTGCCACCGAGTTTGGGTTGCCAACTTCATGTTACGCAAGTTCACAAAATCGGTCCCACTAAGTTTTGTGAATCGGCGCCATAGAGTTTGGCAATCTAACCGTTGGTCACCTTATCGGTGCAACCGAGCTTTATGTATCGGTCTCACCAAGATTCAAAAGTTGCTACCTTCGAGGCAACTCGGTACCATCGAGATTTACACATCGGTGTCACCGAGACTGACTTATTAGGTGTAATGGTTGGATTTTTGGAGATGCCTATATATACCCCTCCACCACCACGCACTCGCAAGAGAAGCGCTCAGAACAGTTCCCCACTCATACCTACTGATTTTATGAGAGAGAGGCACCTGCTCTAGTGTTGAGATCATGTCATTCCATTCCAATCATATGAATCTTGATCTCTAGACTCCCCAAGTTGCTTTCCACCCAATCAACCTCTTCCACCATATCCAAATCTATGAGAGAGTGATTGTGTGTTGAGGAGTCTATCATCTTGAAGCACAAGAGCAAGGAGTTCATTGACATTACCAAGCCTATTACCTTTTGGAGGGTGGTGCCTCCTAGATTGGTTAGGTGTCGCTTGGGAGCCTCCTACTTCGTGTTGTGGAGTGAACTGAGAAAGTTTGTAAGGGCAAGGAGATCGCCTACTTCGAGAAGATCTACCCCGAGTTAGGCTAGTCCTCCGTGGACATAGGCCATCATGGTATAGTCAAGGTTGCTTCTTCGTGGAACCCCCCATGGGTAGAGCCCTCCGTGGACTCTCGTGACCATTACCCTCTAGGAGTTGAAGACTCCAAAAACCTGGATGTACGATAGCACCACGTAGCGGAACCACGGGAAAAATCATCGTGTCATCATTTGCGGTTGATCTTCATACCCTTACTTTATTTACATGCTTGTCTTTACTTCCTCTGCTATACTCATAGACATGCATGTTTAGGGTGTACTTGACATACTATGAATGCTAAAATCTGCCAAAACTTAAAATTGGGAAAAAGTAGATTTCTAATTGGTCAAGTAGTCTAATCACCCCCCCTCTAGCACTACTTTCGATCCTACGAGTGGTATCAGAGCTTTGGTTTCCATTGCATTGGTCTCACAACCTAGGAGAGTATGGCGTCTAGTGAGGGAAATTATCACCGTAGAGGTGCATACTTTGATGGCACTAATTTCGCTAGTTGGAAGCACAAAATGAAAATGCATTTGCTTCGTCATAACCTTGCCATTTGGTTTGTTGTTCATGTTGGATTGCAAGATGAATTCTTTGCGGATGTAAGGGAACCGGATCGCGAAGTGACTATGGATGAATTGAAGATGTTGCAACTCAATGCTCAAGCATTTGACATTCTCTTCAACTGCCTATGCCCCAAACAATTCAACAAAATCAGCCGTCTTGAGAATGCAGAAGAGATTTGGGACACTTTGGTTGATATGCATGAATGTATAGAATCTGTAAGAGAATCCAAGTTGGATATTCTTCAAAGTCAACTTGAAAAGTTCAAGATGAAGGATGGTGAAGGAGTCGCTGAGATGTACTCTAGGCTAGCTCTCATCACAAATGATATTGTCAGCCTAGGAAGCGAAGAAATGACGGACAAATTCATCATCAAGAAGAGACTACGAGCTTTGGATGATCGATATGACATTGTATGCACATTGATCCAAATGATGCCCAACTACAAATATCTCAAGCCAACGGAAGTGATTGGAAGGATTGTTGCTCATGAGATGACACTCAAGGACAAGGAAGTGCTTCACCACAAGTCTAGCAGTGCTTACAAAGCCACAAGTAATGCTCCCACTACCTCAAGCGATAACCTTGTCACAAATGAAGAGATAAGCCTCATGGTCAAGAAATTCAACAAGTTCTACAAGAATAGAAGAAAATATCGAAGCTCCAACTCAAGATATGAAGAGAAGCGTTCGTCAAGTCATGACCGAAACTACTACAATTGTGGGAATCCCGAACACTACTCCAATGAGTGCACGACTCCTTACAAAAGGAAAGAAGAGTCACCAAGAAGACAAAGCTCAAGAGACGAGTCACCTCGAAGAGAGAGAAGGAGTAGGGATGATCGTTATGAACGAAGACCCTCAAGGAGAAGTAGGGACTCAGAGAATAAGGACAAGTACACCAAGAGATACTCAAGAAGAAGACATCAAGCTCATGTTGGTGAATGGGTTTCCGGCTCCGAATCCGAGAACCACTCTAACAGAAGCTATCACTCCAACTCTGACTATAGTCAAGATGAAGGTGTTCCCGAACTTGCACTAGTGACAACCGACTCCTACGACATATTTGATTCACCAAATGAAGGGAGTGGACGTTTCTTCATGGTTAAAGGCCCCATGGTATCACACCCCGAGTATCTTGATTTCAATAGTGATGAAAATGAATTGCGATTTGACAAATCTAGTAATGTTAGTCAAAATGAACTTTCTAGTACTCACTCTAGTCTAGATAAGTCGTGTGATGATGATAAGTTGGAAATAGAATGACCAACTCAAGAACTACAAACTCTTAAGTTAGCTCACGAGTCAACTCTAGAAGATCATAGAGAGCTTGTAAGGACACATGAGAAGCTCCCCTTCGAGAAGCTCAATTTACAGAAATAGCATGTGTTCCTTAAAGCTATCAATGACGATCTTCGAAAGAATACTTCCTAATATCTAGCCAAGCGACTTCTATTGTCTATGTTCATGCCACAAGTTAAGTCTAAGCAAGCTAGTACCAAAGGAAAGAAAGGTTCTTCAACTAGTATCAATAAAAATGATAAATCCAATGATATTGCTTCTAGTAGTTATCTTGATCCCACTAACTCTTCTCTTAGCCAAGTTACACTTGAGCAAGAAAATGAACTCTTCAAAGGTACTATAGAGAAAGGTATCTACAAGAGTCTTGAAGGATGCAAACAATTTGAGGACATTGTACACAAGCACGGAGGATACCGGAAGAATCTATGTGTTGGCTACTTCAACGCTAATGAAGTTGAATGGGAAGAAGGTCAATAATCCAATCACAAGTTTGTTCCTCAAAAGGAGAAGTATGAAAATACTCTCCCCAAGGGAACAAAATCTCAAGATGACCTTCTACAACAAGATCCCAAGCTCAAGGACAAGAACAAGCTTCAAGAGCACATTGACTCATACGAAGATGAATCTTGAGCTTTGGTGAAGTGGGCTCCCAAGGCTACTACAAGCTCAACTTCTACAAATGCTACTTAAACACCAAGGATCCCCATCAACTTGATGTGGGTCCCCAAGAAGAAGAACTACAGAAGTTCTTGAGGGGTGACTCCGTCAATCAAATTCACTCACATTCATTATTGGCAAGAACTAGTTGCAATCAACATCAACATCATGCAATAGTTCAAGGAGTCACACATTCCCTCAAAGGTAAGCAAGGGACAAGGTAATCAACAAATCAAGGGACATCATCATATATGCTTTGCACTCCATGTCCAGAGATATCCTTGTATTTGTCTCCTGTGTGTTGGGACTAACCCATATAGGCGAGAAGAGTAATGAAACAAAAAGGATGCTCCCAACTCTTGGTGATCTTCATCAACATTGAGCATCCACCACTACTTCACTTACATGAAATCTTCATCGACAAAACCCAAGGTTAGTTTATCCGTCCTATGGGGGGATGTCACATCAAGGGGGGCTTTACTCTAAGGCTTGAGTCAAAGCATCTCTTAGTATGTGACAACAATAAATGTTTTATGTAAAAGTGGTAACCCACTTGTGCTTAAAAAATGAGTATGACCTATGATCAAGTATTCTTACTTGGCTCCTAAGTCAATATACTCATATATAGATGATTTCGTCGTCTCCAAAGTGCTTGTTAGATGCTAATGTGTTTGTGCATGTTTGCCTTGTTTTCATTTGACATCTTATCGTGTGAGCATGTTGGTCTGCATTTATTTACTCATTGGAGGATATCCAATTGTTGCTATTTGGCTTTTTATTTTTCATTTGCCAATTGGATATACATGAATGCCTAGGACCACTCCTTTAGACATCTATGCTTGCTCACCTCATATTCTATTCATGCTACATCATAAAATTTGAACAAGTACTTTTTGATCTCTGTGTGTGAGGAGCACTCGAAATTCCGTATCGACAAAGGACTGACCACCAAAACCTCCCAAGTGCATCTCGATGGAACCAACTCCAAAATCTTGGTCTCGCCGAATGCCTAGGGTTGATCTGGTTTTTCAATCTCGGTAATGCCGATTCCATATTCTTGGTTACACGAGTTTCCCTATTAGCTGACAGTTAAGAAACTCGGTGACACCGAAAATATAGAATCGGTGTCACCGACAGTGATGGGTATATATGATGTGGACCATGACGCTTTGAAAATCACTCTTCCAATGTCACGCCTCAGAACCCTAACTACCGAAGAAGGACCCCCTGGTCGTCGCTCTTGTCTCCCCGCGCTCCTCCGCAGTTGGGATCTTCGCCATAGACGGAAATCTTCGTCACCGTCCATGCCGTGACGGATCCATCACCAAAGTAGGGTATGGATTCGACCCTTCTTGTGCTCCCCATCCAATTCTTGTGCAATCAAGATTTTTTTAACTATAATACCTTGTTTACACATCATCCTATCCACATAAAAACTCCATAGATTAGCGAACGATCGAATTTCTAGGCTTTGCCTTCCTCCCGGTGAAACTCGATGGAACCGAAGTGAACAAATCGGTGTCACCAATTTTTTATCTGTGCTGCTGAGAACCTTCTTGGTGAAACCGAGTGCTTCCTTTCGGTCTCACTGAAAGGAGTGCCAAGTTTCGACTAATGAGAAAGTCAGTGTTGGTAGTACCAATATTGTTGCTTCGGTTGTACCAATTTTCATGTGTCAGAATGCAAACTTTGGAAATTCTTAGTTTGAACTTTCAAAATCTTTGCATTTTGTGATGACTTATCCTATTCCATTCTTCTCAACTCTATTCACTGGGTCAGGCATGTCAGATGCTAAAGATAGCCAGAATCTGCAGGAGCAGAATGTTGATATGAGTTCAGGCACTAGTCCTGAGTCCAATTCTTCCTCGGATCTAGGCACTCCTAGTTCTCATGGGTTGCCTAAGGCTGCAACAAGGACTGTCAAGACACTCAATTCTGATGAAGAAGATTCTGATTTCTTGCTAGAGTAGGTTCTTGCTAAAAAGCAAGAGAAGGCTGCAAAGAAGTCTGTAAATGAGGCTACCTCATCTATGAGAGTAGTCAGCAAGATATATGCACCTCTAGAGACTTTCAGAGCACATGAGAGTGCTAGAGCTACTATGTTTGTTAAGCTCCCAAGAAAGTTATAAGGGAGTTGAGCTTCAGGATTGAGCTTCTTTAGGATGAGAGTTATAAGGGAGTTGCTCAAACATTCTAGGTCACGTTTTCCTCCATAAAACTCAACCACCAAATTCATGAAATCAAGTTTTAATATGGCCCATCATTTCTTCAAAAAAATAGTAAAATCATCCGGCCCAGGGGTCCTATCTGTGGGCGTGGATTTGATTACTTCCTCCACTTTAGAGTCAAAAAGATGCTTGAAAAAATCATCAAGCACGTATATTCTTTTGAGATATCTCTCCAAATTAAAGCCCAATTGAATGCCATTTGATCACCCCATACGGGTTTTGAAACCAGTCCAGAACATTCCTGTCAACTGGTTATCATTAGAGATTAACTCACCAAATATATTTAAGAGAACAAATGGTATTCTTTGTGTACCTCTATGTCTCCATGGCATGAAAAACATCTCGTATTCTCTTCTCCAATTTGATAGATCTGGTAGTGTAGGATTGTTACCGATATATAAATTGTAGTCTTAGGTTCTCTTCCAAATGTAGCTTAACAATCCAATGAAAGTTTAACTCAGGAATGGTAAGAGAGCGGTGTTCTTTAATATCATCAAAGAATAAAATGGCATCGATACAGTCAACAATTAGTCTCTTAACTTTTGAAAGGTTGGTGTGCCAAGATTTAAGCGCATAAAGATGAAATGACATGGCGGCAGTGGATCTATGTGTTGGGGGGATTATCCCTGGGTAGGCTCAAGGAGACGACTCAACATTTTAAAACAATAGGGCAGCTAACATCCCTTTGTCCGGCCACTCCGGCTGGCACCCCGTTCTGGCTGGCTCCTAAGTCCAGTCGGCTCCTTGCCCTGCTGCACCGTCCGTCTGCTCCGACCGACCCCCCGTCTGGCTGCTCCAGCCGGCCTACTACACGAGGTCAACCTCCTCATCCCATCGGACACGACATGAAGACAATATAGCGTGCGTCATGCGTCACTTCACTGCGCCCCAATAGTGGTGCATTATAGCTTGTGTCATGCGTCACCTCGCATGACCATACAAATAGTGGTTCACTATTGCGTGCCTCACATGTCATCTCCAATAGTGTAGTTAGGCCATGTGGGCCACCCCTTGTCCCCTGGGACCCCTTTATAAGGTGAACCAGGGAGCTCACCCACGGGAGGCCTCCTCTCATTCTCTCATTCCCCTCCCACTCTCTCACATATGAGGCAAGGGGAAGAGCTCCCACAACTCCATTCTTCCTCCCCAAATACAGCTCTAGGAGCAACTCTGTACTGCCACCAGATACACCGCATATATCACTAGACATGCAGGATTAGGGGTGTTATCTCCACACGAGAGCCCTGAACCTAGGTAAACCACTGCGTGCTACTACCCTATCTCGTCTCGAATATTCCATGACATCCTTGCACTCACCTCGATTAGCCACTCCCTGGCATTTGTTGTGAGAAAATGACGACAGTTGCGCCCACCGTGGGGCTACCTACTTCTGGAACTACGGTCCGAGTGGGACCCTCTTCGTCATCACCACCGTGACATCACCGCCGTCTCGCCGGAGGAGCTCGAGGGCTCTACATAGACACGCCCCCCCGGGTGACCGCACAGGACAACGCATTCTCGCCGTCGGTCTCGACACCGCCCACCTCGCTCTCTTTTCCATGGATGCTCTGCATCGCGCGCCGCACTGCTCGGGCGCTCTTCTCCACCTTCGAGCCCCCTCCTCTCTGGCATCGCAGTCCGAGGGAGAGGTCCTGACTCGCCCCGGAATTTTCCATCATTTGTTGCGGCTATTGCTGCTTGTTCCTGCCTCTATGCGCTGTGTCCCAGATAATAGCCATACACATCCCATTTAATGGTTAGATAATGACCATACACATCCCATATAATGGTCAGATAATTACCATATACATACCTCAGATAATGGCCAGATACTCCATTTACGCTGGCTAGATATAAGACAAACATCACCAAGTGTACCCCTTACACCGGCATGGTTTACTGCTAGTGTATATGTCGCTCCCTCGCCCGCCGCTGCAGCGCTGGCTGTCTGCATGGTCACGGTGCTCGCCTTCTGCCTTCATGGCCTGGCCTCATGCACGGACGAATGCATGTGTGGGCTGTCTGCAGCATGCCCGGCTGGCCATGGCCGCTCACGCCACCGCCATGCTTGCATGTGTTTGTGCCGACCTGATCGCACGCCGGCTCCACCTCGCCGCACTGGCCCGATGAGCCGGCTCGTCATCCGTGCCATGCCCGTCTCTGACTCGCTATCGCGGATGCTTGATCTGCCAATCGCGACCTCCTCTGCGCCAGTGGCACCACCAGTCGGCTCCCCTGCTCCCTTCTTGCGCGGATCCGCACATTTCGTCCACCGACTGGACTCGCTAGCCGGCCCTCCGCGACCCTCCAGCTCGCCTGGCCACGTCTGAGCCTAGCTGAGTCCAGCCACGCCCGTCCCCGGCTGCCACCGTCCGCGCGCCTAGCTGCATCTCGGCCCCGCCGCCATACTGCTCATGTTGCGCCTACGGTGGCACCCGCATCGCTGCACCTCTGCGTCGACGGGCCTCGCCTAGCTCCGACCTCCCGGCTCGATGCCTCCCCGCGTGTGGCCACGTCTCTGCTCATCGTCTACACCGCCCCGGGGCCGCGCCCCATGCCTCTGCACTGCGCGTGCCTCGCCCTTGGCCGCATGGTCGCGCACCTGTCTGCTCTGCCACCACTACGTCGACTCCGCCTCTCGCGTGTGCACCCGTTCCAGCACCACACTTGGCCCGCCCGTCGCTCGGCTCCTACAGGCCGGTCCACGTGCCACCCGGCTCTGTCCACCCCATTGCCGCTCCTCTATGCCCGAATGGCCGTCGGCTCCGCCCATGCTTGCATCGCCCTCCGTGTCGTCCGGCTCAACCCGCCGCTCCGCTCCGCCCCGCGCACACCTCTCCCGCTCAAGCACCGCGCCCGTGCGCCAGCTACGCCACGGTCATGCGACGGCTGCGCCCCGGTTGCCCGCCGGCTCCGCCTATGCAATCCTCAGTCGGCTCCTGCGCGACTCCGGTGCTCCTGTGTGGCCTGCTGCGGGAGAAGACAAGAAAAGAAAGAGAGGGAGTTGGCTGCCCAAAAAACGGCAAAAACGAAGAAAAGAAGACACCTACATCTGTCTGCCCGCGTCCCCACTTGGATGGCCGACCTGCGCTATCGCCTGGCCGGCTGGCCTGCCGGTCAACTTCGACACGGGGCCGGCTCTAGCTCGCACACCCACTGACCACCAAGGGCTCGGCGGCTACACCCAGCGGGTGCACCGGCATGCTCCGCTGGCAAAAAGGCACGCCGGATTCCATCGACAACAACCACCTTGCCGACGTCAAAAGCAATGTGAGCTCCCGTTCGCTCATCATCTTGCCATGCACAAAAAGCAGATACCCCGAGCGACCCTCGGGGACCATCCCTGCATTTGTTTCAATTACTTTACTGTTCACCCCGGCGCCAGCTAGTCTCGTCCTGCGCTGGCCGTTTGGCCCGGTGCGTTCGTTTCCACAGGACGGCCTAGTAGCGTGTACGGTACAAAAGGCTCACTCTTTGTCTTGGCTATAGACCACACCGCG
Source organism: Hordeum marinum (assembly GCA_022496015.1). Lineage (NCBI taxonomy): Eukaryota > Viridiplantae > Streptophyta > Magnoliopsida > Poales > Poaceae > Hordeum > Hordeum marinum. The sequence goes on along the minus strand of CM039678.1, from coordinate 422,649,265 downwards.
GCTGTTCGACTAGCAAGAGAAAAAGCTGGAGGTCACCACACGTGAAAAATGTCCAAGGAGAAAAATGGCTTGGGCGACCCGGTTTTTCCTTTGCGAGTATCTGCTCGGTTAAAACCGCTCGTCAGAGTCCGATTAGTGTGCACTCCACTCTGTGGCCCACTCTTCGCCCCAGTCACAGACCGGCTCCCGGCTGTCCGGCTGGCATGAGAAAAGGCAAAGAGCGGAGAGGGCATGAAAAAGACTTAAGGGGGCTCAGACGAAACTGAGTTGGCACCCTCCGCATAAAACTCGAACCGCCAAAACCAAACATTTGATATATCTAATTATGTATTTTGCATGATAATTTCCATGAGGACCCCCTCGCTCGGAGGCTACACCCAGCGGGTGCGCTGGCGCGCCCCCGTTGGAAACAGCCAGCCGGCGGACCCCGCGTCCACCCTGGCTGGGCTTCACGCCCATCAGCCGACGGACCCGCGTCCGGCCCGGGCTGGGCTCCGCGCCCATTAGCTCGCAGACCCCGCGTACGCCTCTTGCTGGGCTTTGCGCCCATCACTCGGCGGACCCCGTGTTCGCCCTCGGTAGGGCTCCGTTCCCATTAGCCTGCAGACCACGCTTTTGCGCCCGACAGGGCCCTGCGCCCATCACCCGGCGAACCACGCGTCCGTGCCCGGAAGGGCCCCACGCCCATCAGTCGGCGAACCCCATGTTCACACCCAACATCCCTGACGCCACCGTCTGCTTCAGCAACAGCAAAGAGCCTTGTCTCGACTCTTCTAGTCGCTAGGAGGCTCAGAGGCTACACCCAGCGGGTGCGCTGGCCCGCCCTCGTTGGAAACAGCCAGCCGGTGGACTCGACGTCCACGCCCGGGAGGGCCCAGCACCCACCAGCCAGTGGACCCTATGTTTGCGCCCGACATCCGCGACGCCACCGTCTACTTCAGCAACAGCAAAGACCCTCTGCCCGACTCTTTGAGTCGCCCGGAGGCTCGGAGGCTACACCCAGCGGGTGCACTGGCGCACCCTCACTGGAAGCAAGCCGCACCGTCCCCGACCAGCAATCGACCGTCATCGACAACTCCCGCAACAACAATGACAACGGCAAAAACCCTCCGCCTGACTCTCCAAGTCGCCCGGAGGCTCAGAGGCTACTGTCGGGGGGACTACCCCTGGGTTGGCTCAAGGAGGCAACTCAACATTTTAAAACAACAGGGCGGCCAACGCCCCTCTATCCGGCTGCTCCGGCTAGCACCCCGTTCTCGATGGATCCTAAGTCCAGCCGGCTCCCTGCTCGGCTGCACTAGCCAGCTGCTCTGACCGAGCCCCCGTTCTGCTGCTCCAGCTGGCCTGCTGCGCAAGGTCATACACCACATCCCATCGGACACGACATGAAGACACTATAGCCTGCGTTATGCGTCGCTTCACTACGCCCCAATAGTGTTGCACTATAGCTTGCATCATGTGTCGCCTTGCATGACCATACCAATAGTGGTGCACTATTGCCCGCATCACATGTCATCTTCAATAGTGTAGTTAGGCCATGTGGGCCACCACTTGGCCCCTTGGCCCCCCTTTATAAGGTGACCAAGGGTGCTCACCCATGTGAGGCCTCCTCTCATTCTCTCATTTGCGTCCCACTCTCTCACATATGAGGCAAGGGGAAGAGATCTCACAGCTCCCTTCTTCCTCCCCAAGTACATCTCCAAGAGCAACTCTGTACTACCACTGGATACACCGCATATATCACCAGATATGCAGGATTAGGGGTGTTATCTCTACACGAGAGCCCCGAACCTTGGTAAACCACCGTGTGCTACTAGCCTATCTCGTCCTGGATCTTCCACGGCAGCCTTGCTCTCACCTCGATTAGCCACCCCCTGGCATCTGTTGTGAGAAAACGACGACTCTGTGAGTAAGCCGACACCACACTTCTGAAACACAGTCAAGGAAACCAGGAAGATTACCCCAGTAATTGTAAAAATAAAAATCTTTGCTTTAGGCATAGAAGTTCTAACTGTGAAAATGCACAACACATGATCACAGGAAATGCGAGCAATATATAAGACCATAGTATTTAGAAATGATATAGTCCATGTCACTAAAGTAACAAACTGGTCGATTTGCTCCAAGAGAGGAATTGATTTCATATTAGACCAAGTGTACTAAACCTTTAATAGGGATGTCAATTAAACCTAGATGTCCGATGATTTCATTAAACAATAACATATCATTTACATTCCCCCACGGAAGGTTATGGTTTTCCAATGATCGCATGAAGTTAAAATCACCGAGCAAAAGCCAATTTTCCTCAAATTAGATGTCTAAGTTATAAAGCCACTAAGGAAAATCGTCGTGAGCCGGCCCTTGACATGGCCCGTAGACAGTAACAAGGGTCCAAGATTCAGCATTATGAGCAGAGGTAAATTTAATTACAATACCAAACTCTCGTCATTTAGTCAATGTGTGAGAAAAGAAAGCTGAATTCCAGATAACCGCAATCCCACATGATGCTTGTGCAGAAGGTACATAAACAAAGTTATCAAAACAGCAAGGGAAAAAAATTCTGAGAACTCTCTGGTCGATATGGGTGCATTTAGTTTGCTGAAGACAAACTATGGAGCTACCACTTTCATCATTTTTTTGTGTGACAGCGCGTTGTTATGCATCTGAATTAAGACCATGCACATTTCAGCAAAGCACTTTCTAGTCTCTAAACTTAGTCTAGTTCACTACAAACCAACATAAAATAAGGTAGTAGTCAGAGACACAATGACCCAGACAACACAAGATAACTAATCTTACACACTTAACTTTAGAACTCCTAAAAAGCAATAAAGATAGATGGTGTTTAGAAGGGTACACCAGTGACCCATAATATCCAAAGATCTAACTATCATTGTATCCCTGGGAAGCATAAGGTGCAGGAACAACGATAAGCTTGTCATGAGTTATCTTGGATGGATCAATTCCAAGATAAGTGTCGGTGTGTTGCATGTCACGAATGGGTGTTGGTGGAGGCACGGTTGTTCTTGCTACATCATCCTCGACATGCGGTGTTGGTTCATCATATGTAGGCCTGGATGGAGTTGAAACTAACTTTATCTTCCGCTTCTTGGAAGTACGGGTAGCGGGCTTGATCCCCGGACTAGATAGCAGAACATGTGGCTTTCTAAAACCATCATGTATAGCACTCAACCAGGTGTTGCGACGAACCCGTGACTCCACAATAATCTTAGATTTTGTGGCAATAGAAGGCTTAGAGCTAGAGTTGTAGAGAAACTGAATCTGCTACAATTGCTAGTGGTGGTTCTCATACCCATATCAAAACAAAGAGAGGAGAAACTAGTTTTTAAACGAAAAGAAGCGTCTGCCTAGAGAAACACGTCAAGGCGTGGGTTCAGAACAGTGCACCAGACAGAATGCCACATCATCTTCAGAAAAGAAGATGCCCCATGACCGTTTGAGGAACACGATTGCCTCCATGGGAAATTGTGTGATTTAGCTTGGTATTGCAGACACCCAGAATAGAGGCATCAATCTCTCGATGTTTCCCTGCCATGGCAATCCAGGTGGTAAAGTGGGACAAAAAATGGCGAGCACTTATCTGATCTAAAGAGAAGGTTGAGCAACTGGTAGTTCAAGTGGCTGACAAGGGATGAGGTCATAAATTGGAGCATCATGTGAACAAAGTTGACAAACTCATCTAATATTTTAAGAACAATTGACTCCTGCAATTGATCTGGATCCTCTTCCTAAGATGGATCTCCCCCCGGGGAACGTGACCATCATGTTGGTTCTATGTTGTTGGTTGTGCTAACGGAGGGGCTTCATTCCAACCTAACTCAAGAATTCTGGCATTACCCAATTCTTGTTCTGAAATTGTAACTACCCGGGTAGAGGATGTGGGTGGCCGACAAAACATCCACAAAATCTGCAGATATAATATAAATGGGTGACGTCTAGGAGACACATGTAGTCCCAAAATCGTCATATTATTTGTAAATCACCTCTCTTGGAACCAGAGATGGAGCAGGGAAATACACATATCCCAAAGTGTGAACTAACCTCTGGTCATTCTAACGCCTTTGATGGAAACAACCAAAGGTGCTAATAGCATTTGCAATGTACTTGGTACAACGGGAATATAAAGGAATCCCAAGAATCATGACCCAGCAACAACAGAAACCTTGAGTAGCTCTATTATTGATTCCCTCATCATGTGGAATGAAACTAAAGAAGCGGTCATTTCCCATGTCAAACAGTGGATGAACAATCATGGCTTGAAGAGCAGTATGACTACTAAAATGAAACAAATTAACTCCATCGATCAACTGTTGCGCATCAAGAACTTGTTGATGTCTACTACACAAATTTATTCTTGTAGACTCTATTGGGCCTCCAAACGCAGAGTTTTGTACAACAATAGCAATTTTCCCTCAAGTGGATGACCTAAGATTTATCAATCCGTTGAAGGTGTAGGATGAATATGGTCTCTCTCAAAAAAAACTGCAATCCAATACAAGAAATCTCTTGTGTCCCCAACACACCCAATACAATGGCAAATTGTATATGTGCACTAGTTCGGCGAAGAGATGGTAATACAAGTGCAATATGGATAGCAGATATAGATTTTTCTAATTTGAAAATATAAAAAAAATCAAGGTAGCAAGTGGAAAAAAATGAGAAAAACGTTGTATAAATGCTTGGAAATAAGTCCTAGGCTTCATACTTTAACTTCTGCAATCTCTCAACAATGCTAACATAATAGAATCATATGATCATCCCTCATCGTGAAACAAATAATCACTCCAAAGTTCATATCTAGCAGGGAACATAAGATGAAAATGTTTTAGGTAGTAGAACCAGCTCAAAATTATCCTTTCCTATCAATCTATTAGTCTATTCCTACATGTGTCAAAAACAGCCCTAGAGTTTGTAGTAAAAAATAACACCAATGATACATATAAATCAACCTTAATGAAACCTAGATACTCCAATGTCACCACAAGTATCAGTAAGGTTAATTATTCAACATGCATCGAATAATTTTGGATTCATCATATTCAATCCAACACGAAGAACTTCAAAGAATACCCCAAGATTTCTATCGGAGAAGGTAGGACAAGAACATGTATCAACCTGTGGGAACCCCGACTCATAAGTCATGATCACCGAATGTACGTGCACAGTGATCCCAGAGATCGATGATCACTAAACACAAAGAAACCGAATAACAAGAGTCTTACATCCATTACATACCGTTTGTACTCATAAATGGCCTTTATGGCCAAGTCTTCATAAACTTGTAGCGGAAATCTTCAACGATAGCGTGAACCCATGCCATCTACCTAAACCCTATAGGCATTCTGACTGGAAAGCATCCTAGCTCGCATGTTCATCACCAAGGTGATCTTCATCATAACCTGATCTTTCATGCCTAGCCCATAAAATAACCAGTGGGAAGCCAATGAGTTCTTCGAATGTACTCGCAAGCAACCCATGTTTGGAACAAGATTCAACAGAGCATGATATAGCACTTAGTAGGTAATTTTGCAGAAAGCTAATTTTGTGTGCAATGACATGATCAACTAACTTATGTAAGCATGCATCAATAGTTGGCAGATATCCATATGAACAAGTTATAGATGTCATCATAAGCAGGGGTTGAACATCTCATGTTCAGACATCATGTCAAGTCATCTGACTTATCTCAAGTACCATCTTTGTCACACACACACACACACCAAGTTTTGGGGAACATCTAGACGTAGTTTAAGAACGACCTCCAACTGTCCCTAACCGTGGACACGGCTATTCGAATAGTTTACACTCTGCGGAGGTTGCACACTTCACCCACAAGACTCGGGGAACTTCTATGTCATCCATGACTCGTGGTATATTATATACCCAAGGTAAGCACCCGAACAATGCCTTCCCCTGGCGACTCTAAACAAAGAGTCCACTTGATTGGTACACAGCCCTCATGATGTACATCATACGAGCCTCGCTCCAGATCGTACCATCCATGAAGGGACCAACAGTGTGTCCGGTGCCTGTAAAGATAACGCATGGTCACCCTACCATGCACGACCTCGTATCAAGAGTGACCACGTTACTCCCGCCACTAGTAAATCGGGCTCTCTGTGAGCACCGACCAGAGTAATCAACAAAGCCCCTTCCCATATAGGGGTAGAGTGGTTGCACATGTAAGGTTGGGACGGTCAACAGACCTTAAATCTAATCCGTTTTCGAAAACACACACACACTCACACAACTTGCTCAAGTACACCACTTCTTTCTCAAGTGGTTACCCAACTCAACATCATCTCCCTCAGGCATTAGTGGCAGCCGACGTGTTTTTCGAAAAGTCTTAAATAATACTCTTGTTTCCATCACCATGCATATTCCCGTCCCACTTTGTGTAGCATCTACTAAGCATCCTATATACTCCCACCCTCACAACCCTCATAGGAAGGTAGGGTCATGCACGATGCAAGTATCAATGGTAAAGTATCGGCGACATCCCACTGGAGGGGGGGGTACCACATCAACATGATTAATTCATCAGAACATAAAGTGCTATATGACATGCATGAAAAGTTTCTTAACATGGTCAAACGGTTGCTTGCCTGGCTTAGCAAAGTCTTTAAGGTCTTCACACAATTTTCGTCCATTCCGAGCATTCCATCTACTTCGTCAACTATCGTTAGAAAAAATCATAATAAGCAACACCACAAGCAGAAAAATAAAAGTGTTCTATAAATAGAAGTTTTATTTTTCTTGGACACCTCTGGTCAAGAGAAAAATAATCAAGGAGGTCTTATTGGATGTGGGTCAAGGAGGAGTTTTGAATGGTGGAAATGAGGGAAATGATGATCCTATAAGATGTCCACAGAAAATATTTTTGTAAAAATGAATGGATGGTACCAACAAATAGGGTATGATTTCAGAAACATGCAGGAAGTGGTTTCACTGGATTTGGAGTTGGGATGAAATTCCTATGATTTTCCAAAGATGGAATAAATGGAAACTGGGTCATTTATTGGATCCAATAGAATAGGTGCATGGTAAAATGTTCAACATGGATAGACAATTATGGCATGACATTTAGAGCTTCTATAAATTTGAATCACTCCATTTGGAGTTGATTTGAGTCCTCTATGGATTTTACAAGTGGGGCATTTCATAGTTCAAATTCAAATTTGAATTTGACCACAACCAAAAAGTTATCTGGAAAAATGATTAGGATATTGCTTTGTATAGAGCATGATTTTAGGAACAACTAGAACTTTGAATCATCAGATTTGAGTTATAATGAATTCTTTAGAATTAATTTAGTCTTTCCAAAAAGAGGGGAAAAAGTAAAAGGATATATACCTAATTGGTCTTAAGTTGCGCACTCAGCGCAACTTAGCTCTGTAGCGCATTGGGTCGGCCCAGCGGTTCATCCGCGCACGCTCACAGATCCACGCCTAAGGCGTATTCCTAGGAATGCTTCTTCTTCACGGGGAGGCACGGAGATGGGATGGCGCCTCCCCTTATGCGCGGGCCCGTCCATTGGGTCGCCTATAGGCGGGGCCCGCCTGCCAGGCTCATCCTCTTCCTCCCGCTCGAACAAAGTTGAGGTAGGGGAGGCGGACCCGAGCGGCTCCGGCGCTCGCCCCCGGCGGCACCAGCCGTCTTCGGCGGCGCCCAATACCCACACAGACTCGGGAAGCCTAGTGGCACCCGTTCCCGCGTTGAGCACCTATAGGGGAGGGCCGCATCTGTTGGCGCCGCCTCTCGCAACGCCGCTCTTCTTCTACCTCACAATCTCTCCCTCTCATGGTTTTTCTCACACAAGAACACACAAGGGGTGAGAAGAACTCAACACATACACACACATGAGGTACACACGCATGCACGCGGCACAACCCGGAAGAACTCTCACGTCGACCGGGCACGCACCACGGTCCCGACGGAGACTACATCTTCTAGACCCCTCATATGGAGTCCGCCGTGCCGCCACCACCGCCTTAGGTCGATAAGGCTCTGATGCCAATTGTTGGGTCCGCCTCTTCCATAGGCCAAAACACACGCACGCGGCACAACCCGGAAGAACTCTCACGTCGACCGGGCGTGCACCACGGTCCCGACGGAGACTACAACAGCGGAGCCAGCATGGGTGGCCATGGAAGAGGCCATAGGTCATCATCGGCTTCAAGTGCACGTTGCCCAGGAAAGGAAACGGAGGCGCTTGGGGTCTCGGTGGTGACGGGGGGAGGTGCGGAGTTGGTTAGGGGAAGGGGGAGCCCAGGGTGGCTCGAATTCGGTCGGAGGCTTCCGGTGTGGCTTCAGCCATGGACATCGATGGAGACCAGGGGAGGAGGAGTGGATCATCCAGGGAGTCCTATGAGAAGGGGAGGGAGAGAGAGAGGTCAAGAGGGAGCACAGAGGGGCTCGGGGGGCAGCTTCTATAGGGTGGGCGACGGTGCACCGCGTGCTCGTGCGCTGGCTCGACCACCGTCGTTGCTGGAGGGCACGGTGGGCACGGGAGAGTGTCTACGGGCTTCATGGACGCGGTCCACGACCAAGGAACAGATAGGGAGGAGAGGGGAGCCGACAGGGTTCGTGCATGTGAGCTCTTGGGTTGGAGTTCCCGGGCTGCCCGGTGCGCGTGCGAGTAGAGGCTAGCAGAGGGGAGAGAGTAGGGTTGGCAGGGAGGCATTTCTCGGACGCTGATACCGTCTTAGGGGACACAAGCGTGAGGCACAAGGTTGTTGGGTGTGTGGATTGGGGGGCAGCTACAGTGTCGGAGCACACTGTAGCGCGCTCTAGAGCACGCATATGGCTGGCATGGCATGCTCCAGGATGCTTTCGACGCGCCTACCTTGTCCACTAGCTGTGGGGTTTACTGGAGATGCCCTGGGGTGCAACTAAGCTAGGAGAGAGGAGGGGGGAGAAAATAGAGGTGGTGGAGGCCAATGCAAGGGATGACTAGAGGGGAATCTTGGGGTTTTATCCCCCTGAATGATTGAGCCATGGACAGGGAAATTTACTGGAGGTGCAAGGCATCTACAAGAGGTTGTGGTAAAAATGTGTGGTCAAGGAGATCAATGGAAGAGGTGAAAACAATAGTTTTGGTTTTCTGCCAGAAAATGTTTGTGCTGGTTTTCAGCTAGCTAAGGTGACCTACTTGACATGAGATTTAACAGCATTGAGAAATAGGGCTAAATGAGCTTGATCACAAGTTTTGAGCACATTTAGAGGAAGTGTCCAATGCAAAAGTTTCAAACCCTAGAAATGGGCAGAAATGGATTTGTTTAGATTTAGCTAATCAAAACTATTCTCCTTGATTCACAACTTGATGTGGTAGCATTATTTGGGTATTAGACCATACCCAAAAAGTTTGGGACCAAATAGGGAAAACTTGACGATGCAAGAATTCCCAATTCTTGAAATCAACAAAAGTGTGTCATCGTAGGCTTCACGTCGAGAACTTATGCTTGAATAAGTTGCCCAGGTATGTTCTTCATCCATCTTCGACCAGTTGTCTTTGTCGCTGCAAATGTGTGTTTCTGACAGGTCTTCGAATGTTTGGTCTACTGGTCTCTCCGTAGCCATTGTGGGAAGGTCTAGGCTGAGTCCCGTCCCTAAGACTAAGCTTAGAGATGCAAAAACCATTCCTACCTTCTAGGAAGGTTTCTAAGGGTCCTGGATGAGTTGGCTACCCAAAAGTATGGACCAACCATCCAATTCCCAAGATCTAGTCAGGGTTAGGCCCTAGATTGGACCAAAAAGGGGCTAGTGATGAAGTCATGACAATCGTCCCACTTCATTCCAGGCATCTGAAGGGAGTAGGGATGTCATGCTCAATGTACACCATCAAAGTGGTGGAGTGAGGGTGTTACCAACTTCTCGGTCCCTTCCTAGTCAGGAACTGATAGGTGATTGCTAAGACAAGGGGCTCTATAATCCTCTTGATGTGCAAGGGCTTCATCGTGCTTGGTCGTCGGTGCTTCTTGGTATAGTCTAGTTGACGTAGTCAATAGAGGAGCGGTGGTTGATTTCTCTTGCTTCTTCTTCTTCGTCATGGTTTCGCAATTGTAGTGGTTCTTCATCTTGCTTGGGCAAGAAAGTCTTCTTCTGTAGGGAGGGTGCTTCGAGGAGTCCAAGTCCTTCAAGGTGAGACCTTATACTCGAGAGGCATGGTAATTGGTGTTCCTGGGGCTGCTCCAAACAGGGCTAAGGTGTTCCTTCCCTTGTTGGGTAAATAAGTATGTCCTCACGGAGGACAACAAAGTATTTCTCCAAGCATCACATAAACACATTGCTCATGGGATATGTTAGAGGAGCGGGCATTTGTCCCTGATGGTCACTAGTATCAAAGGCTTGTGGTCCAACCTAATACAGGTCTTCGTGGAATAGGATTGGTGGTGGTCGAGGTGGAGTACCGACCATAGTCTAAGGACCTATAGTCCAAGTCCTATGGTCATAATATGACCGTGTTATGGCCCGATAAAGCTTCGGGGTTTAAAGGAGCTTAGGATGTGAGTGAACACCTAACATCTTATCTTCGAGCACAGTTATTAGATGCCAATAGTCCTACTATTTACTCGAAACAAAATCACCATATATCATCAATGATATCATCTGATATAAGTCAACTCCAACATTACACGTGCTACTCATATCTCCATGGTTTTGAGAGAACGACTATACCCAAAATCTCATATCTATACTATAGCTAACTCACATCTATCCCTATATAAAAATCCTCGGGATAACATACAAGCTGCTAAGCTTGATCAGACACTACAAATCCAAGTGTCCTACTCACCTATCCAAGGTCTAAGGTACTGCATTACTATGCTAAGGAAACTCGTAATATACCAATCCAAGATCTTGTTTCCTTCTTACGAATCCAACTTAATCGATCCACGAATATCACCCACTATTACACAACTGCTAGAAATCCAATACCGGTGACGTTCCATATATCTCCAGATTTCCTAAATCCCCAAATTCCAGAAAGAACTATCTCATCAGAGTATAACCAGCAATTCCCATCATGATGATCTAGCAATCTACGATCTTAGCTGCATATGGAGCCTTGAATCAATTATGACAACTATACAATATTCCTGGTTTGTCTTCCACCGGGAAACATGGTATCAAGATCAAGATCATCGGACTAAATCGAAATTACTCCAAACCATGTAGCTTGATTAATCCTGAGCACCTATTAGAATCACCTATTTAAATCCAAGGTTTACATCTAGTAAGAATTCCCTACTAGTTACTCCAGTCACTAACATATCACCATCAATCCACTGTCAACATTACTTGCCATAGTCAATTCATTAATCCACCAAGAATTTCAGCTTGTGATCATATTTGTTGTACTAAATCCAAGTTACTCAAGGGAGAAACAAGTTATTCTACTCTATTAATCTTGAACCACCAAGTTTGTCTACCAATATTAAGCCTCGTAATCGACCAAAGGGTCTCAACTACTTCCTCAAGACATCTATTATGGATAAATCAAATCATTGTCCACAAATCGTATACCCTTAGAATGATCCTTCCTATGGCATCAAGATTATAGTGCTAGCATAAGAATGAAGAATGTTTGTTCACTATGATCACTAGCTCCATAATGAACCCAGTGCTAAGCAGGGGTTATTTAAGCTCAATAAGTGCTCTGGCAAAATCCATGTATTAAACACGTGATCAGAGGCTTGTGCTGGGGGAGATTGTGAGGTCTAGGTTGGGCTAAGGAGGGGTTCCCAATCTTGAGGGAAAAGCATAACTCTACGGGGTTGAATTGGTTGAGTATGTTGTAGTCGAAGTCTTCAGTGTCAGTTGTTTGCCATGGTGGATCCTTGGTGCATATTGTCTTGCCGGTCTTTAGTTGACGAGAGGGGGCAGAGGGAAGGTAGCATAGAGGAGAGTGCCTAAGGGTGTGGTGTAGTGCAAGTGCAATCAATCTAGTGATGAAAAGGTCAAATACAAACATTAAGGTAAGGTAGGTGATGTAGTTGCGTACTTGTTGCCTAGGGCAAGAGTGCGACTTTCACTAAAGCACAAACAAGCAAAAACAAGCAACACACAATTATGGTTCTATCGGAACTATCATACGGACTCGACTTCGCATAGGGTACGAATGACCTATCCTACCCTAGGGGTTCTCGGACTCAGTAGTCGTGCTTGCTTCATGTCTTGGAGAGGAGTCCGCTCGATCTTTTGAGTATTCTTCAGGTGTTGCTAAGTCTCTTGTTGTTGTTTGTTGAAACGATCCGGTTTGTTCCTGAAGAGTCCTTGACAACTTCGTGTCTGGTGAGCTGATGACGAAGGTGGTTCCCCATGATGGTCATTGACGGGTCTTCTGTTGTCTTCGTAATCGTGACAATGCCTTCTTGCCTTCTGAAACGTCGAGGGTTCCAGGTAGGCAATCCTTTATGCTATGAAATTAACAAGGCTTGGTAGAGTTGTGTCCTGCTAGTCACGTTGCGATACCATCGGCACCAAGAGCGGGGGATGATGATGACCGTTTTCCTGCTCACTATAGTGAGGCGGACCAAATGGCGAGGTTCTCATCCACCGATGGTTTTCGACACGTCATTGGTAATGACATGATCGCTCTATTAGCGATGCATATAATGATCTTGCATATCTTATGCCCTGGTTATTGTAGACTGAGATGGCATCATCCTGGGGCAGTGTCGAGGGCGTCATCAAACTTGTGTGAATGTCTGGCAAGATAGCTCCCTTCCAGGTCACCCATGAGGATTACAAGGAATCTAGTGGTTGGGGGCATGAGGGTACTATCGATTGTTTGCAAGGTTTTGAAAATTAGACGAGGAGAGCCAAAAAAAATGGTGGAATTGCTAAGGCACAATCCTTTAGTTTATTTGAAAGCTTAGAATAGGTAATAAATATGGTAGCCTTTGCAAGTGTTTTGAAGGATCTAGGGAAACAGTTTTGTCCTACCTAACATCCATGCTAACTAAGGGATTCCTACAGTCAGGATGGCTTTGATACCAGCTATATGGGGACCCCAACTCATAAGTTGTGATCACCGAATGTACGTCGACAGTGATCCCAGAGATCAATGCTCACTGGACACACAGAAACTGAATAACAAGAGTCTTATATCCATTACATACCATTTGTACTTAGAAATGGCCTTTATGAAAAATTCTTCATAAACTTGCAGCGGAAATCTTTAACGATAGCGTGAACCCATGCCATATGCCTTAACCCTACAGACATTCTGACTGGGAAGCGCCCTAGCTCGCATGTTCGTCACCAAGGTAATCTTCATCATAACCTGATCTTTCATGCCTGGCCAATAAAATAACCAGTGGCAAGCCAATGAGTACTTTGAATGTACTCGCAAGCAACCCATGTTTGGAACAAGGTTCAACATAGCATGATATAGCACTAAGTAGGTAATTTGGCAGAAAACTAATTTTGAGTGCAATGACATGATCAAATAACTTATGTAATCAGGCATCAATAGTTGGCAGATATCCATATGAACAAGTTATAGATATCATCATAAGCAGGGGTTGAACAACTCATGTTCAGACACCATGTCAAATCATTTGACTTATCTCAAGTACCATCTTTGTCACACACACACACACACACACTAAGTTTTGGGTAAACATCTGGACATAGTTTAAGGAGGACCTCCAACTGTCCATGACCGTGGACACGGCAATTCAGATAGTTTTACACTCTATAGAGGTTGCACGCTTTACCCACAAGACTCGAGGAACTTCCGTGTCATCCACGACTTGCGGTATATTACATACACGAGGTAAGCACCCGAACAATGCCTTTCCCTCGGCGACACAAAACAAAGAGTCCACTCGATTGGTGGACAACCCTCATGATGTACATCATACGAGCCTCGCTCCAAATCGTACCATCCACGAAGGGACCAACGGTGTGGACGGTGCCTGTAAAGACAACTGTCGGTGTCAAAACCGGCGGATCTCGGGTAGGGGGTCCCGATCTGTGAGACTAGGATCGATGGTAACAGGCGATGAAGGATACGATGTTTACCCAGGTTTGGGACATCCTATGGAGGTAAAACCCTACGTCCTGCTTTATTATATTGATGGTATGAAGGTTACAGAGTTGATCTGCCTCGAGATCGAATAGGTAAAACCCTAGACGAGTTTCTCTGCCCTGCATTCTAAAACCCTCCGGCTTATATAGACGCCAGGGGGTACTACGGTTTACACATGGTTGGTTGCACGTCGAAGCAAAAAACCATGCCTATCTACTGTCGAACACTTAGAGGATATGCCACGACTCCTTGAAGCTTCCACCCTGGCGACGAGGCCTTTGATCATCCAATGCTCAGCCAGCGGCTCACATAGTCCGACCCATGAGAAACAGGTCGGCCATTTGAGGACCCCATAAACCAGGACTCCCTCAGTAGCCCCCGGACTAGCCTCCAACGCTGAGGTATATCTAGACAATCTTGCGCGTCAAAGTCTTCGACTTGCGAGGCAAGTACTTCTATCCCTTCTTGCTCGGCAACCATCCTGTCATCAGCGAAATCCCAAGCATCACGAACTTTCCGGGTCCATTGTAATAACTACGAGTGCTTCTCGATCCTCACACGCCGAGGGGAGACGAGAGGTTTAGCGGCTTTTTACAAGACTGCCCCTCACACAAAGGAGGCACCACCCATTTAAACAAACTAAATTGTGGTCTAGGCCAGATCATCTTCCTCCTTCTCATTGGAAAAAACCTTCAGCGAGAGATCACCACAAGAACATGGCAGGCGCCCCCAGCTCTTCCTCGCGCCCTTATGGCTCTCGTCCCGAGGATTGGACAAGTTGCACCGTATCCCTCCTTGGACTATGCAACCTCGAGACCCAAGGGTATCTTCCTTCCTCGGATCTAGCGGTTACCCACGCTGGTTTGACTTCATTCAACAGCGAAGCCTTCACGGAAACCTTCACCAATCCTGAAAAGGGAGAGCATGTATGTTTCATGCCATTCCTCTTGCGGGGTCTCGGATTCCCCATTCATCCATTCCTAAGGGGATTATTGGAGTTCTATGGGATCCAGCTACATCATCTCACCCCAGGGTCCATTCTGCATATCTCAGTCTTCGTCGCCCTTTGCGAGATGTTCCTGGGCTATGAGGCACACTTTAAATTGTGGAGGAAGTACTTTTGCCTCGTCCCTCGCACTCGGGACAAGACAATTTTAGAGGTTGGAGGAGCCAAAATATGCCGCATAGCGGGGACGGGGTATCCAGTGGGAACACCTAAGTAGTCCGAAAAATGTTCTTTGGAACGGTTCTCCATCGAGGATGTTCCCCTATTCGATCTAGCTTGGAGGGGTTTGCTCGAATACTCCGATGCCCCCTTGAAGAAAAGGTACAACTGTCGGCCAAAAAGCTCATCCCAAGAGGACGGCGCCGAAGTGCAACGCTTGGCTGCCCACATGAGGCTGCTAGCTCATCATAAGTTGACCATGATAGACGTGATGGCCGTTGCCATCACCCGATGTGTCCAGCCCCTTCAGCCAAGAATACGCCCTTTGTGGTGTTACAACGGGACAAGGGACTCCACTCGCTCCTGACGGCTGGGCCCCGCCAATCAAACAGCATTAGGAGCCGCACTTGCTGACCTATACAAAGGGGAGAAAGATGACTTTGTTCGGCCAGCGACCGAGGAGGACTACTCAAGTCACAATCCCATCGAATAGGTGAGCCTTTCAATTGACCCAACTTCCAATTACATTTATCCCTTTCTGATCGAAGCCTTTAATTTGTATATACAGGAATGGAGGAGCTTTGTTGAGACAGTTAACTGTCCGCCCCCCAACCCGAGAACTATTCTCACAATGACGATCTAGGATTTCATGACGAACCGGATTTGTCAGTTGAGTTTGAAGACGGGGTCTTCTACCAAGAGAGCCTTGACCGCTCCAAGGTGGCTATCATAGCCGATTACCCTAGATCATTCCCTTCCCCTACTATAGGCAAGAAGAAGAAAAATCCATCCCACAAAAGGAAAGTACCCTCCAACAACTCCTGCTCCCAAGCGTCATCGATCCACGTGACATACATTGGCTACAGCAGCAATGCCTGGACCGGAAAGCAACAGGGATCCATCAAATGAGCCGGCCATGGGGACAGGCCCGACCACTCGCTCAGCTCAAAGGTACTGTGTTCGGCTGCTTAATTTATCATTATAATCGATAGGACCACACAAGAGATATCATGTCGAAATACCTAGGCAACGAGTTCAACCATCTCATGCCGAGGAGGTTGCCAGGGTGTCCGACAATGCTCACGACTCCAGATTTTTGGCTCATGTTGAACCCGATGCAGAGATCCCTATGGCAATCAGGCCCCTAAGGACACCGGGGACATGGTATCAGTTAGTAAATCCGAGGTAGAGAGCGCGATGGGTAACCGACGGTGATGAGAAGCCATGTGCCACCCAACGTTCTCCGAACAAGAGCTCAATGCCCTACGCTCGGCTAATGCATAAATTGGAGTTGCCAGAGCTGGTTCGGGGAGACCATGAAACTGATATCGTCCAGCCTGCAGGTGAGTGATCGGTTATAAGAATCCGAACACACATGTAAACCCAGTAGCCCCAGAGACTTGAATTGGTCGGGACGACCGAATTTAAGGGTCCGCGTAATGCTTTACTGATGATGCAGGCCTCCAGGCAGCAAAACGAGCAACTGTCCAAGGAATTGGAGGCGAGCCGAACAGTGGTGGAGACCGTGAAGGCCGAACTTGAGCAACTTAAGAATTTTGCCCGAGAGGCGCATCGTCAATATATATGTTCTTCTGATCATAGTATATAATCCCATGCCGACGCAAGGGTACTTTGTAGCAGCTAAATCAATAGGGCAATTGCAAAAGGATTTAGATGCATCGCGAGAATCTCAGAGGTACGCTGATTCCCAGCATGAGGCCGGCTGTCGTTCATTGCAACGAAGCCTTGAGGAGAAGAACCGCCTCCAGGCGGAAAACAAATATCAGGCCGAAGGAATTGAGAGCTTAAAGACTCAATTAGCGCAGGCCCAAGAAGAGAACCATAAATTACAGAGGGCATGTTCGGTAAGTGTGATTCGAACATCACACAATACTTCTTATATCTGAAGTATAATGGACATGCCTTGACTCATGTATAGGTCTCCTACCCGGGCGGCCCGAAGAAGAGATCGGATCCTAACGGGGAAGACTTATGAAGGAACTGTCCGGCCTTCATGAGCGGGCTTGGAAGTCCATGAAGATCATGATAAAAGTGCTATGGCCTTCCGAGCAACATCCGGAGGAGATGACCAAACTGGTTGGTCAATTCAAGGGAGCCCGAAGTCGGTTCGAGCTATGGAAGACATTGGCCTGCAGACAGGGAGCACGAGAGGCGTGGGCGATGTCAAGACCCATTATAAAGGCCTTAACCCCTAGCATATGGCTCGGGTTAGGCCGGTAGGGTCGGATGGGCAAGAAGTGCCGCCTCATTTGGTGTATGACCAAGTGATGCCCGCCGCTCATCTCTCGCAAGAATATTGCTCCCCGGACGCCTTAATAGACAATCTCGATCGGCAGCTAGATGTATGATTATATGTAACTATGTATTGATAATCAAGAAATTGCTCCGTCTCTGTTCTAAACTTTGTCTTAACCAGTCATCGGCTTCGACTTCCTGTGCTAAGAGCTTGGGAGTGTTCCTTATAAAATATCACTCGGGAAGAGTGAATTATGTTCGGGGAACCAGGCAATCCGGCCATTTGGTGTGAACGGATAAAAAGCATGTAGGGAGATATGCTATATGACTTCTTAGTGTAAGAAACATCTTCCAAAGAAAATAGTACCTCTATTGATACCTTTCTTTAGGGTGCTACATAAATCATAGATAATAAGGCCGTATACTGCTAGTACGCGACTAATTGTTCTTTTTTGGAAAAAAAGAAGCCTGAGGAATGGCAATGATACCCATAATTTTTGTTGTTTCTGTCGTAGCCGACCAATTTTCTGCTGAAGATAGCTAGCTTTCGGCTTCAATCGTCTAAGGTACATATCCGGATAAGCCGGTCATAACAATCGCAGAGGTGCTCCCTTTATTCTCTAGCCGAACAATCGAGAACATAGAGAGTAAACACAGGAGCGAGGCACCCATCTTGGCAAAAATCTTAGTACGATCTGATGCATAGAATGGCTTAAAATCAACAAGGGAAACATGCATACATAGTAAATGTGGATATATGCTTAGAGTATAAAAGCAGTAGCTTCGGGAAGAAGCCCCCAGGTTCTGTGTTCGGGTTTAACAGTTAAGGATGTATGCCGAAAATCTTAATACAAGATCGGTTGAACCGAACATAGACTTGGGAAGAAAAGGAAAAAAATCAAACCTACCAAAAATCAAGGTGGGAGGGAAAGGAAAAAATAAAGAAAAAGGAAAGAAAAAGGAGGTAAAGGGTAAAGAGTATGACGACACCGGTTTATCTGTAGAAGCGCCAAAGACGAGCTGTGTTCCATGGGTTTGGTTCAAGGTGGTTATCCGACGGGTTTCGAAGATGGTAAGCCCCTCCCGCGAGTACTTCGTCGATTATGAAGGGGCCCTCCCATATGGGGTTGAGTTTATGCTTCTTCTTCTCCAGGAGCCGTAAGACGAGTTCCCCCACATTATATGCTTTTGTCCCGACCTCCCTGCTCCGGTAACATCGGACCTACTGTTGATATAAGGTAGAGCGAGCCCGAGCTATGTTGCTCTCTCCTTCTAAGGCATCCAAGTCGTCCTGCCGATCTAACTCGACCCCCTTTTCCTTGTACATGCGCACCCTTGGTGCATCGTGAATAATGTTATAGGGGAGGACTGCTTCTACCCCGTAGACCATGAAGAATGGCGTGTATCCCATTGATCTGTTCGGGGTGGTGCGCAGGCCCCATAGAACGAATTCAAGCTCCTCTACCCAATGACAGTCGGACTCATGAAGAGATCAGACCAAACATGGTTTAATGCCACTCATGATGAGGTCGTTTGCTCGTTCGACTTGTCCATTGGTCTGCGGGTGATACACCGATGCGTAATCGAGCCTTATGCCCATTTGTGTGCACTAGTCTTTGACCTCTTGGGCTATGAAGTTGATCCATTCTCCATTATTATACTGTATGGGATGCCATAACAGTGTACCACGCCAGACATAAAGTCAATTACTCGTCTGGACTTGGTTGATTTGATAGGTTTTGCCTCTATCCATTTGGTGAATTTATCAACCATGACCGGTAGGTATTTATTCTTCTTGGTCCCCCCTTTAAGTAGTCCGACCATATCCAACCCCCAGACCGCAAAGGGTCAGGTAATTAGAATAGTCCGAAGAGCTGTTGCAGGCATGTGACTTTGATTTGCGAAAAGTTGACACCCCACGCAGTGTTTGACAAGTGACTGGGTGTCTGCTCGAGCAATGGGCCAGAAGAAACCAGCCCGGAAGGCATTGCTAACTAAGGCTCTTGCTGTGGCGTGATGGCCGCCCATCCCTGCGTGGACGTCGGCTAAGAGCTGCCCTCCTTCTTCCTCAGATATGCACCATTGTAGTATTCTGGTGGTACTTTTATTATATAACGCACCCTCGTGGACTTTATAGGCTTTGGATCACCGAATTATGCATTGCACCTCCGTCTGATTATTGGGGAGTTCTTTGCAAAGAAGGCAGGCGAGGAAGGGCTCAATCCATGGCGTGATTGCTTCCATGACCTCATGAGACAAAGGCGTTTCATCCATTACGGAGCCACCAATGATTTGGTCATCTGGTTTGCTTACAGGGGAACAACCTCTTCCACACTGGTGAGACTGACACCCTTATTATCATCCTGCCAAACCACTAATGGCTTAAAGAGCCATTCCAGGAAAGTGTTTTTTGGGACAGGGTCGCGTTTGGCCCCCATGCGGGCTAGTATGTCGGCGGCTTGGTTGTTGTCTCTAGCGACATGGTGGAATTCTAGCCCCTCAAACCATGTGAATATCTTGAGGACAACATTTCTGTATGCCGCCATATTTGAGTTTTTGGCATCGAATTCGCTGTTGATTTGGGAGATGGCCAGGTTGGAGTCTCCCCGCACCTCTAGCCATTGTATGCTCATTGATGTTGCCATCAGAAGACCGTGCATGACTGCTTCGTATTTGGCTGCATTGTTGGAATCGGCATACATGATCTGCAACACATATCGAACACTATCGCCCGTGGGGGATGTAAGAATAACTCCATTCCCCACTCCGGCCAACGTTTTGGATCCATCTAAGTACATCATCCAATGGGAGTATGTACTATATTCCCTGGGGAACTCGTCCTCTGTCCATTCGGCGAGGAAATCAGCCAGCACCTGAGATTTAATAGCTCGTCGTGGCTTGTAGGCAATTTCAAATGGAAGGAGCTCAATGGCTCATTTAGCTATGCGACCAGTGGCATCCCTGTTGTTGATTATATCATTCAGGGGTACTTTAGATGTCACCATAACTGAACGCTCTTGAAAGTAGTGTCTTAGTTTTCGTGATGCCATAAATATTGTATAGGCTATCTTCTGGTAGTGCAGGTATCTGGACTTGCACTGCGTTAGTACTTCTGACATGTAATAGACCAGCTTCAGAATTCAGAATTTGTGTCCCTCCTCCTCTCGTTCGACGACGAGCACTTCACTAACAACTTGGTTGGTGGCCGATATGTATAATAACATGGGTTCACCAGTGCCTGGTGCTGTCAGAATGGAACTACTTACCAGCAGTGTTTTAATTTCTTCTAACGCAATTGCTGCTTCATCAGTCCATTCAAAATTGTTGGTCCGTTTCAGCAACCTGTAGAGAGGTAAAGCCTTTTCACCGAGGCGGGAAATAAAGCAGCTTAACCCTGCCACACAACCAGCCAACCTCTTGACGTGTTTTAGCTCTGTGGGAACTGCAAGTTCTAATAGGGTGCGGATCTCAGCTGGATTAGCTTCTATTCCTCTATGGGAAACGATGAATCCGAGCAGTTTACCAGCAGGAACTCCGAATACACATTTCTCTAGATTGAGTCATATATCGTACTCACGTAGGCTGGCAAAGGTTTGACTTATGTCGTCAATTACCTGGTTGACGTGTTTGGTTTTGATTACCAAATCGTCCATGTATGCTTCGACTATTTTACCGACTTGTTTTGTGAGACAAGTCTGGATCATTTGTTGGTACATAGCCCCAACGTTTTTAGCCTGAAAGGCATCGTGTTGAAACAAAATGGCCCATAAGGGGTGATGAATGCGGTTGTAGCTTGATCGGATTCCCTCATTTTAATCTGATGGTATCCGGAATAAGCGTCGAGGGAACACAATGAGTCGTGTCCGGCTATGGCGTCAATAATCTGGTTTATACGTGGTAAGGGGAAAGGGTCCTTAGGGCAGGCCTTGTTGAGGTCTTTAAAGTCGACGCACATCCGCCAGGATTTGTCTTTCTTTGGTACCATCGCCAGGTTTGCAAACCATTCGGGGTTCTTAATCTCCCGAATGAATCCGGCCTCTAGCAGTTTGGCTAATTCTTCACCCATAGCTTGTCGTTTGGGCTCAGAAAAGCGGTGTAGAGTCTGCTTAATGGTCTTAAAGCCTGTGATGATGTTTAGACTATGTTCTGCTAGCCGCCGTGGGATTCCAGGCATATCGGAAGGATGCCAGGCGAAGGTGTCCCAGTTTTCTCGTAAGAATGCTCGCAGTGCTTCGTCCACTATGGGGTCCAGCTGAGCTCCGATGGACACTGTCTTATTGGGGTCCGTCGGGTGTACCTAAAATTTAATGACTTCATCTGCAGGTTTAAAGGACGTGGGTTTGGGCCTTTTGCTAAGGATCACATCGTCCTTGTCTACTGTTGACTAAAGTGTAGTCAGTTCTTCTGCAGCGAAGGTCTCAGCTAGTGCCTCGAGGGCAAGCGCTACTGTTTTGTTTTCGGCTCGAAGGGCTATATTCGGATCACTGGCGATTGTGATTGCCCCGTTTGCCTGGCATCTTGAGCTTCATATACTCGTAATGTGTTATAGCCTAGAATTTTGTGAAGGTGTCACGTCCTAGCAGGGCGTGGTAGCCACTGGGGAAGGGCACGATATGGAAGAGAAGTTCTCCAGATTGGTAGTTTTCGGGCATGCCGAACACTACGTCCAGGGCGATACGTCCTGAACAACGCACCTCTTTCCCGTGAATGATCCTCGGGAATGCCGTGTTGCTATGCTCGATGCGAGATCGGTCGAACTGCATTTTTCCCAGGGTATCTTCGTAGCTAAGGTTTAAACAACTATCGCCATCCATTAGCACTTTGTACAACCTGGAGCCATCGGCGATGGGATTTAGGACAACTACGACCAGTGTATGACCGAGACGAATGGCTGGTTGGTCAGTATCTCCGAAGGTGATGGGTATTTCTGCCCATGCACTTGTTGCTGCCACATGATAGACCTGTCCGACTTCTCTAAGAGCTCTTTTCCTCCTGTTCCTTGAGGGGAATGTTTTGTAGATCGTCAGGACTTCGGCGTTGTATTGTGGTGGTGATGTGGAGCACCTATTCGGTGGTAGTGCCTCAAGAATGGCTTCACCGCTTTTTGTGACATGCCTGACGACCCAGCAAGCTCTAAGGCTGTGAGTTGGGCTTGTGTTTAGCAATACAGAATGTATAGGGCATGGTTTATCAAATAGCTCGTCAAGGACAGTTCTGACCCCTGTAAGGGGCCTATTTCTCTTTTCGGCGGGTTCGAGTTTGGTTGGCCGCTTCGGAGGTATCCTCTTTTTCTGATCTCCTATAGGGGTACTCGGTAAAGCTTGGTTCCGAAAATAGTCGTTTGTCTTGCTAGATGCTTTTCATTGCACAATATTTTTGTACCAAGTCCGACAGCTCGGTGAAGTCACGAATGTGCCGACGAGCCAGGGCGTTGAGAATCCCTTCGTCATGGCAATTGCGATTGAAGGTTGTCATTATCGCCTGGTCACTAAGACCTCATACTTTGTTTCTAGCAAGGAGGAGTCTAGCCCAAAAATGATGAACCGACTCTCTTGGTAACTGTTTAACATCCCGTAAGTCCAAAAACTTGGACTCAGATGCGATGCTTGATTCATCGGCTTGGGTGGTGGGTTGGAATTTTTTTGACTCCATGCCATGATGTGAGTCCAGAATTACGGGCTCCGAATTGTGTGCTAGATCAGGCACCAATGCCAATATGTCTCCAGAGCGAACTCCAGGGTCTGGGTTGCAAGCGAGGTCTCAATGATCGGAGATTGGGGTATAAACCATTTTTAATTCCGGTCGTTGGGGGACGAGCCTCCAGCCGGACACTCAACAGTGGCGACTAAGTGAGTGACCGTGGGTATGAGAATCTACCTATCGTCGGGTTTAAGCCCGAGCCGATCGTAGACCGGGGTGTAGTCGTTAGTCATATGCATGGTCTGAATCCGATCAAATAGCTCGTTTAGAAATGAAGCGATGGTACAATGCATGTCGCTGAAGCGAGTGGAGTCAATATGCGGCGTCGCAGTTCCGGAGTCGCATGAAAGCGGATCCGGGTCATGTTCGGCCATAGTGGATCTGATCACAACGGCTAGATTGGGCATTCCAGATAGTCCAAGGGTGACGGCCTCCTCAGAGGTGGGACCCGATGCCTTCGGCGTTGAGGCATCGGGATCTGCGAGCTCCTCCATAAGAGTTGAGGGTCCTATCAAGACAAGTTCTCCCCGTGAATCAACGACGAACTCTAGGGTTCCGAATCTGATTCCTTGATCATGGGAGAAGCTTCTGATCTGGCCATGATGGCCAGTCGGGTTGGTGCATGACAAGACGTCGCCACTTGTGAAGATCTCATCAGGGATGAGAATATCCTGGCTGCAGATCTCGTTGCTTCTGGCAAGGCGATCCATCGATTCCTTTGGCGGTCACAATGGAACTCTCAATGAAAGCACCAATGTCCGTGTCATTACCAGCGGATCTCGGGTAGGAGGTCCCGAGCTGTGAGACTAGGATCGATGGTAACAGGGGACGAAGTAGACCATGTTTACCCAGGTTCGGGCCCTCCTATGGAGGTAAAACCCTATGTCCTGCTTGATTATATTGATGGTATGAAGGTTACAGAGTTGATTTACCTCGATATTGAATAGCTAAAATCCTAGACGAGTTTCTCTGCCCTACAATCTAACACTACTAGGGAAAACCTTATAGACAGGAGCCTACTAGTAGTGCTGGAAAAATAAAACCACTACTACTAATTACCAGTAGCGTTGTATTCCTGTAGCGCTACAACTAAGGGCTTAGCAGTAGCGCTGGGCGCTATGAAAGCGCTACTGATAAGGTGGATCCGACGACCCCACCGACACTATTTATAGTAACAACGCTGCATGGAAGCAAGCGCTACTGCTAAGGCCACTACCAGTAGCGCTTTCTGACATGCAAGCATTACTGCTAATGTACCACACATAGTAGCTGCTGCCACCTTTTCACCCCCTCCCTCTCTCCCCCACTTTGCCCTCTCTCCCCTCATTTCCCCTCTCCACTCTCCACCATTGTTGCTCTTCTTCTCTATTCCTCCTACCTCTCTAATTCTCTCCACATTAATGTCCCCCTCCACCATAACTCTCCTCCATAAATGGCCTCCCTCACATTTTCTCTCTTTCTCCTACCTCTCCCCCATTAATGTCCCCCTCCAACATAACTCCCTCTCCATTAGTTAGCTAGCTAGATTCACCTCTCCTCCCCAAGAACTAGATCTAGCTAGCTATTTAGCCATCCACACATCTCGATCGGTCTCTCTCATCATCTAATTAACGACGTGCTCTCTCGGTCAGTATCGCTCTCGGGAGATATATAGGTGAGTAAAAAGTTGTTCATTTCAAGAATGGGAATATGTGTGTGAATGTGAATATGTGTGTTTCTGATATATGGAGAGATTTGTGTGAGTGACATGCCCTCGAGTTGCTTATGTTTCGCCGAGATGTCGATTTATTTCCGTTTTGGTGAATTTCGAGCAAACTCAGTATGTCCTATTTTTAGGCAAGGTCATGCCAAAATTTTATATGACTTTGAAGCATGCATGCATTATTTATTTTATAACCCTTTTGCTTGTTATACCGTGCAGTCGGTCATGAAGGTGAGTGGATGGAAGGTGGAGAGGTACATGCAATCTGTAGTGATGGACATGTACGCAAATAATCGGACTAGGATTAGATGTCCGTGTGCAAGATGCAAGGAAGGAGTCCTTTTGGACCCTTTTGATCGTGGCACTTTGAAGGTGCACCTGCTGAAGAATGGTTTCATGGATGGCTATACTCAGTGGATAAGTGAAGAAGCTGATGAGGAGGAGGATGTCCACATGGCAGGGAATAAGAACATGGGGCTCGACGAAGAGATGACCGATCGACACGACAATGGTGTCGGGGAAGAGTCTGGAAATGACAACATGAGAGAAGATTCCGGACACGGCGAAGAAGAGTCTGGACATGGCGGAGAAGAGGTCAGGCCGTAGTCTTTGATGCTACTAAGTGCAGTCGTGCAGGACCCTCATGTTCGAGACCTCCTTCGCAAGAGTACGACTAGCTAGAGAGCTGCTTCTAGAGAGGAGACTAAGCTGGCGCAACTTGAAGTAGACTCGAAGACTCCATTGTACAATGGTTGCGATCCCGAGGTGACCCGCTTGAGTTTCACACTCGAACTTCTGAAGATGAAGGCCAAAAACAAATGGATAGACAAAAGCCTCGATGAGCATTTGAAGTATCTACATAATAAAGTTCTTCCCGTGGGGAACCTGTGTCCTACTAGTGTCGAGGAGGCCAAGAAAATCGTTTGCCCTTTTGATTTGCCACACATTAGGTACCACGCATGCATCAACGATTGCATCATTTATCGGGGGGAGCAAAAAACAGCTGTCAAGTGTGTAATGCTTCTCGATACAAGAAGGCAGGAAAGAAAGCTCCTCAGAAAGTTGTATGGTACTTTCCGATCACTCCCCGTCTACAGCGGTATTTTGTAGATCCTAAGGAAGCAAAGCTCATGCCCTGGCACGCGGAGAGGAAGAAGCCCGACGATGGAGATGATCCGACAGTGGAGAGCATTCAACGCCGTATATGGATTTGCTGCAGAAGATCCAAGGAACATCGTGCTTGGTGTGAGTACCGATGGCATGAATCCATTTGGAAACCAGAACACCAACCACAACACATGGCCCGTCTTTGTATGGATGTACAACCTCCCCCCATGGAAGTGCATGAAGACAAAGTACGAACACATGAGCATGCTGATTCAAGGGCCGAAACAACCAGGAAATAGTATTAACATGTATATGGGGCTTCTGCAAGAGGAGCTAGACACGTTATGGAAAACACCGGCATGGACATGGGACGCCAGCAAAGGAGAGTATTTCCATATGAGATCCGCACTGATGACGACGGTGCATGACTATCTCGATTACGGGTACACCTCAGGCCAGGTGTGCCACGGATACTGCGGATGCATGAGGTGCATGGATGATACAACGTCTCAGCAGGATACGTCAACGAAAGATGGTGGTCCGGGAAAATCGTGTACATGGGCCATCGTAGATGGCTCAAGAAGGATGACCCGTGGAGAAAGCATGGAGATCTATTCAATGGGTTTGATGAGCTTCGAGTACCTCCATGTAAGAGGAGCGGCGCAAAAATCGGCAAGCTGTTGAGAAACTAGGAACAATGCCCCGCGCCGGGAAAGATCAAAAAGGCGTCGAATCCTCTACTGAAGGTATGGAAAACGAGGTCTATTTTCTGGGACTTGGAGTACTGGCCCAATCACGACATGCCTCCTTGCCTTGATCAAATGCATATCACGAAGAATGTCCTCGAGAGCTCGCTTCGCACACTAATGAACATGCCGGATAAGACCAAGAATGGGCCGAAGGCAAGGAAAGACTTGGAAGATTTGAAGATCAGGAAAGATCTCCACCGTAAAAAGTCAATGGAGGAGACGGAGACAAAGACGGAGGAGGGGGAAAGGGGCAGAAAAGTCAACAAGAAGGAGGAGAATTATTGCCCACCTTCTTGCTTCACCTTAAGTGCAAAGGATATCGATCAATTCATCAAGTGCCTTATGGGAATCAAAGTCAGTTCCGGTTACTGTGGGGAGATAAGAAGATTTCTAGACCCCAAGAAGAAAAGGTTCAGAGGGATGAAGTCTCATGACTGTCACGTGATGATGACGCAGATACTCCCGGTTGCCACTAGAGGGATAATGGAGAAGCACGTCCATGACACGCTTACTGGTCTCTGCAACTTCTTCGACATTATCTCTCGAAATTTCATAAGTGTGAAGCAGCTCCGAAGGCTACAGGAAGAGATTGTTGTCATACTATGTGAGCTTGAGATGTACTTCCTGCCTACGTTCTTTGACGTCATGGTGCATCTGTGTGTCCACATTGTGGACGACATCATCGACCTCGGGCCGACATTCCTTCATAGCATGATGCCGTTCGAGAGGATGAATGGGGTCATCAAAGGATTCATTCGTAACATGTCCTGTCTTGTTGGGGATATAACCCCACGGTATGACCCGCCCTAAGGGCTCCGGGTTATACCTGGCGGCTCGTGTACTGGCCCAAGTGTGAGCCGTAGGCTTAGAGCCCAAGGCGCTTGGCGGCTCATAGGATGGGCCAGAAGGTGGCCTGGATAGAGAAGACCCGGGTGTGTAAGCCGCCCGGGGACAACTTGGACAGAGAAGATGGAGGAAGAGTCGGATAGGCAATGAGAGTCGGTTACAACTTGTATGACCCGTGGTCTTGACCTCCTATATAAAGGTAGACCCGGGGCGACTTAGAGGCAGGTGATCGAGAACTAGGTCAAGCTTTAGCTCCCTTGTAATCGATACAACAAGCAATACAAGCACAAGCAGGACGTAGGCTATTACCTCGACGCGAGGGGCCGAACCTAGGTAAACTCGTGTCCTTCAACCCAATCAACCCCTTTGAGTCCATCATGTTACCGATGGCCTCGAACCCAAGTCCGTTGACCCAGACATCTTCCATGACAAAACCACGACAATTGGTGCCCACCGTGGGGCTTGCGCTCAGTGGTGTTGAGTTTTCAAAGGGCTCTCTTCTGGGTCTCGAGGGATACGTAGTTGGAAGGATGAGCAAGAGTGCCAAGGCCGACTCTAGATCGATGATGCCGGCTGGGGGCTTGATGCTGATTCTATGGAATATGGATTCTGGGTTCCATTCGGCGGGATCCACGTTTTCATCGGAAGGGTTGACGTATCTACGCCCGGGCCGGACATTTGCACCAACTCCGTCGAGCCGACTTGACGTAAGAAAACCGCCGGTAAAGTGCAACCCGCCCGCGTTAACTCGGGTCGGAAGCACGTCTTCATGGGCTTCACTCAAGGTATGGGTCTGGAGTTTTCCGGATCACAGGAAACTCTTGTCTATTCAGAGGATGAATCTTCAAGTGGAGAAACAGAGTCGGTTTACCAGCTGCACAACGACGGCCTCAGGGGCAACGGCAAGCTCTGCCCTGAGTCAGATCGCTCTGAATCAGACGATCTTGAGTGGCCGGTTCATGCTGCTGTGTTCATGGCGGGCTCAGTCCTAGGCACGAGTGGTACTGCCGCGGGAGCCGCAACCTCAGGTGCTAACCTGCCAGCGTCGGCTGAAGTTCTTCTGGAGCTAATGGACGAGCTCGCAGCCCTAATGGCTACTAAGGTTACACCGGACAACCAAGCAGCTCGGAACTTAGAGATCGTAAGAATCAAGGACCAGATGGAGGAAGAGAAACAGAGGATGGCTGAGCTAAGGATCCAGATGGAGCAAGAGGCGGAACGCATCAAGACAGACGCTTTCCGTCTCGAGTTGGAGCAACAGTCGGCAGCTGCGGTGCATCGGATGAGGCATCAATCCCGCCTGCAGGAACGTTATGAGGCAAGGAACCTCTTCAACACGCCAGGGACGGGGCGAGCAACAAAGGCGCCTGGAAGCCGCCCGATGGCTCGGCCGGCGACTCATCCGGCCCGACGAAACCCGGCCTCACCAACGGCTTTTCCGATGCCGGCGGGTCATTATTCTAACCCGGTAGAGAATATGGTGGCGGCAGCCACCTGGCTTGAGACAATTCCTATTCCAGATGAAGCGCCCTTCGCGGAGGATGTGCGGAACGCCATTGGATACCTACAGATGGTGATGGCCCAGTAGGAGAAGTATACTCACAGCCGGAGCCGTGTTCATTCAACTCCTCTCCCCAGCCGGAGCTTCAGCCCGCACTACGTGTCACCGACGGGTTCCAGCAGTAACTGGCACAGAGAAATTCTGACGGGTCATCAGCCAGACGCACAAGCAATGGTAAACCGGGAACAAGCCAGCAATAGGCGGCAGCTCTAGCCGCGGCGGCTCACCAAGATCCCGCGCCCTCCAGTTCAATAGGGGTGGGAGTGACCACCAGGGCGGTAGGAGTTCCGTGTTTGTCCCCAGCTCTACGGAGTGAGCGGTTGCCAAAGGATTTCAAAGGACCCTGCAAGGTCCCAAATTATACCGCCGATTTACCCCCGGAGGCTTCGGTAGAAAGTTACGAGCTAGCCATGGAGATGTTGGATGTTAGCAAGGCGGTTTGTGCCAAGTACTTCATCATGATGCTTGAAGGCCCGGCTCGTACATGGTTAAAGGGATTGCCACCCAATACTATCAATTCATGGGCAGAGCTGAGAGCCAGGTTCATCAAAAACTTTCAAGGAATGTGCAAACAGCCTATGACCATCATGGACCTGGATCACTGTGTTCAGCAGGAGAATGAGTCGGCTCATCATTGGGTTCGTTGGGTCTCAACAATCATCCACTCCTCAGAGCAGATCATGGCGGCTCAGGCAGTGCTGATCTTAGAGAAGAACTACCACTTTATCCCTTTGAAGCAGAAACTCGGCCGACTCAAGCGTACGTGTCAGGATATGGGAGAGCTCATGACGGCTCTCACAAAATATGTCGACTCTGACAATACAAAGGATCCGGGTTCCGATGAAGAGAAGGCCAGCCAAGGCAAGAAGAATAGTCAGAGCAAGGGTGCGGCAAGTAATGGTAACCACAGTAAGTGCAAGAATCCTGATGCCGGATCAGAGTTGGTGGCCAATGCAAGCACCGGTCAGAATCACCCTAAGGGTAATAGGAGGTTCAGGCCACCTTTTGGCAAGGACAGGCCTCCCTTCGATTTGGAAGAGGCACTTAAGAAGCCCTGTCCGGATCACAGTCAGCCTGATAAGCCGTCGAACCATACATGGGGTGAGTGCCATTTTATGCAGAAACTCAAGAATCACTTTACACAACCCAACAATTAGGACGGTGGCCCGCCAGGCGGCTCAGGAAGCGGCAGGTCAGGGGCCGGATTTGGGACCGGCGGCTCAGGGTCCGATCATCCGGGTCAAGGTAATCAAGGAGGACACCAGCAGCATTCTGGTAACAACAATCAGCAACAGCGTAATCAGTCTGGTTATCAGAGTAATCCGAAACAGCTCAGTTCCGGCCAGTATCATGTCTTCACGACCAGTCTCAGCAAACGGGACCAGAAGTTGCGCAAGCGGGCGGTTAATGCAGTTGCGCCGGCTCTACCGCAATATTTAAAATGGTTCGAGTATGACATAACGTGGAGTCGGGAGGATCACCCACCGCGTGTCGATGACCCAGGGTGGCTAGCTTTGGTTGTGCCCCCCCCCCCCCCCAAGTGGGAGGATATATGGTGAACAAGGTACTGATGGACGGAGGTAGTAGTATCAACATCCTTTACTACGATACCTTTCGGTGGATGAAATTTCTTGATAATGATTTAAAGCCCTCATCCACCATTTTTCATGGGGTGGTGCCAGGCAAGTCAGCGCATCCGGTGGGCAGGATTTCTTTGGAGGTGGCTTTTGGTGACGAGTATAATTACAGGGTGGAGTCCTTGTAGTTTGAAGTGGTCAAGATCAAGAGTCCTTACCATGCATTATTTGGACGACCGGCTTATGCTAAGTTCATGGCCAGGCCCTGCTATGTGTACTCACAACTCAAGATGCCCGGTTTAAATGGTACCATTACTGTTCATGGTGACCGAAATATGGCTATTGAGTGCGAAGAAGGGGATGCGTCTTACGCAGAATCGAGTTGCGCTCAGGAGGAGCTTAAATTTTATAAGGAGAATGTTGACCCGGAGGACATGACCCCGCTGAAAAAGCCTACCACGGAGGTTGAGCCGCCCCTCAAGTTTTCAGCGGATGATACTAAGGCGGTAGATTTCACTCCGGGCGACTCATCCAAACAGTTCATCATTGGAGCTCACATGGATCCCAAATAGGAAAGCGCGCTCATCGAATTCATCCGTGAGAATCGGGACATCTTCGCATGGAAATCTTCTGACATGCCGGGTGTACCGAGAGAGTTCACTAAGCACAACCTTAATGTGGATCTCAAGTTTAAGGCAATTAAGCAGTTTCTACGGCGGTTTAATGAGGAGAGACGCAAGGCCATTGGGGAAGATGTTGCCTGGCTCTTGGCAGCGGGTTTCATTGTTGAGGTTTTTCACCTGGAGTGGTTGGCTAACCCAATGCTGGTGCTCAAGAAGAATGGCATGTGGTGTATGTGTGTGGACTACACGGACCTTAACAAGGCTTGCCCGACTGATCCGTTTGCCCTCCCTCGTATTGATCAAATCATTGATGCTATAGCGGGTTGTGAAAGCTTGTGTTTCCTGGACGCTTACTCAGGCTATCATCAGATCAAGATGGCGGTTAAAGACTAGGAGAAGATGGCTTTTATTACACCTTTCAGGGCTTTCTATTATGTATCTATGCCTTTCGGGCTCAAGAGTGCCCAGGCGAATTATCAACGATGTGTGCAGAACTGCCTTCACAATCAGATCGGCCGCAACGTCCATGCTTACGTAGATATCATTGTGGTCAAATCCAGGAAGAAGGAGACCCTTTTGGGTGACTTAAGGGAAACCTTTGATAATCCCCGGGTCTATAAGATGATGCTTAACCCAACTAAATGTGTCTTTGGTGTTCCGGCTGGCAAGCTCCTCGGTTTTCTGGTTTCTGAACGTGGCATTGAGGCTAACCTGGATAAAATCAAGGCTATCACTTCTCTGGCAGAGCCGGCCTGTATTAACGATGTCCAGCGCTTGGCGGGGCGGATCGCCACGTTGAGCCGTTTCATAAGCCGCCTTGGAGAGAAGGCTATTCCTTTATATCAGATGATGAAGAAGACGGACAAATTTTTCTGGAGCAAGGCGGCAGCTGAAGCACTTGAGGTGCTCAAAAAACAGCTGACTGAGCCGCCGGTGCTGGGTGCTCCTACTGAGAAAGAACCGTTACTTCTATGTGTGGCGGCTAATAATCGGGTAGTAAGCGCTGCAATTGTGGTCGAGCGCAAGGAATCTAGGAAGGAGTATCCGGTTCAAAGGCTGGTTTATTATATTAGTGAGGTCCTGACGGAGTCCAAGCAAAGGTATCCGCATTGGCAGAAGCTGGTATATGGGGTTTTCATGGCCAACCGCAAATTAAAGCACTATTTTTAGGGCACCAGATAACCGTGGTTAGTTCTGCTTCGTTGGGGGACATAATCCAGAACAGAGAAGCCACTGGAAGGATTGCTAAGTGGGCATTGGAGTTGGGATCTTTCAATCTAAAATATGTGTCTCGTATGGCCATCAAGTCCTAAGCTCTGTGGATTTTATAAATGATTGGACGGAATGTCAAGCCCCCGAGGAAAAGCCGGATGACACATACTGGACTATACACTTTGACGGATCCAAGTAGTTAGAAGATTCAGGGGCAGGAGTTGTTTTGACATCTCCCAAAGGTGATAAGTTTTGTTATGTGCTCCGGTTGATGTTCCCTTGCACTAACAACGCGGTTGAGTACGAGGCTCTGCTTCATGGTCTCAGAGTGGCCAAGGAGATGAATTTAAGCCGGGTACGTTGTTTGGGCGACTCAGATCTGGTGGCTCAGCAAGTTTCGGGCACTTGGGATTCCAAAGACCCGCGGATGGCGGCTTACCGTCAGGCGGTTGATGTTATTGCCAGTCACTTCAAAGGACATCGGGTGGATCACATTGATCGTCGCAGGAATAAGGCGGCGGATGCGCTGTCACGGTTAGGTTCTCAACGAAAGCCGGTGTCGCCCAACGTCTTCCTAGACGTCTTACACCATCCGACCGTTAAGATACCTTCGGAAGAGGATTTGGTTGTTCTTGACCCGGAGGGGGACTTAGTGGCGGCTCTACATGCTATCCCAGATTGGACTGTGCCCTACCTGGCCTATTTGACTCGGGGCGAGTTACCTGATGATGAAAACCTGGCTAGACAGATCACCCGGCATTCTAAATCCATGACAATGGTTAATGGTGAGTTGCACAAATGCAGCGTGACTGGAGTTTTTCAACGTTGTGTCTCACCAGAAGAGGGTCAACAAATATTGAATGAAATTCATGCTGGAGACTTTGGACACCACACCCGGCTCAAAATCTTTAGTGGCCAAAGCCTTCTGGCACAGTTTTTTCTGGTTGACGGCTCACAAAGATGCAGAGGACTTGTCCGCAAGTGCGACGGCTGTCAAAAGTTCGGCCGGCGTGCTCATGTTCTGGCTCAAGAATTGAGGATGATACCAATCACCTGGCCGTTTGCGGTCTGGGGGCTTGACATGGTGGGACCGTTCAAGAGGTCCAAGGATAAGAAAACACACCTCTTGGTGGCGGTTGATAAGTTCACCAAATGGGTAGAGGCGGAGCCGATCAGCAAGTGTGACACGGCTATGGCGGTCCAATTTGTTAAAAAGGTGATTTACCGTTTTGATTACCCCCACAGTATCATCACTGATAATGGCACAAATTTGTCGAACGGGGCTATGAAAAAGTTCTGCGACGAGGAGCACATCCGGCTTGATGTTTCAGCGGTCGCGCATCCACAGTCAAATGGTCAGGCGGAACATGCCAATCAAGAAATTTTAAGGGGCATCAAGCCACGGCTTATGGTTCCTTTGCAACGAACGCCCGGGTGTTGGGTAGAAGAGTTGCCTTCCATCTTATGGAGCATCAGAACCACCCCCCAACAGATCTACAAGCTATACACCTTTCTTTATGGTGTACGGTGCCGAGGCGGTGTTACCAAGTGATATCCGACATGACTCGCCATGAGTGACGGCTTATGTTGAGACAGGTAATGAGACGGCACGTCAAGATGCGTTGGACGCTTTGGAAGAGGCACGAGAGCTAGCGGTTGCCCGATCGGCGATTTATCAACAAGACCTGTGCCGCAGGGTCAAGACCCGGACGTTCCAGGAGGGTGACTTAGTGCTTCGGCTGATTCAAGACCGGACAGATATGCATAAGTTATCTCTCCGTTGGGAAGGACCTTTCATGGTCAGCAGAAATCTCAACAATGGGTCGTACTATCTCATTGATATCCGGGACGACTCAGAAAGGGTGGGTCAGGAGACCCGCCGGTCATGGAACATAGCGCATCTCCGGCCTTATTACACTTAAAGGTGTCGAGACTCACTATTGTACACTATCATTGTACATATCATATTTATATATAAAGTAGCATCCCTGCAAGACGGGGCCTCTGCTGTTTCACACGTCTTCGCTCATACAAGAAAGAGTTCACAAACATTTCAGTTGATATATCAACTATGATTGCTGAGGGTGGCTTCTTACCTCCGGGTATCGCTTCTAACACCTTATCGTACGGCTTTATGCCATCTTCGGCTAACACGATTAGTCGCGGCGGAGGGCGGCTTCTTACCTATGGGTATCGCTTCTAATGCCTTATCGGCCGACTTTATGCCAAATCTCCGGCTAACACGATTAGCCACAGAGGAGGGCGGCTTCTTAGCTTCGGGTATCGCTTCTAATGCCTTATCGGCCGACGTTTACGCCAAATTGCTGAAGGGGGCTTCTTACCGACGGGTATCGCTTCTAACACCCTATCGGCCGGCTTTATGCCAAATCTCTGGCAAACAAGATTAGCCGCGGTTGTAGGGGATTCTTGCCAACGGGTATCTAACACCCTAACAACCGACGGAGGGTGGCTTCTTACCTCCGGGTATCGCTTCTAATGCCTTATCGGCCAGGCTTATGCCATCTCCGGCTAACATGATTAGCCATGGTTGTCTAAGGGGGCTTCCCACCTCCGGGTGTAGCTTATCTAACCCTAACAACCAGCATTCGCGCCATACTGCTGAGGGTGGCTTCTTACCTTCGGGTATCGCTTCTAACACCTTATCGGCCGGCTTTATGCCATCTCCGGCTAACACGATTAGCCATGGTTGTCTAAAGGGGGCTTCCCACCTCCGGGTGTAGCTTATCTAACCCTAACAACCGGCATTTGCGCCATATTGCTGAAGGTGGCTTCTTACCTACGGGTATCGCTTCTAATACCTTATCGGCCGGCTTTATGCCATCTTCGGCTAACATGATTAGCCACGGTTATACAGAGGGCTTCCTGCCCTCTGAGTGAGGCTTATTAAAACCTCTCGGCCAATTCTCGATCCAAGCAAAAGCTTCCTGTCCACACGCCAGGAAGATACGACATTTTCAGGTTGCGCTTTTAAGCCGGCCTCCCAAAGGTGTTAAAGTGTGCTTATGTATACAAGGACATAAGCTACGAGGAATCGAAAAAGGCATACAACAGGGAAGGACAAAGAAGATGGCAGATTTAAAGCCGGACTTTTCCATATAAGCACGATGGCACAAGTTCAGCAAGAGCAAAAGTTACGGCTAGTCTATTACAAATGCCCTCTATTGAGCCCAAAATATCGATCAAGTATTGTGACACCATACGGCGGGTCACGGAGAGCCGTCTATTACAAAATTTCTATACATAATCAGCTGGCTGGCGGGTCATCCTGCTCCGGTTCTTCGGTTGCCTTCATCTGGAGATTGTCCAAGTCCCAGTTGCAGTCGGTTAGAGCTGCAAAACTTCCTTCTTCAAAGAAAGGGGACGGGTCAAGGTCAGAGGCAAAGAGGTTCTACCTGCGGGCGGGTGTCAAGTCTTTACACTCATAAAGCGGGCCACGAATCCTCTTTTCGTCGGCACCGTAAGCCGCCTGATAAGTTGCCAAGTCAACCTCTTCTACTAAGATGGAGGCCAGAGTCCTGGAGTCCTTCATACACCGGGTGTAATCAGCTTCCATGAATTCAGAGTCGTCATCCTTCTTAGAGGGAAACCCATCCATCATGTCAGCCGGAGTAAGTTTCGGAGCGAAAGCCAAAGCCCGGTTGATGCCTGCAATTGCCCCTTGACGGGCGGCTGATTTCTTCAGTTCGGTGATTTGCTTCGGCATAGTTGAAAAAAGTTCCAAAACCCCTTTGAGAGTTGAAGGGATCTTATCTTTGTACTGCACGGCTTTGATGGTGAACATTGCACCACACTAGAGTTGCTCCATCAGAGTATAGATGGCTTTCAGAGGTAGCAGACTGTCACAAGCTAGTTGGCGGCTCCTGGGACCTGTGTAAGTCGAAGGTTTCATGATAAGTCGCCAACACAAGCATTTAAATGCCAAATTGAGTGAAAGTGGTCAAAAACTCACCAAAGAGGGCAGCTATCATTTTGGCGATGTGGCGTTTCAAAGATTGAAGGTCATCATATACGATCATCAGCCGTTGATCAGTACCATCCGCCCGCTTAGTCAAAGTAGCCTTCTCAGACACGGTAGACTCCTTGAAAGCCGTGAAGTCGGCCTTGATTTTCACCAACTCCTCGGATAGGAGCTGGCATTTTTCATCTGCAGCATTCCGGGCAGCTTGTTGAGTAGCCAAACCGGCTTTTAAGTCGGCCAATTGTGACCCGGCTTCAGTTAAAGTTTCCTGTGACATATCAAAGCATAGAATAAACGGGCAAGTCTCAAACAGATTGCAAGCAATATGCATGACCCTTGGGGGCTAATGTCTATTTTCAGAGGTTCGACATGAAAAGTCCCGACTCAACCTTTGGAAAGATTAAGCCGGCCCTTGGTGGCTATAAACTGGATTTTCTAAGGAGGATTATGAAAAGTCCCAACTCAACCTTTGGAAAGATTAAGCCAGCCCTTGGGGGCTATAAATTGGATTTTCTAAGGAGGATTATGAAAAGTCCCGACTCAACCTTTGGAAAGATTAAGCCGTCCCTTGGGGGCTATGTCAGGATATAAGGAGAAGAAAGGAATACCTCATATTTCTTCTTCATGAGGTTAACTAGTTGGAGCTCCAGATCCCGACTCGTGGATATCCGGTTCATATAGCTAGCATGAAGGTCCTCGGCTGTCATCTTCTCCAGAGCAGAGGGTTCAAACTCCAATTTCCTTGAAGCTTCAGCCGGTTCTTTATGCTTGGTCAGCACGTGAGCCGGGGGAGAGTGAAAGCCAGTGCCAGTAACCACAACGTCCGGAGTGGTGGTGTCTTGGCCACTTGGACAGGGCTCGGCGGCCTGGAAGGGTCCCTTGGTGGGATCTCTAGGGTGACATCGTCAGCCGGCTCCCGATATATTGCGAGGGGATCCACAGCCAGCCGCGACTCATCCGGTTGGACATGCTCCGGCTTTGGGGCAGCAGGGCCAGGGGAGGACTTGTTGGTCTTTCGGCGCTTGGCTTGAGCTCTGAAAAGCACGAAAGTCAGAACCCAAAGGTTACAGCCGCTAAGAGAACTGAACGCAAGATTAGAGGAAGCACTTACAGCGGATTAATCTTGGGAGGCGGCAGGGCGGTTGCCGAAGAGTCGCCAGAGGACGGTGACCTCTGAGAGACAATTCGGAAGAGATAAGACAGCGTTGAGATTGCAAAGGTAAAGCTCAATCAAGAGGAGATGCATACCTCTGCGGGGCGCTTCTTCAAAACCGAAGAATTCGGTAATCCGGACATAAAATCGGTAGAGCCGGCGCTCCGGGTCTAACGACGTTCGGCCTGTTGTTGCTTTTTCAAGAAATTGGGGGTCCAGATAAGCAAGAGGATGAGATAGAGGAACTTTTCCAATAACCCGTGGGTTCCGGGGGACAAAATATTCTGACACAGAAGAAATATAGATTACCTCAGGGGCGTTGGCGCAGCTTGTCTCTACATTATCCTGTGAGTCAAGCAGGTGTTAGTAAAATGAAAGAACAAGATCGCAGAAAATAGACAAGATTTTACCTCTGAACCGGACGACTGGGGCGAGTCAAACCATTCCTCTTGTGGGGCGGTCTTCTTGTGCTTCTTAACTGGGGCCTTCTTCTTGGTTTTCTTCAAAGGAGGGACATACTCCTTCTAGAAATCAGAGTCAGCCTGGAAAAGTAATCTGGTTAACGGTAATGAAATTGGCAAAATATGAGTGAACCAAGAGAAAAAGGGTGTGAAGAGTCGCCTTACATTTGGAGCAGGATTAATGGCACTAAAAGGCGCTAGCCCAATAGCGCTGCAAGTCCCAGATGTCTCATGGACAAGACTCCAGATAATAGTAGTGATGTCGTCTTCTATTAAGGTGGACCGGCTAAAGCATAACGAACCATCATACTTGCCTTGGTATTCGCACATGAGGCGGCTTCTATGTCTTAAAGGCATAATCCGCCAGGAAACCCAGCAGTGGATCAAGTCCAGTCCGGTTAAACCATTAGCCATGAGGGCTCTGATCTTCGGGTGAGCCGGCTCGTACCTTGTGCGCTCAGAAGCTAACAGTCGGCCAGGAAGTTTAGAAGTTGTCTTGAGCCGGGAGGGATGATAACCCGGCAGTGTATGCTCGCTCTTCGGAGAAGTATCCTTGCAATAGAACCCGGTCTTATTCTAGTCTTTCGGATGACTTGGCATTTGCATAGCTGGAAAGGTAATATCCCTGTGCCTCTAGATAGAAATTCCACCCAGCTCTAGACTTGGGTTGGCTTTCACCTCGGTTTGCCGGTTCGCGTAGAAGAACTCTCGGAACAAGCCCACAGACGGCTTGATTTTCAAATAAACCTCCCAGAGCACTTGAAAGTTGCATATGTTTGATACGGAGTTGGGGGCGAGGTCTTGAGGATGGAGGTTGTATAAGTGAAGGACGTCATGGAAGAACCTTGAGCCGGGGAGCACGAACCCATGTTCAATATGATCAGGAAAAACAACCACCTTGTCCTCCTATGGAATGGGCCTCCATTCATCACTTGGGACCCACCAATGGATGACCTCTTTGGAAGGAAGAGTGCCCGCGTGTACGAAATCCATCAGGAACTCCTCCGTAATGCAAGACCCGACCCAATTGCAGGAATTGGATGCACAAGACATTGCGGCGGTTTAAGACTGTGCAAATCAAAGACAGCGAGTCAAGAAAAGGCAAAGTATCTACGGGCGACTTACGAGCTTAAGACTCTACAGATGAGGCACCATGATCCGGCTGATGAGAGCTGGAACGGCATGGCGGGTCAACATAGCAAGAAGGCGGAGTAAAATTCGGCTAAGTCCTAAAAACAGGTTTCGCAAAGTGCCGCTATGATCATGGATCTACAAAATCAGGG
Source organism: Hordeum marinum (assembly GCA_022496015.1). Lineage (NCBI taxonomy): Eukaryota > Viridiplantae > Streptophyta > Magnoliopsida > Poales > Poaceae > Hordeum > Hordeum marinum. The sequence goes on along the minus strand of CM039678.1, from coordinate 422,609,832 downwards.
AAATACTTCTATTTTCAGACCTAAGAATGAACTAGCGAAACAAGGAAAACCTAAAATGACGAAACAGAGCCACGATGGATCTGTACAGTATTAAGGACCGCCCAGTACATAGCGGCAGGGTGAGGACGAGCTATCGTTCAAAGTTTGTGCGCAAGACGTGGCCGGCTTTGATGGAGCCCGAATTCCAAAACGGCGGTGCCAGAGCTTCCGCGAAAAAACCCTACCAGAGCCATTGCAGATCTAAGGGGAGAAGAGTTTACCAGCGTTGACGCGATGAATACGGAAGATACTCTGGTTCGCAACAGGTTGATGCAGCGGCCCTATCGATGGCGAAACGGAGATGGCACCAGAGCAGGAGGCGATAGAAACAGCAGCGTCGGGAGGAAGAAGATGATAGAGCGAGCGGGAAGAGAAAATGCTACCCGGGGCGGTCCTATTTAAAAGAAAGAAAAACGGAACAGGCGCGAGAATCCAGGCGATAGAAACTATCCGACCAAGGCAGACGCCTCGATTTTCGGGATGGCCATTTAATAAAGGGATTTGGCGTATACGTCGGCGAATCTTTTTGCAGGGTTGACATGACGTCACGACGGGTCATTTTCGGGCAACTCGCCGAGGAAGCAAGAAGAAAGGATGAAGTGAACAAGCTCAAATCAACCTGGCGCCTAATGTTGGGGATATAACCCCACGATATGACCCGCCCTAAGGGCTTCGGGTTATACCTGACGGCTCATGTACCTGCCCAAGTGTGAGCCGTAGGCTTAGAGCCCAAGCCGCTTGGCGGCTCATAGGATGGGCCGGAAAGTGGCCCGGACAAAGAAGACCCGGGTGTGTAAGCCGCCCGGGGACAACTTGGACAGAGAAGATGGAGGAAGACTCGGATAGGCAATGAGAGTCGGTTACAACTTGTATGACCCGTGGTCTTGACCTCCTATATAAAGGTAGACCCGAGGCGACTTAGAGGCAGGTGATCGAGAACTAGGTCAAGCTTTAGCTCCCTTGTAATCGATACAACAAGCAATACAAGCACAAGCAGGACGTAGGCTATTACCTCGACGCGAGGGGCCAAACCTGGGTAAACTCGTGTCCTTCAACCCAATTAACCCCTTTGAGTCCATCACGTTAGCGATGGCCTCGAACCCAAGTCCGTTGACCCAGACATCTGCCGTGACAAAACCAGGACACGTCCCGAAGGGAGCATCGTCCAGGGATATCTGACGCATGAGTGTGTCTCCTTTTGTGAGAATTATATAGGCATCGAAGACCCTGATGTTGGTTTGCCCGTCAAGAAGCACGATGGTAAGCTCGAAGGATATGGTCATAACAACGGCCAGAGAGAATTGCACGTGGACTACTCGGATCGACTGAACGACTTTGGCATGGCTAACTTAGTAGTGCTACAACACCTAGATGTGGTAGATGATTATGTGGTACGGCACAAAGAAAGCATCACAAAGAAGTAGCGTGATAAGGGGATGCTCAAGACGGACGATGAAGTTACTGTAGAGCACAACGCCACTTTCTTGTGTTGGTTCAAAGAGAAAGTTCTTGAAAATCCCCCGGAAGAGGGCAGTTCGAACGGATTGCTAATACATGCCTTAGTACATGGCCCCGCGCCCAAGCTCGCAACCTATCAGTCCTACGATATCAATGGGTACACGTTCTACACGAAGGCCAAAGACATGGACAGTGATTACCAGAACTCCGGGGTCACAATTCAATGCGTGACCTACGCCAACGGCAGAACTGAAAGATTCTACGGAAGGGTCAAAGAGATCTGGGAGCTTGACTATGATGGAATGCACGATGCGACGATGTTCCGTGTCAGATGGGCCAAGGACGTCGTAAGAGAAAACAAGTATTTCACCACCATGTCTATACCCGACAGAAGAGCACTCCCATGAACGTTAACGTCATTGCCAAAAATGAGCCATGGGCACACGCTAAGTGTCGGGACCCTGATCCTAAGTCATAAGAATCCAGACTGTAACATATCACATCACTTTGCGGCCTCACGCACGGTAAGTTCCACGGCTGCAGCCTTACCTTAGCCGGACTGTTTGCGTCTTTTGGCTCACGTATGTGAACATGTCGCTGGCAATCAAATGACAGAGAACCCGGGACGACATAACTAGTCATAGAACCCAAGCGGCACATCCGTACGGAAACAGGCATACATAACCCAGCAATGCAGGTGTCGGCCTCAAGCGTGTGTAGACGAGTCATAGCAAGCTACAGGGACTCCATTACGTCATGAGACACGAATGCCATCACTGCACGTAGACGAGTCGTAGCAGGCTACAGGGACTCCATTACACTGCGAGACATTTCCCCGAAGGGACAGACATAGCAGCAAAGAAGGATACATGCCGGTCAATCAATGTGTCCGGAGCAGTAGCAAGCTACCATGGCTCGGTGGAAGCACAAAGAGGCAGTTTCCCGTAAAGAGTACTACTGAAGGCACACAACTAGGTGTCGGATCCCATACATACAGTTGCACGACATGCCCGATATACATAGATACAACCATGGCATCACAACATAACTATACAACAACATGACTTTTATATAAGAGGCTCACATGAGCCTTGCATGATATGTTCTTATAGATAGGGGTCACATGACCCGTCACTCAAGTCATACAAACATGTTCATACAAACCAAGCGGAAGCATAAGCTGTCTGAGTACAAACAGATGAAAGGGTAAAAAAAGCACATGGCCTGACTATCTATAGCCCGCCACAAGGCATAGGTCGTAGCAGGGACACCAGCTATTCGGCATCGTCGACATCTAGAAAGAACCCACCCAAAGGGTCCTGGGTCTCATCTGCAACATTTATTAAGCAAACATGAGTACAAATGTACTCAACAAGTCTTTAAAGCAGACCTAGGCTAACTATGCTCGTGCATCAACAAAGGGGGAGGTGGAGTTTATGCAGCAATGCCATCTTTGACTCATGGCTAACCTACACTACTCAATTTTAACTCTTTGTTTACATTTTATAAATCACACACGAGTCCACTAACTCCATAACAATACACCACCATAGATTCACTTCCCTCTCCTGGGAGAGTACCATCTACGGTAATCACACTTGTCTTGATATTTTTATGAGTATCCATTTGATTATCTATGAATAGCATAAGTTCCCCAAGTGGTCCATATCCGAGGACGTGGCTATTCGAATACTTTCATACCCTGCAGGGGTGTACTTCTTCACACACGCTCTCGCCACTTATCGTTGTGTGCTCATAAACCATGCACCTCGGCAACCTTCAAGCGGATGCCTAGTGAGGGAGTTGGCCACAACCGTCAATCACATAAGACCTCTAGTCCAGGCTATCGCCTATTTGAGACTGAACCCGCACGGAAGTCCAGCCGAAGTTTCTGCCACGGCCCCAAACGATGTGCGCAGGGTTCCCAAGCCCACCATCCAGGAGACCCTTGGTACACCGTGCCACTACCTACCGCGTCGTAACCCACCCCTAGGGTCAGCGCTACGCACGGCCTCCAACATACTACAAACACCAGAAACTACTTGCAACTCCTGGACTAAGGACTAAGCGACTAATAAGTCGAGAGGGCCAATTAAGTATCCCAACGTGTGGTAGTAACTAGTCTTGGATCACAAACACGGAACTCAGTTCCTACGAATGGTCCCAATGAGACAACCCGCTATGTACTCCTACATAGCCTCTCATCGCTACCTTTACCAACTCGAGTTCATCATAACATCATCACATCAGGCAACATTGTTTCACTCAGTTCATCACCCAGATGAATCCGACCTGACACAACTCTAAGCATAGCAAGCATAGTAGGCAAGTAAGCTAAGCACATCATGGCACAAGCATCTACCAGTTATGCTAGGTTGCAAGGTTTAGCTATTTACTGTGACAATGTCAGGTTATGCAACAGAATAGGATCATCTATCGTGTATGACTGACATGTGATCGGTTGTCCTAATGCACTAAACAAGAGCAGGAGCGAGAGAGTGGGATGTTATCGGAATGATCAAAGGGGTTGCTTGCCTTGCTGGGAAACGGAAAGGTTCTCTCCTTCGTCGGGATACTCGGGGGTATCCTCAGGAGCAGGGCCTACCGCAATGCAGATAAGAAACAATCAACACATGCAAGTGCAATAGTATGATGCATGATCATGGCATGATAGCATGTATGGATGAGCTAATGCAATTAGTATTCAGGTTAATTTGAAATGAGTTTGAATATAGGTTCAAAATTGTTCTTTATTTCAAATTCCATATACTAACCTATTAGAAAATGTCAATTTTCACCTATTTAGATTGCTCTAACATGCATGAAAATAGCACCATTGGATTCATTGGATTTTTCTGATAAATTTTCATATATAAATTATTTTCATCTGATTTACAGATTAATTTATATGAATTTTTGAAGTTTTGAATAATTTCTGGATGACATCATTATGACATCAGCTGGTCAGCTGACCGGGCCAGAGTCAAACCTGACATGTGGGGGCCACATGTCAGTGACTCAGACACTTAACTAACTAATTAAACTAAATCCTAATTAATTAACAGAAACTGGGCCCACTGTCAGTGACTAATTAGGTTAATTAAAATAATTATTTAAATTCCTAATTAACTTTTACTTGCCAAGGCCTGGCCCCACCTGCGAGTGACTCAGGGGGTCAAACCCCGTGGTCAACTCCGGCAAGACCCACCGGCGTTGAGCCGCCGATGGCTCTAGAGACGGCGAAGGGCTTCGGGATCCCTCCTTCGACGACCAAAAGGACGGCGGAGGGCACCAAACGACTCAGCACACACACGCGCGTCCATTCCGACCCCTCCTAGGAGCTGAGATGGTCGGAATCAATGCCGACGGTGAGCAGGGCGGCGGTCGGAGCTTGGGCCAGAAGAGCGCGGCGTCTACGGGGCACGGGAGAGAAAGGGGAGAAGGGGAGGAGCACCAGCGGCTCACCACGGTTCCAGCAAAGGCAACGGCGAGGTCGGAGGAGGTCCGGATGGGGCAGGATGTCGGGGTGGAGCTCCGTTGATCGACAGGGAGGAACAGCGATGGCGCGGCATAGAGGGGCTCCTGGCGTCTTCTAGGACCACAGGGAGGACAAGGGGGAAGCGGCGGTTCTCGGGGGCTACCTAGCGAGGCGAGGGGGCGGCTAGCGCGACGGCGGCGAGCTCGAGCAGAGCTCGGCTATGGTGGAGCAGAGAGGGGAGAGGAAGAGAGGCGGGCAAGAGAGAGAGAGGGAGCAATGGGGACGGCTTTGCGGAGCTTATCCCCGTCGCTCGGGCCACGCGCTCGTCCTCCTGGCCGCCAGGAGGACGATGACCTCCCTGGGCCAGGTGGGCTGGCCTGGCCTGGGCCTTTCTCCTTTTTTTATTTTTTTATTTCTTCTCTATTTTCATTTACTGACGTTTGTTTATTTTCTTTTTAGGTACAAATGACTTTATAAAATATCCCATATATTTTCTATAATGAAGTTTGAATATTTCAAACTTGTCTAAAAAGTTTCAGGATATTTTGAAAACAAAAATAATGATAGTGCTTTATTTAATGATTTCAGGAGCCTTATCAATTATTTTTGAATTACTTTGATTGTTCAAATAATTAGAATGGTCCCTGTTATAATCATGCCCAAATTTAACAAACATAGGGAACATTTTTAGTGGGCATTTTGGATTTGTTGAATTTTCACCAAATTTGAATTGTTTTGATTCAAAGTTAACTTGGGGTTTCTTTTTGTTCCCCATTTCATGTTAATGCAAAAATGAAACATGACGCAATCACAATACTATTCCTAGGACATCTAGCTAGGGTTGTGACACTAAGCACGTGACACAATGCTTCTTCATAACTGACCCGACCAATCCCAGCCGTGTTGTCGTGAGGAGATCCAAAAGGAGCATCATCAGAATGCATGGAGTCGCCAACGAGGAAGACTACGACCAATACGGCAACCCAATGAGGGGATATGACGATGACGATGAAGCATACATGAAAAGAAGAATAAATACTACATTACCTAAGAAAGATCGTACTCCATGGCTCCGTAAAAGTCACAAGGAAGGGCTCAATTACTCGGCAACAAACAAGAAAGGGAAGAAGCTCAATGTGAAATGTCGTCGATGGAGCTGATCAAAAACCATCATTTATATATATGTATCTACTTTGTGTACGCACTTAAGTAACCATTATCGGTCAATTGATATGTTACCACCACATGCATGGTTCCGGTGATAATATTCGCGCAGTGTGCGAGAGGGTGACGCCGTCGTCGGGAGAAAAACAAAAAAACAAAAAAACAAAAACAAAAGGGAGAAAGCAATACAAAATAAAAGAAAAGAAAATAGAAAGGTAAAGGAAAATAATAAAAGAAAAGAAAACTAAAAACTAGAAAAGGAAAAATAATTAAAAAATAAAATTGGAATATTTAGCAGTAGCGCTGGTTTAGGAACAAGCGCTATAGCTACCTTAGCTATAGCGTTGGTTCCTAAACCAGCGCTACTGCTATTTGGGGTTAACCCCCACGCGGGCTCCCCCGTAGCAGTAGTGCTGGTTTAGGAACAAGTGCTATAGCTACCTTAGCTATAGCGCTGGTTCCTAAACCAGCGCTACTGCTATTTGGGGTTAACCCCCGGCCACACGGGCTCAAACCTTCGCCAGTTCCCATTCTCTCCCCACTCCCACCTCTCCCCTCCCTGCGTTGACGTTGCCCGCGCCGCCATCGGCCTCGATGCTGGCCTCCTCCGGCCTCCTCCTCCATCCTCCACCGGTGCTGTCGCCAACTGCCGGTGCCAACCGCCGCCGCCAGCACCACCAGCACCGTCGCCAACCGCCGCCCGCACCACCGCCGCCGTCCACCGCCGCCATCGGCTGCCATAGAGCGAGGTAGCCTACTCCCTCCTATTCCCTCGTCGTCCCTCCCTTCTGCCTCCCTCCCTCCCTAGCTTCCTTCTCTCTCTGTTATTTAGAATGTAAATTATTTGAATGTAGATTTATGGATGGATTGATTATGATGAGTAGTTGTGATGTAGGTTATGAACCATAGTTAATTAGAGTAGTATGAACCCTAGTTAAAAAATTCTGGTTCTTAGAATAATGTAGGTTCTTAGAGTAATTATTTTAATTAGGTTATGAAACCTAGTTAATTAGGTGGTATGAATCCTAGTTAAAAAAACCTAGTTATTTGAATGTTGGTTCTAGGTATTTGAATGTTGGTTGTAGGTATTTTAGGTGTTTTCGGTGTAGTTAACAGAATTATAGGTATTTATTTATTTTAGATAAAGTAATTGTTTCTATTTACATTCTCTAGTTTTCCGTTCATAAACAAACACATGAAGACAGGTGCAGCAACGGGCTTACGATAACAAGCATGTGTATGCTCTTATGCGCTTTCACCTTTTTATGATATTTTTTCTTGGAATCAAACTTGTTGCTATAGATTAGGCTTTTCTCCTAGATGTTTATTGCCCCTTTTAGGAGTTTTCCCATAAAAAATGGAGTGAACAGAAACTCACTATCAATGAAGCCATGGTATCTTGTTTTTATCTTGTAAGTTCAAGCATGTAAATCATTGTACTAATGAGGCAGCCATGTTTTGGCAAAATATCCGAGTGGCCTATGTTTTGTCGGAATGTTGATTCATTTCCGTTCCGGCAAATTTCAGGCGCTCCATATGTCCACTTTTTAGCAAAGGTCATGCCGAAAATTTTAGGCGCAACTTATGCTAGAAACTAGGACATATGGAGTACCCGGGATTTGCCGGAAGGGGAAGGAATCAACATTCCGACCAAATATATATAGGCCCCTTTTTTCTCTTCATTATATATTTTATTTACAATTGTTGAATAGGAAACATGTCTACCGACGCCGAAGCCGGGGGTTCTGCTCGCCTCGTAGTAGACCCCCACGAGGCAACATATCACTATTTCGATTACCTGGACAAACACCAGATGGGGTTGCATGGTGACAGCAGTGGCACCAACCCTAACACCGATACCGGCACTAGCACTGGCACCGGCACCGACACCACCCCCGAGACCGGCAACGATGTTGTCGTAGCCGGTAAAGCACCGAACAAGAAGAGGTCACGAAAACCAAACGAGCTTGGCATCGAACAAATTGTGGTAACGGAGATGCACCCAAAGAAGTTAGAGCCAACGGCGCCGGAGGAAGTGCGCTCGTGCTGGGGCAATCAACTAGGATGCATCAACTAGGATGCATCCTTAGGGAAATCGCTCATGATGGCTCAGGACGATGAAGACTCAGGCTATGAGCGTGGAGATGATGACTTGATGCTGCCTGATTTGCCGGAGCGGGAACATCCTAAGGTGGAATGCAAAAAGTCTCTCTTCAAGCAATCCTCGCAGGAGACGCCTCCAGATGCCGCCTCTACCCAGCAACCCCCCGAGGCCCATCCAATGTTTAGCCCGACGACACTTGGGGGGTGGTTAGGGAAGGTATGTTGGGCTCACTACCGCTGCCACCCACCAAGAATCCAAGGAGGAGACCGGAAAATAAAGACCCTAAAGGCGCCAGAGCTGCTTCAAGCAACTAGCCGCCTCTGAAGCCCCGGGTGGTAGACAGAATACCTATCGAAGGTAAGAATCGTTTCCATGTCGCCGGCGAGCCGATCCTACCCCCAAAGCGCTAGATAACATACTGAACAATGATCTAAGGAGACTCCATGAAGATGTGCTAGCCAGAGAAAAAAGCCTTCTAATCATGGAAAAACTAGGATACCTGATTTACGCGGCTCAGGTGTCGGGTGGGAGGTTGTACGTCGACACCTGGCCCGTGAATCAGTTCATCCTGTGATTCTACTACATCTACAACATGTTCCACATGACCAAGATGGATTTCTAGTTCATCCGCATGTATGCGATGTATCTCAACTACTTCATCAGGATCGAGAACATACGATATATATGCGTCGCGGACCCATTCTATATGCACAAGAGCTACTTGGCAGTTTGCAAAGAGCATTGTGACTATGCGAGCAAGTACCTCGACAGATTCATGATCGCTAATAAGGACAAGGAAGTGATTCTCCTGCCTTATCATCCCACGTAAGTCATCCGCGCATATCCTTTCGTAAGTGTCGTTAATCGTCCATTTGCAAGCGTGGAGGCTAATTAGACGTGTGTACTTCATTTGTGCAGCGGGGGCGGCGCCGTACTCATCATTCTGTACCCGGAATACTCCCATGCTATATACTTGGACTCATCAAAGAACATCAATAAAAAGGATTACACACACATAAAGAGAGTTCTCAATAGTGCCCTGTTTACCTTCAGCATGTCTGGTGGATATATAAAGGTGAAAAGGAACAGGAAGGACGGGTTGGTTTTCCGCCATAAGACCGACTTCTGCTGCATCTAGCAACCGCACACCAGTCAGGTTGATGGATTCTACCTCATGCATCACCTGCTCGAGTACAGAAGGGATAATCAATGCCTTGGCATGTCACCTAGTACCAAAGATGTCGAGATTGTTAGCTGGGCCACAAGCATAGGACAGACACTGGATCATCGACTCCGAGCTGAGTTTTATCACGTACAGTGTGAACTTGCCCCAGTGATGATGAAGCAGGTCCTCAAACCAATAGGGATGTTCTACCATGGGCCAACAATGATGCGGGATGATGTCCAAGCACTGCTACTCGCTCAACGTCTGGACCTTAAGCCTTTCACAAAGCCCGGGTGCTTCATTCCTGACTATGAAGATTGGACCGCGAACATGGAGGACTGATCGCTCTTGCTAGTTAATTAGTTTGGGTATATATGAGGAACTTCGTCACTTATGTTTACTATAAGTTGCCTGTATTTTGCTAATTATGCCTCTTTGTTTTCTTAAGTACATTATGTTGCACATTATCGTTCAATTGATCAACTGTCGATGCAGGTACATAGATCAGAGATGGCGAAGGACTGGCACGTCGTGTTCGTTGGGAGGGTTCCAGGAGTCTACGACCACTGGCCACACGCTCAGGCCTAGGTGTACAGGTACCCGGGTGCTAGCCACAGAGGGTTTGGCAGCAGAGCCGAAGTGGAAAGTAGTTACTTGAGGTGGACACTCCGGCATGAGCGGGGGCAGGACCACCGGTGCCTCAAGTACTACATAGTCGCGCTCTTGCTCATGCTGATCGCTCTTCGCCTCTACATCATGATTTAGATAGAGATGATGAAAACTTGTGTTTGTGCCATGACCATGCATTTGCACTTATTTGAGACATGACATGATCACTATTGTGTATCACTATTTTCGAGATGTGATGATATTTGTGTTGAATGATGATGATGGTATGATGAGAGTACTGTATGTCTATGATATGATGATAACAGTGTATGTTTAGTATGATCTGATGAAACTACTGTATAGATCTTGTATAAATACATCACAAATACGTAGAGGGTGTAAATCTGTGAAAGCAGGAATACTAGCAGTAGCGCTGGAAATCATCTAATAGCAGCGCTGGATTAGCAGTAGCGCTTTGTTCATCCAAGCGCTATAGATAGTTAGCAGTAGCGATGGCCTGGCAAGCGCTACTGTTAACAACACATAGTAGGAGTGCTTGTCAGGCCAGTGCTACCGCTAAAACTTAGTTGTAGCACGATAGCAGTAGCGCTGGACCCAGCGCTACTACTATGCATATTTCGAGTGCTGCTACTAGGGTTTTCCCTAGTAGTGTAAAACCCTCCGTCTTACATAGACGCCGAGGGGTACTACGGTTTACACATGGTCGGTTGCACATCGAAGGAAAAAACATGCCTATCTACTGTCAAAAATTTGGAGGACACGCCATGACTCCTTGAAGCTTCCACCCCGGCGACGGGGCCTTTGATCATCCAATGCTCAGCCAGAGGCCCACATAGTCCGGCCCATGAGAAACACGTCGGCCATCTGAGGACCCCTTAAACCAGGACTCCCTCAACAGCGCATGGTCGCCCTACCAGGCACGACCCCATATCAAGAGTGACCACGTCACTCCCGCCACTAGTAAGGCGGGCTCTCTATCAGCACCGACCAGAGTAATCAACAAAGCCCCTTCCCATATAGGGGTAGAGTGGTCGCACATGTAAGGTCGGGTCGGTCAGCAGACCTTAAATCTAATCCGATTTCGAAAACACACACACTCACACAACTTTCTCTGGTACACCACTTCTTTATCAAGTGGTTACCCAACTCAACATCATCTCCCTCGGGCATTAGTGGCACCCGACGGGGTTTTCAAAAAGTCTTTGAAAATACTTTTGTTTCCATCACCATGCATATTCCCGTCCCACTTTGTGTAGCATCTACTAAGCATCCTAACTACTCCCACCCGCACAACCTTCATAGGAAGGTAGGGTCATGCACGATGCAAGTATCACTGATAAAGTATCGGCGGCATCCCATCGAAGGGGGCACCACATCAACATGATCAATTCATCGGAACATAAAGTGCTATATGGCATGCATGAAAAGTTTCTTAACATGGTCAAACAGCTGCTTGCCTGGCTCAACAAAGTCTTCGAGGTCTTCACACGCTTCTCGTCCATTCCGAGCATTCCATCTACTTCATCAACTATCGTCGGAAACAATCATAATAAGCAACACCACAAGCAAAAAAAGAAAAGTGCTCTATAAATAGGAGTTTCAATTTTTCTAGACACCTCTGGTCAAGAGAAAAATAATCAAGGAGGTTTTATTGGATGTGGGTCAAGGAGGAGTTTTGAATGGTGGAAATGAGGGAAATGATGATCATATAAGATGTCCACATAAAAAAATTAAATAAATGGATGGTACCAACGGATAGGGTATGATTTTAGAAACATGCACGAAGTGGTTTCAGTGGATTTGGAGTTGTAATGAAATTCCTATGATTTCCTAGAGATGAAATAAATGGAAATTGAGTCATTTATTAGATCCAACAGAATAGGTGCATGGTAAAAATGTTCAACATGGCTAGACAATTATGGCATGACATTTAGAGCTTATGGAAATTTGAATCACTCCATTTGGAGTTGATTTGAGTCATCTATGGATTTTACAAGTGGGGCATTTCATAGTTCGAATTCAAATTTGAATTTGAACACAACAGAAAAGTTATCTGGAAAAATGATTAGGATATTTCTTTGGATAGAGCATGATTTTAGGAACAACTAGGACTTTGAAGCATCAGATTTGGAGTTATAATGAATTCTCTAGAATTAATTTAGTCTTTCTGAAAAGAGGAAAAAAGTAAAAGGATATATACCTAATTGGGCTTAAGTTGCGCACTGAGCACAACTTAGCTCTGTAGTGCATTGGGCCAGCCTAGCGGTTCAGCCGCGCGCACGCACAGGTCCACGCCGAAGGTGTATTCCTAGGAATATGTTTTCTTCACAGGGAGGCACAGACATGGGATGGCGCCTCCACTTATGCGTGGGGCCGTCCATTGGGTCGCCTATAGTCGGGGCCTGCCTGGTAGGCTCATCCTCTACCTCCCACTCAAACAGAGTCGAAGCAGGGGAGGCGGACCCGAGCGGCTCCGGTGCTCGCCCTCGGCGGCACCGTCTGTCTCCGGCGGCACCCAATACCCTGGTGGAGTCGGGGAGCCCAGTGGCGCACGTTCCCGTGATGAGCACCTGCAGGGGAGGGCCGCAGCAGCAACGGCGTGGGTGGCCGCAGAAGAGGCCATAGGCCATCACCGGCTTCGAGTTCACGGCGCCCAGGAAAAGAAATGGAGGTGTTGGGGGGCTTGGTGGTGACGAGGGGGAGGTGCGCAGTTGGTCAGGGGAAGGGGGAGCCCGGGGTGGCTCGAATTCGGGCGAAGGCTTCCGGCATGGCTTCGGTTGTGGACGTCGATGGAGACCAGGGGAGGAGGAGTGGCTCATCCAGGGAGTCCTATAGGAAGGGGAGGGAGAGAGAGGTCAAGAGGGAACGCAGAGGGGCTCGGAGGGTGGCTTCTATAGGGTGGGCGATGGTGCATCGCATGCCCATGCGCCGGCTCGGCCACTGCCATTGCTGAAGGGCACGGGAGGGGCGCGAGAGAGTGTCTATGGGCTTCATGGATGCGGTCCATGACCAGGGAATGGATAGGGAGGAGCGGGGAGCCAACAGGGCTCGTGCGTGTGAGCTCTCGGGTTGGAGTTCCCGGGTGGCTCGGTGCCCATGCGAGGAGAGGACATCAGAGGGGGATAGAGGAGGGGTCGGCATGCAGACATGTCTCGGCATCGATGACGTCTTAGGGGACACAAGTGTGAGGCACAAGGCTATCGGGGGTGCAGATTGGCGGGCAGCTACAGTGTCGGAGGGCACTGTAGAGCGCTCCAGAGCACACATATGGCTGTCATGGCGTGCTCCAAGATGCTTTCGATGAGCCCACCTTGTCCACTAGCTACGGGGGTTTACTGGAGATGCCCTGGGGGTGCAAGTAAGCTAGGAGAGAGGAGGGGAAAGAAAATAGATGTGGGGAAGGGCAATGCAAGGGATGACCAGAGGGGAATCTTGGGGTTTTACCCCCTGAATGATTGAGCCATGGCCAGGGAAATTTACTGGAGGTCCAAGGCATCTACAAGATGTCTTGGTAAAAACATTAGGTCAAGGAGATCAATGGAAGAGGTGAAAACAACAGTTTGGTTTTTCTGCCAGAAGATGTTTGTGCTGGTTTTGAGCTAGCTAAGGTGAGCTACTTGAGATGAGATTTAACAGGATTGAGAAATAATACTAAATGAGCTTGATCACAAGTTTTGAGCACATTTAGAGGAAGTGTCCAATGCAAAAGTTTCAAACCCTAGAAATGGGAAGAAATGGAGTGGTTTAGATTTAGCTAATCAAAACTATTCTCCTTGATTCACAACTTGATGTGGTAGCATTATTTCGGTATTAGACCATACCCAAAAAGTTTGGGACCAAATAGGGAAACTTGAAAATGCAAGAATTCCCAATTCTTGAAATCAACAAAAATGGGTTTGAGGGGATTTTGACAAGTGGATGTGTTCTCCTTCATGCACCACTTAGTGTGGATGCATTATTGGAGTGTTAGAATATTTCCACAAAGTTTGAGCACAATAGGAGACATTTGGCCATGTAGAGTTGTTCAAATTTGGATCTAGACAAAGAGGGTTTTCGGATAATTTGGCGAACCAAATCAAATGGGATTGATATGAAACTTGGCAATATTATCACATATGTCATATGTGACATGCTAGAATTTTCTTGGATTTATTTGAGAATATTTCTTATAGAAATATTTCAAATTTTTGAAATAGGCAGAAGTGGTTTTGAAGGGTTTTGTCCAATATTTTGAACATGACCATGTGTATAAACTCTTATATATGGACAATATATGTCCATTGAGTTTTCCTAAAATTTTCTCAAATAGTTTGAAAGCATAAAAATAATTCTTCCTAATAAAAGACTATTTCTAGCCTTAAGAAAAAGCCTTTAAATAAAATAAGAAAATAATCTTTAAAATTAATATTTTGTGGTTTTGGGAAGTTATAAATATATTAGGTTCCAAATAAATCCTTTGGGGCAAAATATTCCATCCAATTTGAGGACTTGTAGTACAAACCTCAATTCAGGGGGTTTTGAAAACCTAAATTGAATAAATGCTATTTGGCCGAAATAGTATTTGATAAAAGGTTATGTGCCCCTAGTTCCTTGGTTGAACTCATTCATCCCCATGCTCTTAACTCTTGCTCACTTTTCCCCACTCCCTTGCCCGAAACCCTCAGAATAGGTTACAACGGACATTGTCGTCAGGTCAATTCCTCTCACCCATTAACTCTGACGAGTAGGGCCGCGTTGGGCCGAGTCCACATTTTGACCGTTACGTGCTAATGAGTGGGGCCGCAAAACTGACACTCGTTGTAACCTGAATCAGATCGAGTCGCTTCTGCGCCGCCCCTCTGCCGCTGTGGTGCAGCCTCTGTCACCGTCATGCCGCCTCCGCCACCGTCGTGCCGCCTCCACCGCTGTCGTGCCGCCTCCGCTGCATCTACCCTCTCTCCCCATCTAGGATTAGGAAGCGATGTCGGTGGAGCACACGTCCGGCCCATCGACCGTGGAGATGATTGGACCGAATCAGAGGCGGATAATTCATGGATTCCACCTGGGTAAGCATCGTTCTCCTCTCAAAATGATTAGGAGATCCATAAATTAGGCTGTATTTGACCACCGTTGGCGTGAATCAGTGCAATTTTTCTGACAATTTTTGGCCTAACTGCGCCCTTTATTTCAATCGAATAGGGTTGATCCTGCACTTGCTTTTCGGCTGGCGGTTAGAATGGAAACTAGCGAGCTGCGTGGAACTAAACTGTATCTGATTTATGTATTTTTCTATCCGAAAGAGGCACTCTATTGTGAGTATCCATGGAGCCCTACCGATGGTGTTGAAATGAGATATTTCAACAGTACCGAGCAGAGATTTGTCCCATTAACTTGTGATGAGCATCTGGGATTGCTATTTAGTTTGAATGTTACAGCCATTTCTGTAAAATCCATATTGGTGTGCTTCAGGCACGCAAACAACATATCCCAAAGGGGAAGGGTGTTCAGACATCATATGTCTATGCTAATAGCGAGCGTCCTCGCACTCCTTGTAGGTTGAGACCAAGTGAACCTAGTGGTTCTGAAAGCCACAACATGTCGGCTGCCGCTAATTCTGCCACTTCTCCTTTCCCTTCTGCACCTGATGTAGAAGTGGATGCATAGCCTGACGAGGAAGTGCCTCAACATGATGATGAGGATGAGACTCTATTCCCTGAACTGCTAGATAGAGTCAGTCAACAGGCAATGGAAGATGAATATCTAGAGGAACCTACCAGTCGTGCTAGATTTGATGACACTGACAATGAAGAGAGGGAGGAGAACATCGACTCCTTAGTTTTACAAGAATACGATGGTGAGGACATGCCAACAATTGAGTGGAACAGGGAGAATCCTCAGCTTACTCCAGGAACCGTATTCGAATCGATGGTGGACTGTCGAAATGCAGTGTCTACATATTGCATTCTCACTGAAAACTCCTATGAGGTTGATAGGAGTGAGCCAACAAGATTAACTATTCATTGCCCTTATGATAGGTGTAGGTGGAGGTTGCATGCATCCACTATGCTAAAGAGAAAATTGATTCAGGTATTACAATTGAATCTTTTTTCAAATTATTTATCCATTCTATATTCAGATCATGTGTATTGTTTCTTAATTGTATTTGATATCATTTTTCATTTTGTTTTAGATAAAAAAACCACACGAGCACACTTGACCACCTAGAGGGGGAGGGGGAAAGGACAAATCAAAGCTTGCAAAGACTAGGTGGGTGGTAGATGCAATCTTGGATTGGGTGAGGGAAACACCGACAATTGGTCCAACAACACTCCATGGGAAGCTATTTGACAAGTACAAGATTAATATACGTTACATGAAGATTTTCTATGCTAAGGAAAGGGCTCTTGATAGGATTAATGGTCCATGGAATGAGAGTTTTCAGTTGCTTTGCACCTTGAAAGCTGAAGTGGAGATGGCTAGTCCAGGGAGTGTTGTAGAGATTGACAAGCATATAGTTCAGTACAAATTAAAAGGGAAGACAATGGAGAAGGAGTGCTTCAGGAGGGATTTTGTTTGTTTCAATGCTTGCTGGCAGGGGTTTCTGAACGGGTGTAGGCCCTATTTGGCGGTCGATGCAACTGCTTTGAATGGAATATGGAGAGGCCAGCTAGCAGCAACTTCTGTAGTTGATGGACACAACTAGCTATTCCCAGTTGCATTTGGTGTGTTGGAGGTAGAGTCCGAGGAGAGTTGGGTCTAGCTTCTGCAGCAGTTGCGCAACATTATAGGTACACCCTCTGGTTTAGTTATGCACACAGATGCTTGCAAGGGTTTAGAGAGTGTAGTAGAAATTGTATTCCCTGGAGTGGAACATAGGGAATGTATGTGACACCTAGCGTAGAATTTGAAAAACAAATTCAAAGGAAAAGTTTATGATGAGAACCTATGGCCAGCATCATACACATGCAGCTTGAGGAAGCATGAGCACCATTTGAGAGTGTTGTATGCTCACAATCCTTTGGTGAAGTAGTACATGGATGAACATCATGGAAAGGTGTGGTCAAGAAGCAAATTCAATGAAATCTGCAAAGTAGACTATGTGACCAGTAATCTTGCTGAGTGTTTCAATGCAAAGTTCAAGTCAGTGAAAGGACTTTTGTTGTGGCAACCATTTGATAAGATCAGGCAGATGATCATGATAAAGATGGATCTTCGTAAAAGGATTTCAGAAACACAATATGTTGGCCATCTTATGCTCCCATCTCTGATTAAGGCATTGCATGCCAAGGCAAGAGGACTAAGTATGAAATGCATTTAACCGTCGGAATACGAGGCTGAGGTGACATACACTGACAGTAAAAATAGGGAATGGAGATATCCAGTGAACCTTGCAACTAAGGAATGAAGTTGTAGGTAATGGCAGATCCACGGGAAGCCGTCCATACATGCCCTACATCTCATGACTATTATTGGACGTGAAGATGGTGAAGTTGATCAGTATTGCTCTGAATATTTCTCTGTTGCCAAATTTAGGGCTACTTATGCTGAAAATGTGCCTGCACTCTTGGGAAAATACCAATGGAACATAGTAGACCCACGATTCGAACTCCATTCTCCTATACTGACTAGACCACCAGGAAGACCAAGGAAAAACATGATAAGAGCTGGTGAAGAGGGTCGTGTAAAAAAAACGTAAGTGCAAAAAATGCAGTATCCTAGGGCATATTGTTAGGATTTGTACCAATCCAGTTGATGCATCATTTGGAGAAGAGGAACAATGGGCAGCAGCAAATGCATAGGAGAATGCAGCAAGTTTAGAGGAGAATGCAGCAAAGGAGAATGAAGCAACTGAAGTAGCAGCTTGGTATGTGTGCAACCTTTCCCTTTTTTGCATTTGTTCTCTTTTTTATCTATGTCTAAGCTTATTTATGTTTGACACAACTCTAGGATAATTAGAGGCACAAGACAGAAAAGACCTAGAGAGGAAGAAACTTCGGTTGAACCATCATCTGATGCAGAATTTGAAACCATGGCTTATGAAGGTTTTGAAGCTATAAGAGAGGAGGGAGTTATTTTTTCTGAAGTTCCTTTAAGGATTAGTGAACCCACAGATGACCATCAACTGGTCATCACTTGCTCGGTCAGTCAAAGCTCAACAAAACTGCCACCACCAGAAGTGAAGATCAGATGCAACAAGACAAAGCTTTCAAAAGCACAAAATATCCCAAGTAGGGAAACCAGGAGCAGGATGGTTAAGCCATCCCAGAACACAAGGAACAAGGCAAAGATTTGAATTTGAACTTGAATGCAAGTCATAAACTTTGAACTTTAAGGATTTGTAATAAGAATTATGTCGTCAATTTGAACTACTGTGGAAACTTCTAAGGTGTAATAATTCTATTTGTAATTTGATGTGAAACTTGAGGTAGAATACAAAACTAATGCAAAATTTGAATTTAAGGCAAACTTTGAATTTGAACCAACACTTGAAGTCCATTGCCTTGTGGTGTGAGTTGCAAAGATTGTTGAACTATCATAAACGTTAGGTGATCAATCCGATCTCTTTTGCGTGGTAAAACTTGTAGTCATGAGAAATGTGCTCCAAATGAGCTCCCAAGCTAGGGTAAACAACCCCATTTGTAATCAAGTTTTTTTGGACCTACTCTAAATGAGCCAAATATTTTTTATTAACACCTATTCAATTTATATAGTATAGATTCGAATATCACTATTTATTGAATTAATCTTCATAGCTTTACATTTTTTTCAAAAAATATACTTTAATAGAAAACCATTAAAAACACGTTTAAAATATGAAAATGGAAAACTAAGTTCAGATCCTTCTTATTCACTTTGAAATCAAGCTTTGGTGATGTTTTTGATTTTTTTTAAAAATTCAAAAACCAAAGGGAACCCTACCTCCTCTCCTTGGACTCTATGAAATGTTGTGTGTGATAGCTCATATGTGTGAAGGATTTCTCATTAAAATGTCCAGAGACAAAGTTTATGATTTTTGGTTGGTAACATGTCACACAAGACAACATTGTGCACCGTTTTTTTTTGTTTTTTTAAATTAATGGTGCTCATTTGACCTCGATCGTGCTAGCTAGGTTTTTTTTTGCAAATGTGTGTGTACCAAGTTTAGTATTTTTCCTCGTTAGTGTGTCTTATAAAATGACGAACGGCGAAAGTTTCATATTTTTTCGATTTTTTTAAATTAGTTATGCTCAGTCAAAGCCTTGGAAACCCTGTTGACCAGCTCAAACCCCTCTAAACCCCGCGGCGAAGGGTCAGCCATCCGATCATACCCTAGCGCCAAGCGACAGCCCTCCGCGCCGTTAGGTCACATGGACGGCTCCACATCGTTGGATCGTGGGGCGATCCGCGAGAGGCGATCCGCGAAAATTTTTGGTTGTGCTCGCCCACCCTTGCCTCCCCTTTCTTCTGCTGCTTATTCTGCGGCGAAGAGAGGAGCCACTACTCTGCTTCTTCTTCTCCGGTGACGAGAGGAGGCACTCTTTGCTTCTTCTTCTCCGACGACTTTGGGCGATATGTCGAGCTCCACTTCAGCCTCCCGCCCTCATGGACCCACTATGGTCCACTTCCCATGGAGTGATGTCCTGACTGCCCACGCAGCGCGCCACTAGTATGGTGGACTTCGCAGGTGGTCATGAATGGCAACTATGGGCGCGAGTTCGTGAAATGCGAGAGCAAGCCGGAGGGGCAGGTTATATCTCATGATTTTTCCCAGATTTCTTTTTCTATTTGCTTTTAATTCTTTCTTCCTTGGATCTGGGATTTAAAGTTCATGTTTTCGTTTCAAATCGTGAAGAAATACACACATTTTGAATGGCTAGATGACTACATTCAGCGGATTCAACACAATGGGCCCCCAACCCGGGATCTCAATCTGCCGTCAGCACCAACGAATTTGGTCTCCTAAAGTGCTACTCCGACAGTTGGGGATGCAGATCTTAAGGGGTAATTAAAGAAGATGAACAAGAAGTTGAAGCAGATGATTCAATTGAACAAGCAGGCGGATCTGATAGCTTTAGGATTTTATTTTTTTATAGTTGCTCTAGGATTTGCTTACTTGCTGGTCATCACTCGTTAGAGATGTTATTAGTGTGGTGTCATGTGCTCTAGGATTTGGTTAAATTTGTGGATCATGTGCTCTAGGATTTGCTTAAATTTGAGGATCATGTGCTCTAGGATTTGCTTAAATTTGTGGATCATGTGCTCTAGGATTTGCTTAAATCTGTGTATCATGTGCTCTATGCTCTGTGTTGTTTAATTTGTGGACCATGTTAGTTTCGTCAGTTTTGCACACTTTCAGTTTCTTTAGTTTCGTCAGACAACACCAACCGCAGAAGAAAAATTCAAACTAAGCACTGGTTGGGCCGTCGCATTGCGTCGAGTGTCGAAGGCCCACAAAGATAAAAGATGCCTAGAAAATAGTGCACGTGTTGGCTCTGTTTTTTTTTGCTTGATTATTTCCATGATAAATCCATTTATTGCCATGCCGAACAAAAATAGTAGATGATGGTAAATCGATTTATTGTTAGCAGTACAACTTTTGTCCCATGGCATTTTTGTACACATAATTGCCATGGCGAACTTAAGAATAACTTTTTTCATGTCATTATTAGTGTAGATACCATAATAAATGCTATATTGAACTTACCCATGTCAAATTTATTTGTACATATCGTGGCAATTCCCTTCTGTATATAGCCTACGGCACAACACTTTGATTTTTTGACATGCGGGTATTATAAATATGTTTTTGTTGGAAGAAAAATATTGTATACATGTTTTTTGTTTTTGTTTTCGTTTTATACATGATTTTTTGTAGAACATGGCAAATTTATTATTAAGAGCATGTCAGATTTAATTATGTAGATCATGATATCCATCAGAAACCACGTCTAAAATATAGTTCGGTGGCACCATTAGCCACCATATCCATCTAGAGAGCATGTCTAGGGCTCGACTATGACACCACATCCATCTACAAAGCATGTCTAGGGCTCGGCTATGGCACCATATCCATCTACCGATATCTCACGTAGCAAGCATACATCCATAACATAGAAATTAGCAAGCATAGCATAGTTCTTACATAAAACATAGGGTGCCCTACAATCATCCATGACACGAGAGAAAATAACCAGCAACTAGAGTTAGCTGATCATAGCTCATAGAGCATAATAGCAAAGGCATACAATATATATCCTACGTAATACCTAGTGCACTGTGCGTCTTCGTAGTTGGAGATGGCTTGATCCGCTTGCGCTGGAGCCTAGTCTGCCTGGGCCGCCACCTGCGCCGCCCGTGCTGCCTCCATCTGCTGTTGATGAAGACGCCAGGCTTGCGCAGCTGCTTCCGAGCGGATGGAGTTGAGGATCACCACCTGGTCGGGCCATAGATAGTAGACCGGCAGTGCCTCCATTTCCAGCTCCTCTGGTGGTGCCTCCACTTCCGGCTCCTGCAGCGGCGCCTCCATTATCGGCTCCTGCGGCGGCGCCTCCACCTCAGGCGTCTACAGCGGTGCCTCCTCCTCCGGCTCCTGCGCCCAAGCCTCTGCCTCCTCCTCCCCCATCTCTGACCCCTCCTCGAAATCCTCCTTCGGTTCCTGTCGTGGATTTGTCACGACGATGTCCGGGTCAATGGACTTAGGTTTGGGGCAAGACGCAACTACGTGGCGGCTTGAAGGGGTTGATCGGAATCAAGAAGACATGGAGTTTTACCTAGGTTCGGCCCCTCCGATGGAGGTAAAAGCCTACGTCCTGCTTGTATGGTATTGATGATGACGAAGATCTCTCGGTTACAAGGGTGCTAGTTGCTACCTATAATCACGAGAGCCTCTAATCTGTCTATCTCTAATCTCTTGTGTTGTCTAAACTTGTGGAGTTGTGAATCTTGTCCCTCTAGGGGTGATTTACCCCTCCTTATATAGGTGGAGAGGGTAGGCTTACAAATAGAGTCCTACTAGGAGTAGGGTTAGGACTAGCCTCTCACGAATCCTACTCTGGGTCTTATTTCCTTTAAGGGAATCCTTCTCTCTTCGGGCCTTCTCTTGTGAGCCGCCAGGCACCGGCTCACCCGCCGAGTTTTGGGCTTGATCATCCTATGACCCGTATGCCGAGTCATCAATGAAACGTCATGTCTTTGTCGGGTCTCCTGTGAGTCGCCAGGCCGGGTCATACCGCGGGGTATATCCCCGACATTAGCCCCCAGGTTAGCTTGAATTTATTCATGGTAAGCTCCTAAAAT
The DNA here is from genome assembly GCA_022496015.1 of Hordeum marinum. NCBI lineage: Eukaryota > Viridiplantae > Streptophyta > Magnoliopsida > Poales > Poaceae > Hordeum > Hordeum marinum. Next base: position 422,587,539 of record CM039678.1, on the reverse strand, counting down.
AAGAATAATAAATATGTTAAGTGACCGGCTTGCTCCTTTGGTCGGCTTATAAAATGGCTCCTCAGAAATTTGGGTCTCTCTACATATGAATGAGCCGTCTTGAAAATCGTCTTGCTTGTCAATGTCCTTTGAAAAAATATTGGGAATAGAATACCCATATGCCATTGACTCGGCTTCCAATACTCTTGGCAGGTCATCTGTGCCGGGTCATAATCATTGATGATGTCGGGTCATTATGGTTGGTAACGCCGGGTCAAATAACTAGAATTCAACTGACTTGATAAAAACATTGGGATGAAAACCCATCTGATGTAAAACTAGACTTTCATTGTTGTGAAGCAGTGCGGCTTATATAAAATCTGGCGAGTTGCGCTCTTTTGACAACGCAGGGTCAAATAACTAAACTACATAATTAACATCTTGGAAATTCTCCTCAAAGTTTTTGATATGTCCATATTACCTGTAGCCCCCAAGCTCCGAGATTATCCATGATAACTTGGTGCTTTGCAATAATATTTTGGATTGTGTATCCCCCAAGTGTCGGGTTGTCCTGCCTGCAGCAACCTGGGACTTATAACTGCTTTATACCTTATGAAACTTCGGTGGGTGTAGCCCCCAAGGGTCGGCTCATCAGAAAGCTTCGGCGGGTGTATCCCCCAAGGGCCGGCTCATCAGAATGTGATGCACCGGGTCTTCAATTTGAACCTCATAATCTGTTTAAGCAGCTGAATACTGTAGCCCCCAAGTGCCGGGTCGCATGCTTGCAGCAACTTGGGACTTTGAAAAATTGATCTGAGTGATGTAGTCCCCAAGTGTCAGGTCAGTAAGAATTACTGGGCTGGGACTTTAGAAAAATATAGAAAAGCCGGCTCATCTCCTTGAGCTAACATGGTCTTGCTGATGATGTAATGATTTGAAATCTGGCTTGCATTAGCCCCCAAGTGACGTGGTGCATGCTTGCAGCGACATGGGACTTGCATAATTGATATAAAGTGGCTTTGAATAGTGTAGCCCCCAAGTGCCGGGTTGTCTGCCTGCGGCGACTCGGGACTATGTGAGAATAATATGACTCTTCGTCTGAATGAATCTTTGCCCGTAGTTGTAATATAATCCGGAGTGAATATCCTGAAATAACTCCTTTGTCTTTGACATGAAATCCCTGCTCGTGGTTGCGATGCAACTCGGCAATATATATATTTGAAGAAATCCATGAGTGTTGTAGATTACTACAATGCACAATTAAAGAAATCTGAGGACCAGCCAATTAGATGACACGGCATTATATCTGATAGGGAGGTTCTTCAAGAATAATCAACTTTCCAATATAACGGCGGCTCATCTTTAATAAACAAGACCTGCAAAAAACATGACAGAATATGTTCCGTGTTGCTGTAAGGGTGGCTTGAAAAAGCACAACCCGGAGATGTTATATCTTTCATAACATTGCTCCTTCTTTCATAATCTGGCTCTGACCCGGCTTGATAAGCCGGCATGACATGTGAATATGATGAAATATATGATGCAATGTATGATGTCATGTATGATGCAAGATGCAATGTATGATGTAACGTTAACTTGTCAACAGTTTTTGGCATAAAGCTGGCGGATAGGCATTAGAAGCTATACCCGAAGGTAGGAAGCCGCCCTAACCACAACTCATTTTCCTGAGCCGGAATTTTGTGCCTCTACGGCCGGCTAATAGGCATTAGAATCTGTACCCGAAGGTAAGAAGCCGCCGTTCACCGCGACTCATTTGATGTATCAACCGGAACATTTTTGAACTCTTCTTGTAAGTCGCCATCTTGTAAACCGCCATCTTGTATAAAGAAATGGCAGAAGCTCCAAGTGATGACCTAATAAATCCGGGCACCTATGTTTGAATGGTGCATCACGGCGGTTCGTTCTCTTGGGCAACTTTAATCTTCCGTTAGTAATGTAATAGCCCCCAGGATTGGATTTTCTCTTGCAAAGACCCAGGGTTCTCGTTGAAAATGACCAAATGTGTCTCGCCATGCCTGTAGCCCCCGAGTCTTAAGTTGACTCAAAGAGGCGGCTTGAGAATCTCCACCGAAAATCGTGATTGGCCATGGCGAGTTTATAGATTATCTCGTATGAATTGTTTCAATGATCCGGACGATGGTTTGTTCCGGCTGTTTGTTGAAGCGAACCAAATTGCAGCGGCAGCGACTTGTGCACCTGTCCATTGGGCGGCTCGTACTGATGTATGTAGCTACTAGCATGTTGATGTAGACGTAGAAACACCCGTGGCATTGTAAGCCGGTGCTGTTGGCAAAGACACCACGGCATTGTAAGCCGGCGCTGTGGTGAGAGACGACCATGGCGTTGTAAGCCGGAGCGATGGCGATAAACAGCCATGGCGTTGTAAGCCGACGCTATGGCGAGAGACGGCCACGACATTGTAAGTTGGAGCAATGGCGAGAGACGGCCACGTCGTTTGTTGGTGAAGACCATACGGCGGGTACGGCGGCTTGCCGCACTCATTCGGCGGCTCATACTGGCGGGTGAATGCACGCGGTACTAGCAAATTGATGTAGACCATCTGCGGGGACAGCGACTCACGCATGTCCATCAAGCAATGCAACACGCTAGTGTACGCTCTAACTCTGCGGTATCATGCCACACGAACAATTGTCGTGCATAAAAATATTGCAAGAGACGGAGTAATTGTTCTCGGATGGGTCAATATGTATAAAAAAATATATATGATGAATACCACCTAGATTTTTTGTTGGAATAATACGGACACCGGCATCGGATAATAACGGAAGTAATCAGATGAAACGGATGCACATCCGAGCTCCCCCCTCTCTTTTTTAACCTTATCCCCCTCCTTTTCTTAACTAGCTCCTCCCAGCCTTTCCTCCGCGACAGAGGCCAGGAAGTGAGGCGGAGGGCAAGCGCAGTGGCGCAGCAACGGCCAGGGGCGACGCAGGCGGACGCAGTGGGGAGCACGCAGAGCAGAGCGGTAGGACGACGCACGAAGGCGAGGCGTGGCCATGGCGGGGAGTTAGCTCAGGGCGAGCCCAGGCCGCAGCGGCGGAGAGTATGGAAGTGAGCGAGGCCACGGTGGAGAGGGAGCCATGGTGGATGGCTGGGTGCGGACGGCACAGCGGAGCCATCGTGACGGTGTGTGGAGGTGACTTGGCCTAGCAAGGCGGAGGCCAGGGGGATTGGCCGTGCGTTGACCCACGCGGAGAGGTGCAATAGGCGCCAAGCAGCGGGGCGGGGCGGCTCTCATGCGCACGGCAGGCGCGCAGGCGGGCGAGGTGAGACTAGAGGTGTGCAGCGACGAAGCGGAGCCGGCCATGGTACGTTGGGCAGGGCCAGGCCGAGCCGGCCACGGCGCGACGGGCGGAGCGCGGATGAGCCCGTCACGACGTGGGGGTGAGGTGCTCGGATACGAGCCTAGAGAGCTCGGCCGGTTCAGAGCGAGGCGAGCTGTGGTGGAGGCAGGAGGCGACTTGAGGTCGAGTCTGTGGTGATGGGGGCAAACCTGCGCCGTGGACGACACAGACCGACTCCTCTTCCATGTATGTTTTCGGTCGCAGTCGTGATGAGCCGGTCTTCTTTCTCTTTCTTTCTTTCTTGTTCTTTCTTTCCCTGGTAGCCTTGGATGTGGTCATTGCCATATTCAATTAGCACTCAGGTAACCGTGGCAACCACGTCTAGCCACCACGAGATTTGACGCATGTCCATAGAGATGTGGAGCAGTAGCGGTTTACGGACAACAGCAGTCGCGGTGGATCTCCTCGGTAGCAGCGATTCGGCGAAATGGCTGATTACCTCGATTGCAGCGTGCAACAAGACCTATTTGTGTTTGGACAGATCACCCGTCGCCTGTGGCTGCGTGCATGAACGAAGCTTTTTCAATCACGATTGCTGAATTTAGATTTTACTGTAGAATCTTCCCTGCCGGCTCTTGTGGATCTGGCGGGTCATAAGCTTCTCGACTCCTAGAAGGGACCCCATCAGAACACAACACCATTGTGCTAAGCCCCATGGTGGGCGCCAACTGTCGTGGATTTGTCACGACGATGTCCGGGTCAACGGACTTAGGTTCGGGGCGAGATGCAACTACGTGGCGGCTTGAAGGGGTTGATCAGAATCGAGAAGACACGGAGTTTTACCCAGGTTTGGCCCCTCCGATGGAGGTAAAAGCCTACGTCTTGCTTGTCTGGTATTTATGATGACGAAGATCTCTCGGTTACAAGGGTGCTAGTTGCTACCTATAATCACGAGAGCCTCTAATCTATCTATCTCTAATCTCTTGTGTTGTCTAAACTTGTGGACTTGTGAATCTTGTCCCTCTAGGGGTGCTTTACCCCTCCTTATATAGGTGGAGAGGGTAGGCTTACAAATAGAGTCCTACTAGGAGTAGGATTAGGACAAGCCTCTCACGAATCCTACTCCGGGTCTTATTTCCTTTAAGGGAATCCTTCTCTCTTCGGGCCTTCTCTTGTGAGCCGCCAGGCGCCGGCTCACCCGCCGGGTCTTGGGCTTGATCATCCTACGACCCGTATGCCGGGTCATCAATGAAACGTCATGTCTTTGCCGGGTCATACTGTGGGGTATATCCCCGACATTTCCAAAGGTAGCCTCGCTTGCCTCCGGATTTGGGCCTACCGAAGGAGGAAGAGACAGTCTTCGATTGTGTAGTACTGGCGACGTGGTGGCATGGATGATGGGCTCGGAGAGGGGAGTGCTCGGGTCCCAGAGGGGAGAGGGAGCAGGCGGATGAGCTAGGGTTGGGGGACGCCGTCCAGCTTAAGTAGTCGTCTACAGATAATGATGGGGAGTAGGATAGGTGCCTCGATAGTCAAGGAGAGGAGGTCAAAGAAATTTGAATTTGAGACGCGTGCGAGAAGAGAGGAACCAGCGGTAGCGGCCGTCGTTGCGTCTATGGCGGTGTGCATGCAGGCAAGCTAGCTCGTGTTGGGGAACGTCGCATGGGAAACAAAAAATTTCCTACGCACATGCAAACCTATCCATGGTGATGAGCATCTACGAGAGGGAGAGTGGATCTACGTACCCTTGTAGATCGCTAAGCGGGAAGCGTTAAGAAATGCGGTTGGTGTAGTCGAACATCTTTCCGATCCAAATCGCCGAGCGTCCCGCGATCCAATCACGAACCGTCCCGCGAACACATCATGATCCATCCCGCGAACTCATCACGATCCGTCTCACGATCTTCATCACGATCTGTCCCGCGAACTCATCACGGTCCGTTCCGTGATCACATCACGAACCGTCTCGCGATCTCGATCACGGTCCTTCCGATCTAGCGCCGAACGGACGGCACCTCCGCGTTCAGCACACGTGCAGCTTGATGACGATCTCCACCGTCTCGATCCAGCAAGAGGAGGTGGAGAGGAGAGAGAGTTCACCGGCAGCGTGACGGTGCTCCGGTGATGGTGGTGGACTGATTCCGGCAGGGCTTCGCCTAAGCGCTGCGGAAAACCGATCTAGAGGAGAAATTGTGCACCGGTGAAATGGGTAGCACGTGGCCGGAAATTCTGTCCAAAAACCACCCAATCCACTAGTATATATAGGAGGAGAGGAGAGGAGAGGCATCCAAGGCCTTTGGGTCGGCCGAAATAGGAGGTGGGAAGCAATCCTACTTCACCTCCAATCCTAGTTGGAGTAGGATTGCCTCCTATTGGCTGATTTTTCCACTTTTTGCTTTAGGACTTTCTCTCCTGCGCCATGGGCCTTTGTGGCTGTTTTCCCAGCCCACTAAGGGCTGGTTAATACTCTCCCACAGCCCATGGACCTCTCGGGGTCGAAGTACCCCTCCCGGAGGTCTCCCGGTACACTACCGGCACTCCCGGTACACTACCGATGAGCCCGAAACTTTTCCGGAAACCAAACTGGGACTTCCTATATATGAATCTTTACCTACAGACCATTCCGGAGCTCCTCGTGACATCCGGGATCTCATCCGGGACTCCGAACAAACTTCGGTCACCACCATACATAACTCTACACTACCGAAACATCACCGAACCTTAAGTGTGCAGACCCTGCGGGTTCGAGAACTATGTACACATGACCGAGATACCTCTACGGTCAATAAACAATGGCGGGACCTAGACGTCCACATTGGTTCCTACATATTCTATGAAGATCTTTATCGGTCGAACCTCTATGTCAAGGATTCAGTTAATCCCGTATAACGTTCCCTTTGTTCTTCGGTATGTTACTTGCCCGAGATTTGATCGTCGGTATCTTCATACCTAGTTCAACCTCGTTACCGGCAAGTCTCTTTACTCGTTCCGTAATACAAGATCCCACAACTAACAATTAGTCACATCGCTTGCAAGGCTTATTGTGATGTTGCATTACCGAGTGGGCCCCGAGATACCTCTCCGTTACACGGAGTAACAAATCCCAGTCTCGATCCATGCCAACTCAACAGACACCATCGGAGATACCTGTAGAGCACCATTATAGTCACCCAGTTACGTTGTGACGTTTGATACACACAAGGCACTCCTCCGATATCCATGAGTTGCATGATCTCATGGTCATAGGAACATATACTTGACATGCAGAAAACAGTAGCAATAAACTGACACGATCATATGCTATGTTTGTAGTTTGGGTCTTATCCATCACATCATTCTCCTAATGATGTGATCCCATTATCAAATGACATCTCATGTCCATGGCTAGGAAACCTTAACCATCCTTTGATCAACGAGCTAGTCCATTAGAGGCATACTAGGGACATGGTTTTGTCTATGTATCCTCACATGCATTTAAGTCTCCGATCAATACAATTATAGCATGGATAATAAACGATTATCATGAACAAGGAAATATGATAATAACTAATTTATTATTGCCTCTAGGGCATATTTCCAACAGTCTCCCACTTGCACTAGAGGCAATAATCTAGTTCACATCACCATGTGATTCGCATTGTTATGAATCTAACACCCAATGAGTTATGGGGCTCGATCATGCTTTGCATGTGAGAGAGGTCTTATAGTCAATGGGTCTGTGATATTCAGATCCGTGTGTACTTTGCAAATCTCTATGCCGAACCGTAAACACTGCTACCACACTCCACTTGGTACTATTTCCAAATGGCTGCTCCACTATACGTATCCAGATTGCTACTACTAGTCATCCGGATAGGTGTTAAAGCTTGCATCGACGTAACTCTTTACGACGAACTCTTTATCACCTCCATAATCAAGAAACATTTCCTTAGTCCTCTGGTTACTAAGGATAATTCCGACCGCTGTCCAGTGATCCACTCCTGGACCACACTTATACCCCTTGACAGACTCATGGCAAGGCACACACAGGTGCGGTACACAGCATGGCATACTATACAGAGCCTATGGCTAAGGCATAGGGACGACGTTCGTCCTTTCTCTTCGTTCTGCCATGGTCGAGCTTTGAGTCTCACTCAACTTCACACCTTACAAATCAGGCGAGAACTCTTTCTCTTGATCCATTTTGAACTCTTTCAAAATCTTTGTCAAGGTATGTACTCATTGAAAGTCTCATCAAGTCATCTTGATCTATCTCTATAGATCTTGATGCTCAACAATTTGGTAGCTTTATCCAGGTCTTCCTTTGAAAATCACTTTCCAAACAACCATTTATGCTTTCCAGAAATCCTACATTATTTCTGATCAACAATATGTCATCCACATATACTTATCAGAAATTCTATAGTGCTCCCACTCACTTTGTTGCAAATACAAGTTTCTCGTAAACTTTGTATAAACTCAAAAACTTTGATCAACTCATCAAAGCGTATATTCCAACTCCGAGATGCTTGCTTCAGTCCATGGAAGGATCACCGAAGCTTGCACACCTTTTAGCATCCTTAGGACTGACAAAACCTTCTGGTTGTATCACACACAACCTTTCCTCGAGTAAACCGTTAAGGAAACGATGTTTTGACATCCATCTGCCAGATTTCATAATTGAAAACACGGCAACTGCTAACATAATTCCAATAGACTTTAGCACCACTACGAGTGAGAAAGTCTCATCGTAGTCAACTCCTTGAACTTGTCACAAACATCTTTGCAACAAGTCAAGCTTTACAAATAGTGACATTCACCATCAGTGTCTGTCTTCATTTTAAAGATCCATTTGTACTCAACGACCTGCTGTTCAACGAGCAAGTCTACCAAAGTCTACACTTGGTTTTCATACATGGATCCTATCTCGGATTTCATGGCCTCCAACCATTTGTCAGAATCTGGGCCCATCATCGCTTCTCCATAGCTCGTAGGTTCATCGTTGTCCAACAACATGACCTCCAAGACAGAGTTGTCGTACCGCTGAGGAGCAGTACACATCCTTGTCGACCTACGAAGTTTGATAGTAACTTGATCCTGAAGCTTCATGATCATCATCATTAACTTCCTCTTCAACTAACGTAGGCTTCATAGAAACATCTTTCTGCGCTGCGCTACTCTCTGGTTGAACAAAGGTTTAACAACCTCATCAAGTTCTATCTTCCTCCCACTCAATTCTTTCGAGAGAAACTTTTTCTCAAGAAAGGACCCAGTTCTAGCAACACACACTTTGCACTCGAATCTGAGATAGAAGGCATACCCATCTGTTCTTAGGGTATTCTATGAAGATACATTTGTCCGCTTTGGGTTCTAGCTTATTATGTGAAAACATTTTCCACACAAGCATCGCAGCCCCAAACATTAAGAAATGATAGCTTAGGTTTCTGTCAAACCATAATTCACACGGTGTCATCTCAACGGATTTAGATGGTGCCCTATTTAAAGTGAATGTAGTTGTCTCTAATGCATAACCCCAAAATTATAGTAGTAAAACGATACGAGACATCATAGCACGCACCATATCCAATAGAGCATAACTATGATGTTCGGACACACCATGACACTATGGTGTTCCAGGTGGCGTTTAGTTGTGAAACAACTTTCACATTGTCTTAAGTTGTATGCCAAACTCGTGACTCAGATATTCACCTCCACGATCATATCGCAGTCATTTTTATCTTCTTGTCATGATGATCTTTAAACTTCACTCTGAATTTGCTTGAACCTTTCAAACGATTCAGACTTGTGTTTCATTAAGTAAATATACACTATATCTACTCAAATCATCAGTGAAGGTAAGAAAATAACGATATCCACTGCACGCTACAAGACTCACTAGATTGCATACATCAACATGTATCATTTCCAATGAATCACTTGCCCGCTCCATCCAACGGGGTCCTTTAGTCATATTGCCCAAGAGGCATGGTTCGCATGTCTCAACCGATTCGAAATCGAATGAGTCCAAATATCCATCACCATGGAGTTTCTTCATGCGCTTTATACCAATATGACATTTTGCGGCAGTGCCACAAGTATGTGGTACTATCATTATTTAACTTTGTATCTTTTGACATCAATGTTATGAACATGTGTATTACTACGATCAAGATTTCAACAAACCATTCTCACTGGGTGCATGACCATTGAAGGTATTATTCATGTAACCAGAATAACTATTATTCTCTGACTTAAATGAATAACCGTATTGGAACAAACATGATCTAATCATGTTCATGCTCAACGCAAAACACCAAATAACATTTATTTAGGTTCGCCACTAATCCTGTAGGTAGAGAGAGCGTGCGATGTTGATCACATCAACCTTGGAAACATTTCCAGCACACATCGTCACCTCACCCTTAGCTAGTTCTCCGTTTATTCTGTAGCTTTTATTTCGAGTTACTAACATTTAGCAACCGAACCGGTATCCAATACCCAGGTGCTACTAGGAGTACTAGCAAGGTACACATCAATAACTCGTATATCAAATATACTTTTGTCGATGTTGCCAGCCTTCTTATCTACCAAGTATCTAGGGTTGTTCCGCTTCAGTGACCTCTCACCTCATAATAGAAGCACTTAGTCTCGGGTTTGAGGTCAACTTTGGGTTGCTTCACTGGAGCAGCAACTGACTTGCTATCCATGAAGTTTCCCTCCTTGCTCTTGCCCTTTTTGAAACTAGTGGTTTGATTAACCATCAACACTTTACGCTCCTTTTTGATTTCTACCTTCGCGGTGTCAAACATCGCGAACAGCTCAAGGATCAATACTTCTATCCCTGGTGTATTATAGTTCATCACTAAGTTCTAGTAGCTTTAGTGACAGTGACTTGGAGAACTATATCAATCACTATCTTATCTGGAAGATCAACTCCCACTTGATTCAAGCGATTGTAGTACCCAGACAATCTGAGTACATGCTCAACGATTGAGCTATTCTCCTTCATCTTATAGGCAAAGAATCTTGTTGGAGATCTCATATCTCGCAACACAGGCACGAGCCTGAGATCACAATCTCTGCTCCTAGAACATCTCATATGTTCCGTGACGTTCAAAACGTTTCAGAGCCTCAATTCTAAGCCGTAATGCATGACGCACTAAACTATCAAGTAGTCATCGAAACGTGCCTGTTAGATGTTCACAACATCTATAGACAACGCTAGAGGGGGTGGTGCACCGAGCGGTGCATTAAGGACATAAGCCTTCTGTGCAGCAATGAGGACAATCCTCAGATCACGGACCCAGTCCGCAATATTGCTACCAACATCTTTCAACTCTATTTCTCTAGGAACATATAAAACTACAAGGGAGCTACAGCGTGAGCTAGTAATCTACAACATAATTTGCAAAGACACTTTGACTATGTTCATGATAATGAGTTCAATTAATCATATTACCTAAGAACTCCCACTCAAATTGACATCCCTCCGATCATTCGAGTGATACATGATCCAAATTCACCAACTCAAGTCCGATCATCACGTGAGTTGAGGTGGCTACAATGGTGAACATCATTATGTTGATCATATCTACTATATTACTCATGTTCGACCTTTCGGTCTCTTGTGTTCCAAGGCCATGTCTGTACATGCTAGGCTCGTCAAGTTTAACCCGAGTGTTCTGCGCGTGCAAATCTGGCTTGCACCCATTGTATGTGAACGTAGAGTCTATCACACCCGATCATCACATGGTGTCTCAACACGACGAACTTTGACAACGGTGCACACTCGGGGAGAACACAATTCATCTTGAAATTAAAGTGAGGGATCACCTTATAATGCTACCGTCGACCTAAGCAAAACAAGGTGCACAAAAAGGATTAACATCACATGCAAATCATAAGTGACATGATATGGCCATGAACTTGTGCTTTTGATCTCCATCTAGAAAGCACCGGCATGATCTCCATCGTCACCGGCATGACACCATGATCTCCATCATCTTGATCTCCATCAACGTGTCGCCATCGGGGTTGTCACGCCCTGCATGCTTCTACTACTATTGCTACCGTCTAGCGATAAAGTAAATCATTATATAGCGCTTAATAATTGACATGCAGGTCATACAATAATTAAAGACAACCCTATGGCTCCTGCCGGTTGCCGTATTCATCGACATGAAAGTCATGATAATCTATACATCACATGATCATCTCATACATCACATATATCACATCATGTAATTGGCCATATCATATCACAACATACCCTGCAAAAACAAGTTAGACGTCCTCTAATTGTTGTTGCATGTTTTACGTGGCTGCTACGGGTATCTAGCAAGAACAATTCTCACCTACGCAAAAACCACAACGATGATACACTAGTTGCTTTTCAACCTTCTCAAGGACCGCCTTTGTCGAATCCGATCCAACTAAAGTGAGAGAAACTGTCACCCGCAAGCCATCTAGGCAACAAGTTGCGTCGAGGGAACCGGTCTCTCGTAAGCGTACGAGTAATGTTGGTCCGGGCCGCTTCATCTCACAATCCCGCTGAACCAAAATACGACCAAGGGAGGAAGCAATCTAAGCATCAACGCCCACAAACCTTTTGTGTTCTACTCGAGATCTCATCGAACCATCAACCTAGCTCATGATGCCATTGTTGGGGAACGTCGCATGGGAAACAAAAAAATTCCTACGCACACGCAAACCTATCCATGGTGATGAGCATCTACGAGAGGGAGAGTGGATCTACGTAACCTTGTAGATCGCTAAGAGGGAAGCGTTAAGAAACGCGGTTGGTGTAGTCGAACATCTTCGCGATCCAAATCGCCGAGCGTCCCGCGATCCAATCACGAACCGTCCCGCAAACACATCATGATCCGTCCCGCGAACTCATCACGATCCGTCTCACGATCTTGATCACGATCTGTCCCGCGAACTCATCACGATCCGTTCCGTGATCACATCACGAACCGTCTCACGATCTCGATCACGGTCCTTCCGATCTAGCGCCGAACGGACGGCACCTCCGCGTTCAGCACACGTGCAGCTTGATGACGATCTCCACCATCTCGATCCAGCAAGAGGAGGTGGAGAGGAGAGAGAGTTCACCGGCAGCGTGACGGTGCTCCGGTGATGGTGGTGGAGTGATTCCGGCAGGGCTTCGCCTAAGCGTTGCGGAAAACCGATCTAGAGGAGAAACTGTGCACCGGTGAAATGGGTAGCACGTGGCCGGAAATTCTGTCCAAAAACCACCCAATCCACTAGTATATATAGGAGGAGAGGAGAGGAGAGGCATCCAGGGCCTTTGGGTCGGCCTAAATAGGAGGTGGGAAGCAATCCTACTTCACCTCCAATCCTAGTTGGAGTAGGATTGCCTCCTATTGCCTGATTTTCCACTTTTTGCTTTAGGACTTCCTCTCCTGCGCCATGGGCCTTTGTGGCTGTTTTCCCAGCCCACTAAGGGCTGGTTAATACTCTCCCACAGCCCATGGACCTCTTGGGGTCGAAGTACCCCTCCCGGAGGTCTCCCGGTACACTACAGGCACTCCCGGTACACGACCGGCAGTCCCGGTACACTACCGATGAGCCCGAAACTTTTCCGGAAACCAAACTGGGACTTCCTATATATCAATCTTTACCTCAGGAGCTCCTCGTGACATCCGGGATCTCATCCGGGACTCCGAACAAACTTCGGTCACCACCATACATAACTCTACACTACCGAAACGTCACCGAACCTTAAGTGTGCAGACCCTGCGGGTTCGAGAACTATGTAGACATGACCGAGACACCTCTACGGTCAATAACCAATGGCGGGACCTAGACGTCCACATTGGTTCCTACATATTCTACGAAGATCTTTATCGGTCGAACCTCTATGTCAAGGATTCAGTTAATCCCGTATAACGTTCCCTTTGTTCTTCGGTATGTTACTTGCCCGAGATTCGATCGTCGGTATCTCCATACCTAGTTCAACCTCGTTACCGGCAAGTCTCTTTACTCGTTCCGTAATACAAGATCCCGCAACTAACAATTAGTCACATCGCTTGCAAGGCTTATTGTGATGTTGCATTACCGAGTGGGCCCCGAGATACCTCTCCGTTACACGGAGTAACAAATCCCAGTCTCGATCCATGCCAACTCAACAGACACCATCGGAGATACCTGTAGAGCACCTTTATAGTCACCCAGTTATATTGTGACGTTTGATACACACAAGGCACTCCTCCGATATCCGTGAGTTGCATGATCTCATGGTCATAGGAACATATACTTGACATGCAGAAAACAGTAGCAATAAACTGACACGATCATATGCTATGTTTGTAGTTTGGGTCTTATCCATCACATCATTCTCCTAATGATGTGATCCCGTTATCAAATGACATCTCATGTCCATGGCTAGGAAACCTTAACCATCCTTTGATCAACGAGCTAGTCCATTAGAGGCATACTAGGGACATGGTTTTGTCTATGTATCCACACATGCATTTAAGTCTCCGATCAATACAATTATAGCATGGATAATAAACGATTATCATGAACAAGGAAATATGATAATAACTAATTTATTATTGCCTCTAGGGCATATTTCCAACAGCTCGATCACATGGCATGCATAGTAGGCTTTTGTATCGTGGCGGCACACGTCGATCGATATGCCCTAGACTTTAATTGTCGCGCTGAATTGATATTGCGGAGGTCAAAGGCTGAGACAGTGTGAACTGTGAATCGATCGAGGAGGCACTTGCAAGAAGGGATGAATTGGCAGCAGGGACAGACACTGCGTCCCGTGGCGGCTCACAAGAAGGCTGCGCCCCTTGCGGCACGCGTCAGCGCATGCAGGAAGGCTGGCTGGTTCATGTCGTGCATGCATAGCAGGCTTATCATGGTGGCATGCATCAACGCATGATGCACACGGGCATTTAATTCAACGGCCCAAACGAAACCACGGCCCAACGGTCCAACCAGCGCCACGGTCCAACGCGACCTCACATGGCAGGTCCAACAGGCAACACAGTCCAGCATGGCCCCACATGTCAGAATGGTCAAAGGAGGGCGACAAGGTCCAACATGGACCCACTTGGCAGGTCCAACAGGCAACACAGTCTAGCGCGGCCCCACTCATCAGAGTTAACGGTCAAGCCACTGACCTGACGGCAACGTCCGCTATGACCAGTTCTGGGGGTTTCAGGCAAGGGAGTGGGGAAAAGTGAGAAAAAGTTAAGATCATGGGGCTGAATGAGTACAACTAAGGAACCAGGGGCACAAAAATAAAAATCCCTTGATAAAAATATTTTTAGGTCCTATACACATGGTATGATCATTGGACAAGAGTTTAGATCAAGGAAAAGTGTTTTGAGAGTAGGACGGAGTTTTATGAATATATAGCACCAGCAAGCAAGCAAATATCACACGAGTCAAACCTTCATAGGAATTCAAAAAGTTTTTCATTGGCCCTAATTTTTGAGTCATGTTAACTTAGTCATGAGGCAAAACATAGGGTGTTACACAACCCCTATGCATAGATTACACCATTGTCACCACGGGAATCCGCAAGTTGAGTAACAAGATATACATCAAGTGATCTCAAATCCAATATTCAATTGGACATAACAAAATATGAAAGAGAAAGATTCAAATCATAACATGAAGATAGCAAGGGACAAACACCATATGATCCAACTGTATTAACACAGTCCGTGATGCATCAAGATCATGTCATCTCAAGAACACAAGAGAGAGAGATTACACACATAGCTACTGGTACATACCCTCAGCTCCGAGGGTGAACTACTCATTCCTTGTCATGGCCTCCGCCGGGATGATAAAGATGGCCACCGATGATGATTTCCCCTCTCCGTCAGGGTACTGGAAGGCTCCATATGGGTTTTTCTTTGATACAAAGAGTTGCGGCGATGGAGCAGAAGTTCTAGGTTAACTTTTAGAGGTTTCTATATATATAAGATTTTTCAGCGTTGGAATCACGTCAACTGGAGCCACAAGGGGGGCACCACATATTAGGGCGCGGTCACCCCCTAGGTGTGCCCTGATGGGTGGTGGCTCCCTCGTGGAGCCTCCGGTCTCCTCCCAAAACTTATAGGTCTTCTTTCGGTCAAGAAAATATCATAAAAAGGTTTTGAGCGATTCTAAGAACTTTTATTTTCTGCACAAAAAAACATGTCACACCCCTAGCTTTGGTATGCAATAGGGTTATCCTTGTGCTTGCATCATGTCTAGTTTTTTCCTTAAACCTGAAATGGGGATGATCAAACCCTAGCACTATTTGAATTCATATAGGTTCACCTGAAATTATTTTCAATGAACCCAAAGTGGCTTTCTAAAATGTTCATCATCTTTGAAAAAATATGGAAACATAAACCAGAGGTATGGCATATTTTTCCATGTCAATTTAGTTTGTTGAATTAAATCAATAAGTATTTGAATTGGAGTTATAAATGCTACAAACATTTCTATAGCTCCAATAATTCTGAAACTTTTTATGTGGCTTTGGGTTTTTTATATATAACCACATATTTATTTTTAGAAGTAACAAGATTGATTTGGTATATTTACTAAATCAAAAACATATTGCAAATAATAGAAAACAATAAAATAAAAGGGCCACTTACCTAGGCTTACCTGAGCCCGAAAAGGCCCAGCCCAAAGGGGCAGGGTCGTCTTCTACCTCTGCGGGTAGGCAGAGGCGAAGCCGAGCACGATCGATGCCGGCCACCTCCTACTTCCACCTGGGCAGCCCCGGCCCTTCTAACTGCACCAACACGACGGCCCCGGGCATCCTGATCCATTCCTCCTTCTGCTCCCTCTCCTTTGCTCTCTCCCTCGCCCCTTGCACAAACCCGAGCGGAGCTCGTCACCGCAGTCGCATCCTCCAGCCACCGCTGAGCCAGCCGCCTTGCTCGTTAGCCCCGCAGCTGATAGAAGCCTCTCCAAGCCAGTGGAATCAATGTCGAGTGCCCTAGAGCGTCGCCATCAAGCTCTTCTTCAACCTCGGGCACCGGCGATCGCTGTCACGAATTCGTCGGCCACACAACCTCCCCGAGCATGTCGTTGTGGCTGCTGGACCATGGTGAGTTGCCGAATTGATCCCATCCTCCCGTTGCTCCTCTTGCATACTATAGCTAGAAAAGCCATCAGAGCTGAAAGATCCTCGACGCCAGCCATGTTGCCTCCGTTGTTGTGGTCCTCCAACCACGCGTTCAAGCTTGAAACTAAGCTCCTGGAGCTCCGTAGAGGCCGTAGGGCCCTCGAACCAGGCGGCTAGTTCTCCGTAGCCTCGCGTGTGCTTCGCCCGAGCTCCGACCGCCCCGGATGTGCTCGCTGGCGAGCACTCCGGTGACCCCGAGCCCTCTGGCCAGCCCCACTCGATGCGGTTAAGCACGGGCTCCACCCTAGTACCTCCAGCGCGCCAACCGAGCCCCAAAGCGCAATCCCGATCAACTCCGGCAAGCCTCTGCCATGGATTTGGTCGCTTCCGGCCAAAGTCCAATGGGAGCCAATGTGGCATGGCCATTAGGGACTAATCGCCTATTAATTAAGCCCCAAAGTCGCTGATAGTGGGCCCCAAAGTTGGGTCAAACCCCAGCCAGCGCGGGGATTAAACCTGTGTCTATGACATATGTGTCCCGAGTGTCAGGTTTGACCTGGACCTAGTATGTTAACTGGCTGACGTTGTGATGACGTCAGGCTAACATAGTAATTGCACTTATGGGTTTTAAATAATTCTAGAAATTGCTAAAACTTGTAAAATTCATAGAAATTAATCTACAAGTCAGAGTGAAATACTTTATATATGAAAAATTATCAGAAAAATTCAATGAATCCATCTATACTATTTTCGTGCATGATACAGAAACCTAAATAGGTGAGCTTGGACATTTTAGTTCGAATACAATATGAAACTTCACATATGGAGTTGAATTTGAACCTTGAGTTCAAACCTACTTCATCTAAACATGCTGCTAGATGCATTAGGCCAAACCACATCATATTGCCATGTAAGATTCATGCATCATATTGTTGCATTTGATGTGTATTGATTTGGTCCCCCTTCAATGGTTGTTCTTCATGTTAGGCACTGTTCCGGAGAGTACGACCGCGTATCCATCTGAGGAGCAGTATCGTGTGATCGTCTTATAAGGCAAGCAATCCCCTTGAACATCTATGATACAATCCCACTCTCTCGCTCTTTCTCTCACTTGTTGCATTAGGACAAAATGATTCAACTTTTATCTGTTTCGGTAGTTGAACCCATTCCTCTGCATGACCTGTCATTGTCATAGTAAATAGTTGAACCAAGCAACCAAGCATACCTGGTAGATTCTTGAGCCATGTTGTGTCATTACCTTGTTTGCTTGCCATGCTTTGAGTTGTGTCAGGTCTGATTCATATGGGTTATGAACCAAAGTGAACTAAATATGTGTTGATGATGAGAGTTAAGTGTTGAACCTGATTTGGTAAAGGTAGCGATGAGACGCCATGTAGGAGTACATGGTGGGTTGTCTCATTGAGACCATCCTTAAGAACTGAGTCATGTGTATGTTATCCAAGACTAGCTACTACCGCACATTGGGATCCATAATTGACTGTCTTGACTTATTAATCACCTTGACCTTTGTCCAGGAGTTGCAACTAGTTTCTGTTGTTTGTAGGTCGTGCTAGTAGTCTACCGAGTGGCACCCCATACAGGTGGGCTTGGGACAGACTAGGCACCGTGGCCCGGTGTACCAAGCGTAGTTCCATCCATCGAGGTGGTCTTGGGAACCCTGCACACATCATTTGGGGTCGTCGAGGAAAATTTGGCTAGACTTCCTTGCGGGTTCAGTCTCAAATAGGCGATAAAACTGTACTAGAGTCTTGTGTGGCTAACGGTCATGGCTGACTCCCTCACTGCGCTTCCACTTGAAGGTTGCCGAGGTGCCTTTTTATGTGCACATGCCGATAAGTGGCGGTGGCATGTGTGGCAAAGTACACCCCTGCGGGGTAATCATCTATTCGAATAGCCTTGTCCGTGGATATGGACTACTTGGAGACTTATATGGTTCATAGACAACTTAATGGTTACTCATAAAAGCTTCAAGACAAGCGTGAGTACCATGGATGGCACTCTCGTAGGAAGACGGAAGTGGATCCATGGTAGTGTATTATTGTGGTGTTAGTGGACTCATTGAAAGCACAATATGCTCCCTTGGTGGTTTTGATAATTCATGATAACATACATTGTCTCTTGGACTAATACTTTTATCTAGTGTATTTTAGATAAAGTCCACAAAGAAGGTTAGCTAAGGAGTGTGGAGAGTATCCCCAAGAAGAAGAAGAAGAAGGAATAGCATTGGAAAAAGCTTCAAGCAAGAGGACTCTACATTTTACTTTGTGAGAAATCACTTTGAGTCCATAGGAAAGCCAATACTATCAAAAGGGGGTAAGGTACTATTGGTGAACAAAATGCTCATACGTGCACAAGTGATAGTCACCACATACACCCACAAGCTCTTCCACAAAAATCTGTCCAAAGCCAAATATTCAAAATCGGTGCAACCAATACTTCCACTCGGTGCCACTGATTCTCAGCCTCAGACAGACTCAACCAAACCCTAGCCCTTCGATGCAACCGATTCTGATTCAGTGCCACCGAGTTTGGGTTGCCAAAATTATGTTACGCAAATTCACAAAATCGGTTCGACCGAGTTTGTTGAATCAGCGTCACCGAGTTTAGCAATCTAACCATTGGTCACCTTATCGGTGCAACCGACTTTTATGTATCGGTCTCACCGAGATTCAAAAGTTGCTACCTTTTAGGCCACTCGGTACCACCGACATTAACACATAGGTGTCACCGAGTTGGACTTATTAGGTGTAATGGTTGGATTTTTGGAGATGCCTATATATACCCCTCCACCATCACTCACTCGCAAGAGAAGCACTAAGAACAGATCCCACTCATACCAACTGATTTTCTGAGAGAGAGCCACCTACTCATGTGTTAAGATCATGCCATTCCATTCCAACCATATGAATCATGATCTCTAGCCTCCCAAAGTTTATTCCCACCCAATCAATCTCTTCCACCAAAGCCAAATCTGTGAGAGAGTGATTGAGTGTTGAGGAGTCTATCATCTTGAAGCACAAGAGCAAGGAGTTCATCGACATTATCGAGCCTATTACCTTTTGTAGGGTGGTGCCTCATAGATTGGTTAGGTGTTGCTTGGGAGCCTCCTACTTCGTGTTGTGGAGTGAACCTAGAAGTTTGTAAGGGCAAGGAGATCGCCTACTTCGTGAAGATCTACCTCGAGTGAGGCTAGTCCTTCATGGACGGAAGCCATTATGGAATAGTCAAGGTTGCTACTTCATGGACCCTTATGGGTGGAGCCCTTCATGGACTCTCGCGACCGTTACCCTCCGTGGGTTGAAGACTCCATAAACATGGACGTACGAGTACGATAGCACCACCTATCTGAACCACGGGAAAAATCTCTGTGTCCTTCACGTGTTTGATCTTCATATCTCTACTCTTTACTTCCATGTGCAATGTCTTTTCTTTCCGCTGCTATACTTGATGACTTGCATGTGTAGGGTGTGCTAGACTTGCTATAATTGCTAAAATCTGCCAAC
Source organism: Hordeum marinum (assembly GCA_022496015.1). Classification (NCBI taxonomy): domain Eukaryota; kingdom Viridiplantae; phylum Streptophyta; class Magnoliopsida; order Poales; family Poaceae; genus Hordeum; species Hordeum marinum. The sequence goes on along the minus strand of CM039678.1, from coordinate 422,567,617 downwards.
ACATAATTTTGCACCTTGTGTAGATTTTAAATTCCTGCTAGTAGTCTATTCACCCCCCCTCCCCTCTAGACATCTCTTCTAGTGATCCCACAATTGGTATCAAAGCTTTGGTCTCCATTTCTTCGGTTTCATCACCGTGGAGGAAGATGGATGTGTCTAGTGTGGAGAGTTTGTATTGTAGAGTGCCCATTCTTGATGGAGAGTACTATGGTCGATGGAAGAATGCCATGATTGATCCATTTGACAAATTCCATTTGAGAAAACATATTCAAAAACCCTATGTGCTCCCCATTTATGAATTGCATCCCACACACGAAGAGGAAATTGACATGATTGGTAACCTTAGAACTATCAGTCTTATTGTTAGAGGCTTACCAAGATTCGTGCTTTCTCAGTTGAAGAACTTTGCTTGTGATTATACTTTGTGGAATGATTTGGAGAAACGATATCCAAATCTTACATTAAGTAATCTTGATGAAATTCTTCATAAAATTGTTGGCTTTCACAAAATGAAGCCTACTGATCAAAACTTTGATAAATGCCTATTTGAGCTTCGTGATCTTATGTGTGCTAAAGGAGATGTCACAACTATTAACAACATTATTATTGAAGCCATTCAGATTCATAAACTTGAACATTGTCATGGTTATGATTCTAACGAGTCTCTTGGTTTCTATACGAGGAGATTCCACAAAATGATGACAATGAAGAACATGGCTACTATGATGAAGATGAGGTGTTCGACATCGAGCATGAAAAGATCATGAAGAATCTAAGTCTAATGGAAAACTTCAAGGATTACATGTTCGGTGGAAAAGAGTGGATTCTTGACAGTGGATGCACGAATCACATGACTGGTGATAAAGACATGTTCCAAGAGATCACGCCAAATCAAGGTCCTCGAAGGTACATGACCTTTGGAGACAACTCTAAGGGTAAGGTACTTGGCCTTGGTAAGGTGTCCATATCTCATGATAGATCCATTTAAAATGTAATGCATGTTGAATCCCTTGGCTACAATCTTCTTTCCGTATCTAAACTAGCAGACTTCAGTTTCAATGTGCTATTTACCCAAGTAGATTGCCAAGTGGTTCGATTTGATAATCATAAAATTGTATTTACCGGTATTCGTAGAGGTGATCTATACATTGTCGATTTCACTAAAAAGGCCCAACCTCGTACTTGTCTCATTGCAAAATCTTCTAAAGGTTGGCTATGGCATAGAAGTCTAGGACATGTAGGCATGCGCAATCTAGATAAGCTTATCAAGGCCGATCACATTCTTGGTGTTAAAGATGTTATCTTTGACAAAGATAGGCTCTGTAGTGCTTGTCAAGCAGGAAAGCAAGTAGGTGGATGTCATTCGGTCAGGAACATCATGACCACTAAGAGACTGCTCGAGTTACTTCATATGGATCCTTTTGGTCCCAATGCTTACAAGAGTCTCGGTGGAAACTCTTATGGTCTAGTTATAGTTGATGATTTTTCCAGATTTACGTGGGTATTATTTCTTGATGATAAGTTGCAGGTACAAAGATCTTCAAGAACTATGCACGCAAAGCACAAAATCAATTTGAAGTGAATTTCAAGAAGGTTTGAAGCGATAACAGATCGGAGTTCAAGAACACCCACGTGGATACCTTTCTTGACGAAGAGGGTATCTCACATGAGTTCATGGCTACATACACGCCTCAACAAAATGGAGTTGTTGAGAGAAAGAACCGAACCCTCATTGAGATGGCAAGAACGATGCTTGACGAATACAAGACGCCAAGACACTTTTTGGCAGAAGCCGTGAAAACAGCATGTCATGCCACAAACCGACTCTACTTGCACAAGCTTCTCGGTAAAACTGCATACAAGCTTCTCACCAGTAAAAAACCCCAAGTTGGATACTTTTGGGTATTCGGCTCTAAGTGTTACATTCTTGATAAGCATCGCCGTGCTAAATTTGCTCCCAAGTCTCATGAAGGTTTCCTACTTGGTTATGGATCGAACTCTCACAACTACCGTGTCTACAACAACTTCACTCGAAAATTTGAAGAGACGGTAGATGTTAAGTTTGATGAGTCTAATGGTTCGCAAGTCGAACAATTGCCAAATTATGTAGGTGATAAAGATCCTTTGGAAGCTATCCAAGATTTGCCCATCGGCAAGATTCGTCCCATGAAGGTGAAGGAAAGGACTTCATCAACCCAAGTGGAAGATCCTACTTTGGATCAAGGCTACCTACAAAACGGTATGGAAGCATCCACAAGCCGTACACAACAAGATGGAGAGGAGGAGGAAGTACATAATGAAGATCCACCACAACCTCCTTCACCATCGCCTCAAGGAGACGACCACTTTGACAATAACAGAGATGAAGGATATGATGATGGAGAAGAAGCTCCTCCAACTAACAAGCCCAATCTATCCCGAGTTCGAGCACAAGTGACCAGGAACCATCCCCTAAACCAAATCTTTAGTGATATACAAACAGGGACGATCACTAGCTCTAAAACTCGCCTAGATAACTTTTGTGAGCATTATTCTTTCATCTCTAGCATTGAACCCTTGAAGGTTGAACAAGCTCCTGAAGACGCGGATTGGGTGAATGTTATGCATGAAGAGCTTCACAACTTCGAGAGGAACAAAGTGTGGACACTCGTGGAGAAGCCCAAGGACGAGCAAAACATCATCAGTGCGAAATGGGTATTTCGGAACAAGCAAGATGAAGACGGTCAAGTCGTTCGCAACAAGGCTCGCCTCGTAGAGCAAGGATATACACAAGTCAAAGGTATGGACTACGGTGAGACCTACGCCCCCGTTTCTAGACTAGAAGCCATTCAAATTCTTCTTGCTTATGCCAATCACCATGACATCATTCTTTACCAAATGGATATTAAAAGTGCCTTTTTAGATGGAGAAATAGAGGAGGAATTCTATGTTAAACAACCTCCCGGATTTGTAAATCCTAAGAAACCTAACCACATTTACAAACTTCGCAAATCTTTATATGGTCTTAAGCAAGCTCCTCGTGCTTGGTACAAATGCCTAACGAAGTTTCTTATTGAAAAAGGTTTTGAAATTGGTAAAATTGACGCAACCTTATTCACAAGGAGAATTAATGGAGAATTATTTGTGTTCCAAATTTATGTGGATGATATTATCTTTGGATCTACTAACCCACAATTTAGTGAGAAATTTGGAAGGTTGATGTAAGAGAAGTATGAGATGTCTATGATGTGTGAGCTGAAATTCTTCCTTGGTCTACAAATCAAGCAAACAAGAGAAGCTACTTTCATCTCTCAAACAAAGTACACCAAGGACTTGATCAAGAAGTTCAACATGCAGGAGTGCAAAGGTATAAAAAGTCCCATGCCCACTAGCGGACACGATGGTCTTACTAAGGAGGGTGAACTGGTTGATCAAAAGGTTTATCGATCAATGATTGGTTCATTGCTATATCTATGTGCCTCCCATCCAGATATTATGCTTAGTGTTTGCATGTGTGCTAGATATCAAGTTGCACCCAAAGAATGTCATCTTAAGGCTGCGAAACGCATTGTGAGATACTTGATACATACACCAAACTTTGGCATCTGGTATCCCAAGGGATATTCTTTTAATCTTGTTGGCTACTCCGACTCGAACTATGTCGGTGACAAGGTTGATAGAAAATCCACCGTGGGTACATGTTAATTTCTTGGTAGATCTCTCGTGCCTTGGTCCTACAAGAAACAAAACTCGGTATCTCTATCTACTGTCGAAGCGGAATACATTGCCATTGGATCATGTTGTGCGCAATTATTATGGATGACACAAACGCTTAAAGATTATGGAATGTATGTTAAAAATGTGCCATTACTTTGTGACAATGAAAGTGCTATTAAGATTGGTCATAATCATGTGCAACATTCTCGAACCAAGCATATTAAAGTTCAACATCATTTCATTCGTGATAATGTTGCCAAAGGAGATATTAATGTTAATCATGTTCATACTAACAAGCAATTGGCCGATATCTTTAATAAGCCACTTGATGAAAAAGTGTTTTCTCATTTGAGGAGTGAGTTGAACATCATTGATGCTTCAAACTTGAGCTAAGCTCACTCGGATGCATGCAAGGGGATGAGATTTATTGTCTATTACATGCTAATATTATCTTGAATATCATATCTTGGAATTCTATGCTCCCTTGTCTTGCATCTAACCCTTTTGTAGGTACTTGTAAGAACAACACTTCACAAGATTGCCAACAACTCATATCTTAAGCAATCTTGTCATGAACAAGTATCAACACCTCTCCTTGATGATGAAAGGAAGAAGACAACAAAACATATCCTTGACATATATTTCTCAACTGGTATCAACTCACAATTGGTATCACGTCATTTGAATATATCATGTTCTTCCTTGCATGACTAACCTATGTAGGTGAAAAGTGAACAAAAAAATAAGGATTTCTCCCAACTCAAGATGAACTTCATCAACTTCGAGCATCCTCGTCAAGTCCACATACAAGCTACATCAACAACATCACTCAAAGGTATGTACTCATATCCTTGATATAGCTTTACTCCAAGTCATGAGATAAAGCAACTCAAGTGATAGGAAGACATTAAAAATGCTTAATCGAAAAATGGTAACCCCATTTTGAGCTTAACGATGAGTATGACCTATGATCAAGTATTCTTGCTTGGATCCTAAGTCAATATACTCTAATATAGGTGACCTAGTCATCGCCCATCATCTAGTTAAGAATCTTGTTTGGTTCATTCTCTATTGCATGTTTTCTTGTAACCATTCAAATCTTCTCTAGTTGATATCACTTTGTACAAATCTTTTGCATTTCCCTTAAAAAATATTTTTGACACCTTGTTACAAAATTTCAAATAAATTTGCAAGTCTCTCAAACATTGCCAAGTTCCTATTTTATGCCTCGGTGCCTCCGATACAAAGGACTCGGTTATACCAATTCACAGATGAGCTGCATAACATCATATCGGTACCACCGACTAATTTGATTCGGAGCCACCGGCTTAATATCATTTTCAGTCTATGTTTGTATCTTTAAATATTTGTAATCCTTCTATGATATTTTCATTTCTTTGATGATCCCTTTTATTCAAAACAAGAAAAGGGGGAGAAAAACATTCAAGGATCCCTAACTCAAATGATGAGAAGTTCTACAAATTCTCAGTTTAGCAAAAAGGAGAGAAATAATTTTCCATGATTCCCTCTGTTTTTCATGATCCCTACATTCAATAACCCTTGTTATCAAGGATCCCTTCCTAATCAGTGATCCCTGTATCTGCCCCTATGTATGACCTTTTTGGAAATTAATGCCAAATGGGGAGAAATACCAAAGCTTCAAAGCTAAAGAGGGATATACCTGATTATGCAAAGGGGGAGATATAATTTAAGGGGAGAGGAGAATATCAAAGTTTATACTTATATAAACAAGGGGAGAATACCAAAGTAGGGGGAGGAAATATGTTTAAAAGATAGATGTGTTTATTTCATTTGACTACTAATGTTAGACCTTTCTCACCCTACCCAATCCCAATATCTACTACTAAGATTTAGGGGGAAAGGATGACTTACCATTTTCATATCCATTGCTTTAAATTGGTAGAAGACTCTTGTGTTTCCTAACATTGTTTTCTCAAGTGTATTTCTACTACTAGAATGCTCAAGAACTCAAGGTAAGTATATGCATCATACCCTTGATCAAGATGATCTCTTGCTTCTTGCACATATTGTTTGCAAGAGTCAAGTCTTTAATAAGGATACACCTCATTCTTATACACTTGATGTGTATAGCCAAGATACACATGACTTATTATATCCCTTCTACTATATGTGTGTCCATGCATTCCAAAGCAACTATCCTTTAAAGGGATTGCACACATTTTGGGGGAGCAAGTCTAAGTCATGTGTCTCTCAAAGTCTTCATTATATACATGCATATCTTTATTTGAAGCTTTGATTGTATATGGTCATCAATTACCAAAAGGGGGGAGATTGAAAGCACAATATTCTCCGTTGGAGGTTTTGACAATTCATGACAACATACATTGTCTCTTGGACTAATACTTTTGTCTAGAGTATTTCAGATAAAGTCCACAGAGAAGGTTGGCTAAGGAGTGTGGAGAGTATCCCCAATAAGAAGAAGAAGAAGAAGAACAAGAACAAGAAGAAGAAGGAATAGCATTAGCAAAAGCTTCAAGCAAAAGGACTCTACATTTTACTTTGTGAGAAATCACTTTGAGTCCATAGGAAAGCCAATACTATCAAAAGGGGGTAAGGTACTGTTGGTGAACAAAATGCTCATACGTACACAAGCGATAGTCACCACATACACCCACAAGCTCTTTCACAAAAGTCTGTCCAAAGCCAAATATCGGTGCAACCAACACTTTCCACTCGGTGCCACCGATTCTCAGCCTCAGACAGACTCAGCCAAACCCTAGCCCTACGGTGCAACCGATTCTGATTTGGTGCCACCGAGTTTGGGTTGCCAACATTTTGTTACGCAAATTCACAAAATCGGTCTGACCGAGTTTGTTGAATCGGCATCACTGTGTCTGGCAATCTCACCATTGGTCACCTTATCTATGCAACCGAGTTTTATGTATTGGTCTCACCGAGATTCAAAAGTTGCTACCTTTTAGGCAACTCGGTACCACGGAGATTAACACATCGGTGTCACCGAGTTGGACTTATTAGGTGCAACGGTTGGATTTTTGCAGATGCCTATATATACCCCTTCACCACCACTCACTCGCAAGAGAAGAACTCAGAACAGATCCCCACTCATACCAACTGATTTTTTGAGAGAGAGCCACCTAGTCATGTGTTGAGATCATGCCATTCCATTCCAACCATATGAATCTTGATCTCTAGCCTCCCCAAGTTTCTTTCCACCCAATCAATATCTTCCACCAAAGGCAAATCTGTGAGTGATTGAGTGTTGAGGAGTCTATCATCTTGAAGCACAAGAGCAAGGAGTTCATCGACATTATCGAGCCTATTACCTTTTGGAGGGTGGTGCCTTCTAGATTGGTTAGGTGTCACTTGGCAGCCTCCTACTTCATGTTGTGGAGTGAACCAAGAAGTTTGTAAGGGCAAGGAGATCGCCTACTTCGTGAAGATCTAGCCCGAGTGAGGCTAGTCCTTCGTGGACGGAGGCCGTTATGGAATAGTCAAGGTTGCTACTTTGTGGACCCTTATGGGTGGAGCCCTTCGTGGACTCTCGCGTTTGTTACCCTCCGTGGGTTGAAGACTCCCTAAACGTGGACGTACGATAGCACCACCTATCAGAACCACGGGAAAAATCTTCGTGTCCTTCATGCGTTTGATTTTCCTATCTGTACTCTTTACTTCCATATGCAATGTCTTTTCTTTCTGCTGCTATACTTTATGACTTGCATGTGTAGGGTGTGCTAGACTTGCTATAATTGCTAAAATCTACCAACACATAACTTTGCATGTTGTGTAGTTTTTAAATTCCTGCTAGTAGTCTATTCATCCCTCTCTAGACATACTCTTCTAGTGATCCCACACTCGTGTATGCTTCACAAACTTTTCAAAGTACTTGTAGTTGTAGTCCATCATAGCCACTGAGTCAAAGCTGGCTTGCTGCATTGAACCCCACAACCCCCTTTGTTGATACTGATGCATATCTAGTTAGTCCTGATGTAAGTCTTGTTGAGTACCTGTGTACTCACTGTTGCTTAATTATGTTTTTGTAGAGGAGACTCCAGTCTCACTAGTGGTTTCTGCAATAAGATCGATGTTGACCGAGTATCTTGGGAATCCCAAACAGAGGTCTGGTTCCTATGGAGGGTCTTGTAGATAGACAGGCTCCCTCAGCCTTCTTCTTTTCTAGATGTCTGCACCCAGACATGTTATGCTTCCGCTTGCTGCTTGTATGACTTGTGTGTTGTGTCATGTGACCCCTGCTTGTAATATCACACTATGTTGGCTCTTATGAGCCCTTTAATAAACATTTGAGTCATAGAGTTATGTTTTGAGTCATAGAGTTATGTTGTGATGCCATGTTGTATCTACGCATATCATGCATATTGCGTGTATGATTGAAATGCATTGGTATGTGTGGGATTCAACACCTAACTGTATGCCTTTAGTAGACTTATTTACGGGAAAATGCCTCTTTATGCTTCCACTGAGCCTTGGTAGCTTGCTACTGCTCCGGACACATTGATTGACCGACATGTATCCTTCTGTGTTGTTGTGTCTGTACCTACGGGGAAATGTCACGCGGTGTAATGGAGTCCTTGTAGTTTGCTATCACTCGTCTACACACGTTGATGACTGACACATGCATTGCTGGGATATGTATGTTGGGGAACGCGACAGAAAACAAAAATTTCCGGTATAGCGAGCACGCCCAGGACCACTGGAGACTGCATACAAGGTTTGATCTGATCCGTACCGACTCAAAGCGTAGCGGTAGAAGAGTTGGTGAAGATCGTTGGTGCAGATCCCTGCAGCTAGGATTTTACAACCTCCCAACCGCGAGGATGTACTCTCTCGTCGGACAGCCCTCCGGGAGGCGGTCAGACAGTCCCCCGGACGATGTCGCGGACAGCACTTCGGGAGGACCCTCGAAACTCGAACGGAGACTCGGACAGCCCTTCAGGAGGACACACGAACAGCCCCTCGGGAAAAGGATCGAAACTACGACCTCTCTACGGGGTTGCACACATACGGTGTGATCTATCCGGCAGGGCTTCGCCGTCCAGAACTAGTTCCTGCCGGAACCCAGACAGCCTTTCGGCTCTACGAAACTATTTTGCTGGGAGGGAGAGAAGAAGCCAGATCATTGCAATGGCATGTGTATGAGAGAAAGGGATGAAGGTTTGGGCTGCCCCTCACCTCCTATTTATAGGAAAACCAAGGGGTAGGGTGGTTTTACAAGAAAACCCAAAAACCACATGGAAAGGAGTCCTTCCCAAGGACCCAAAAGGAAGCCCCATTGTGGCCGGCCACCCCTAGTGGGTCCCCCAAAAGGGGGATCCTATCAATCCATGTCATACCCCAAGATCTTTTAAGCAAAAGCCTAAAAAGGTGGCTTTCCAATAAAGTAATCCAAAAGGCACTTTCACTATTCATGACGACATTTTTCAGCGTCCAGTCAAACTGAAAATATTTATGTGGGCTTAGAAAAATTCTAGTACCCCATTAAAATAATTTTTAATGCGATCCGGAACAATTCTATAATAGTGATTTTCATCTGCGAAAAGCATCTGAAGCGGTTCCGACAGCTCCGGAACATTTCCAGTTTTTCTTTCGGAAAATTCCCAGAAGTTTCCAGAATGATTCTAACACCCTCCATGAATTATCAGGCATGTGCCGAAACCAATTTGACTTAATGGTATCCCTTGAAACTACTTTTTAGTTTTACCGAAACTGTTCCGGTGTCCTGTCTGCGGAACTTTTCCGCTGTTCGAAACTTTTCCGAGGTCGGAAACTTTTTGGTGATTTTCTCTCAGACTCCCTGTCTAGTATTCAACAGATAGATCACCCTTAAGCGTGTGACCCTATAGGTTCGGTGAAGCATAGACATGACCTGGAACCCCTTCCGATCAATGATCAACATCGGAGCCGTGGACACCCATATTGACCCCTATACCCACACGAATGAATATTCGAGTGAACCTCTAGTTGCCGTGAGCTATTCCTGTTGCTTCGCGATATGTTACAATTACCCGAGGTGAGACATGTAGGCATTCTCGTGGATCAACAACTTGTCCACTATGCCAGTTACCTCGTTGCCAGTATTGTTCTCTTTTCTCATTCCCGTGTTCCGGCATCCCCGTGATCAAATCACAAAGTGTCTGGCCAAACGATGATGGATACCGTAACACCGAGAGGTCCCAGAGATATCTCTCCATCGTCGGAGGAGCACATCCCAATATTGAGCTATCAAGTTACTTGACATACTTTTCCATGAACCCGTAAGCCGCCGTAATAGCCACCCATTTACGGATGACGTTTAACAAACCCCAAAGTTCATGAAGCAAGCATGAAGAAACTCGATACTCTCATGGTCTAAGGAATTATGCAAACGTTAACCATCTCTGTGTTATTAACCATTAACTTGTGACGAATGTATCTCATAGCATAACATCAATTCGGATCGATTCAACACGAGTGTTCTACCAACATCGCGTCCCCAAAATTGCCGGCATAGCCATGCCCATGATCAGGAAAACAGGACCATCATGCAACACTTGAGCTAGTCTTAGAGGCAAGACTAGGAATACAATTTACCGTTTATTATACCACACGTGCACATGAGTTTCCCTCCAAGCCTCATTTAATTTGTAGACTCGAGAATCATTGCAGTTATAGCATGGAACATAAACATTCATTACAAACTTTGGAGATACAAAATAACTGTTATTACTGCCTCTAGGGCATATCTCCTACAGACTCCCACTTGCACTAGAGTCATAATCCAGTTACATGGCTTCCCTAACACCAATGGCTATCCGGTGTTGCTCATGCTTTGCTCGTGGTAGAGGCTTTGTCATCGGGTCTGACACATTCAGATCCGTGTGAACTTTGCATACTTTCACTAAACCTTCTTCGGCATGATGTCGAATGAGTTTATATTTGCGTTGAATATGCATTGTCTTATGGTGCGAACATGGCTCCCTTGCCTGAGCCACGGCGCCACTATTATCACAGTAGATCTCCACCGGGTCCAGAGCACTTGGAACCACACCAAGGTCTTCAAGAAATTGCTTGATACCGACAGCTTGCTTGGAGGCTTTAGAAGCAGCAACATATTCCGCTTCCGTCGTAGAATCCGCCACAGTCTTTTTTTTGGAACTTTTCCAATCAAATGCGCCGCCGTTCAATATGAAAACATAGCCAGATTGAGATTTGAAGTCATCTGGGTCAGTCATGAAGCCTGCATCAGTGTAACAACTTACAATGAGCTCTTCATCACCTCCATACACAAGGAGTAAATCCTTGGTCCTTCTGAGGTACTTAAGAATACCCTTGACTGCGGCCCAGTGTTCCAATCCTGGATCACCTTGGTACCGACTGCTAACACTTAGCGCATAGGAAACATCCGGTCTTGTACATAGCATGGCACACATAATAGAACCAACTGCCGAAGCATATGGAATATCATTCATTTGTACTCGCTCATCGAGGGTCCGAGGACTCTGATTCTTGCAAAGCACTGTGCCAGGTGACATGGGGAGTGGGCCTTTCTTGGAGTTCTCCATGTTGAACCTTTTCAACACCTTGTCAATGTACGTGCTTTGGCTAAGCGCTATTAGGCGTCTTGATCTATCTCTATAGATTCTGATGCCCAATACATATGCCGCTTCACCTAAGTATTTCATTGAAAAACTCCTTTTCAATGAGTCTTTTATTTCGCTAAGAAAATTCACATCATTTCCAATCAACAATATGTCATCCACATACAAGATTAGAAATGCTCTTGCGCTCCCACTAAACTTCTTGTAAACACAAGATTCTTCATCGGTACTGATGAAGCCAAACTCTTTGACCACTTCATCAAAACGAATGTTCTAGCTCCTTGATGCTTGCTTCAGACCATAAATGGCTTTCTGAAGCTTACATACCTTTCCAGCATTCTTAGGATCGACAAAACCTTCTGGCTGTATCATGTATACATCCTGTTCAAGGTTTCCATTTAGGAAAGCCGTTTTGACATCCATGTGCCATATTTCATAATTGAAATAAGCAGCAATTGCTAGTAATATCCGAACAGACCTAAGCATAGCTACGGGCGAGAAAGTCTCGTCATAGTCCACTCCTGGAACTTGCGTGAACCCTTTTGCGACAAGTCTAGCTTTGTGGATAGTAATGTTACCATCCGCGTCCGTCTTTCTTTTGAAAATCCATTTACAACCAATGGGTTTTACGCCATCTGGAAGTTCTTCCAAGTTCCAAACTTGGTTTTCGTACATGGATTCCATTTCGGATCTCATGGCCTTGTGCCATTCCCTTGAGCTAGGCCCCGCCATCGCTTCCTTGTAGTGCGCAGGTTCATCGTCTTCAAGAATGAAGATTTCGTTATGAAAATACTCAGGTGGCTGGATAGCCCTACCTGATCTGCGCGGTTCAGTTACAACATTGTCTAAAGTTTCCGCATCACATGCGACAACTTCCGGCTCGGTTGTAGGGATAATTTGCGGAATTACTTCCGGTTCCTTAGCCATATCAACGGTTGCCAAAGATTCACTAATCTCATTGAGTTGTACTGTCCTCCCACTCAATTCTTTAGCGAGAAATTCTTTCTCGAGAAAGTGTGCAACCTTTGCGACAAACATTTTGCCTTCGGACTGGTGGTATAAGGAATATCCAATGGTGTTATTTGGATAACCTACAAAGTAACATTTGTCTAATCTAGGTTCTAGAATGGTTGGTTGTAAACGTTTTACGTATGCCTCACAACCCCAAACCTTGAGATGCGACACACTAGGTATCTTCCCATACCACATCTCATGTGGTGTCGTCTCAACAGACTTAGACGGCGCTCTGTTTAATGTATAAGCAGCAGTGAGTAGTGCGTGACCCCAAAAAGATATCGGTAGATCTGTAAGAGACATCATCAACCTTACCATGTCTAACAGGGTTCGGTTATGTCATTCCGACACTCCATTTCGTTGTGGAGTTCCGGGAGGCGTAAGCTATGAAACGATTCCACGGTCACTCAGATGTTGGCCAAACTCATGACTAAGATATTCGCCTCCGCGATCAGACCGCAGAAACTTAATCTTTTTTTCACGATGATTTTCTACCTCATTCTGAAAATCTTTGAACTTTTCAAAGGTTTCCGACTTATGCTTCATCAATTAGATATAGCCATACTGACTTAAATCATCAGTAAAAGTCATGAAGTAAAAATACCCACCCCGTGCGGCCGTGTTCATTGGACCACATACATCACTATGTATTATTTCCAATAATTCACCCGCCCGTTCAGGATGACCCGTGAACGGCGTCTTGGTCATTTTTCCCATCAAGAAAGCTTCACATGTGTCAAATGATTCAAAATCAAGGGACGGTAAAACTCCATCTTTATGGAGTCTTTGCATGCGTTTCTTTCCGATGTGGCCAAGCCGACAGTGCCACAAGTAAGTGGTGGTGGTATCAGCCTTCTTAAGGCGTTTAGCATTCACGTTAAAGACATCATTTCCACAATCAAGATTCAGTATGAAAAGGCCCCCAACAATGGGTGCAAATCCATAAAACATATCCTTACAATAAAGTGAACAACCATTGTTCTCAGACTTGTAGGAGTACCCATCGTGTACTAAACATGATCCAGAGATAAAGTTTCTACACAATAACAGAACAAAATAACAGTTACTAAGTTCCAAAATAAATCCTGAAGGGAGACATAAAGGCATAATGCCGACGGCTTGAGCGGCGATCCCAGCGCCGTTCCCGACACGCATCACAACTTCATTCTTTGCTAGCTTGCGCACCTTCTGAAGCCCCTGTATCGAGTTGCAAATGTGAGCAACCGATCCGGTATCAAATACCCAAGACTTAGAATTTTCTCTAGCAAGCAAAACGTCAATGACATTAACTTGTATAACAATTATACCTTTTTCGGTTTTCCCGGACTTCTTATCTTCCAGATACTTCTTGCAGTTTCTCTTCCAGTGACCTATGCCCTTGCAGTAGAAGCACTCAGTTTCATTCTTGGCTCCGCCCTTAGATTTGCGTTGGAAGCCGGTCTTACCAGCGCCCTTGCCCTTCTTTGGCTTGCCTTTCTTTTTGAAACTGGCAGTTTTATTCACAAGCAACACTTGCTTGCGATTTTTTTGCAGTCCTCCTTCAGCAGTTTTCAGCATGGCAAGCACCTCATTTGCTGTTTTGTCCATCCCATTCATGTTGTAGTTCATGATAAAACCTCCATAAGACGGGGGGAGTGAACCTAGCAACAAGTCCATAACATGCTCTTCTGGAAGTGGGAATTCCAGGATTTAAAGCCTTTCAGCGTAGCCAATCATATTGACTATGTGCTCGCCAACTGAACTGCCCTCAGCCATCTTGGTCTCCGCCATCATTTTCATGATGTAAAAATGTTCAGACCATGCATTAAACTTGTAAAGAGCATCCAGATCCTTGATCATATCAAAGGAGTTATGGAATTCAAAACGTTTTTGAAGCTTTGAACTCATGCAATACAGCATGAGGCACTGCACTAAGTTGTAATCATCATCCTTAGTGGCCCAGACATTATGTATGTCTGCCGCGGCTGTTGCCGCCGGTTTAGGAGGAAGAGGTCCGTCAAGCACATACACTTTCTTAGCACCCCGGAGGACAATCCTCAGGGTACGGACCCAGTCCGCATAGTTGTTTCCATTCGCAGCTAACTTCTCTTTCTCTAACATAGGGCCTAAGTTGAACGCGGTGTTGCGAGCCATTTGATCTACAACGGAAAACACAAGTTCATTTAGACTTTGTTCATAATGATTTTCGGCACTAGTGAATAAATAATTTTATTCCAAGGTGCACTCCCACTCAAATCAATATCTCTCATAATTGATTGTGAGTGATGCAAGACCCAACTTTCAATTCAGCGTCAAGGATGTAACCATCTCAAGTGACGATAAATTTCAATTGGTAGGCCAACTTGCCAATCACATCTCTATGTGACTCTTGTTCATCTTTCGATGCATGTGTTCCGAGCTCATGACTTTCATGCCTGAACGTCAAGACAACCAAGTGATCTCGCTATGAGGTCTCAACTCACCCGCCTCACACTTCTCTAATCGTTCGTACCCATGTAACCATGTGATACCCCGAAGAGATAGGTGCCGTGACGGTGCTACACTTGGAAGAACACTAACTACTTGATATTCTAAGTGAGAGATCACCCTAATAAAAAGCGACTACCATGCAATTAAGAAGGGTGTATCAAGAGTGATAAACATCTCAGGCAATTCATAATAGCATGATATGGTATAGCCCCTTCTGACGGAGAAGTCAAGTATTTCTTCGTCTTCGGCATTCGCGTCGGTGTTCACCTCTGTGAAGATTGCCACCACCTTGTCGATGCACCAGATAATATTGCTATCTTTATAGCTAATAAAATAAGTGCATTACATAAGGTTGACCCACAGGTCATTAAAGTGCAATCATATGGATCCAGCCATCATGCCGAATCATGACACGCAGGTCATGTTAATTACATCATATAGCCATCTCATACATAATAAAAATTGAATATGAGCTTTGCTATACCACATCCCATGCAAACCATCCTGCAAAACCAAGTTAGACGCCTCTAATCAGTTTATACAAAATTTTATTTTACGTGGCTTCTAAGGTTTTGACTCAAACCGCAGCTATCAACGTTTATCATCAAGTATGATAATTCAAGTTGCTAGATTAACTTTCCAGGGTGAATGAAACACGGGATGATAAAATCTCGAGCCCCAAACTAAACTTCGTCATACGTGTGACCCCCGTGCAGATCATATCTACATTGCCCTTTCGTCTGCGAAACATCCATCTTTCTTTTGACTATGGTGGAACCCAAAGAACTGTTAGCACTTCGTTGATCTGTCAATTAGCATACTCAGGAGCAGCATGAGAGGATCGCGGATTGCCAGAACTTTGTAAGATTCCACCATTCCATCAAGATATGGACTACGCAAATTCACGGGAAGCAACAGGAACATCGGGTAACAAATTTCATCTGCTACCCGCACAAATAATTTTCAGCAATAGATCTCATCTACTACAAAATTATACTATGCAATACCCATACATCTCATGTATCCTAGATCAGAACATGCATCTACTCATAGCCTGGCTCTTGATGCCACTGTTGGGGAACGCGACAGAAAACAAAAATTTCCGGTATAGCGAGCACGCCCAGGACCACTATGGAGACTGCATACAAGGTTTGATCTGATCCGTACCGACTCGAAGCGCAGCGGTAGAAGAGTCGGTGAAGATCGTTGGTGCAGATCCCCGCAGCTAGGATTTTACAACCTCCCAACCGCGAGGATGTACTCTCTCGTCGAACAGCCCTCCGGGAGGCGGTCAGACAGTCCCCCGGATGATGTCGCGGACAGCCCTTCGGGAGGACCCTCGAAACTCGAACGGAGACTCGGACAGCCCTTCGGGAGGACACACGAACAGCCCCACAGGCAAAAGATAGAAACTACGACCTCTCTACGGGGTTGCACACATATGGTGTGATCTATCCGCCAGGGCTTCGCCGTCCAGAACTAGTTCCTGCCGGAACCCAGACAGCCTTTCGGCTCTACGAAACTATTTCGCTGGGAGGGAGAGAAGAAGCCAGATCATCGCAATGGCATGTGTATGAGAGAAAGGGATGAAGTTTTGGGCTGCCCCTCACCTCCTATTTATAGGAAAACCAAGGGGTAGGGTGGTTTTACAAGAAAACCCCAAAACCACATGGAAAGGAGTCCTTCCCAAGGACCCAAAAGGTGAAACCAAGGAACAAGTGGGGGCTCCATGGAGGAGCCCCATTGTGGCCGGCCACCCCTAGTGGGTCCCCCAAAAGGGGGATCCTATCCATCCATGTCATACCCCAAGATCTTTTAAGCAAAAGCCTAAAAAGGTGGCTTTCCAATAAAGTAATCCAAAAAGCACTTTCACTATTCACGACGACATCTTTCAGCGTCCAGTCGAACTGAAAATATTTATGTGGGCTTAGAACAATTCTAGTACCCCACTAAAATAATTTTTAATGCGATCCGGAACAATTCCGGAATAGTGATTTTCATCTGCGAAAAGCATCTGAAGCGGTTCTAGCAGCTCCGGAACATTTCCGGTTTTTCTTCCGGAAAATTCCTAGAAGTTTCTAGAATGATTCTAACACCCTCCAAGAATTATCAGGCATGTGCCGAAACCAATTTGACTTAATGGTATCCCCTGAAACTACTTTTTAGTTTTACCGAAACTGTTTCGGTGTCCTGTTTGCGGAACTTTTCCGCTGTCCGAAACTTTTCCGGTATCCGAAACTTTTCGGTGATTTTCTCTCAGACTCCCTGTCTAGTATTCAACAGATAGATCACCCTTAAGCGTGTGACCCTATAGGTTCGGTGAAGCATAGACATGACCTGGAACCCCTTCCGATCAATGATCAACATCGGAGCCGTGGACACCCATATTGACCCCTATACCCACACGAATGAATATTCGAGTGAACCTCTAGTTGCCGTGAGCTATTCCTGTTGCTTCGCGATATGTTACAATTACCCGAGGTGAGACATGTAGGCATTCTCGTGGATCAACAACTTGTCCACTATGCCAGTTACTTCGTTGCCGGTATTGTTCTCTTTTCTCGTTCCCGTGTTCCAGCATCCCCATGATCAAATCACAAAGTGTCTGGCCAAACGATGATGGATACCGTAACACCGAGAGGGCCCAGAGATATCTCTCCATCGTCAGAGGAGCAAATCCCAATCTTGAGCTATCAAGTTACTTGACATACTTTTCCATGAACCCGTAAGTCGCCGTAATAGCCACCCATTTACGGATGATGTTTAACAAACCCCAAAGTTCATGAAGCAAGCATGAAGAAACTCGATACTCTCATGGTCTAAGGAATTATGCAAACGTTAACCATCTATGTGTTATTAACCATTAACTTGTGACGAATGTATCTCATAGCATAACATCAATTCGGATCGATTCAACACGAGTGTTCTACCAACATCGCGTCCTCAAAATTGCTGGCATAGCCATGCCCATGATCAGGAAAACAGGACCATCATGCAACACTTGAGCCAGTCTTAGAGGCAAGACTAGGAATACAATTTACCGTTTATTATACCACACGTGCACATGAGTTTCCCTCCAAGCCTCGTTTAATTTGTAGACTCGAGAATCATTGCAGTTATAGCATGGAACATAAACATTCATTACAAACTTTGGAGATGCAAAATAACTGTTATTACTGCCTCTAGGGCATATCTCCTATAATGTATGCATGTCCCTGTATGGTTGTGCCACTTGGGTCTATAGTTAGTCATGTCAAACCGGGTTCTATGACATATGGATGCTAGCGACATAATCATACACGTGAGCCAAAAGACGCAAACGGTCCGGCCAAGGTAACATGGCAGCCGTTGTGTACCGTGCGTGAGGCTGCAAAGCTATATGATGTGTTACATGCTAGATCTGTGTGGCTTAGGATCGGGGTCCCGACAGCGTTGCCACGGTAATTCTATTGGAAACAATGTCAATCCGGATTAGTTCTAAATAAGTCATAAAAAGTGCATCAAAGCCATATAAAAGTATTGTAAACATAGGTGAATATGGCATGAATACTTCATAAATTATCGATGCGTTGGAGATGATCACTTGCCTACCCAGATGATTGACTACAAAATCATTGACCATGTATATGTTGAGCTGAACTTCTTTCGGCAACAAAGCATGCTCGACAATGGCTATGGCCTAGTCCTCATGCCTCCTGTCTGGCGCAACTGGCGGTGAATAGAAAGCCCATGACAGATGGAGCGAGCCACCATCGATGATGTTGAAGCCTCGTGGCACGAACTCCATTGGATCCTTCTCAAAATTGATCATCAGATCGAGCGTAGGTGACGATGAAAGTGGTGGAGGCATGGGCGGAGCGCTCGATGGAGGTGGTATAGGCGATGGTGGCTCGTATGGTGGCGGAGGTATAGGCGATGGGGGTTCCCTGGGTGGTGGTGGATGGGACGGAGGTGGTGAAGGCTCGATGTGACAAGACGATCACTGAATAACAGAGCCGTGGCGGGAACTCGAGGCATTAAGCAAGGATATTGGCAAGACCGTATCGTGGGAAGTTGCATTGACCTTAGGGACCCACGTAAAAACTAGGGGGAAATTGTGATTATGTGCAGGATTTAGCTTTGTAACCCGTGCAAAAACACCGACGGCATTTGGTTTGATTGGTGCAATTTGTCATAACATGTGACATGGAAAAACAGTTCTGGCACTTATAAAAATGAAACGCAATACCCTCAAGCACCCTGGCAAGTCCTCCATTATCCTCAGAATAATTTGTGGTTTGGTTGTTAACATCCAAATCGATCGGCAATCTTGTGCAAGATGAGGGGTCTTATGCAATGACATGCGGGCCAGGAGATATTATGTCATGGGCCGCGGGGAGGGTGTCAACAAGAATAGGCGAAGGATTTGGCTCACATTCTGTCCTAGAAAGAAAACCCACGATAGGTTTTGATCCAAGTGTGGGATGTGAAACTCCATAATTACCGCCCACAAGATCCTCTTGAGATGACGCATGCATAATAGAATCACAGATCATCGACGATCAGGACGAGCAATAAGCAGCCATAGCTCCAACAAAACCAAAAACGATAGATGGCGTAGCCACCGTCCACTGGATCTCATCGTTGTCGGTGATCAGAATACCACACGTTCTCGTCGATGAATGTCATAACCCGCATCCAGAGACGAATACAAGCTATATATATACCCCTTGCAAGTTGTATAATTTCAAAACGTAGCAAAGGATAATTTCTTCTTAGCTTTAGGACCCGATCTAATAGCTAACTTGGATGGAGGTTTATGCATAGCTAGCAAGCCTAATGTTGCCCTCCTTTTGGTGGAGCTAACTAAGATCCATTCGGCGTCGCACTCTTTGTTCCAAATATCAAACTCATGTCGCCAATTTGGGCCAGCACACCCCCAAAGGTGTAAATAGCATGCATACAAGCAAAAGCGCATCTTAAGAATGTAAAATCCCACCTGCTTGCATGAGACATTGAAAGATAATAGCTTGTCTCGGATTGGATAAACCATAAGGTCTATCGTTGATCCACCAATTGCTGATTCCAGAGCTGTCGGTACCAAATATTTAGAGAGGCAAAAATCATGAACGTGGAACGACACTACCATAGTAAAATGGGTAGTGTCATCCAAAGGATGCACCTGAAGTCCACAACACCTATAAACCTCTAGTGGAAAAGCGTCACCCTTGGAGAAATTCAATCATAGCACAGATCCACCATGAGAACCCATCTGAAACGGGTATCCTTGCAAAGAGTGAAGAAAGCCGGAGAGAACGGCCGGAAAAAGGAGATTAGTGGCTAACGGGGAGATCGCTGGAGAGCCTAGGTGGGGGTTGGTGGGAGGTGGGGGTTGGTGGGAGGTGGGGGTCGCCATTTTCTTAGAAATTAAACGATTTTTAATATGATCGTTGTTCTAATATCATTACTCTCAATGTTGTCGGTATCCTCGTTTCGCTAAACAAATGCCTATGATTAATGAAACATAATCGAGATACAATACTTTAGCTAGTCCTAGATGCAAGACGAGGAATCAGGTTTTATCGTTTATCATTCTACACGTGCTTATGAGTTTACCACTAAATCACATGTTCAAGAACCCATTTCATTATAAATATGGGAAAAAGTATTATTGTCTCTAGGGCATATTTACAACACCATCCTATACAAGACCTTCTATAACGCGGTTAGGGTGCCGTGCAAACATGCAACGCTCCTGGGACCAGTCCATATATGTGTTACTTAGCACGCTTCGAACTATGTACATTGCAAATGATTTTTTTTGGGAGGGGTGGGGGGTCATTTTCGACGAGTTTTACTCTTGATCGGTTGTTAAAATTATTTTTATTTTTGGTTGGGTTTCTATTAAAATGCTTTCAGAAAAATTGTACACATTTCGAAAATTTGAAAAAAAGGTTCATGAATTTAGTACTCCCTCCGTCCCATAATGTAAGACGCTTTTTAACACTAGTATATGTTTGTGAATTTGAAAAAATATTCACGAATAGAAGAAAATGCTTGTATTCTAAAAAATGTTCAAGAAGTTGAAAAAACATATTCGATAAAAAACATATTCGTAAAAATGAAAAATATTTAAGAAATAGAAGAACAATTGTGAATTAATAATATATTCATGAATTTTAGTACATGTTCTTGAATTTAAAAAATGTTCAAGACATCAAAAAAGGTATATACCTTACAAAAATGTTCACAAAGCCAAACAAATGTTCATGTATTTCAAAAAATATTACCAATTTGGAAATAAAATAAAAGAAGAAAACAAAAATGAAAACTTGCAAAACAGGTGGGAAATGATGTATTCAGAAGGGTCAAATGGGCATGCAGTACGCCTCAAATTGACACTATAGCACACAGGTGCTCGGCCCAAGGGGCCGACCCAAAAAAACTCACCCTGCGCTCGTACGGTCATGTTCCTTCAGTAAAAAGAAGAGATCCACTGAAAAAAAGGTAAGAAAAAGAGCTAATGGTTGGAAAATTCCATTCGCCGCATTTTGCGGCAAAGTGTCCACGCTCCGCACACACCCCAACTCAATTTGGGCTGGTCCAGTTTCGATTAGCAAAGGTGTCCATGAACCAGTTTTTTTGTTTTTCTACCGGTTTTTTGTTTCTTTTTTCGTTTGTTGTTTCCTATTCCCTTTCTTATTTCTTTTTTTTTGTTTTCTGTTTCTTCCTTTTTCCTTTTATTTTTTCAAGGTTATTTTATGTTTTTTAAACTAAGTTCATGTTCGAAAATTGTTCCTAAAATTAGAAAAATATTCTTGTTTCAGAAAATGTTCGAAATTTCTAATTATTTCCGTTTTTTAGAAATTATTCGTAACTTCAACAAATCTTCGGGATTTTCAAAAATAATATTCGGTATTATCAAAAATTGTTCGGAATTTTCAGAAAATGTTATTGTTATCGTTTCTTTTTTCATTTCATTTTTTCCTTTTCCTATTGTTTTTGCTGGACATTTAAAAATTTTGTTCTGAATTTCCAAAAATGTTCTAATGTTCAAAAATTTATTCAAAATTTTTATTTAAATTCTTGTGCTTGAAAACATAATCAGGAATTGCAAAAAATGATTTTGCTTTCAAAACCTGTTCATATTTCAAAAAATGTCACGTTTCCAAAATTGTTCTCATATAAAAAACTGTACGATTTTTCAAAATTTTCCGCATTTTGCAAACAATTCATGGATTGAAGAAAATGTTTTTTTCAACAAAAAAACCATGATTTCATAACAATATTTTTGTTTAAAAAAGTTCCCCCTTATCAAATTTGTTCACGATTTTCATAAAGTGTTTGTGTTTGAAAAATTAGTCTCATTCTCAAAATTTGTTCACGATTATCATAAAAAAGAATCTTTAAAATTTGTTTTGGAAAATTTAAAATCGTGAAATTATTTTATGAAACTCCCAAAAATTTGAAAACACAAACATTTTTTAAAATCATGAACATTTTTAAAGTTATGGATACTTTTTAAAAGGTGAACATTTTTTTAAAAATGCAAACATTTCTTGAATTTGTGATATAATAAAATAATATTATTATTTTCTAAAATTGAAAAAACACTAAAGATAAGGAAAAGGAATTGAATATAAAAAACAATTAAAAAACACAGAAAAGGGAAAATAATAAATATAATCAGGAAACATGCTACGGTGGCCACACGCCTACTGGGCCGACCCAGTCGGGGGCGCGCTATGTGAAGCCCCGACTGGTTGCCGCAGTAAGCGGTGTATAGGAGCTCCCCTAATGGTTACCTCTTTCTTTTGCTCGGCTTTTGCGGTCGCTACTTTGTTGTGTGGGACAAAAAACGGCATGGATTTAACAAATGTTCGTGAATTAGAAAAGCAAAAATAGAAAAATAAACTTAGAAGATGTTGATATATTTGTAAAGAACAAAAATAATAAGAAAAAAAGATGAAAACCTAAAAAAGAATAGTCTATATCTGACAAAACCTAAGTAAAACGGATTAAAGAAGACGCAGAAGGAAAAAACAGCCAAAAAAATATAGTACCTTTTGAAATCCGCCTGAAGGGAGTCTCATCCGAACCACTTAAGCTCGGGTGGCAAATACATGGCGTGACGCCTGCAGCACGGCGCCATGGGTCGTCCCTGTTCGCTACATGACCATGTTTTTTTATTTTTATTTTTAAGGTTTTATGTTTTGATTGTTTTTATTTCGGGTTACTTAATTTTGTCTTCCTAGTTTTATTTTTCTTTTTCCAGGTTTTCTTATGGATTTGATTTTCCTTTTTTTTTCTGTTGTTTGCAATTTTTATTTTTGGATCGAAATATCTAGTGAACGACAGATTCTTAGACATGACAAATCGGTCGTTTATACCAGGTATTATTTTATAGATCATATAATATAATTATTATTTTAAATGGATAATTAACATATTTAAATACCCAATGAATATTTATTTAATATACATTTTACTTTTTTATATCAAATAAACTTTTAGAAGGAACGTAGCGAGATCCCTGCATCACCCGACCCCCGTGTCGCCTCCCCTGGCCCGGGCCGGGCCGGAGCGGGCTTTACATTCGGGCCTGGTTAGGGCTTGCACACCAGGCCCGGGTAGCACTTCGGGGCGGGCTCGGGCTTACCAAAAACGACACTTTACATGGGGCCCGGCCAGGTCCGGCCCAAAAATCATGTTTTTAGGCCGTTCGGGCCGGGCTCGGGCCTGGATATTGCTATTTTTGGTTGGGCCGGGCCTGGCTCGGGCTTGGGATTTCTGGTTCAGCTTTGTAAAGCCCGGCCCGAAACCCGGCCCGGCCCGGGGTATGGCCAGGTGTACCCTAGCCTACGCTATCGCGACCCCCTCATGCGACTTCCTTGTCGTCACCGAAGGAGCGGCTAGCGAAGCCGCTCTAGCTACTAGGAAGGTGGCAATAGGGCACCTCGAGTGGCCCAACTCCAAGCCGCCTCCCCTAACTCTTCATCAGATCATGTCGTGCTTCGGCCCCGATGTGCTTTCGTGACTCCTCCTTGGCCCTCGCTTGCCCCCTTTCCTGTGGGCTCCGGCTGCCCCGTCGGTCGCCAACACGTCCTCGCCTCAACCAACTTCTCCTGCGCTAGATCCGTGCGACTGTCAGCACCCCTGCTATTGTCGGTGCTAGATCCCAGGAGGGTGTTTTTCTGGCTTCTAAGCTAGGCCGGTCTATCCTTGGGGCCCCGCGGTGGCCTTCCTTCTCCCCTGAGTTTCGGGCATGGCTTGGAGGTGGTGGTTCCTTGGTCGATTTGGGCGATTGCCCGACAGCGTGTGCCCCATGCAGCGCGCTGGCCAGGAGCTTGGCAGGTTGGTGCTCCCTTTGTGCCCCTGTAGATGCGGCTCTGACACCGACGGCCATGGACATGTGCCATCCTCATGTGTCAATGGCTGGCCGGAGCGGCTCCAAATCTGGTGCCCTTGTGTTCAAGTTGCGTCTTCTTCCAGCTCCTCTGGCTTGCCGGGATGTTGGCGGCTCCACAGCCTTGCTATAGTTGCCCTTGGTTAGCTCGCATCCACCCAGGTGTGGCTTCAACTCTAGCGTGCTCCTGGATGTGTGTTCCCTTCCAGCTCCTTTGATTCACCATACATCCATGTGTCCTGGATCCGGGCTCCTCTCCGGATCCTGGCTCGTTCGGGTCTTAGGCTGTTATCGCCCCCACCGTTTTTTGCGCGGCTGCCAAACCCCGCCAACCTTCGTGCCCCATCCGCCTTCCGCCTGTACTGCACCTCATTTCTTCCGACAGCTCCCATTCTTGTGGTGGTGGTGGTTCTGGCCCACGACCAAACGTCTTCATCTTTGAATTTTGCTCCGATGGCTTGGGATCGCTCAAACTCGACAAGGGTGAAATACTTGCTCGACCTTTCAATGCTGGCAGTGGCGACACCTGCGGGTGACGTTCTCTTCTTGGAGGCGCGTATATGGCTACCATGTGTTCCCCTCTTCGAGCGTCAGGAGAAACCCTAGGTCCGGCCTTTTCGGATCGGACAGCGAGGGCGCCTCGACGTTGTTCTCCTTTATGAAGGTGGTATCTTGTTTGCTCGAGGCATCCTTGGTGGTGGATTTTGAGATGTTGGTCATCTTGTTGGTTTGGTTTGGCCTGTGTCCTAGGGAGGTAAGTTTAGCTGTGTTTTTGCTGTTTGGGTTGAACATCCCATGTTTCTCTGCTCCGGGTTTCATGTTCATGCCTCATGCATTCGTGTCATGCATTGTACTATTTTATGTACTCTTTGTTAACTTCTTCTATTAATGGAATGATACGCAAGCTTTTTGAAATGAATAGTGAATTCTATTAATACAAATGACATTTATAAACACATATTAAACATTTTTCTAATATAATTTTTATTTTTTCTAAATATCCTTTTAGTTATTTACCTATTAAAAAACATCAGTCGTTTTTGTATGCAAAAATAACGATCTATTATGTGAAAAAACCCAACCTAAAAACCGAAAAGACAAAAGAAAGTTGTTTTAAGTGAGACTCAACAGAAGGCCAACCCATTTGCACACGGTTCAGGCAAACCCTTATCTACTTGACGCTAACAAGCGTCAAGCAGGAGGGCTCATTTGAGTTATACCAAACCATTTTTAAGTCCTATACCAAACCCCTTGTATAAGGTGCCTGCACGACAAGGCCATTATACCAAAACCACTATATTCGGCAACAATACATTAAATGGACTTTTGTTATGACTAACCTACTGCAACGCCCTATATTGCTTAGTGCAGCCCTCCGTTCTGCAGTTCATATTTGGCGAGAGGGTTGCGCGCTAGCGACGTAGCGCGGACCCCCAGAGTTTCCGAACTAGTGTATGAGCCGACCCATTTAGGGTTTATTCCACACCGGTTTTGAGAAGGTTCTAGAGCCTTCCCTTAATTGTTTTTTTGTTATTTTCAATGATTTTTCCCTTTATTTTATGTATCCTTTTCATTTTCTTTTCTTTTCTATTTTTCTTGTTTTTCTTTTTTCCTTTTTATTCTTAATTCTACTTTCTTTCCCTTTTTCTTTTTCATTTCCCTGAGCATCTTTCAAAATTTTCAACATTTACAAAAACGTGACATTTTTTAAATTCATGAAAAACAAATTAAATCATGACAATTCAGTTTGGTGAACGTTTTGTACAATTTGCAAACATTTTTTAAAATCATGAACATTTTATAGCCAACATTCGTGAATATTTTTGGAATTGTGCACATTTTTTGAAAATCATGGATATTTTTTGAATCGACTAATACTATTTGAAAATTGGAAATAATTTTCTAAATTAAAAAAAAGTAGTTTTGACGAATGTCTTTTTGGAAATGTATGAACATTTTTCTAATATGTGAACATTTTTCCAATCAACGAACACTAAACTAATGAAGATTTTTTAATATCTGGTATTGTTTTTGAACATTTATATTTTCTGAACATTTTCTAATTCGTGAACATTTTTACCAATCAACGAACATTTTTCTAATTCATGATCATTTTTATTTTTTCTGAATATTTTCTAAAACTTCATGAACATTATTTGAGTTTGTGAAATCTCATTCGAATTCAAGAATAAGTTTTCATACACGAACATTTATAAAAATCTTGAATCTTTTTCAAATGTTCAAACAGTTTTTGAAAATATAAAACAATTTTTTAATCCACGAACATTTTGTGATTTATTGAATATTTTCTGAATTTAACAATTCTTTTCAAAAATCGTATTTATTTCGAATTGCAATTTTTTTCTAATTTCCTAGTTATTTTAAAAAAAAATCTAAAAAAGCAGGTGCCATGTTCTGCAGTGCGCCGCACGCTGCACGGGAGCTCCCGCTCCGTTCCGTCTCAGCTGAAGATTTTCGGCTTGGACGTCACTAGGCCGGTACATTATGGTTTTGCTTTGTTCTTTCGGTCGCCCGTTCAGGCGGATGAGTTTGTTTGGTTTCTTTCTTGGTTTTCACCGTTTTCTATTCTTTTGCACTTGTTTTTTTTTTCGGTTTTCTTTCATAGGTTTCTATTTTTCCTTTTTAACTACTTTTCTTCTTTTCTTTCACGGTTTTACACTTGTTTGCCTTGTTTCTTTCTCGGTTTTCATTCTTTTATTTTACCGTGTTTCTTTTTTTTTTTGGTTTATTAGGTTACTTTATTTTTTCTTGTCATTTGTTGTATACATCAGAAACATTATTTATATACTTGTTTAATACTTTTCAAATACCTGATTAGCATCGTTGGGACTTATATTTTTATGTCTATTTTTCATACTAATGCGAAATATTTTGTATACATAAAGACTATTTTCCATATACATGTTAAATATTTTGAAAATACATGATTAATGTTTTTAAGAACTTTATTTTTGATGTCTCCTTTTTTCCTTCAACAATGTAAATTTACGTATACACAAGGAACATTTTTTATATAGTGATTTTACTTTTCCAAATACATGCCAAACATTTTTTAAACATATATTTTTTATCTTTACTTTGCCATACACACTGTACTGTTTATTTACATACAAGATTAAAAAAATCAAGTACACGGTTAAAGTTTTTGAAAGCATATTTTTTTTATGTATAAGTTTTTTATACACATTGCGTATTTTTTGTATACATTGGAAACATTTTTTGTATAAATATATAACATTTTCAAATATATGATTACAATTCATGAAATTTTATGTAAAATGTTTTTTGTAATACATATTTATAATTGTTGGAATTATAAAAAATTAAAATAAATAATCCAAAAACAAAATCAAAAAATGTGAGGAAAAACAACAAATACTTTTGAGGCATGTGGCCGGCGCGTTGACCCAGTCGCTTCAGGCGAGACAACCATATGTCGCACTTTAAGGAAGACATAGACATGCCCGACTCCAGCGGCTTCTCCTTCGACAATCTCCAACTTCACCAATCTTGATAGACTTTGAATCATTGACAACCATAGGGAAATTTGGACTGGGAAAAGTTGAAGCTCGAACACACATCTATTTTAGAGCGGCCATGGAATCACAACGCTGATTAGGGCTATTTATATA
Source organism: Hordeum marinum (assembly GCA_022496015.1). Taxonomy (NCBI): domain Eukaryota; kingdom Viridiplantae; phylum Streptophyta; class Magnoliopsida; order Poales; family Poaceae; genus Hordeum; species Hordeum marinum. The sequence goes on along the minus strand of CM039678.1, from coordinate 422,539,805 downwards.
GTAACAACCTAAAACATGTCTTGGTATACTTCACAGCCAAAGTTGTTTCCTAGCTCCACGGTCCTTAGCATTTGGTCGTAGTTATGTCATAATTGCCGCCACAACCTATAACTCCCTTCGGGCCCTTCCCAAAGTGTTTTCACCATGTCATAGTTGTTTTTGTAGTTGCATTACAAAACAACTAACCTTTAACGTAGCTACTTCGTTAGCACAAGCAGCTTTGCCGGCACAACAAGTTCACATTTGAATCCGTCGAAGCTATAACCCCAACAAACATGGCCGAAAAGTGCTCGAATATTTCATCTCGGAGAGCCAAGCGCACATGAAGGACAGAAATATCCATAGAGCAAAACGTTCGCTGGCCAGATGACAATTGTGAACAATTTGTGCAAATTTAGTTATAAGGAGTGGCAAGTTTAGTTGTAGGGATCGCGGGCGTTCACTGGGACCTTCCCCAGCCAACGTCGGCATTTGGGGAAGAGATAAATACACTCATGGTCACTATAGTTGCGACGGAAGCATGATATGGTCACTGAACTTTGGAATACGCTCGATGCGGTCACTGAATACGATTTGATGTCAAAATACAGTCATTGTAGCACGTACACAGTGGGTACAACGTGGTTGACCACGTGTTGACCGGTCTTCCAGGCCAGGTGGAGAACCGCGACGGGGTCGCTGTTGATATTTTTGCGTTAAGCCCCCTGGCCATCACGGAATACACCCGTTCACCCCTTCTCCACTCATGCCGCCTCTTCGTCTTCGATTGGAAACGAGGAAGCGGTTGCATAGGCGACGCCGCCCCCGGCGATCGTCGACGGTGCAGGCAAGTTGAGGCACGGAGCTCCTCCGCGATTGCATAGGTCACACCGCCGGGCGTGTTCTTCTCATGGGAGGCATTGGGGATGGCCCCTGTTCGTTGCATAGAAGGGGCGCCACCCCTTTCTACAGTACGTATCCCCACATGGAACCCGAGCCTTTGTGTGTTTTGATCGTCAAAAAACCTCCTTTTAGGGCCACATTGTCATCTAAGGTGTGCTCTAGTTGCAAGGTTCGGCAGGGTGTTCTAGGGTTTTCACACATGATTTGGGGGTTAAGGGATTTGGGGCTTAGGGTTTTTGAGACTTACACAAATTGAAGCTCTCATCAATTGTGATGCATCTTATACTTTTCTTGTTGTATCACGTCGTCGAAGCACCAATTTTTCGGTGGAGATCAACCATGGTGGATTTTTTTCTTGGCCATGGCAGGAACCGTTCTTATGTAAATGGACATGCCATTTGGTATGATCAAGTGGAAAGGGTCACCTCGTCACCTATTGATTGAAAATCTTGTGGAAGAAATAGGTTATGAGATGGCAGGGAGGCTTAAGGTTTTCTACTGTGTCCCCATCCTTACACTTAGCACAAATGGTCTCAGGGCAATTATTGATGATGAACAAGCTGATAGAATGGTCATGTTTGTTGATATTGGTCACCACTTTTTCTGTAAGTGCATCTAGTGCCTCTTAGTGATTTTGGTGTATTGAAGACTTATAGATTAAGGAACTAATGTGTTTGTGAGTGTACACAGGCTCTGTAAGTTGATGAGGAGTTTGATATATTCGGAGATTACCGACCCCTAAAAATGTATGTCTTCAAGTGAAGACTTTGCTAAAGACTTCAATATTCCCTAAAGACTTTGAAAATGAAGAAGTCGGTGTGACCTTGAAGATATGAACGAGGACTATGAAGCATGAAGACTTTTGTTTGCATAGTTTCATTTCCTTTCTTTGAGTCATGGGAAACACTGTACTGTTAAAGGGGGCCAAGGTAATACTAAGGAAAATTTTCAACTAATGCTCAACTCCAAAAGCGTCAACCTATCCAATCCTTCGAGTGAAGCCTTTGGAAATCTCTTGCGGTTCAGTCAAGTTCTTCAGTGACAGAGACGAAGTTCTTCTGGTCTCTGAGTAAATTGATCTGACTAAGGAGTTAGGATTTCGCCAGTGCAGATTGCCTACAAGTGAGGAACATGATAAGCCTGAGGACTTTCATAGTTCGAAATTCTGACTGTTGCTGTGCTTAGTGCCAGCTGTCCCCAATCATCTTATCCACATAATAGTCATATCATTGGAGGCATTTATGTCTTATCATGTCAGGTTGCACCGTGGCTATAAATAGCCACCCCCCACAACCACTAGTTGATTGGCTGCTCCGAGAGAGAACTGACACTTGTCATTTGGGAGCAACACATCCTCCGAGGACTTTGAGAGAAAATCATCAGTGAGGAAAAACCCAAATCCAAACCACCAAACCCAAAGTGATTGAGCATCACTGAAGAAATTGTTCTTGTGTGGAATCGACGCTTGTTACCTTTGAGGACTGTGTATCCTCCAGACGGTTAGGCGTCATGGTCTAGTGCATCCTGTAGTCAATTGGGGATCACGGAGTGACCTTGGTCTAGAGCATCCAATAGTAAATTGTGGATCGCCGGGTGACCAGTTTGTGAGGGTTTTGGAAGTCTACCCTGAAGACTTACCACGAGTGTTGGGAAAGGACTTTGTGACCTTAGATCAAGGAGAATACGGTAAGGACTGTGTGTACTGGGACTGTGTGTCCTCTGGTTTAAATACCAGGCCGCTCCAAACCAGACGTACGACTGTCACAGTAGTTGGAACTGGGCCATCAAATCATTGTCTTCATCGATCTACCTATTTCTATTTCCTCAACCCCTTTATTCCTTGTATACTTGTTGATGAGATTAATCGTTACTGTTTGAAGAATTTGACTGAAGACTTTCACGATTTCCTCACCTCAAATTCTTCAAGTTACCTTGTTCCTCACCTGCTTATCCTGTATCACGTTACTTGTAATCTGTGCATATTTCATTTCATCATGATGACTATGTTGTCGATATGTTTCTCATGCACTTGAGTACTTAATCCACTGCTAGTTATTCATCGCATTTCAAATTCCTCAAGTGATGAATTTGTAAAAATCGCCTATTCACCCCCTCTAGTCGATATAACGCACTTTCAATTGGTATCAGAGCAAGGTACTCCCTTGTTCTGTGTGATTTTGGTTTAATCACCTGGAGTTCTAGTTATGTCGACTGCAGGTATGATCAAGGTTTCCACAGGGTGTCCTACCTTCGATGGGACGGATTACCCTTACTAGAAGAACAAGATATGCATGCATCTTGAGGCTATTGACAACGATCTTTGGTACGTTGTGGAAAATGGTGTTCCCCGCATTTCTCCGACTGTCACTGCTGCTGATACGAAGAAAGTCAAGCAACTCGATTCTCAAGCAAAGAATATCATCTGTGGCCATCTAAGCAAAGGTCAGTATGGCAGAGTGAGTGCTTTGGAGTCTGTTAAACTTATCTGGGATAGGCTGTCCAAAGGCAACAAAGGTGTTTCCACTCAACGTGACTCGTGTTAATGTTCTTCGCAATCTCTTCAACCGCTTCAAGAGACTCGACAATGAAAAAGTTTAGCAAACTTTTGATCATCTTACTGATATCTCAAATGAGCTTCAAGCATTGGATGCCACTGATATCACCGACCATGAAGTGGTGAAGAAACTGCTAAGATCTCTTGATTCCTCATTCGATACTCTGGCTTTGATGATTCAAGAACGTGGAGACTACAAGTCACTTGATCCTGCTGATATTCTTGAGAGCCTCAATACTCATGAATTCCAACAAGGTGAGAAGAGAGACCTCTATGGCCAAGCTATGGAAGATCTCATGCTCTGAATGCAAAGGCAATTTCCTCATCCGAAGGCGAAGATTCTGATAGTAGCCTTGGTGATCCTGAAGAACTAAGTCAGGGGCTAGCAATGCTCGTGAGAAAATTCCAGAAGTTCTCAAGGAGAGGTGGATTTGGAAGGTCATCAAAAATTGGTTTGAGGAAATCAGATTCCTCAGATGACTACAAGAAAAGAACTTGTCACAAATGCAAAAAATCTGGTCACTTGACCTCTGACTATCCTCTCTAGGAAAAAAGAATCAATGAATAAGAAGAAGAAGTACAAGGACGACAGTTCTGATGACTCGAAGAAAAAGAAGAAATCTTCAAAGTCCTCAATGCACAAGAAGAATGGTTCCAGAAAGGCTCGGGCTTTCATTGGCAAGGAAATAGACTCAGAAGAACAATCTGAAGAATATGAAGAAGAAGAAGAATCTGATGTGGAATCTGAATCTGGTGTTGCTAGCCTTGCTCTCGCTACTGCTTTCGTCGGCAAGTCCATCTTCAACGATGAAGAAAATGACTACTCCGACGACTCTGACGTCAGCAATGATGATTACGCTCCCACCTATTGCTTCATGGCTAAAGGTTCCAAGGTACATAAGCATCACTCATCCTCTGAATCAAGTGATTGTGAATCTGATGAATATGTGAAACCTAGCTATGCCAAACTTGCTAATATTGCCACTAAGCAACAAAGTGCACTTGAAAAGCTTTAGAAAATGCTAGACAAAAGCAATGATCTATTGAATGAGGAAGTGGATTGGACTCAAACTCTGTCTGACGATCTCAAAAGTCTTCAGACAAAGTATGATAACCTTCAGAGTCATCATAATGCTCTCTTAGCCAATCATGAGAAGCTTTCTTATGAATTTCTTCAAAGAAAGCAAGATCTTGAGAAACTAAGGGTGTCACATGAGGATATCCAAAGGGAAAACGATTCCTTACTGGCTCAACAGATCAGTACCACTCAGGAAGAATTTGTTCCACCTTTTTTGAAATGCATCGAACGTGAAACTACTAATTCTTCACCTAAATGTTCAAATGATTCTATTGCTGCAAATTCTTCAACTATTCCAGTGGTCACAAATTCCTCGTTTGAGGATACCAGAAGTATCACTGACGAAAATGCAGGGTTGAAGGAATTGTATGTGACAGGCATGTACAAAAGTCTCAAAGGGCATCAAACTCTTTGTGATGTCCTCAAAAAGCAGATTCTGAACACGAACCCTAGGAAAGAGGGTATTGCATTTGAGAGGAAAATCAATGCTGATGGATCCTACTGGACTCCTGAGTAGTATCCCAAAACCTCATGGGTTATTGCGAAAGGACCTCTTGTAGATCCATCCACTTTATCTGGCTTTACTTGTGAAACTTCATATTCCTCTGATGAGTCACTTGACTCCAACTACAAATTCTTCAAAAATCAGAAAGGCGAAGTATTTGCCATATTTGTTGGAACTAACTGCAGGAACAGTTCACCTCTAAAGAAAATCTGGGTTTCCAAGAGCTAGCTACAAAAACTTCAAGTGAATGTCCTCACGACACCACTCATGAAGAACAGGAACCCCAGATCAAATTCCTCATATGGACTAAAGTCTTCACTTGGACCAAATTCCTCAAATGGTCAAAAATATCATTCTCATGCTAATGCATCTGTTTCGCAGGGAAAATCTAAGAGTTCTGAATATGTGCATTATTCTTCAAATCATTCTGTTTGATGAAATTGATGTCGTATTCTTCACTCTGAAGCATATGAGTTCGTAAGTTGTACTAATTCATCTGCAAGATGAACCTCTGAAAGCTACTGAGTGGGTCCTCGACAGTGGATGCACAAACCACATGACTGGTGACAAGAATCTACTGATGAATTTGCCACTTGCTCCTTCTCATCTGAAGCATATCACCTACGCTGACAAAGGAAAAAAAGCAAGGTATTGGGTCTAGGTAAGGTTGCAATCTCAAAGGACCAAACCATGGATAAGGTGATGCTTGTCGAATCCCTCGGGTTCAACCTTATGTCTGTCTTAATGCTTTGTGATCTTGATATGGTTGTCGTATTTGGAAAATATCATTGTGTTGTCATCATGGAATCTGACAATTCCAAAGTCTTCGAAGACTTGTATATTGTTGATTTCTCTACAGGTCCTCAGCCTACCACATGCCTACTTGTAATGTCCTTAGAAGGCTGGCTGTGGCATCGACGACTTGGACATGCTGGTATGAGGAACTTGCACACACTCGTGAAGAAAAAGCACTTCATTGGCATTGAAGGTGTCAAATTCCTCAAGGACCACCTCTGTGGTGCATGTGAGTGTGGGAAGATGACCAGATCCAAGCATCCCTCGAAGACAATCATGACCACGTCTTGACCCTTTGAATTGCTTCACATGGATCTCTTTGGCCCCACTCATTACTCCACACTAACAAATTTTTCAAGTTTGTATGGCTTTGTCATTGTTGATGATTAATCTCATTACACTTGGGTGCATATTATTCTGTACAAGTCTGAAGTGCAGGATTTCTTTAGACAATTTGCTTCAAGGGCCTCCACGAACTTCGGCGTCAAGATCAAGCATATCAGGAGTGATAATGGCACCGAGTTCAAGAACACCAATCTTGATGAATATCTTGATGAACTTGGTATTACTCATGAGTTATGTGCCCCATATACTCCTCAGCAGAACGGTGTCATGGAGCGCAAGAACATGACTCTTGTTGAGATGGCTTGCACCATGCTTGATGAATACAAGACTCCTCGTCGCCTCTGGCCTGAGGCAATTGATACTGCATGCCACATCATCAACAGGGTATATCTTCACAAATTCTTCAAGAAGACTTCGTATGAACTTATTGTTGGAAATATGCCCTAGAGGCAATAATAAATTAGTTATTATCATATTTCCTTGTTCATGATAATCGTTTATTATCCATGCTATAATTGTATTGATCGGAGACTTAAATGCATGTGTGGATACATAGACAAAACCATGTCCCTAGTATGCCTCTAATAGACTAGCTCGTTGATCAAAGGATGGTTAAGGTTTCCTAGCCATGGACATGAGATGTCATTTGATAACGGGATCACATCATTGGGAGAATGATGTGATGGACAAGACCCAAATTACAAACGTAGCATATGATCGTGTCAGTTTATTGCTGTTGTTTTCCGCATGTCAAGTATATGTTCCTATGACCATGAGATCATGCAACTCACTGACACCGGAGGGATACTTTGTGTGTATCAAACGTCGCAACGTAACTGGGTGACTATAAAGGTGCACTACAGGTATCTCCGAAGGTGTTCGTTGAGCTGGCATGGATCAAGACTGGGATTTGTTACTCCGTGTGACGGAGAGGTATCTCAGGGCCCACTCGGTAATGCAACATCACAACAAGCCTTGCCAGCAATGTGACTAATATGTTAGCCACGGGATCTTGCATTACGGAACGAGTAAAGAGACTTGCCGGTAACGAGGTTGAACTAGGTATGGTGATACCGACGATTGAATCTCGGGCAAGTAACATACCGAAGAACAAAGGGAACGTTATACGGGATTGATTGAATCCTTGACATAGAGGTTCGACCGATGAAGATCTTCGTAGAATATATAGGAACCAATGTGGACGTCCAGGTCCCGCCATTGGTTATTGGCCATAGAGGTGTCTCGGTCATGTCTACATAGTTCTCGAACCCGCAGGGTCTGCACACTTAAGGTTCAGTGACGTTTTGCTAGTGTAGAGTTATGTATGGTGGTGATCGAAGGTTGTTCGGAGTCCCGGATGAGATCCTGGACGCCACGAGGAGCTCCGAAATGGTCCGGAGGTAAAGATTCATATATAGGAAGTCCCAGTTTGGTCGCCGGAAAAGTTCCGGGCTCATCGGTAGTGTACCGAGAGTGCCGGTAGTGTACCGGGAGGCCACCGGGAGGGGTATTTCGACCCAAGAGGCTTTATGTGCTGTAGGAGGATTAATACCAGCCCTTAGTGGGCTGGTGGAAGTCCTACACAAAGCCCATGAGGCTGGGAAGGAAATACCAAAAGGAAAAAGGTGGAAAAAGGCAAAAAAAAGGGCCAAATAAGGAAGGAGTTCTAATCCTACTAGGAGTGGAGGAGGAGGACTCCTCCCTCCTTGGTTTGGCCGACCCAAGGGCTGCCTTTTTGGCAGCCAAGCCTCCTCCTCCTCTCCTCCTATATATACTAGAGGATTTTAGGGTTTTGGCACAAGATTTTCAGCCACGTGCCACCCGTTCCTCTAGTGCATAGCTTCTCCTCTAGATCGGTTTTCTGCAGTGCTTAGGCGAAGCCCTGTCAGAATAGCTCCACCACCATCGTCGGAGCGCCGTCATGCTGCCGGAGAACTCTTCCTCCTCTCCGCCTCCTCTTGCTGGATCAAGACGGTGGAGATCGTCATCAAGCTGCACATGTGCTGAACATGGAGGTGTCGTCCGTTCGGTACTAGATCGGAAGGATCGTGATCAAGGCCACGGGACGTTCGTGATCGGATCGCGGGACGGATCGTGACGAGATCGCAGGACGGTTCATGATTGGTTCGCGAGATGGTTCATGATTAGATCACGGGACGCTGGGCGATTTGGATCGCGAAGAAGTTCGACTACACCAACCGCGTTTCTTAACGCTTCCCGCTTAGCGATCTACAAGGGTACGTAGATCCACTCTCCCTCTCGTAGATGCTCATCACCATGGATAGGTTTGCATGTGCATAGGAAAAATTTTGTTTCCCATGCGACGTTCCCCAACACTTATGACTGGCAAGAAACCCAATGTAAGTTATCTCAAAGTCTTCGGTGCAAAATGCTGGATTAGAGATCCTCACCATAGTTCTAAATTTGCACCAAAAGCACATGAAGGTTTTATGCTTGGTTACGGAAAGGACTCGCACACCTACAGAGTCTTCAACACCTACCACCACAAGGTTGTTGACACTGTAGATGTGCGGTTCGATGAAACTGATGGCTTGCAAAGAGAGCACCTGCCTTCTGTGCTACATGAACAGTCTCATGAGGAATCCATTAAGCTGAAGGCTACTGAATACATCATACCCACTGAGGAAGTCATTCCAACGACTGAAGACATTCATGCTAATACACCTGAAGAAAATGGTGCTGAAGAAAATCCTCAGCCACGTCAACCTGCTCACCCAAGAGTTGCAAATTAAGTGCAGATTGACAAAATCATCGATGACATCAATGCACCAGGTCCCCTCACTCGCTCAAGAGCTTCATTTGGCTAACTTTTGTGTGCACTTGGCTTTTGTCTCAATCATAGAGCCCACCAAAGTTGATGCAGCATTCAAGGAGCCTGAGTGGATTCAAGCTATGCAAGAGGAATTGGATCAGTTCAAGCTCAACAACGTGTGGGAACTTGTCAAGCGGCCAGATCCTCGCAAGCATAACATCATAGGTACCAAGTGGATCTACTGCAAAAAGCAAGATGAAAATGGCCTTGTGGTAAGAAATAAGGCTCATCTTGTAGCTCAAGGCTACACACATGTTGAAGGAATTGACTTTGATGAAACTTTTGCACCTGTTGCTAGACTTGAAGCTATTCACATATTGCTTGCTTATGCTAACCATCATGATATCATATTATATCAATTGGATTTGAAAAGTGCATAATGGTAAGCTTGAGGAAGAAGTATATGTTGCTCAACCCCCAGGTTTTGAAGACCCTAAGCATCCTGACAAAGTCTTCAGACTCAACAAGGCCCTCTATGGCCTCAAGCAGGCCCCTCGGGCGTGGTACGACACTCTAAAGGAGTTCCTCATGAAGAAAGGCTTCAAACCCGGTTCACTCGACCCAACTCTTTTCACAAAATCCTATGACAATGAACTATTCATATGCCAAATATACGTAGACGATGTTATCTTTGGCTGTACTGACAAACGTTACAGTGATGAATTTGCCTATATGATGAGTGAAGAATATCAAATGTCTATGATGGGAGAGTTGAAATTCTTCTTAGGTCTTCAAATTTGTTAGCAAGACAATGGCATCTTCATATCTCAAGAGAAATACCTCAAGGATGTTCTGAGGAAATTCGACATGCAAGATTGCAAAGGCGTCAAAACTCCAATGCCTTCAAAAGGTCACCTCTGCACTGACGAAAATGGTAAAGATTTCGATCAGAAGGTATATCGCTCCATGATTGGCTCATTATTGTATCTATGTGCATCTAGGCCTAATATTATGCTGAGTGTTTGCATGTGTGATCGATTCCAAGCAACACCAAAGGAATCACACCATAAGGTTGTGAAACATATTCTTCGATACTTAGCTCACACACCAACGCTTGGATTATTGTATCCCAAGGGCTCAAATCTTCACCTCGTCAGATACTCTGATGCTGACTATGCTAGAGATCGTGTGGATCTCAAGTCAACCTCAGGCACATGTCATTTCCTTGGACGATCCTTAGTCTGTTCGTCCTCGAAGAAACAGAACTGCATGTCACTATCTACTGCTGAAGTTGAGTACATTGCTGCTGGTTCATGTTGCGCTCAGTTGCTGTGGATGAAGCAAACCCTCAAGGACTATGGCATCAAGTTGAAGAATGTGCCTCTCTACTATGACAACGAGAGTGCCATCAAGATTGCTTACAACCCAGTTCAACATTCCAAGACCAAGCACATCCAGATTCGTCATCATTTTCTTCGAGATCATGTACTCAAGGGTAACATCTCCATCGACCACATCCCCACTGAAGAACAACTGGCCGATATCTTCACAAAGCCCTTGGATGAAAAGAGATTTTGCAAGCTGCGGTGTGAGCTAAATATCTTAGAATCTTCGAATGTTCTTTGAAAAAGGACACACATCCTAACACTTATGCAAAACTGATGACTTAGATGTGCAACACACGAAGTAACATTTTTCTTCAATCAATGAAGAATAACCCTCTAAGTGTGAAGAAATTAATGAAGAATTTGATTCTCAGAACCCTACGACAATTGTATGCAGTGTCCGAAGTCATCATTCTTATACGGTGGGTCACACCACGAACCATAGTTGAAATTCTTCAAAGTTGAGTTTTTCGTCATTTTGCAAATTCCTCAAATTTTCAAATTCCTCAAGTTTGCAAATTCCTCAACTTTTCAAATTCATCAACTGTTCAAATTCTTCAAACTATGAAACTCATGTTCTTCATTGACTATATATACATATATATATTTGAGTTTTCAATGTCCTCAACAGCATTCACTTATTGCTAATTCTTCAAGTTGATTTTCATCTAAGTGAATGTGATCGGACCCTTCCCCCTCTATGCTAAACTCAACCCGGTGTGTTCACAAATTCTTCATATGCGTTCTAGCGCCACCGCTATGAATACCCCTTCCCTTTCACTGTGCTCAGCTACTCCTCACTCCTACTCTCTCCCGAGCTCAACCCTAGCGCCACCGCTAAAATCATCAACGCCGGTGTGGAAGAGCTTCACCACCTCAACCTCGCCGTCATCGTACTTGCATCGGCCGCGGAAGTCTTCACCCGCCGCCGCTGTAGCTGTCTCCCTCTGCCAAGCTAGGGCATGGGAGATCTGGACTGATGAACTTCCTCAATTCTTCTCACAGTTTGTTGTGTTCTTCATCAGGGTAAATAAAATCTATTTTTACTACCCTTGGTTGATCTTCATGTTATTCCTCAATTCTCTCAAAGGTGTTTATTCTTCAAGAATCTCATTCTAAAGCACCTTATATGTCCATACACTTGATGTTTTGTAGCGACCCGACTCAAAACGAGTCAAGCCTCTGTGTCTTCTGTGCCATCCCTAGATCAGTATGCTGGCACACACAGTACATCAATGTATATATCAAAGTGCAATCACATGTAATTAACGTAAAACTGATATATACCTTAAAATCTCAGCGGAAACAGTCAACGGGAGTGGAGTCCCAATAACACCAACGACAGGTTGAGTGTAGACCGTAACCCTGAATCGTACTCTTACCCGTCGTAGAGCTTATCTGCAACATAAGACGTTGCATCCGTGTAGGTCAGCATTTTGAATATGCCGGCAAGTCACAAAAGAGAGGGTGTAAGGTAATCATCTATTCTACATGCATATATGGCAAGTGGGGTAGTAGGTTTTGCATAAAGCCAAATTTTTCCTACAACAAGAGGGGGCAAAAGCATAATTACTACAAATGTTGGTTGATTAATGAGATGGTTCCACCAACCAATTCTCATACCCAAGTTGACATTAATACCCACATCAATGTAATTAATTGTGTTGAGAGTTCCAGATAGTTTCAATTCCTTTGGCTCAAGTTGTCCATGACCGTGGACACGACTAATCGATTAGGTTTGAGTACTTTGCAGAGTTTTGCACACGTTCCCCACAAGATTTGATCGCCTTCGTTGGATTTCTCACACTTTAAGGTGTTTGAGAAACGGATGACCAAAACATGGTCTTCTAAAGGGTTCCGTGAGACTCTGTCGGTGCCCATCCTTTCCTACCGTTCTTCTACATCTCGTAGCACCGCCTGTCCAGGGTCACCACAATATCCAACCAAGCCAGAGCCCATAATGGCTTGTGGCTGTGCAGGTAAGCCTTGGGTCTTGAAGTATCCATCCATCTCTTTGTGCCTGGGTGGACCTTTCCACGTGAATACTGGCACTTCCCCAGCAACACCTAGGTTAACCACTAGTTTCTCCAGGGCGCCGTTCAACCATCATCCACCCAAAGGTAAGTTGAAAACTCAGAGTCTTGAAGTCTTGATCATCTTGCAGGTCTTGAAATTATTACCTCACAACTCTCATGAATCACACAACCAACCCCGTCTATATAGCATAGCAAAATTAAATCAACGTTTCCCGGGGCCAATGTGTCAAAGGGTTGAGGGGTGCCTACCACATGATACTACATCAAGTAACTAAGTTTCCAATTTACCTATTTTGCATGCAATTGGGGAGATGGTAGAACTAATGCAATAAAACATAAGTATACATGGTCAAAGTGACTTGCCTGTACTGTTGATGAAGAATAATATCGCTCTCAGAAGTAACTGATAGACTATTCGTCACTCTCCGATGAAAATCTATCGTAAGCAAATAACATTTGATAAACATTCATGCCAAAACAAAGAACTAAAAAAACGCAAGAACAAAACATGTCTTGGTGCGAAAATAACAACATACTAAGGTTAAATAAGAAAAGATAGGTTCTAGCTGTGTTGTAAAGTGAAAGTGGAGGAATCAACTCAAAAGAGTTAATGGATGATGAACTATTGCTATATAAGCTTAGGTTGGAGAGACTACGAAAGACGATCCAAAGTATGGGAGAACAACATAAACGTTGTTTGACAAATAGTATAAGGCATAAGAATTTATTTGTAGAAAGAATTTAATTGAAAAGGTCAAAAGAAGTTGAACTGTAAATTCAAGTATGAATTGAATCTGAATTCACAAAGTTCAAAAGAAGTTGTACCGACGTACGATGGTTATGAATAGAAATATATGACACGAGTATTTAGGGGCAAAAGGAATCAATTGAAAAGGTGTTACAGTTTGCAAGATATGATCAAATGAAGGTTTGGATTCAAATTGAATCGCTCCAATTTGAAAGGTTCAAAGGTTGAAACTAATGATGTTCTATATATGGGAAGTCAATATGAAACGTGTAGAAAAAAGAATTACTAGGTTCAAAATGACGGATCAAAAGTTATAAGCAATTCAATATGGCATTGAATTAGCTTAGTACGGTGTGTGAACACATTTTAGGGACTAATAGAGAAGTATGAGCAAGATCAAAATTATATGTTGAAACGATAACACTAATGTTGTGAATGGAAATATTACTTTGATACGGATCCGACGCAATTGGATTCATCAGGAACGGAGCTACGGATAAAAAGATATGATCAAAATAAGTTTGAATATAAATCTGAATAAATTTCGAAATTTGAAAATTTGAAAAAGTTGACGTGATAGGTTGATTGGATAGGTGAAGTCAAGACGAAAATCTAGGCATTGGTTTCATCTAATTCTGATAAACGAGTAGAAAGTTATGGTTATTTGAAAAATCTGGGCCAAGCTGTTTTACGGAAGAAAATGCTATATCTAAAAGAATTCTAGGACTAATGAGTAAATACGGAGACTAATTAATAATCTAATTACTCTACTGTATACTAGTATAGAAATACTAGTCTAGAGTTATTAAACTATAGGAGTATAAAAGAAAATACTAAGAGAATATCTTTAGAATGCAGAGAAGATATAAATCCAAAGAGAAGACGACTTCCAGAAATCCCGCGGGAGAGAAGAAAATATTTTAATTTAATAAAGCTAGTCAAACCAAAAGATTGGTTTAACCCGAGATGGGTGATTTTTGGGTTCACCTATGGGTCTATATTTATAGGTGGAAGGGAGGTGCGTTTAAAGCTAAGCGAGGTGGGACTAAAATCATAGACAAAGAGGAAAAAAGAGAAGAAGAGGAGCCACACGGGCTTCGGTGGCTGCAGATTTTTTTTGTCTCGGGTGAACAGTGTTCCGCCATGAACAGTGTTCCTGGTTTTTTTAAACAGCAAAGAAAAAGAAATAAACAAAAATAGACAAACATTTTATATAGGCATATTATATATCAAAATTTTCATAAAACAATTTCCTAAAACATGAACATTTTTGCAAGGCCGAATAAAATAATTTGATTTTTTTTGCAATAACTCCAAAATGAAAAGAAACTTGAATTTCAAATAAATGGCAAATAGTTTTTATTTTAAAATTTGAGTCAAAACATTGTATCTGATTTTTGAGTGTCATTTACCTCCTCTCATTTGATTTTTTTATAAGAGGGTTTTTGAAAATATTCGAACTCAAAATTGAATAGGGATCCGAAATAGAAAATTTTGGGAAAGTCATTTTATTCCCTCTCATTAAAATTTCAAAATTTTCAAAATTCCATTCAATTTCACACAATCAATCACACAACATTCAAGCAAACAATCCTACTTATTTATTTAATATAACATTCCAAAATTTAGAATTTTGGAATGTTACATGTTTTTTCCTAAGTTATGATTTTCTTCAAGATTCCCCAATTGTGTGGATCCTCAAAATTTGCACAACTCTGGAACCTAAGACAAAGAACACTTAGTGAAAATCCTCAAGACACCCATGGTCAAATTCCTCACACTTGATGTTATTGAAAAACTTCTGAGAACGCATATGACCTCTTCAAATTCCTCGCACCTATACTCTGTTCACAGGTACAAACATGTCCGCTGATGAATCACTAGGCTCTCATCAACTTAACTCATTTGCAGCATTTCTTGAGGAAAAATTATGCACTTCTTTAGAATATTCAAGAGTTCCGAATCCTCAACCGAAGAAAATGGCTGATGGGAAGAAGCCACAGAAAGGTGGAAAGAAACCTGATGTGCAGACTGCTTTTGAGATACCTGATGACTTGTATGAGTAATATTGCACACCAGATGAAGAAATTCACGGCAAAGAAACAACAAAGCAGAGAAAGATCCGCATACAGAAAATTGAGAGGAGATGGGCAGGAGAGTGGAAAGAGTATCGCTATGTCACTCCCAAGTACATGAAGAAATTTGCTGTCAAACCCCTATGCACCAGGCCACCCTTGGCTCCCAATCAAATTATTGATCCCCCTAGCCTCTAAACTAGTAGTGACTTTCCTCATGAATGGGAAAAATAGCAAGCCAAGCTAGCCAAGAAAGCAAAAGAAGCTGTAAGGAAATTCAATGAAGACTCTGCTGCTGCTGCCTCTACCGGAGCCTTTGCTAGTGCTTCGAAGAAAATCACTATGAAGAAGTCTGCTGAGAAGTCAAAGTCCTCAACTTCAAAATCCTCACAGCAAATTCCTCAAGCAAATTCTTCAAAGGCCTTAGCTATGGGCTCTATATCCACACAATCATCAGCTACTGCCTCAAAATCCTCAATGCCAGTGCACCTTGCAACATGTCAAAGGACTAAAGGCATTTCAATTGCTTGAGGGGTTTCTGCAAGTTCCTCTGCCAATGCTCAGTCCTCGACTAGTCCTTCACTGATGAAAATCAAAGCAACTGCAGGACGAGGCATTCGACCAAGTCCTCAACCCAAGAAGGTGGCATTCATAATACCATCAGATTCCTCTAATGAAGCAGATGATGATGAACTAGCTGCAATCTTCAGAAACAAGCAAGAACGAGTGGCTCAAGCGAAGGGCACTCAAATTCCTCTTTGGCGATCCAAAAATGGTGCTGAACTTCATTGATATCTGGCACAAGGATCCCAAAATGCGAATTGATGACTTGAAGCTGCCTCCTAGTCCTGATCATGTCCTCACTGCTTTCATAGCTGAAGAAAAATGGAAGTACGAGAAGGCCAGACAAATGTAGCTACCCAACTTGAAAGGTCGAATCTCCGGTGTTTCTGCACCATCCTAAGATCATGCTGGTACACACACGGTACATCAATGTATATATCAAAGGGAAATCACACAGCTTTAATAATCGAAAAATCTCATATCGAGTCCTTTATTACAATAAGAATTACAATAAAGTGGCTGAAGGCCAACTCATGAGAATAACTAATCTTGCGGAAGCTTCAAAGGTAGTTGAGTCCATCTGACTCCAAGGGCATCTCACCGGGCGTAGAGCGTATCCTCACTCCTGGTCAAAAAAGTACTCTGCAAAATGATACGTTGCAGCCGTGTAGGTCAGGATATTGAATATGCCGGCAATGTCACAAAAGAGGGGGTAAAGTAATCATCTATTCTATATGCTTATATGGCAGGTGGTGTAGTAAGTTTTTGCATAAAGCCAATTTTTTTCCTACAACAAGAGAGGGCAAAAGCATAATTACTAAAATGTTGGTTGATTAATGAGATGGTTCCACCAACCAGTTCTCATACCCAAGTTGACATTAATGCCCACATCAATGTAATTAATTGTGTTGAGAGTTCCAGATAGTTTCAGTTCCTTTGGCTCAAACTGTCCATGACCGTGGACACGGCTAATCGATTAGGTTTGGGTACTCTGCAGAGTTTTGCACACGTTCCCCACAAGATTTGATCGCCTCCGTTGGATTTCTCGCACTTCAGGGTGTTTGAGAAACGGATGACCAAAACATGGTCTTCTAAAGGGTTTCCCCGAGACTTTGTCGGTGCCCATCCTTTCCTACCGTTCTTCTACATCTCGTAGCACCGCCTGTCCAGGGTCACCACGATATCCAACCAAGCCAGAGCCCATAATGGCTTGTGGCTGTGCAGGTAAGCCTTGGGTCTTGAAGCATCCATCCATATCTTTGTGCCTGGGTGGACCTTTCCGCATGAATACTGGCACTTCTCCAGCAACATCTAGGCTAACCACTGGTTTCTCCAGGGCGCCGTTCAACCATCATCCACCCAGAGGTATGTTGAAAACTTGGAGTCTTGAAGACTTGATCATCATGTAGGTCTTGAATTATTATCTCACAACTCTCATGAATCACACAACCAACCCCGTCTACCAATAACATAGCAAAATTTAAATCAACATTTCCCGGGGCCAATGTGTCAAAGGGTTGAGGGGTGCCTACCACATGATACTACATCAAGTAACCAAGTTTCCAAATTACCAACTTTACATGCAATTGGGGAGATGGTAGAACTAATGCAATAAAAACATAGGTATACATGGTCAAAGTGACTTGCCTTGCTGACGATCCTCGTACTCAAGTGACTCTACATAACAAGCTTCGCACTCCGGATGATCTAACGAATCAAACAAAGCACACAATAAGCATAAACACAATACAATTCATACAACAGATAGGTAAACAAATACTTCAACAAATAAATAGCGCAATCAAAAGGAAGAATCACTCAGAGTATAAGACTCTAAAAATTTTGGTGTCAAAAAAATCTCTACTAAGACATAACAAGTCAAAAATTTGTTTTGAACAACTAGGCATTTAGATAACAGAAAAAGTAAATACAAAATTTTATTATAAAACAGAAAGTATTTCATTATAAAAAAATTGTGCAAAGAGAGTTACTACAAAACTTTTTTTTCTAAACAATACTAAAGGTGAAAATAAGATGTACCTATTCAAACTAGAGCACAAAACAATTTGAAAAATATATTTTATTAACAGAAAATAATACACCTAATGTTGAAACAACAGAACCTAATGAAATCTAAAAACAAAAGTTAAACTAACTCAGGTTCAAATTAAATTAAAAATTAAAATAACTAAACTACATTAAGAACTAAACAGATTCTGTTTTTTTGTTAAAAACCCTAACCAAATTCATCCTAAAAATTCTCAAACTCTGTAGGATGATAGGTCTAACTAATACAAACTAGTGGCAAAAAGATTCACTCAAAAATAATTTTTTAAACTCATGTTATACAGATTTTAGTAATTTAAGCAAATTTGGGTTAGATTCAAATTTTATAGTTCAAATTTGAAATCTAAGCATACAGACATAAACTACAACAAATTTGTGAATTAATGCAAAAAGAATCAACTAAAAACACCAAATAATTTAAAATATATGATAAAAAAATAATACATTTTGTTTTCTAAAACAGAAAAGAAAAAGGAAAATGTTCTATCGATCGGACAGGGTCTACGTTGCGTGCTGTGATTGGTCGCGAGGGCGTGCGTGCGGGAGCTAGCATGCAGGAGCTAGCGTGCGGTTGGCCGAGACTTCACGTGTACCGGTTCGTTTATTTAATAGATCTAATCTAGATCGTTGACTACGGATCCGACGGCTACGGGTGGAGGTGGCGGCTTACAGAGAGGGGGTCGAGGTCTCCGTCGAGGTTGGCGGCGGCCGGTGGTCGGAGGTGCTCGGGGACGACGGTGTGGTGGTCAGGGGCGGCATCCGAGAGCTTCAAACGGCGGCGGTGAGTCTCCGGCGTCGATTGGTGGCGTCGGAGGGGGCTGGGGGTGAGTGTGGCGACGGGCACGAGCTCGGGGAGGTCCGGCTGGGTGCCGAACTCCGGTGAGGTGCGGGGCAGCGTTCCGGCAAGGGAAAGAGGGGGTTTCGGGTGGGGAACGAACAGCGGAGGGACGAGGCTTTATATAGGGGCGGTGCGGTGGTCGGGGAGGGCACGAGGGGCAGATCCATGGAGAGGGATCGCCGACGACGTCGTCGGGCGCGGGGAAGGGGACGAGCGCGCTGACGTCGCGGTCGGACGGTGGGTCCCCCGCGTCAGTGAGGGTGGGACGCATGGTTAGCGTGTCGGTGGCCGACCCGGAGTAGTTTCGGGTCTTAAAGGCTGTGGGCCGGCCCGGTTCGGTTTAATTCGTTCCCTTATTTATTTCCAGAGCGATAAAAACTCTTTTAATGCATTCAAAATATTTCCAAACATAGGAAATATATATATCAAAATGATCAGGAGAATTAATGCTATTTAATGAACATTTTTCCTCTGTCATATTGAATATCTTTTTAAAATTTATTTTCAGAAAAATGCCTAATTGATTTTAAATCTTTTTGAGATAAACTTTCAAATAACCCCTTGGTTTTATTGCTCAAATATTTCACCAAGATGCCCCTGGTGTGGAGTGTCATGTTACTCCCCTCTTTCTTTGAACATTACCAAAGGTTTTCAAATAGGTGAAACAAATGCATGGAAAAATTGAAATGGCCTTTCAGAATTTCAAAGGAAGCACTTCAACCATTCATTTCATTCAAACAAAGTGATGATGATGCATAGCTATATTTCATAACATTCCAAAATGAAATTTTTGGGATGTTACAAACCTACCCACCTTAAGATGAATCTCGCCCTCGAGATTCAGGTTGGCTAGAAAATAGGTGCGGGTGGTCTCTACGAAGATCTTCTTCGCGTTCCTAGGTGGATTCTTCCTCGGTGTGATGACTCCATAGAACCTTACAGAACTTGATGGTCTTGCTTCGGGTAACTTGGTTGGTAGTCTCGATGATTCTGATAGGCTTCTCCTCGTAGGTCAGGTCACTGTCAAGTTGTATGGCCTCTAGGGGCACTGTGTCTCTCAAAGGAATATCAGCCATCTCAGCATGACATTTCTTCAGCTGGGAAACATGGAAAACATCATGAACTCCGGAAAGTCCTTCCGGCAATTCCATCTTGTATGCAACTTCGCCTCTACCTTCAAGAATTTTGTAGGGGCCTATGAATCTGGGTGCTAACTTTCCTTTAACACCAAACCTCTTGATTCCTCGAAGTGGAGACACACGAAGATATGCTCGATCTCCCACTTCATATGTCACCTCCTTGCATTTGTTATCAGCATAGCTCTTCTGCCTGGATTGAGCTATCTTGAGTCGGTCTCGAATTAGTTTGACCTTTTCTTCAGAATCTCGGATAAGATCGGGACCAAAGAGTTTTCGGTCTCCAACACCATCCCACATCAATGGTGTTCTGCACCTCCTTCCATATAAAGCCTCGAAAGGGGCCATCTTCAGACTAGTCTGATAACTGTTGTTGTACGAGAACTCTGCGTATGGTAAGTTGTCATCCCAACTGGACCCATAGTCTAGCGCACAAGCTCTCAACATGTCCTCCAGAATCTGGTTGACTCTCTCAGTCTGTCCATCGGTCTGCGGATGAAAACTTGTACTGAACTCTAGCCTTGTACCCAAAGTTTCATGTAGCTGATGCCAAAACTTTGAGGTAAATTGTGTTCCTCTATCTGATATGATACTCCTCGGAACTCCATGCAGACATACGATCCTGGTCATATATATCTTGGCTAACTTAGCACTGGTATAGGTGGTCTTCACTGGAATGAAATGAGCCACCTTGGTCAAGCGATCGACCACTACCCAAATGGAATCATATCCTGAACGGGTCCTAGGTAGTCCTGTGATGAAGTCCATACCAAGCTTATCCCATTTCCACTCGGGTATCGGCAAAGGTTGGAGTAACCCTGCTGGTTTCTGATGTTCCGCCTTTACTCGCTGGCAAACATCACATACCGCAACATGTTCGGCAATATCCTTCTTCATTCCTGTCCACCAGTAACTTTCCTTCAAATCTAGGTACATCTTGGTGTTGCCTGGGTGTATCGAGTAGGGTAAATCGTGGGCTTCTTGAAGTATCAACTTCCTGAGCTCTGGGTCATTGGGCACATAGATTCGGTTCTCAAACCATAGAGTACCTTGTTCATCTTCACGAAAGTCTTTAGCTTTTCCTTCTTTCATTCTCTGCTTTATCTCAGCTATCTCCTTGTCCAATTTCTGGGCCTCACGAATTCTTTCGGTCAAGGTGGACTGAATCTCTAGTGTGGCAACATATCCTTTTGGAACTATCTCTAACCGAAGCTCTCTAAGATCATTGGTTAACTCCTGGGGT
Source organism: Hordeum marinum (assembly GCA_022496015.1). Lineage (NCBI taxonomy): Eukaryota > Viridiplantae > Streptophyta > Magnoliopsida > Poales > Poaceae > Hordeum > Hordeum marinum. The sequence continues at coordinate 422,518,781 of CM039678.1, read as the reverse complement.
AATCCTCCGGCTATGAGTGTGTTCACATAACTCTTCCGACTCAAAGCATCTGCCACAACATTTGCCTTTCCTGGATGGTAGTGTAATCTCATGTCATAGTCCTTGATTAACTCTAACCATCTCCTCTGTCTGAGGTTCAACTTCTTCTATGTGAAGATATACTTCAGGCTTTTATGATCAGTGTAAACATCACAACTATTTCCGATAAGGAAATGACTCCAGGTCTTGAGTGCGTGCACTACGGCTGCTAGTTCCAAATCATGGGTGCATAATTCAACTCATGGGGTCGTAGCTGTCTGGATGCATAGGCTACAACTTTTCCCTCCTGCATGAATACTCCTCCAAGTCCTTGACATGATGTGTCATAATAAACCTGGAAGTCCTTCCGAATATTTGGCAGTATCAACACTGGGGCTGTAACCAAACGTTTCTTCAACTCTTGGAAACTAGCCTCACATTCCTCAGCCCAGATATACTTAGACTCTTTCTTCAACAATTCTGTCATGGGTTTGGCAATCTTTGAGAAATTCTCAATGAATCTCCGGTAATATCCGGCAAGTCCGAGAAAACTGCGGATCTCCTTTACTGAGGTGGGTGACTTCCACTCAGTGACTGCTTCAACCTTAGCGGGGTCTACTGCTATTCCTTCTCTGGAAATATGTGTCCAAGGAATCCGACTTCTGTTAGCCAGAATTCACATTTACTGAACTTGCCATACAACTGATGCTCTCTAAGCTTCTCTAGAACTAAACACAAGTGTTCCTTGTGTTCTTCCTCGCTCTTGGAGAATATCAAAATGTCATCGATGAACACCACGACAAACATGTCCAAATATTCCATAAACACTTTGTTCATCATATTCATGAAGTAGGCAGGAGCATTAGTCAAACCAAAAGACATGACTGTATACTCATATAAGCCAAACCTTGTGGTGAAGGCTGTTTTGGGTATATCCTGTTCATGAATCTTCAGTTGGTGATACCCTGATCGAAGATCGATCTTGGAGAATACTTTGGCGCCTACTAGCTAATCAAACAGGTCATTAATCATCAGCAGAGGGTACTTATTCTTGATAGTCACCTCGTTCAATGCACGATAATCGACCACCATCCTCAAGGTTTTATCTTTCTTCTCCACCAAAAGAACTAGGGCTCCCCAAGGTGAAGAACTTGGGTGAATATATCCCTTATCCAATAACTCCTTAATTTGCTTCTTGATTTCTACCAAAACATTTGCGGGAATCCGATAGGGTCTCTTGGAAATTGGGGCTGTTCCTGGTAGTAGCTCTATCAGAAACTCAATCTCCCTATCTGGTGGCATGCCTGGTAATTCCTCCGGGAATACATCTGGAAAGTCTTGTACAACCGGCACTTCCTCCTGAACAACTCCTGTGAGGGAATTTATCCGAGCACTCATCCGTGTGCGTCGGGATACATACTTAATCCTCTTGTTCTCCGGGGTGGTGAGTGAAATAGACTTGCTGGGGCAATCAAGGTTTCCTTCATACTTGGTCATCCAATCCATGCCTAGGATTACATCCAATCCCTGGGATTCTAAGGCGATGAGGTCGGTAGGAAAAACATGATTTCCTATATGGAGTTTCAAGGCGTGGCATCCTATCCCTGCCATCATCATACCTCCTGGGGAATTGACCTTAATGGGCTGACTAAGGGTTCTTGTGGGTAAACCATACTTTTCCACAACTACCCTTGATATGAATGAATGAGTTGCACCAGAATCAAAAAGTACCATAACTGGACGTGAATGCAATAAAAACTTACCAACCACAGTCTCGGGCTGATCATAGACTTCTTCCACATCAAGGTGGCTCACCTGAGCACGAGGAAAAGGATTTGGCTTCTTAGCTGCGGAGTTGCCGTTGTTGTTGCTGTTTCCATTTCCTTGCTTGTTCTAAGGGCATTCAGTGGCATAGTGCCCTATCTTCTGGCACATGAAACAGGTGATATGGTTTAGATCCTTCTGAGCTGGAGCGGGACGGTGTTGGTTGCCATTCCCACTTCCATTACCATTCTTGAAGTTGCCATTGTTGGGACGATTATTCCCATTTCCTTCATGGTTGTGCACGGGATGAGTGTGTCCTCCATACTTACCGGTCCCTGATCCGGTATTTCCTGAGTACAGGGAGTAGCGGGGCTTCTGTTGAGCTCCAGAGTGAGACTTCCCCTATCCATACTTCCTCTTGCAGTTTTCGATTTGCTGCTGCTTCCCCTCCAAAATGAGGGCCTTGTCTACCAGCTCCTGGTAGTTGCTGAAAGTAGCCACCATCAGCTGCACGCTCAACTCATCGTTGAGTCCTTCCAAAAACTTCTCTTGTTTGGCTGCATCATCGGCCACATCTCCTGGTGCATAACGAGCCAACATGCTGAAATCATCCACATACTGGGCCACGGAACGGTTCCCCTGGCGTAAGTTGCGAAACTCATGCTTCTTCAGACTCATGGCTCCAGCTGAGACATGAGCAGTGCGGAAAGCTAGCTTGAACTGCTCCCAAGTCACACCAGCAATGGGGTACGTGGTGGTGTAGTTCTCCCACCATGAAGCTGCTGGTCCCTCCAGTTGATGGGCGGCAAAGCGCACCTTTTTAGCCTCAGTGCATCCTGCGGTGGTGAGTTCCCTCTCCGTCTTGCGGAGCCAATCATCTGCCACAATGGGCTCAGTGCTGCTGGAGAAAGTTGGTGGATTCAGCCTCAGAAAACGGGTGAGGTTATCGCCTTGAGGTGGAGGGTGGTTATTGTGGTTGTTGGTCTGGTTCTGAATCAACAGTTGCATTAGGGCGTTCTGCTGCTGGAGAAGTTGTGTGAGTTCCGGCAGGAAAGTGAAGTCGGGCTCACGTCGCGGAGGTATCTTGCTGTTTTCAGAGGGGTGAGAATTAGAATAGAATAATGACCTAAAACGAAATTCACTACCCATATGCAATGCAACAAACATATCACATCAAACACTCATTCATTTATTCAACTCAAGGTTCAAACATCGAGATACAAATCTCCAAATCAAACTAAGCATCGACCTATGCTTTAAAGACGAAAATAAAGATACATGGGGGCATAACTAAAGTTCTCCTCAAAAGTACATGGTGAAGTGGCCTCCTCCGGTGGTGCTCTCCTCATAGTCATCATTGTTGCTGATCAAGGGAGCCATGTCTCCTTCTGGATGAAGATTTTCACCCATGTCCATCTATTCCTCCAGAGTTGCAATGCGAGTGTTCAACTTATCGATCCTCTCTAAGAGATCCTTCAATTCATACTCATGCTCGTACTTGGCTTCCCATAGGTCAGATTCGAGGTCAATCTCGCGGTTCATCAGCCTCTTGATCGTCTTCGTGTCGGCATGTACCCGAAGCTCCAAGGTCCTGATGTGCGTCTCTAGAGTCTGGATATAGCAAATGGTGGTGTCTTCAGTGGGAGTGGTTATGATATTTCCATTGGCATCCTTGCGACAAACCACGCTGAGTCCTGGTGAAATGGGTCCACCCATGTATTCCTCCTGAATACGTCCAAGGGCGCGGTGAATTGCCATGTCTCTCCCAAGTATCCACTGGTTGCCACAAACTTGAAGTCGATGGGTTCCTTACGATTTCCAAAGGTCTTCCCGGGGATGTGCACCTCGATCCTGTAGCGTCCGTCTTGTGGAAAAGACATGATAGGAGTCCCGGTGATGCTTGGCAAGGCAATCCTTACGTCCCTGACGATCCTCATCAACTCCTTGCCAAAGGGCATCGTCGCGTCAGGCTGACAAAACTCCGTGATCAAAACTGGGATGAAGGTGGCCATCTATAAATTTTGAAATAAATCGGAGGGAAGTTAGAAACGAGTAGATGAGAGTATAAGAATTTTAAAGGCAAAATAGAAATAAATCCTAAGTCTTTTCCAATCCTAGAGGTTACGTCCTACGGTCAGCGTGTGCTCTGATACCATTTCTGTAGCGACCCGACCTGAAAGGTCGAATCTCCGGTGTTTCTGTACCATCCCAAGATCATGCTGGTACACACACGGTACATCAATGTATATATCAAAGGGAAATCACACAGCTTTAATAATCGAAAAATCTCATATCGAGTCCTTTATTACAATAAGAATTACAATAAAGTGGCTGAAGGCCAACTTATGAGAATAACTAATCTTGCGGAAGCTTCAAAGGTAGTTGAGTCCATCTAACTCCAAGGGCATCTCACCGAGCGTAGAGCGTATCCTCACTCCTGGTCGGAAAAGTACTCTGCAACATGATACGTTGCAGCCGTGTAGGTCAGCATATTGAATATGCCGGCAATGTCACAAAAGAGGGGGTAAAGTAATCATCTATTCTATATGCTTATATGGCAGGTGGTGTCGTAAGTTTTTGCATAAAGCCAATATTTTTTCCTACAACAAGAGAGGGAAAAAGCATAATTACTACAATGTTGGTTTATTAATGAGATGGTTCCACCAACCAATTCTCATACCCAAGTTGACATTAATGCCCACATCAATGTAATTGATTGTGTTGAGAGTTCCATATAGTTTCAGTTCCTTTGGCTCAAACTGTCCATGACCGTGGACACGGCTAATCAATTAGGTTTGGGTACTCTGCAGAGTTTTGCACACGTTCCCCACAAGATTTGATCGCCTCCGTTGGATTTCTCGCACTTCAGGGTGTTTGAGAAACGGATGACCAAAACATGGTCTTCTAAAGGGTTTCCCCGAGACTTTGTCGGTGCCCATCCTTTCCTACCGTTCTTCTACATCTCGTAGCACCGCCTGTCCAGGGTCACCACGATATCCAACCAAGCCAGAGCCCATAATGGCTTGTGGCTGTGCAGGTAAGCCTTGGGTCTTGAAGCATCCATCCATATCTTTGTGCCTGGGTGGACCTTTCCGCATGAATACTGGCACTTCTCCAGCAACATCTAGGCTAACCACTGGTTTCTCCAGTGCGCCGTTCAACCATCATCCACCCAGAGGTATGTTGAAAACTTGGAGTCTTGAAGACTTGATCATCATGTAGGTCTTGAAATTATTAACTCTCAACTCTCATGAATCACACAACCAACCCCGTCTACTAATAGCATAGCAAAATTTAAATCAACGTTTCCTGGGGCCAATGTGTCAAAGGGTTGAGGGGTGCCTACCACATGATACTACATCCAGTAACCAAGTTTCCAAATTACCAACTTTACATGCAATTGGGGAGATGGTAGAACTAATGCAATAAAAACATAGGTATACATGGTCAAAGTGACTTGCCTTGCTGACGATCCTCGTACTCAAGTGACTCTAGATAACAAGCTTCGCACTCCAGATGATCTAACGAATGAAACAAAGCACACAATAAGAATAAACACAATACAATTCATACAACAGCAAGGTAAACAAACACTTCAACAAATAAATAGCACAATCAAAAGGAAGAATCACTCAAAGTATAAGACTCTAAAAAATTTGGTGTCAAAAAAATCTCTACTAAGACATAACAAGTCAAAAATTTGTTTTGAACAACTAGGCATTTAGATAACAGAAAAAGTAAATACAAAATTTTATTAGAAAACAGAAAGTATTTCATTATAAAAAATTTGTGCAAAGAGAGTTACTACAAAACTTTTTTTCCTCAACAATACTAAAGGTGAAAATAAGATGTACCTATTCAAACTAGAGCACAAAAGAATTTGAAAAAAATAGTTTATTAACAGAAAATAATACACCTAATGTTGAAACAACAGAACCTAATGAAATCTAAAAACAAAAGTTAAACTAATTCAGGTTCAAATTAAATTAAAAATTAAAATAACTAAACTACATTAAGAACTAAACAGATTCTGTTTTTGTTAAAAACCCTAAACAAATTCATCCTAAAAATTCTCAAAATCTACACGATGAGAGGTCTAACTAATACAAACCAGTGGCAAAAAGATTCACTCAAAAATAAATTTTTAAACTCATGTTATACAGATTTTAGTAATTTAAGTAAATTTGGGTTAGATTCAAATTTTAAAGTTCAAATTTGAAATCTAAGCATACAGACATAAACTACAACAAATTTGTGAATTAATGCAAAAAAGAATCAACTAAAAACACCAAATAATTTAAAAGATATGATGAAAACAAAAACAGAATACATTCTATTTTCTAAAATAGAAAAGAAAAAGGAAAATGTTCTATCGATCGGACAGGGTCTACGTGGCGTGTTGTGATTGGCCGCGAGGGCGTGCATGCGGGAGCTAGCGTGCGGTTGGCCGAGACTTAACGCGTACCAGTTCGTTTATTTAATAGATCTAATCTAGATCGTTGACTACGGATCCGACAGCTACGGGTGGAGGTGGCGGCTTATAGAGAGGGGGTCGAGATCTCCGGCGAGGTTGGCGGCGGCCGGTGGTCGGAGGTGCTCGGGGACGACGGTTCGGTGGTCGGGGGCAGCGTCCGAGAGCTTCAAACGGCGGCGGTGAGTCTCCGGCGTTGACTGGTGGCGTCGGAGGGGGCTGGCGGTGAGTGTGGCGACGGGCACGAGCTCGAGGAGGTCCGGTTGGGTGCCGAACTCCGGCGAGGTGTGGGGCAGCGTTCCGGCGAGGGAAAGAGGGGTTTCGAGTGGGGAACGAAGAGCGGAGGGACGAGGCTTTATATAGGGGCGGTGCGGTGGTCGGGGAGGGCACGAGGGGCGAGATCCGCGGAGAGGGATCGCCGGCGACGTCGTCGGGCGCGGGGAAGGGGACGAGCGCATTGACGTCGCGGTCAGACGGTGGGTCCCGCGCGTCAGTGAGGGTGGAACGCGTGGTTAGCGTGTCGGTGGCCGACCAGGAGTAGTTTCGGGTCTTAAAGGCTGTGGGCCGGGCTGGTTCGGTTTAATTCGTTCCCTTATTTATTTCCAGAGCGATAAAAACTCTTTTAATGCATTCGAAATATTTCCAAACATAGGAAATATATATATATCAAAATGATCAGGAGAATTAATGCTATTTAATGAACACTTTTCCTCTGTCATATTGAATATCTTTTTAAAATTTATTTTCAGAAAAATGCCTAATTGATTTTAAATCTTTTTGAGATAAACTTTCAAATAACCCCTTGGTTTTATTGCTCAAATATTTCACCAAGATGCCCGTGGTGTGGAGTGTCATGTTACTCCCCTCTTTCTTTGAACATTACCAAAGGTTTTCAAATAGGTGAAACAAATGCATGGAAAAATTGAAATGGCCTTTCAGAATTTCAAAGGAAGCACTTCAACCATTCATTTCATTCAAACAAAGTGATGATGATGCATAGCTATATTTCATAACATTCTAAAATGAAATTTTTGGGATGTTACAACAAATCAAGAAGGCTCAGTACAAGAAAGAGCATTTCATGAAGAACAATGTTTTGAAGCTTTCTCCTGAGGAACTTGTGAAGATGCAGTCTGAGATCAAAAACCTCAGTGAGGAATTCAACAGATACTATGTTGATTGGCAAGGCGCCAAGGTTCGCTTCATCAATATAGCTGATAAAGTCATCAATGGTCACAACTCAAGGGTTGCAGCTCAATCGCAACCACAAATTCCTCAGGCTGGAGAATCTGCTCAGCCTATTGAAGAAACTACAAGCGCAGCTGAAGAAATTCAGACTGCTGAAGAACCTGCCACGGCAACCTCCACTGCTGCGCCTGATGAAATTGAACCCACGAGGACGACTGCATCAGTCGTACCTGAAGAAACTGCTACCACTTCACCCTCCGCTGAAATCACAAAATCTTCAAGGCTGAAGAATATCAACCTTCCTTCTGTGTCAGAAGTGAAGAAAACTAAGGCTACGGAGAAGAAGGCACTGAAACGAAAAGCATCAACTTCAGATTCCTCCGCGGTGAAGAAATTGAAGACACCACCAAGTTCTTCAACAGAACCAGTTGATGCAACGCCTATCAGCTCCATGCCAGCCTATGAAATAGTGCCATTCAGTGTTTACTACGTCATCCCGAATGATGATCAAGAAGAAAAGGATCAATCTGCTGCTACCTTAGAGCAGATTGATGAAGAACTTGAAGTAGAAGAAAATGTTTCAACTCTAAAGGTATCATCGCCCCACCCTCAGTTAACTGCTGAAGAGGCCGGCGTTGAAGAAATTAATGAGGATGTGGACATTGTCACTACAACTCCTGTCATCAATGATGAATATTGGGAAGCTGCTCACCGAAATTCCCCAGTGACCACTCCTCTATCACAGATTCCTTAGTCCCCAGCCCAGACTGAAGAAATTCACGAAGAATCTGATGCCTTGGCCGCTACAGCCACTAAAGAAATTCCAGCTGCATCAGCTGATGACATTGCTGCTCCAACTGCCACTAAGGAAACTGCTTCGCAAATTCCTCAGCCTGAAGAAATTCCTCCTATGCCTAAGGATATTGTGGGCCGTTTCGAGCCAAACCTTCAGCCGAAGCCGAGGATGCCTTTCAAAGGCTAAAAGCGCCCCAAATTCCTCAAGTCAAATTTCTTCAATGAGCACATTTTCTTCACTGGACCCAATCCATATGACTCAGCAAGGGCCGGTCGCACCAGATTCTAGACTCCAACACAGATGAATTATTATGCATTAGTATTGTTTTACAAGAAGAAAATCTTCGAGCACCATCAAATTCCTCATGCAGATATGGAAACAATTCCATCCTTCATGTCGGTGCTCTCAGTTCTTCACGATGTAGGAATTCTGCCATTTTGTGTGGATATCTGCGACTGGAATGAAGAACTAATTCTTCAATTCTATGCCACTCTGCACATCACAGGTGATGCCTCTGATATCAACTCTTGGGTCTTAGACTGGATGACTGGATCTACTCACCTCACTGCTCCAGCCTCTAAATTGCTTCGGTCAGTCCAAGTTCCAATTCCTTCAGAAGAAGCTTGCTGCCTATTTGATGAACCTGCTCTACCCAACCAACTGATGCAAGTGCTGATGAAGCCGTTGGCTCCTGGAAAACCTCAATGGACAACCTTCCTTATGAAGGATTTTCTCTATGTTCCCAGGACGGTATATCGCATTCTCACCAACACCCTATGTCCTCAGAAGGGCCACAACTCTGAAGAAGAAGAAGTGGAGGGAGTCATGAAGAACATGCTATTCAACATCATTCATGGGATTCCCATCAACTTCCATGATTTCTTCATGAGGACATTGGCAAATGTAGCGTTAGCCCCATTTGAACTAAAGCCTTATGCTCCCTGGATCATGAAGTTCATCAGATCAAGGTCTTTAGTTCCCTTCAAGGCGGACTTTCAGAATCACTTCAGCTTTTTGCCCCCGATTGAAGTCTTTAAGAGCACAATTGCCTCAATTGAAGGAAAAGGAAAAGTTGTCATTGATGAAGGTACTCGTCCATTGGATGGTCAGTTTCGCAAAGCTGCATCTTACTTCACCAATGATGACACTGCTACCCAGGATTCTGCTGCAAAAGCCTCAAGAGTCTGCCCCTCGTGTGATGACTAATCATGAGCTTCTCATAAGTCTTCATCAGAAGGTTGATCGCAATCACAAGTGGTGAAGAGTCAGTTGGCTTCCATTGTTTAGAAGATGACTGTGATGCAGAACTCTGTGAGGAAAAATGACTACTATGTGCATGAAATCTTCGATCACGCATGGGCCATTCTCGCACACCTCAAGACTCCTGAGGAACTCAAAGATATGGACTTTCAGCAAAACTTTGACTAGTCTTATCCTCCTCGGAAGAAATTCAAGAAGGTTCAAGTTCCTCAAATGGTTACAAGTTCATATTCTTCATCGCGTGAGATGGGTGAAGCTGAGGACATTGACGACACTACGGCAGGCCCTGCATCGACAAACGACCCCGACAATGTTGGCGCTCCTTCCTCACCAACAAGATGAAATTCTTCACGGGGCGTTAGTCCTCACTTTTTCGTCCCTTTTGGTCTTCAATGACAAAGGGGGAGAAAAATTGAGTTAGTCTTCAAGTGGGTCTCTATATATGGGTTGTTTTTGTTTAAGTTACAACTCTCTCTCTTCTGAAGCTTTTGTTGGTTGAATTGTAAACTTAAGTCCGATGGTGGTCTAACTCTTTTGAACTGCCTTCCACATGCTTATTTCCTCAATCACCTTAATGCATGCATGTTGAATTTCGTCGGACACCATTTTCATCATGCATTTCAAGTTCTTCATATCATATGTTAAATGCGTGTATGAATTACAAGATATAGGGGGAGTTCTCCATGTTTTTAACCTGCCATGTGCATTTGCAGTCCACGGAAAATTCTTCAAATATTCACATCTTCAGGGGGAGTTCTTCTATATCTTGCAATCAAATTCCTCAAACTTAGTACTTACACTTCATATGTTCATCCCCGTTGAAAACTTAACCTATTTGTCATCAATCACCAAAAAGGGGGAGATTGTAAGTGAATCTAGTGCCCCTTAGTGATTTTGGTGTATTGAAGACTTATAGGTTAAGGAACTAATGTGTTTGTGAGTGTACACATGCTCTATAAGTCGATGAGGAGTTTGATATATTCGGAAATTACTGACCCCTAAAAATGTATGTCTTCAACTGAAGACTTTGCTGAAGACTTTGGTATTCCCTGAAGACTTTGAAAATGAAGAAGTCGGTGTGACCTTGAAGATACGAACGAGGACTATGAAGCGTGAAGACTTTTGTTTCCATAGTTTCATTTCCTTTCTTTGAGTCATAGGAAACACCGTACTGTTAAAGGGGGCCGAGGTAATACTAAGGAAAATTCCCAACTGATGCTCAACTCCAAAAGCCTCAACTATCCAATCCTTCAAGTGAAGCCTTTGGAAATATCTTGCGGTTCAGTCAAGTTCTTTAGTGATAGAGACGAAGTTCTTCTGGTCTCTAAGGAAATTGATCTGACTGAGGAGTTAGGATTTCGCCAGTGCAAATTGCCTACAGGTGAGGAACATGATAAGCCTGAGGACTTTCATAGTTCGAAATTCCAACCGTTTCTGTGCTTAACGCCAGCTGTCCTCAATCATCTTATCCACATAACGATCATATCATTGGGGGCATTTATGTCTTATCATGTTAGGTTGCACCCTGGCTATAAATAGCCACCCCCCACAACCACTAGTTGGTTGGCTGCTCCGAGAGAGAACTGACACTTGTCATTTGAGAGCAACCCATCCTCCGAGGACTTTGAGAGAAAATCATCAGTGAGGAAAAACCCAAATCCAAACCACCAAACCCAAAGTGATTGAGCATCACTGAAGAAATTGTTCCTGTGTGGAACCGACGCTTGTTACCTTTGAGGACTGTGTATCTTCCACATGGTTAGGCATCATGGTCTAGTGCATCCTGCAGTCAATTGGGGATCACGGAGTGACCTTGGTCTAGAGCATCCAACAGTAAATTGTGGATCGCCAGGTGACTAGTTTGTGAGGGTTTTGGAAGTCTACCCTGAAGACTTACCATGAGTGTTGGGCGAGGACTTTGTGACCTTAGGTCAAGGAGAATACGGTAAGGACTGTGTGTGTTTAAATACCAGGCCGCTCCAAACCAGACGTACGACTGTCACAGCAGATGGAACTGGGTCATCAAACCATTGTCTTCATCGAGCTACCTGGTTCTATTTCCTCAACCCCTCTATTCCTTGTATACTTGTTGATGAAATTGATCATTATTGTTTGAAGAATTTGACTGAAGACCTTCACAATTTCCTCACCTCAAATTCTTCAAGTTAGCTTGTTCCTCACCTGCTTATCCTGTATCACGTTACTTGTAATCTGTGCATGTTTCATTTCATCATGATGACTATGTTGTCGCTATGTTTCTCATGCACTTGAGTACTTAATCCGCTGCTAGTTATTCATCACATTTCAAATTCCTCAAGTTGAAATTCCTCAAGTGATGAATTTGTAAGCATCGCCTATTCACCCCCCTCTAGTCAATATAACGCACTTTCATTTTCAGCCTTTATTTGGATCATGATGATAGATTTTGTGCTAACCTTAGTGAGGATGATGTTGTGAATCATCCAAGAGCTACTCTGCCTCCAGTTTTCAGACCAACAAGGAGAGTGCATAGCAATACAGAGAATGCAGAAGCTGAGGCAGAAGCAGAGCATGGAGAAGTTCAAGCAGAAGCAGGGCATGGAAAAGGAGAGGAAGCACATCAGGATGAAGCAGATGTGGCATATAATCCTATTCAAGTTGTCTATCTTGATTGTGATGTAGATGATGTCAGTCAGTTTGAGTTTGTTAAGAGGGCATCAGCACACACAGATGTGGGTAATCAAAGAGATGAAGAACAGGCAGATGGTGTGCAAGAAGGTGATGCAGGTGGAAACATAAGAATGAGGAGGGTGTTTGGGAACGTTGCATGGGAAACAAAAAAATTCCTACGCTTCACCAAGATCAATCTAGGAGATGAGCATCTATGAGAGGAGAGATTGGATCTACCTACCCTTGCAGATGGCTAAGCGGAAGCGTTAAAGAACGCGGTTGATGTAGTGGTACGTCTCCGCGATACAAATCGCAAGCCGTCCCACGAACTCCCGATCAAGTGCCGAACGGACGGCACCTCCGCGTTCAACACACATGTAGCTCGATGAAGATCTCCGCCTTCTTGATCCAGCAAGAGGGAGTGAAGAGGTATATGGGTTCACCGGCAGCACGACGGCGTGGCGCCGGTGGTGGTGGAGCTGATCCGGCAGAGCTTCGCTAAGCGGCGCCGAATCAATCTACTAGAGGAGAGGTAATCGGGGAGGGAGGAAGGGCTGCGCCGTGACTTGTGTGTATGCAGCCCTCCCTCCCCTCTCATATATATAGGGGAAGAGGATGGGCTGGCTGCCCTAGGGTTTCCCCTAGGGTTTGGTGCGGCGACCAGGGTGGTTTGGCCACCAAGTTTGGTGGCTAGCCCACCCTTTTGGCCCAACCCAAGGCTCCAGCCGCATGGGCCTTGAAGTGAGAGGTGCGGCCAGACCACCAAGGGCTGGTTTGCACCCTCTCACATCCCATGTGGCCCTTGGGAGTAGATGGGCCCACCTGGTGGACCCCTAGGAACACTTCCGGCACTCCGTCACACCACTTGCAGGTCACGAAACTTTTTCGGAACTCAAACACCAACTTCCCATATATGAATATTTACCTCCGGACCATTTTGGAACTCCTCATGACGTCCGGGATCTCATCTAAGACAACGAACAACCTTCGGTCATCAATACACATAACTCATCTATACCAAAACGTCATCGAACCTTAAGTGTGCAAGCCCTGCGGGTTCGAGAACCATGTAGACATGACGGAGACACCTCTACGGTCAATAACAAATAGCGGGACCTGGATGCCCATATTGGTTCCTACATGTTCTGCGAAGATCTTTATCAGTCGAACCACTATGTCAAGGATTCAGTTAATCCCGTATGATGTTCCCTTTGTCCTTCGGTATGTTACTTGCCCGAGATTCGATCGCCGGTATCTCTATACCTAGTTCAACCTCGTTATCGGCAAGTCTCTTTACTCGTTCCGTAATACAAGATCACGTGACTAACACTTAGTCACATTGCTTGCAAGGCTTGTTGTGATGTTGTATTACCGAGTGGGCCTTGAGATACCTCTCTGTCGCATGGAGTAACAAATCCCAGTATTGATCCATGGCAACTCAACAGACACCTTTGGAGATACCTATAGAGTACCTTTATAGTCACCCAGTTACGTTGCAACGTTTGATACACACAAGGCACTCTTCCGGTGTGAGTGAGTTGCATGATCTCATGGTCATAGGAACATATACTTGACATGCAGAAAAACTGCAGCAATAAACTAACACGATCATATGCTACATTTATAGTTTGGGTCTTGTCCATCACATCATTCTTCTAATGATGTGATCCCAATATCAAATGACATCTCATGTCCATGGCCAGGAAACCTTAACCATCTTTGATCAACGAGCTAGCCTGCTAGAGGCATACTAGGGACACATTGTTTGTCTATATGCCCACACATGTATTTAGTTTCCAATAAACACAATTATAGCATGGTTAATAAACGATTATCATGAACAAGGAAATATAATAATGAACACCTTATTTATCGCCTCTAGGGCATATTTCCAATAGTCTCCCACTTGCACTAGAGTCAGCAATCTAGTTCACATCACTATGTGATTTACATTGTAATGAATCGAACACCCATGCAGTCCTGGTGTTGATCATGTTTAGCCCTTGGAAGAGGTTTAGTCAACGGGTCTGCAACATTCAGATCCGTGTGCACTTTGCAAATATTTATGTCCTTCTCCTCGACATAATCGCGGATGGAATTGAAGTGTCGCTTTATGTGTCTGGTCCTCTTATGAAACCTTGGTTCATTGGCCAGAGCAATGGCACCAGTGTTGTCACATAACAGAGTCATCGGATTCAGTGCACTGGGCACTACTCCAAGATCTATCATGAACTGCTTCATCCAGACACCTTCCTTCACTGCCTCTGAGGCTGCAATGTACTCCGCTTCGCATGTAGAATCGGCTACCACGCTTTGCTTGGAACTGCACCAGCTTACCGCTCCCCCATTGAGAATAAATATGTATCCGCTTTGTGACTTAGAGTCATCCGGATCGGTGTCAAAGCTTGTATCGATGTAACCCTTTACGATGAGCTCTTGATCACCTTCATAAACGAGAAACATCTCCTTAGTCCTTTTTGGGTACTTAAGGATATTCTTGACTGCCGTCCAGTGCTCCATTCTAGGATCACTTTGAAACCTTCCGGTCGTACTTATGGCAAGGCTGACATCGGGTCTTGTGCACATCATCGCATACATGATAGATCCTACGGCTGAAGCATAGGAGATGACACTCATCTTCTCTCTATCTTCTGCAGTCACTGGGCCTTGAGTCTTACTCAATTTCACACCTTGTAACACAGGTAAGAACCCTTTCTTAGACTGATCCATTTTGAACTTCTTCAAAAAATTATCAAGGTATGTGCTTTGTGAAAGTGATATCAAGCGTCTCGATCTATCTCTATAGATCTTAATGCCTAATATGAAAGCAGCTTCTCCTAGGTCCTTCATTGAAATACTCTTGTTCAAATATTCCTTCACGCTTTCCAGCATTTCTATATTGTTTCCAATCAGCAATATGTCATCCACATATAATATCAGAAATGCTACAGATATCCCGCTCACTTTCTTGTAAGTACAAGCTTCTCCGTAAACTTGTATAAACTCAAATGCTTTGATCACCTCATCAAAGCGCTTATTCCAACTCTGAGATGCTTGCACCAGTCCATAAATGGATCGCTGGAGTTTGCAAACTTTGTCAGCATTCTCTGGATCGACAAAACCTTCCGGTTGCATCATATACAACTCTTCCTCAAGGAAATCATTAAGGAACTCTGTTTTGACATCCATCTGCCAAATTTCATAGTCGAAATATGCAGCTATTGCTAACATGATTCTGACGGACTTAAGCATCGCTACGGGTGAGAAGGTCTCATCGTAGTCAACTCCTTGAACTTGTGAAAAACCTTTTGCCACAAGTCGAGCTTTCTGGACAGTGACATTACCGTCCGCGTCTGTCTTCTTCTTAAAGATCTATTTATTCTGAATGGCCTTTCGCCCTTCAGGTAATACTTCCAAAGTCCATACGTTGTATTCACACATGGATCCCATCTCGGATTTCATGGCCTCTAACCATTTCTCGAAATCCAGGCCCATCATCACTCCTCCATAGCTCGTAGGTACATTGTTGTCTAACAACATGACCTCCAAGACAGGGTTGCTGTACCACTCAGGAGCAGTACGCGCCCTTGTCGACCTACGAGGTTCAATAGCAACTTGATCCGAAGTTTCATGATCATCATCATTAACTTCCTCTTCAACTGTCGTTGGCTCCACAGAAACATCTTTCTGCGCTGCACTACTCTTTGGTTGAAGTGAAGGTTCAATAACCTCATCAAGTTCTACTTTCCTCCCACTCAATTCTTTCGAGAGAAACTCTTTCTCAAGAAATGTCCCTTTCTTAGCGACAAACACTTTGCCTTCGGATCTGAGATAGAAGGTATACCCAACTGTCTCTTTTGGGTATCCTATGAAGGCGCATTTCTCCGCTTTGGGTTCCAGCTTTTCAAGCTGAAGCTTTTTGACATAAGCATCACATCCCCAAACTTTAAGAAACGACAACTTTGGCTTCTTGCCAAACCAAAATTCGTATGGTGTTGTCTCAACGGATTTCGATGGTGCCCTATTTAAAGTGAATGCAGCTGTCTCTAATGCATAACCCCAAAACGATAGTGGCAAATCGACAAGAGACATCATAGAAAGCCCATATCTAATAAGGTTCGATTACGACGTTCGGACACACCATTACGCTATGATGTTCTAGGCGGTGTCAATTGTGAAACAATTCCACACTGTCTTAAGTGACTGCCAAACTCATAACTCAAATATTCTTCTCCTCGATTAGATCGCAGGAATTTAGTCTTGTTGTTACGATGATTCTCAACTTCACTCTGAAATTGCTTGAACTTTTCAAACGTTTTAGACTTGTGTTTCATTAAGTAACTATATCCATATCTACTTAATTCATCAGTGAAGGTGAGAAAATAACGATATCCACCGCATGCCTCAATGTTCATCGGACCGCACACATCAGTATGTATGATTTCCAACAAATCACTCGCCCGTTCCATTATTCCAAAGAACGGCGTTTTAGTCATCTTGCCCATGAGGCATGGTTTACATGTGTCAAGTGATTCAAACTCAGGTGACTCCAAAAGTCCATCAGCATGGAGCTTCCTCATGCGCTTTACACCAATATGACCCAAACGGCAATGCCACAAGAAAGTGGTACTATCATTATCAACTCTACATATTTTGGCATCAATGCTATGAACATGTGTATCATCACTATCGAGATTCAATAAGAATAAACCCCTCACATTGAGTGCATGACCATAAAATATATTACTCATATAAATAGAACAACCATTATTCTCTGATTTAAATGAGTAACCTTCTCTCAATAAACAAGATCCAGATATAATGTCCATGCTTAACGCATGCACTAAATAACAATTATTTAGGTTCATCACTAATCCGATGGTAGTCGAAGAGCGAGCGTGCCGACAGCGATCACATCAACCTTGGAACCATTTCCCACGTGCATCGTCACTTCATCCTTAGCCAGCCTTCGTCTATTCCGTAGGTCTTGCTTTGAGTTGCAAATGTGAGAAACCAAACCGGTATCAAATACCGAGGCACTACAACGAGAGCAAGTAAGGTACACATCAATAACATGTATATCATATATACCTTGTTTGGTGTTGGCCGCCTTCTTGTCGGCCAGATACTTGGGGCTGTTCCGCTTCTAGTGACCAGTTCCCTTGCAATGAAAGCACTCGGTTTCTGGCTTGGGCCTAGCCTTGGGTTTCTTCATGGGGGGAGCAACTGCTTTTCCACCCTTCTTGGAGTTACCCTTCTTGCCCTTGCCATGTTTCTTGGAACTAGTGGTTTTATTGACCATCAACACTTGATGTTCTTTCTAGATTTCAGACTCAGCGACTTTCAGCATCGCAAATAGCTCGACGACTGATTTGTTCATCCCGTGCATGTTATAGTTCAATACGAAGCTCTTGTAGCTAGGTGGCAATGATTGAAGAACTCTGTCAGTGATCGCCTCCGACGGAAGGGGCATCCCTAACTCCGCCAGACGGGTCGAATACCCAGACATTCTGAGTATATGTTCACTGATAGATCCGTTCTCCTCCATCTTGCAAGCATAGAACTTATCGAAGGTCTCATACATCTCGATCCGGGCCTTCTTCTTAAAGATAAACTCCAACTGTTGGAACATCTCATATGCTCCATGATGTTCAAAACGTCTTTAAAGTCCTGGTTCTAAGCCATACAACATTGCACATTGAACTATCGAGTAATCTCCAGAACGTGCCTCCCAAGCGTTCTTAACGTCTTTGGATGACATGGGAGCGGGTGGGTCACCAAGCGATGCATCAAGGACATAAGCCTTCTGGGAAGCCGTGAGGATAATCCTCACATTACGGGCCCAGTCAACAAAGTTACTTCCATAATCTTTCAACTTAGATTTCTTTAGGAACGCATTAAAATTCAGGGGTGCTACTGCGCGAGCCATTGATCTACAACAGACATAAGCAAAGGTTACTAAGACTATTGTTCATGATAATGAGTTTAGTTAATAAAATTACTAAAGCTCCCACTCAAATTGACATCCCTCAGGTCATCTGAGTGAAACATGATCCATATTCACCAACTCAAGTCCGATCATCACGTGAATTAAGGTGGTTCCAATGGTGAACATCATCATGTTGACCATATCTACTATATGACTCATGCTCGATCTTTCGGTCACTTGTGTTCCGAGGCCATGTCTGTACATGCTAGGCTCGTCAAGTTTAACTGGAGTGTTCTGCATGTGCAACACTGGCTTACACCCGTTGAATACGAACGTAGAGTCTATCACACCCGATCATCACGTGGTGTCTCGACACAACGAACTTTCGCAACGGTGCACACTCGGGGAGAACACAGTTCATCTTGAAATTTAAGTGAGGGATCACCTTATAATGCTACCGTCGTCCTAAGCAAAACAAGGTACATAAAAAGATTAACATCACATGCAAATCATAAGTGACATGATATGGCCATGAACTTGTGCTTTTGATCTCCATCTCCAAAGCACCAGCATGATCTGCATCGTCACGGGCATAACACCATTGATCTCCATCATCATGATCTCCATCATTGTGTCGTCATCGGGGTTGTCGCGCCCACCATGCTCATACTACTATTGCTACCGTTTAGCGATAAAGTAAAGCATTACATAGCGCTTAAAGATTGACACGCAGGTCATACAATAATCAAAGACAACCCTATGACTCCTGCCGGTTGTCGTACTCATCGACATGCAAGTCATGATATTATTTACAAAAACATGATCATCTCATACATCACATATATCACATCATGTAATTGGCCATATCACATCACAACATACCCTGCAAAAACAAGTTAGACGTCCTCTAATTGTTGTTGCATGTTTTACGTGGCTGCTATGGGTATCTAGCAAGAACGATTCTTACCAACGCAAAACCACAACGGTGATATGAAGATTGCTTTTAAACCTTCTACAAGGACCACCTTAATCAAATCCGATCAAACTAGAGTGGGAGAGACAAACACCCGCCAGCCATCTTTATGCAACGAAGTCACATGTCACTCGATGGAACACAATCTCTCGTAAGCGTACGAGTAAAGTCGGTCCGAGCCGCTTCATCCCACAATATCGCTGAACCAAGAAAAGACTACGGAAGGAAGCAATCTGAATATCAACGCCCACAAACTCTTTGTGTTCTACTCAAGATCTCATCTATGCATAGACCTAGCTCATGATGCCACTGTTGGGGAACGTTGCATGGGAAACAAAAAAATTCCTACGCTTCACCAAGATCAATCTAGGAGATGAGCATCTATGAGAGGAGAGATTGGATCTACCTACCCTTGTAGATGGCTAAGCGGAAGCGTTAAAGAACGCGGTTGATGTAGTGGTACGTCTCTGCGATACAAATCGCAAGCCGTCCCACGAACTCCCGATCAAGTGCCGAACGGACGGCACCTCCGCGTTTAGCACACGTGCAGCTCGATGAAGATCTCCGCCTTCTTGATCCAGCAAGAGGGAGCGGAGAGGTATATGGGTTCGCCGGCAGCATGACTGCGTGGCGGTGGTGGTGGTGGAGCTGATCCGGCAGAGCTTCGCTAAGCGGCACCGAATCAATCTACTAGAGGAGAGGTAATCGGGGAGGGAGGAAGGTCTGCGCCGTAACTTGTGTGTATGAATCCCTCCCTCCCCTCTCATATATATAGGGGAAGAGGATGGGTTGGCCGCCCTAGGGTTTGGTGCGGCAGCCAAGGAGGTGGGGCGGCGGCCAGGCTGGCTTGGCCACCAAGTTTTGTGGCTAGCCCACCCTTTTGGCCCAACCCAAGCCTCTAGCCGCATGGGCCTTGAGGTTAGAGGTGCGGCCAGCCCACCAGGGGCTGGTTTGCACCCTCTCACAGCCCATGTGGCCCTTCGAAGTAGATGGGCCCACCCAGTGGACCCCTACTAACACTTCCGGCACTCCGTCACACCACTTGCAGGTCACGAAACTTTTCCGGAACTCAAACACCAACTTCCCATATATGAATCTTTACCTTCGGACCATTCCGGAACTCCTCGTGACGTCTATCTCATCTGAGACAACGAACAACCTTCGGTCACCAACACACATAACTCATCTATACCAAAACGTCACCGGACCTTAAGTGTGTAGACCCTGCGGGTTCGAGAACCATGTAGACATGATCGAGACACCTCTGCGGTCAATAACCAATAGCGGGACCTAGATACCCATATTGGTTCCTACATGTTCTATGAAGATCTTTATCGATCGAACCACTATGTCAAGGATTCAGTTAATCCCGTATGATGTTCCTTTTGTCCTTCAGTATGTTACTTGCCCGAGATTCGATCGTCGGTATCTCTATACCTAGTTCAACATCGTTACCGGCAAGTCTCTTTACTCATTCCGTAATACAAGATCCCGCGACTAACACTTAGTCACATTGCTTGCAAGGCTTGTTGTGATGTTGTATTACTGAGTGGGCCCTGAGATACCTCTCCGTCACATGGAGTAACAAATCCCAGTATTGATCCATGCCAACTCAACACACACCTTTGGAGATACCTATAGAGTACCTTTATAGTCACCCAGTTATGTTGCAACGTTTTATACACACAAGGCACTCTTTCGATGTCAGTGAGTTGCATGATCTCATGGTCATAGGAACATATACTTGACATGCAGAAAAACTGTAGCAATAAACTGACACGATCATATGCTACGTTTATAGTTTGGGTCTTGTCCATAAAATCATTCTCCTAATGATGTGATCCCGATATCAAATGACATCTCATGTCCATGGCCAGGAAACCTTAACCATCTTTGATCAACGAGCTAGCCTGCTAGAGGCATACTAGGGACACAGTGTTTCTCTATATGCCCACACATGTATTTAGTTTTCAATCAACACAATTATAGCATGGACAATAAACTATTATCATGAACAAGGAAATATAATAATAAACACTTTATTTATTGCCTCTAGGGCATATTTCCAATGGAGGGGTGCCAGGCAGAACTAGTTGAACTATGCATTGGAAGTAGAGGATGCAAGTGATACAGATGATGAAGATTATGAGCCTAGTCTGCTTGTGGATAGTGACAATGAGATAGGAGATGGTGATGATGATGTGTATGCATATAATGTAGATGAGGATGAACCTGAGAAGAGAGATGAAAATAAATCAAATGAGAAAGCAAAGCAAAAAGGGAAAGAGAAATATGTTCCTACCAATCAAGAGAAAGGAAACAAGCATACAACTCTGATGAAGACATATCTGAGACTGATTATTTGTGGGCTCCTGATTCAGATGATGAAGAGCTCAATTTGAAGTTCAAATCCTTCATATAAGAGGATCTTCATAGTCCAAAGTTTCATGTTGGGCAGGTATTTGAGAGTGTAGAGTTGTTGAGGACCGCCATCAAAGAGTACTCATGTCAGAACAAAGTTGATATCAAGTTGCCTATGAATGTGAGGAAGTGATTGAAAGCAAAGTGTGATGAAGACTGCACATGGTACTTATGGGCATCATATGATAACATGAGTATGACATTCATGGTGAAAAGATATGTGAGTGAGCACACATGCAGCAAGAAATGGAAGATTAGGGCTTTCACACCTAAATTCCTAGCAGGGAAGTACCTAGATAGCTTCAGGGTTGATCAAGACATGAACCTTGTGAATTTTTCTAGGGTTGTTCAGAAAGAATGGCATATGACACCAGGAAGGATGAAGTTGCAGAGAGCAAAGGATGGCAATGAAAATAGTATATGGTGATGAAGAGGGCCAGTATAAGCTTCTTTGGAATTATGCTAATGAAGTTAGGAGAAGCAACCCCGGCTCATCATTTTATATCTCACTTGATGAGAATGCAAGGTTCAACAAGATATACATGTGTATGGATGCTTGCAAGAGAGGATTCCTTTAGGGTTGCACGCAAGTGATCTTTGGTGATGGCTGCCACATAAAAACAAGGTACAGAGCTCAACTACTTGCAGCTGTTGGTGTAGATCCAAATAACTGCATCTTTCCAATAGCAATTGTTGCGGTTGAAGTGGAGGACACCCCTAACTGAATGTGGTTCCTTGACACACTGAAAAGGGATCGTGGCATCATCAACACTAAACCCCAAACTATCATGTCAGACAAACAAAAGGTAACCCTTGTTCATGTTGATCTTCATATTGTGTTTTTCATACACTTGTTTCTGTTGGTTGTTAAAACCTTTGATTCATGCAATGTGCAGGGTCTCATAAGTGCAGTTGAACAACTATTCCCTGAGTCAGAACACAGATTTTGCATGAGGCACATGTGGCAGAACTTCCAGCAGTCTTTCAAAGGGGAAATTGTTAAGAACCAACTATGGAAGATAGCAAGGAGCAACACAGTTCAGTTATATGAGAAGGGGACGTAGGAAATGAAGCTACTGAATGCAGATGCCCACAAGTGGCTTCATGAGCTAGATCCCGAAACTTGGGTCAATGCTTTTCATTGTGATTTTCCAAAATGTGATATACTACTGAACAGCATATGTGAAGTTTTTAACAGGTTGGCTAAAAATATTTTGATGCTTAGGTTATTCGGTACGGATCTTACCAAAATATTTTCATGCTTAGGTTCTTCTAACACATGTGACATTTGTGTTGGAAATATGCCCTAGAGGCAATAATAAATTGGTTATTATCATATTTCCTTGTTCATGATAATCGTTTATTATCCATGCTATAATTGTGTTGATCGGAAACTCAGATACATGTGTAGATACATAGACAACACCATGTCCCTAGTATGCCTCTAATAGACTAGCTCGTTGATCAAAGATGGCTATGGTTTCCTAGTCATGGACATGAGATGTCATTTGATAACGGGATCACGTCATTAGGAGAATGATGTGATGGACAAGACCCAACCTACAAACGTAGCATATGATTGTGTTAGTTTATTGCTACTGTTTTCTGCATGTCAAGTATTTGTTCCTATGACCATGAGATCATGCAACTCACTAACACCGGAGGAGTACCTTGCGTGTCTCAAATGTCGCAACGTAACTGGGTGACTATAAAGGTGCTCTATAGGTATCTCCGAGGGTGTCTGTTGGGTTGTCATGGATCAAGACTGGGATTTGTTACTCCGTGTGACGGAGAGGTATCTCAGGGCCCACTCGGTAATACAACATCACAATAATCCTTGCAAGAAATGTGACTAAGTGTTAGTCACGGGATCTTGTATTACGGAACGAGTAAAGAGACTTGTCAGTAACGAGGTTGAACTAGGTATGGAGATACCGACGATCGAATCTCGGGCAAGTAACATACCAAAGAACAAAGGGAACATCATACGGGATTAACTAAATCCTTGACATAGAGGTTCGACCGATAAAGATGTAAATAGAATATGTAGGAACCAATATGGGCATCCAGGTCCGCTATTGGTTATTGACCGTAGAGGTTTCTCGGTCATGTCTACATAGTTCTCGAACCCGCAGGGTCTGCACACTTAAGGTTCGGTGACGTTTCAGTAGTATAGATTTATGTATGGTGGTGACCAAAGGTTGTTCGTAGTCCTGGATGAGATCCTGGACATCACGAGGAGCTTCGAAATGGTCCACAGGTAAATATTGGTATATAGGAAGTCCTGCTTTGGTCGCCGGAAAAGTTTCGGGCTCATCGATGGTGTACTGGGAGTGCCGGTAGTGTACCGGGGGACCATCGGGAGTGGTATTTCGACCCAATAGGCTACATGGGCTGTGGGAGGAGGTAAACCAGCCCCTGATGGGCTGTCTGAAGCCTCCTCTAAGGGCCCATGCGGCTGGAGTGGTTTGAGAAGGAAAAAAATCCAAAGGTGGAGAGGTGGAAATAGTTTCCAAGTGCAAAGGAGGAATCCTACTCCTAATAGGATTGGAGTAGGACTCCTCCACCTCCAATTTCGACCAAACCTTGAGGGTTTGAGGCTGCCTTCTCCCCTCACTCCCTCCTATATATACTAGAGGATTTAGAGGAAAAAGCTAACCCTAATAGCCGCGTGCTACCTCTCCTCTAGATCGCAGTTTCTCCTCTAGATCGGTTTTCAGCAGTGCTTAGGCGAAGCCCTGCTGGAATAGCTCCACCGCCATCACCGCAACGCCATTGCGCTGCCGGAGAACTCAACTACCTCTCCACTCCCTCTTGCTGGATCAAGAAGGCGGAGATCGTCATCGAGCTGTACGTGTGCTGAACGCGGACGTGCCGTCCGTTCGGCGCTACATCGGAAGGACCGTGATCAAGATCACGAGACGGATCGTGATGAGCTCGCGGGACGGATCGTGATGAGTTCGCGGGAAAGATCATGATTGGATCGTGGGACGGATCATGATGAGATCACGGGATGCTCGGCGATTTGGATTGCGAAGACGTTTGACTACACCAACCGCGTTTCTTAACGCTTCCCGCTTAGCGATCTACAAGGGTATGTAGATCCACTCTCCCTCTCGTAGATTCTCATCACCATGGATAGATCTTGCGTCTGCATAGGAATTTTTTTGTTTCCCATTCAACATTCCCCAACAGTGACATCATGAGCTAGGTCTATGTGTAGATGAGATCTCGAGTAGAACACAAAGAGTTTGTGGGCGTTGATTCTTAGATTGCTTCCTCCCTTGGTCGTGTTTTTGTTCAGCGGTATTGTGGAATGAAGCGGCCCAGACCAACCTTACTCGTACGCTTATGAGAGACCGGTTCCATCGACTGACGTGTAACTTCGTTGCACAAAGATGGCTGGCGGGTGTCTGTTTCTCCTACTTTAGTTGGATCGGATTCGACTAAGGCGGTCCTTGAGAAGGTTGAAAAGCAACTTATGTATCAGCGTTTTGATTTATGCGTAGGTGATAATTGTTCTTGCTAGATACCTGTAACATCCACGTAAAACACGCAACAACAATTAGATGACGTCTAACTTGTTTTTGCAGGGTATGTTGTGATGTGATATGGCCAATTACATGATGAGATATATGTGATGTATGAGATGATCATGTGTTGTATAGAATATCACGACTTGCATGTCGATGAGTACGGAAACCGGCAGGAGCCATAGGGTTGTCTTTAATTATTGTATGACCTGCATGTCAATCATTAAGCGCTATGTAATGCTTTACTTTATTGCTAAATGGTAGCAATAGTAGTAGAAGCATGGTGGGTGCGACAACCCCGATGGCAACACATTGATGGAGATCAAGATGGTGGAGATCATGGTGTCATGCCGGTGATGATGGAGATCATGCCGGTGCTTTCAAGATGAAGATCAAAAGCACAAGTTCATGGCCATATCATGTCACTTATTATTTGAATGTGATGTTAATCCTTTTATGCACCTTGTTTTGCTTAGGACGATGGAAGCATTATAAGGTGATCCCTCACTTAATTTCAAGATAAATTGTGTTCTCCCCGAGTATGCACCGTTGCGAAAGTTCGTCGTGTCGAGACACCACATGATGATCGGGTGTGATAGACTCTACGTTCACATACAACAGGTGCAAGCCAGTATTGCACATGCAGAACAATCGGGTTAAACTTGACGAGTCTAGCATGTACAGACATGGCCTTGGAACACAAGAGACCAAAAGGTCGAACATGAGTCATATAGTAGATATGATCAACATGATGATGTTCACCATTGAAACCACCTCAACTCACGTGATGATCAGACTTGACTTGGTGAATTTGGATCATGTATCACTCGAACGATTGGAGGGATGTCAATTTGAGTGGGAGTTCTTAAGTAACATGATTAATTGAACTCATTATCATGAAGATAGTCAGTAGTGTCTTTGCAAAATTATGTTGTAGATTACTAGCTCACGTTGTAGCTCCCTTGAATTTCTATATGTTCCTAGAGAAATAGAGTTGAAAGATGATGTTAGCAATATTGCGGACTGGGTTCGTGATCTGAGGATTGTCCTCATTATAGCACAGAAGGCTTATGTCCTTAATGCACCGCTCGGTGCACCACCCCCTCTAGCGTCGTCTGTAGATGTTGTGAACATCTGATAGGCACGTTCCGATGACTACTTGATAGTTTAGTGTGTCATGCATTACGGCTTAGAATTGAGGCTCCAAAACATTTTAAACGTCACGGAACATATGAGATGTTCTAAGAGCTGAAATTGGGATCTTAGGCTCGTGCCCATGTTGTGAGATATGAGATCTCCAACAAGATTCTTTGCCTGCAAGATGAAGGAGAATAGCTCAATTGTTAAGCATGTGCTCAGATTGTCTGGGTGCTACAATCATTTGAATCGAGTGGGAGTTGATCTTCCAGATAAGATAGTGATTGATATAGTTCTCCAAGTCACTGTCACTAAGCTACTAGAACTTGGTGATGAACTATAAAATGCTAGGGATAGAAATAATGATCCTTGAGCTGTTCGCGATGTTTGACACCGCGAAAGTAGAAATCAAGAAGGAGCATCAAGTGTTGATGGTTAGTAAAACCACTAGTTTCGAGAAGGGCAAGGGCAAGGAGCGAAACTTCATGGATGGCAAGTCAGTTGCTGCTCCAGTGAAGCAACCCAAAGTTGAACCCAAACCCAAGACTAAGTGCTTCTATTATGAGGTGAGCGATCGCTAAAGCGGAACAACCCTAGATACTTGGTAGATAAGAAGGCTGGCAACGTCAACACAAGTATATTTGATAT
This sequence comes from Hordeum marinum, assembly GCA_022496015.1. Classification (NCBI taxonomy): domain Eukaryota; kingdom Viridiplantae; phylum Streptophyta; class Magnoliopsida; order Poales; family Poaceae; genus Hordeum; species Hordeum marinum. Next base: position 422,491,994 of record CM039678.1, on the reverse strand, counting down.
ACGTGTTATTGATGCGTACCTTGCTAGTACTCCTAATAGCACCTGGGTATTGGATACCGATTCGGTTGCTAAATGTTAGTAACTCGAGTAAAAGCTATAGAATAAACGGAGACTAGCTAAGGGTGAGGTGACGATGTGTGTTCAAAATGTTTCCAATGTTGATGTGATCGACATCGCACGCTCTCTCTACCTTCGGGATTAGTGACGAACCTAAATAAATGTTATTTGGTGTTTTGCGTTGAGCATGAACGTGATTAGATCGTGTTTATTGCAATACGGTTATTCATTTAAGTTAGAGAATAATTGTTATTTTATTTACATGAATAATACCTTCGATGATCATGCACCCAGTGAGAATGGTTTGTTGAATCTTGATCATAGTAATACACATGTTCATAACATTGATGCCAAAAGATACAAAGTTAATAATGATAGTACCACATACTTGTGGCACTACCGCTAAATGTCATATTGGTATAAAGCGCATGAAGAAACTCCATGTTGATGGATCTTTGGACTCATTCGATTTCGAATCAGTTGAGACATGCGAACCGTTCCTCTTGGGCAAGATGACTAAGGACCCCGTTTTCCGGATTGATGGAGCGAGCGAGTGATTTATTGGAAATGATACATGTTGATGTATGCAATCCAATAAGTCTTGTAGCATGCGGTGGATATCGTTATTTTCTTACCTTCACTAATGATTTGAGTAGATATAGTGTATGTTTACTTAATGAAACACAAGTCTGAACCGTTTGAAAAGTTCAAGCAAATTCAGAGTGAAGTTTGAGATCATCGTGAAAAGAAGATAAGAATGTCTGCGATATGATCATGGAGGTGAATATCTGAGTTACGAGTTTGGCATACAACTTTAGACAATGTGAAAGTCGTTTCACAACTCATGCCACCTGGAACACCATAGTGTGATGGTGTGTCTGAACGTCATAGTCATAATCTATTGGATATGGTGCGGGCTATGATGTCTATTATCGTTTTGCTACTATAGTTTTGGGGTTATGCATTAGAGACAACTACATTCACTTTAAATAGGGCACCATCTGAATCCGTTGAGATGACACCGTGTGAATTATGGTTTGATAGAAACCTAAGCTTTCATTTCTTAATGTTTGGGGCTGCGACACTTGTGTGGAAAAATGTTTTCACCTAATGGGCTCGAACCCAAAGCGGACAAATGCATCTTCATAGATTACCCTAAGAACAGTTGGGTGAACCTTCTATCTCAGATCCAAGCATAAAGTGTTTGTTGCTAAAACGGGTCCTTTCTCGAGAAAAAGTTTCTCTCAAAAGAATTGAGTGGGAGGAAGATAGAACTTGTTGAGGTTGTTGAACCTTTGTTTCAACCAGAGAGTAGCGCAGTGCAGAAAGATGTTTTAGTGGAACCTACGTCAGTTGAAGAGGAAGTAAATGATGATGATCATGAAGCTTCGGATCAAGTTACTATCGAACCTCGTAGGTCGACAAGGATGCGTACTTCTCTTGAGTGGTACGACAACCCTGTCTTGGAGGTCATGTTGTTGGACAACAATCAACCTACGAGATATGAAGAAGTGATGATGGGCCCGGATTCCGACAAATGGTTAGAGGCCATGAAATTCGAGAAAGGATCCATGTATGAAAACCAAGTATATACTTTGGTAGACTTGCTCGTTGGACGACAAGTCATCGAGTACAAATGGACCTTTGTGATGAAGACAGACGCTGATGGTAAATGTCACCATTTATAAAGCTCGACTTGTCACAAAGAAGTTTCCGACAAGTTCAAAGAGTTGACTGCAATGAGACTTTCTCACTCGTAGCGATGCTAAAGTCTGTTGGAATTATGTTAGCAGTTGCTGGATTTTTCAATTATGAAATCTGGCAGATGGATGACAAAACATCGTTTCCTTAACAGTTTACTTGAGGAAAAGTTGTATGTGATACAACCAGAAGGTTTTGTCAGTCCTAAGGATGCTAAAAGGTGAGCAAGCTTCAGTGATCCTTCTATGGACTGAAGCAAGCATCTCGGAGTTGGAATATACACTTTGATGAGGTGATCAAAGTTTTTGAGTCTATACAAAGTTTATGAGAAACTTGTATTTACAATAAAGTGAGTGGGAGCACTATAGAGTTTCTGATAAGCATATGTGGTTGACATATTGTTGATCGGAAATGATGTAGAATTTCTGGAAAGCATAAAGGGTTGTTTGAAATGAGTTTTTCAAAGGGAGACATGGATAAAGCTACCTAATTGTTGAGCATCAAGATCTATAGAGATAGATCAAGATGCTTGATGAGACTTTGAATGAGTACATACCTTGACAAGATTTTGAAAGAGTTCAAAATGGATCAGTCAGAGAGAAGTGTTATCGCCTGCTTTGTAAGGTGTGAAGTTGAGTGAGACTCAAAGCTCGACCACGGCAGAAGAAAGAGAAAGGACGAATGTCATCCCCTATGCCTTAGCCATAGGCTCTGTATAGTATGCCATGCTGTGTACCGCACCTGTGTGTGCCTTGCCATGAGTCCGTCAAGGGGTACAAGAGTGATCCAGGAGTGGATCACTAGACATCGGTCAAGATCATCCTTAGTAACTAAAGACTACGAAAATGTTTCTCGATTATGGAGTTAAGAAAGAGTTCGTCGTAAAGAGTTACGTCGATGCAAGCTTTGACACCAATCCGGATGACTCTTAGTAGCAATCTGGATACGTATAGTAGAGCAGCCATTTGGAATAGCTCCAAGTGGAGTGTGGTAGTAGTGTTTACAGCTTGACATAGAGATTTGCAAAGTACACATGGATCTAAATGTCGCAGACCCGTTGACTATAAGACCTCTCTCACATGCAAAGCATGATCTAGCCCCAGAACTCATTGGGTGTTAGATTCATAACAATGCGAATCACATGGTGATGTGAACTAGATTATTGACTCTAGTGCAAGTGGGAGAATGTTGGAAATATGCCCTAGAGGCAATAATAAATTGGTTATTATCATATTTCCTTGTTCATGGTAATCGTTTATTATCCATGCTATAATTGTGTTGATTGGAAACTCAGATACATGTGTGGATACATAGACAACACCATGTCCCTAGTATGCCTCTAATAGACTAGCTCGTTGATCAAAGATGGTTATGGTTTCCTAGTCATGGACATGAGATATCATTTGATAACGGGATCACGTCATTAGGAGAATGATGTAATGGACAAGACCCAAACTACAAACGTAGCATATGATCGTGTCAGTTTATTGCTACTATTTTCTGCATGTCAAGTATTTGTTCCTATGACCATGAGATCATGCAACTCACTGACATCGGAGGAGTACCTTGTGTGTCTCAAACATCGCAACGTAACTGGGTGACTATAAAGGTTCTCTACAGGTATCTCCGAGGGTGTCTGTTGGGTTGGCATGGATCAAGACTGGGATTTGTTACTCCGTGTGACGGAGAGGTATCTCAGGGCCCACTCGGTAATACAACATCAAAATAAGCCTTGCAAGCAATGTGACTAAGTGTTAGTCATGGGATCTTGTATTACGGAACGAGTAAAGAGACTTGTCGGTAACGAGGTTGAACTAGGTATGGAGATACCGGCGATCGAATCTCGGGCAAGTAACATATCGAAGAACAAAGGGAACATCATACGGGATTAACTGAATCCTTGACACAGAGGTTCGACCGATGAAGATCTTCGTAGAATATGTAGGAACCAATATGGGCATCCAGGTCCCGCTATTGGTTATTGACCGTGGAGGTGTCTCGGTCATGTCTACATAGTTCTCGAACCTGCAGGGTCTGCACACTTAAGGTTCGGTGACGTTTCGGTAGTATAGAGTTATGTATGGTGGTGACCGAAGGTTGTTCGGAGTCCTGGATGAGATCCCGGACGTCACGAGGAGCTCCGAAATGGTCCGAGGTAAATATTGATATATAGGAAGTCCTGCTTTGGTTGCCGGAAAAGTTTCGGGCTCATCGATAGTGTACCGGGAGTGCCTGTAGTGTATCGGGGGACCATCGGGAGAGGTATTTCGATGCAAGAGGCTACATGGGCTGTGGGAGGAGGTAAACCAGCCCTTGGTGGGCTGTTCGAAGCCTCCTCTAAGGGCCCATGCAGCTGGAGTGGTTTGAGAAGGAAAAAATCCAAAGGTGGAGAGGTGGAAAGAGTTTCCATGTGGAAAGGAGGAATCCTACTCCTAATAGGATTGGAGTAGGACTCCTCCACCTCCAATTTCGACCAAACCTTGAGGGTTTGAGGCTGCCTCCTCCCCTCCCTCCCTCCTATATATACTAGAGGATTTAGAGGAAAAAGCTAACCCTAATAGCCACGTGCTACCACTCCTCTAGATCGCAGTTTCTCCTCTAGATCAGTTTTCAGCGGTGCTTAGGCGAAGCCCTTCTGGATTAGCTCCACCGCCATCGCCACAACGCCGTCGCGCTGCCGGAGAACTCATCTACCTCTCCGCTCCCTCTTGCTGGATCAAGAAGGCGGAGATCGTCATCGAGCTGTACGTGTGCTGAACGCGGAGGTGCCGTCCGTTCGGCGCTACATCGGAAGGACCGTGATCAAGATCGTGAGACGGATCGTGATGAGTTTGCGGGACAGATCGTGATTGGATCACGGGACGGATCGTGATGAGATCGCGGGATGCTCGGCGATTTGGATCGCGAAGACATTCGACTACACCAACCGTGTTTCTTAACGCTTCCCGCTTAGTGATCTACAAGGGTATGTAGATCCACTCTCCCTCTCGTAGATTCTCATCACCATGGATAGATCTTGCGTGTGCGTAGGAAATTTTTTGTTTCCCATGCAACGTTCCCTAACAATTTGCAGGTATATTTTGGAGGCTAGGGAGCTGCCAATACTTACCATGGTTGACAGAATCTATAGGCAGCTTATGACAAGGCATTACAACAAGCAGATTGAATCAGACAAGTGGCCAGGTAATATATGCCCTAAAATCAGGAAACAAGTTGAGAAAGCTTGTGAGTTTGCAAACACATGCTATCTAGAGGGTTCTGGTGATGGTCTTTTCCTAGTAGATGACAGAGGGGTAGATTACATAGTTGACATGCATAAGAGAACATGCACATGTAGCAGCAGAAGATTTCAGATATCAGGGGTTCCATGTTCTCATGTGGCATCCTGTTGTAGGAATGATAGAATTGATCCTCTTGAACTGGTAGACCCTTGCTACTCAAAGCAAATGTTCAAGAAGGCATATGAAAACATTATCTATCCTTGCAAAGATAGGAAAGAGTGGGAGGACATTTGTGGCCCCCAATATTGCCACCATTGTACCAGAAGCATCTATGGAGGCCTTCCACTGCAAGGAGACAAGCACCTGGAGAGGTTGACCATAGAAAGGGAGGGAAGAAAATCACAAGGCATGGTGTGATCATGCATTTTTCATACTATGGAGAGCCAGATCACAACAGGTCTGGATGCAAATACTTGAAGGCTGGACTTCCACCACAAAGTGCAACTAGTAGGGGCAATGTGCCAGCTCCAGATGAAGGCAATGGTGCTTCCAATGTGCCAGATCCAGATGTAGGCAATGGTGCTTCCAATGTGCCACCCACAGCTGCATCAACTGAAGATGATCCAGTCTTAACTCAGGCAATATAGAGTTCCGGCTCATCAAAAGCAAATGCATCATCTTAATGCTTGCCATATAACTAACACAAATTGTTCTTATGTAATTGCATGGACAACAAGAACCAAGTGTTGTGTTTGAAGATCTTATGGTGGATAACATGATTTCCCAAGTATAAATTATTGTAGAATCACTTGCTTCTTTTACCGCTTGTTTTTCTTGTATCATATATTTGACAATTCTGCAGATGCCAACACCAAGGGTTGTTGAACATAGGCCATTACCTACTTCTGGGTTTCTCACTGCTGCCCAAGTGATGCTCAACCAGACTAATGCTAGTCAAGGAAGAAAAGCTAGCTCAAGCACCATTAGGCCAGGTGAGTTAGCGCAAAAGCTTGAGGCAATGAAAAATCAGAAAGATAGGGAGCTAGAGGAGAGGAAGCATGCCATCCTTGCATCTATGAGGGAAGAAGAATTGAAGAAAGATGAAGACATAGCAAGGAAGAAACATGAGGTAGCACAGAAGAAAGCAAAACTAGCTAAGAGAAGAAGATTGGTTGCACTATAGAGGAGTGCCAAAAGAAAAGAAGAAGCAGAGATAAAAAATAAAGCTCAAGCTGAGACCAGACAAATTATTGTAGACAAAATGAAGACTATAACGACAGAGAAAAAGGCAAAGCAAGAAGCTGAGAGAAGAGCTACTGCTGAGAAGAAGGGGGCAGAAAAGAAAGCAGACAGGGAAGCATCTGTTGCAAAGAAAGAAGAGGAGAAGAGAAAAGCTGATGCACAGAGAGAAGAAGATAATAAGCTTGCTGTTGCTAGGAAAGAAGAAGAGAAGAAGCTTGCTGCTGCTAGGAAAAAAGAAGAGAAGAAGCTTGCTGCTGATAGGAAAGAAGAAGAGAAGAAGCTTGCTGCTGCTAGGAAAGAAGAAGAGAAGAAGCTTGTTGTTGTTAGGAAAGAAGAAGAGAAGAAGCTTGCTGCTGCTAAGAAACAACAGGATAAGAGGCCTGCTACAAAAAGAAAGTCAACCTGGATTGGCAATGCAGCTGATTATCCCAAAAAATCTGCAAGATCATCAATGTTTGATATCTTTAGGTAGTTTCAAAGACAAAGTGTTTGGTCTGTTCATGATCATGTAGTAAGAGCCGTTTAAATGATCATGTATGGTACTTGTTTAGATATTTTGGTGGATGATGATGTTTAGTACTCTTCATGAATGATGATGCTTACTTATTTTGGTGGATGATGATGTTTGGTATTATTTGGTCTTCTTCTCATGCCAATTTTATTCCAATTCACCAGTTTAATGCCATTTATCTTGTATTCTACATAATGATACTTTGGCTTATGATAACATTGAAAAGAGCAAGCATTGCTTATTCTGGACAAAAACTGCTAATCATGTAAGTCATGCAGATTCATCAAACATAAAACAACACAGAGTTTGAACATTGGCACTTAACATTCCATTGCATCAAGCTAAAACAAAAGGTAGGACAACCACTTAACATTCTATTACATCACCTAAAACCAGAGTTCACCACCACTATTACATGAGACACATGAAGAACCTAGCAGCACCACAACATCAACATGCATCTTCACTTCTTCAGCATGATCACCACGAGCGCAGCAAGACCTAGTACCACCACAACAGCAACCAGCGTCTTCATGAGCATTAGCAGCTCTCTCCCAAGCATCATCAGTGCAACAACTTGCTGCCTGGTCATCAGATTGGCACTGTCATTCTTCAAAACCTTCTTACCCAAGCTAACATATCTATTCATATAGAACAACTCTTGTGCTTTCAGAAGTTCCTCCTTGCGTTCCTCCGCCGCACCAATAGTATCCACAGCTGCGTCGGCGGTGAGATAATGCTTGTCAACAAGGTACTCAACATACTCCAACTCCCATTGCCAGAAATCACAAGTCACCTACTCCGCCGCACCAAAAGAATGTCTTGGTCAAAAAAGCTTCAATCTTTGGGTCCAGAACAGAAGCTAAGCCATGGAAAGGATGTAAATCGTACAGAAACACTTACCCCATGCTTCTGGCACTTATAAAAGACCCATCCGTCATGCTTCTCTATCGAGGAGAAGTACATGCGAACCTTCTCCTTGCAGGTCGGGTAGCGGGCCAGCGGCAGCGCCAATGCCCGGCGGCGGACAAGAGAGACGGACAAGTTGGCGGCAGACATGAGCATCAGAGGGGAAGGAACTGCCCTCCTCGATCGAAATCGATGGCGACGACGATCAAGTTGAGGGGAGGCGAGGCAGAGTGAGTGGAGGCGGAGCGGAGCGACGGGAGGGAGATGGTTAGGGATTTGACAAGGAGCCGCGGGTTAAGGATTTGATAATGAGGAATTTTGCTTTTTTATAGAAAACCCCTCCATGCAAGATTGGCCGAATCAAGACGAATTACGTGGCAGTCGACAGTTGGTCAAACCCACCTTGTATGTGCTACAGTGATCGCATTTTCACGTCAAATCGTATTCAGTGACCGTATCGAGCGTATTTTAAAGTTCAGTGACCGTATCGTGCTTCCATTGCAAGTATATAGACCATGAGTGTATTTATTATCTCTTTCTGGAAAACTTAGTAGATGGCATTTCCAAGTGTCCAACTTGCGTTGGTGCATACATGAAGCCAAAACGTGTGCCGAACATCTCATGTGCCGGCGCGATCCGTCGTCAGCAAAACCTGAGGGCATGATTGCAACATGGAACGGCGCGATGCAAAAAGGATCCAATCCTCTCGACGTCATCAACACTCAACGATCACGCGAGAGAGGCTTTCGTGAAACCGCGACTCGCATGCACCGGGTGGCAATTACGTATATACACACGCAACAAAGCCACAGCTTACTACTACTACATAGACGGCGATCAGATGATGAACAATGGCGAGAGGGACATGAGCCGCTGGCCAGCAATGCTAGCACGGGAGCTCTGAGGAAAGCACAACGGCTAGGACTCTGTGCAGTTCCAACGTCGGCCATCTCCTTCCTAGCCGACGACGTCTTTGCTGCTCGGAAGCTCGGCGTCGCCGCCGCGCCCCGAGCTCCTCTTGAGCTCCTCGTACATCTCCTCTATCATCGGCTTCCACAGCCGGACGCGCGCGTTGATGAACCAGTTGGAGACCTGCCAACCCAGCAACATTTTCATTCAACGGTGTTTTTTCTTGTTCTACCAAGCTTGATCTGGTCTCTCTAGCAAAATGGAAGTGATTTTTGTGCCAAAAAGCTTGAGATTTGTACCTGGCTCCTGCTCAGCCCGCTCCTCGACGCCAGCATGTCCTTCTCGTGGTCCTTCGGGTACCTGCCATGAGTCATCGGATTGGTCGTCTTGTCAAGTTTTCAGAATATCATGTAGAGTAAAAATGTACTACTAATGTTCAGTCGCAAAAATGCTGAAATCCTAGCAAGTTCAGTGTAAGAAGCTCCGAACTCATTCAGAGTTCAGACTCAGAATCATTGTAATTACCCGAATACAGTACAAAGCAGAAGTTTATTTCGTTGAAACTTACGGGCGGAGGAAGTTCTCGAACATCCAGGCTTTGAGCACGGCGACGGACTTCTCCGGCAGGCCGCGCTGGGGCCGCCACGACTGCTGGTCGCCGCGCCGGAGCTGCTGCAGCGCCCAGTGCTTCTGGATGAAGGACGACTCCCAGCTCCGCTCCTTGTCGGCCAGCGACGACGGCTCCCCCTGCCCACCCCCGCCGGACCTCTGCGCCACCGCCACGATCAGGCCCGTGATCCGCTTCCTCAGCCTCCGATACACCGCGGAGACCGCGCGCTGCGCGAATGGCGGCGGCGCGATGGCGCCGCCTCCGCCGCCCGGATGCGCCACCATGCTGCTGAAATTGGACGCCGTGGTCTGGATGTCATCGAAGCACCGGTTGCACCTTTGATCCATCTGCATCCGTCCAACAGTCTCTGCCATCAGGATTTTTTTACTATGGTAATAACAGTCTGAAGTTGAGATGAAATTCAGCAGCTCGCTCACCAGCTGTAGTAGTTTCAGGAGGTCGTTTCTCACCCTCTGAGCCTCCGTCCACCTCCCGCCGTCGGCTGAGTGCTCGTCGGAGGGCAGCATCAGGTGGTTGGAGCTCACCGACGACGGCGTCCTCGCCGAGCAGCTCGACGAGAGCAGCAGGCTCGCCTCGCTGCCAACGCCGCTGACTGAATCGTCACTCATCTCGGCCACGTCTTTCAGCAGGCAGCCGGCGAAGCCATTCAGCAGCTCCTGGGCAATGTGCGCGTATCCCGACCGCGGCAGCACCTGCGAGAAATGCGGAGGCCTCGAGTACATCTGTGGGTACACGGGCCGCAGCCCGTCGTCGCCGGCACCGAAATCGCCGTAAGGAGGCAGATGGAACTGGCCGGCGCCGGCGTCAGCCCTGACGGCCTGAGGCTGCTGGTAGCCAAAGCCTTCGCTGTTCACGTGGGTCAGACTGGAACAGCTTACCTCCGAGGATGGTTCCGGCATGCTCGTCATGGTGACCGGGGAAGACCGGGCACCGAGTCTGAGCGAGAGGCCGCTCGCCGCGGAGGCGAGCGGGTCCGGAAAGCCGGTGCCGCCGGAGAACGCCGTCAGGTAATATGGCTCGTGGGTCGAGGCAGTGCTTGGTCCGTCGTAGAGCCAGCCGCAGTGCGACTCTCCAGCAATGAGCTTGGCCATCTTTGACGGCTGGGCGATAGTGACCTCTGCCGGCCCGTACTGGAAGAAGCCCGCGGAGGCGGAAGGGAGCATGGAGTGCACGGTGCTGCAGCTCTCGCCGGCGACGGCGTAAACGTCGTCGTTCATCTCGTCCGTGGACATGCTCGCGCGGTGGCTGTCCTGCGAAGGGGCGCCGGGCCAGACGAGCTGGTTCGCCGGCGAAGTGACCATCACGGCGTTGTTGGCCACGAAATGCGCGGCCACCTCTGCGCCGCCTGAGCCGAAGCCCGCATCGTGCGGCATGGTTGGGTAGAAGAATGGCGCTTCGGAACCGATCATACCGCTGCCGCCGAAGAAGCAAGCGTTCATGGAATCGAACCCCAGCTGCTGCTGATAGGATGGATTGCTAGACATCTTGAGGCCTAGCTTAGCTCCGTAGTAGTCGCCAAAGGCCAAATCTTGCGCACTACCAATTTTAAAAGACCTGAAGCAAAGCAGCAGTAGAATATGTGAGCCAAATAATCGGTGACATCAAGGCCGCTAGTGAGGACACAGTTCACAGATTGTTCCTTCACAAAGTTGAAGATGCAAGCAAGGCAAGCTACTGTGCGCATTGTAGCAGGCAGAAATGCACACGAAATTGCACAGCACTGACCATAGGAAGAGGAAAAAGTTGGCCTATTTTGCGGCAAGAAGAGAGAAACACCACCTAGTATTTGCTAGCCTTGGCACCAAAATGCAGCCATCTAGTAAAGCATAGCCGATCTAGAAAAAAGTCACCTAAAGCACGCAGTAAAACAGGTCGTTTGTGCTGGAATTTCAAAATGGGGCAGCGCAAAGAATGAATGGAGAAAGGCTAGGGACATGAGTTACAGTAGCCACTCTAATAAGAAATTGTGCTTATCCAACCGCTGATTCAACACTCCCTTGAACTTTTTCGTTTCCTTTTCATCTGCTCATGTGCCTATGCTCGCAGGTGGTACTACCACATGAGAACCAAACCAACAGCGCAAGCACTAGAGTAGAAATCTTCCACTCTGAGCCGTACCACACAAAGAGACAATAATCGCAAAAACAATAAGTGAAATCATGTTGAAGAACCAAAGCGGGAACAGCCGAGGAAGCCTTCCGGAGCTAGGGATTAGTAACCGAACCTTAAACAATCATGGAGAGAGAAAGCGCCGGCGACGGCGACGGCCTATGAACAACCACCCCTCCGTCCTACCTCAAGTGGCTACTCTCCTACAGAGGTTTCGACTTTCGACCTGGGCTGGGATATGGCTAACTAGCGAGGGCGAGTGGGGGCAGCAAAAGCAGCAGAGCTTTCCAAGAAGATGATCAGCGAGAGGAGGAAGAAGATGGAGCCGAAGCTGCCGCGCGGAACCTAAAATGGAAACGAGAGCATTTCCCGATATCACGGCGACAATGCGGATGGGCTGCAGCTGGTGACGACGACCCTGAGTGAGGTGATCTCTCCGAGTATTTCTTTCCCCTCTGTTTCCACTTTCTAGTACTACTCCCAGCAGGCGAGAAAGAAGCAGGGGAGGGGAGCAATTGGGCGAGGCGAGGGAAGCTGGGAGGTGGGTTTTATCAGGCTCGGAAACAAGCACGAGGAGGAAGAAAAATGGAGATGCCCACTTGGGATGGCAGGCCCCTCCCTCTGATTGATGATCTCGGCACTGATCAAGAGAGATCTTGGGCGGCAGGGCGCACTCTCCCTCTCTCTCTCTCTCTGATACACACACGCACGCAAGCCACCAGGGAGCAGAAACGAGAGGGGTCCTACCGACGTTGCTCTGCTCTGCTCCAGGAGGGGGGCAGCGGCGTTTTAATGCATACCAAAAACTGAAAGTTGCCGATGCCCATACGTAGCAAAGCAGGGAAAAGGACCGGGCATGGGGGCCGGTCGGGCTTGGATCATGGAGGGAAGGGTGTAGAAGAATAGTGTTAGTATCCAACATGTGGTGATGGATTCAGTCTGCTTATTTTATTTTTATGGGGTGGTTTATCGCCTCATGATTGTGCCGTTTCAATCCCCATGCACCTGCAGGACAAGCCATGAACTAGTAGATTATTAGCCGAGTGCACAATCGCGCACTGTGTGTTTGTGCATATAAAATGCATCATCTCATGAATGTCTGTTAAGCAACCAAAAACTTGCGCCTAGTAGCCGCTAGCCATCTATCGTACCACCACAGTCACAGTGGTGAGCGTCTGTGTGTGTGTGCGTGCATCATTCGCTCGCTCCTTCATTCATTCATTCCCTCCCTGAGATGAGCGCACTGTGCGTGCGTATCATGAATGTGGCTCGTTTCAGGCGGTTGTGGCAAAGGAACAATTCTTCTTTCTAAGCACGAGCAGGCGCCACTTGCTCTCGTCTGCCACAGTGCCTCTGCCGCTCCCTTGTGGGCTTGTGGCCAGGCCATGAGCCCAGGCTGCAAGCTGCAAGCTGCAAGCGGCAGCGAGTGAGTGCTCACCTTTCACCCATGTTTCAGCAAATGCAAGCAAGCAGGGCGTGCAGGGCGATGGCAGGAGAGGACGGACGGAGGCCGGGCCAAGGCGATGCGTCCAAACGCTCCTTGGCATGGCAGCGGGGAGGGAGGGTGTGGGGGACGACGCAACAGCGGCAGCCTACAGTGCCGCAGACGCACACATGCACATGCACATGCATGCATGCATGCGAGATCAATCAGCGGCGTGTGGGATTTTGAAGATCCGCATGGTTTCGAAGAACCAGGAGAGAGAGGAAGGGAGAGGACAATTATCTGTTTGTTTTTTGCTGTGGGCAATGTACGCATGCTCGTCCGTTTGGTTTTTGCTCTGCTTGCATCTGCTGCCTCTGCCTCTGCTGCTGCTCTAGCTGTGGCTGTGGCTATGGCTGTGCGGGCAGACGCAAATGATCAAGCTAGGCAGCCAAAAGATCTGGCCAGAATCTCTGTGCGAGGCTAGCTGTTGTAGCTGCTCTAGCTGTTGCTCTTAGCAGGCAGCCTCAGCTACTAGTAGAGGCTAGAATTTTACGCTCAAACAAAAGGACCACTGCTACTGCTCAGCTAGGGATCCCACGCTCTCGCATCTCAAACAAGGAGTAGACGAGTAGTAGTAGTACATGGTATTTATTGAGGACCTGCCTATTGTTTCCATGGTGGTATTGGACATTTCGACTGAAGGCCTTCGGCCTACCTGATTTACTATTACTTTCGTCTTGGTTTATTGGTCTTTCTCGTATTTTGATTATATTTTGATCATGATTTTAACTAATGAAATAGTATAAGTTATTCGTAGAAAAAAATTATATAAAACTATTTTTAAATATGAATCCGACAACATAATTTTTGATGAATATATTGACATTTTGCTAGTTAAATATATAACCAAACTTTGACTCAAAATACGATGGGGACTAATAAATCCAGACAGAGGTAGTGCCAGCAAAGAAGAGATTGATCAGGTTATTCATAAGAGCAACTTCACGTCTCCATCGCAAAGATCCAAACGGATACTGGTTTTGTCCATTTGAATCGGCCTAGCGAACATGTTTGTCCGCTTTTTTATTTGGGTCACGTAGTGCGCCAAAGACAACTAGATAGTTGCATTGGTGGAAAAAGAGAATGAAAATGGGTCTTCGCGTTGGGCCATCTATTTTGTCCGCGATGACCCAAAACGACATGTGCAATGGATCATCGATTGAAGTTGCTCTAATATACAACCACGACTTAATGGTCTTAATGCTGCTTTCCTCAAAGTATGCTGTCATATTGTTGCAAGTAATTTCTACAGGTTGGTGGAAGATATTTATCATGGCAGGGTTTCTATGCAGAGCATCAATTATTTTTTTATTACTCTGGTCCCCCAAAAGGACAATTCCATGGGCCATGGAGATTATAGACTTTTTTCCTTGCTCAACTACACGGACAGAGATCACGTTATAAACACGGCCATTGGATTGAAAATCAACAACCAGAATTGAGCACCGTAAAAAACACTGTAGTTGTGTATTGTTCGACATCACGTAGCATCGCCCCTTTAGTACGAGCGTTGTTCACATATTGTAGCATGGATACTCTTTGCATTGATCTGGCCCATTGATTCTCGATCGAATGGATGAAAGAGGAGGACATGTTACGACACTGTTCATCGGTGACATGCCCGTGGCATGTCACTGGATCTCAGTCCAAACCGCAACCTTAAAATGGTTACCAAACTATTAGCCAATAGACTGCAGAAGATCATTGTGAAGCTGGTCCATAAAAATCAATCTGGATTTCTAAATAATAGTAGCATTCAGGACTGACTTGCATGGGCCTTTGAATATTTGCATTGATGCCATCAATCCAAGAAAGAAATGATGATTTTAAATGTTTGTTTTGAGAAAGCATTTGACATGCTTGATTATAGCTGGCCAAACGGGTCGGGTCAAACAGGCTAGCCCGCGAGCATGCCGACACAGCCCGCCATGGGCCAGGCACGGCACGGGCTAAACAGGTCGGGCCCGACAGGCGGCACGCCATGGGCCGTGCTTGGGCTGGTAGGCTCAGCACGCGGGCCAACATGACACGATCCGTTTATGTTTTTTATTTTTTTATATATGTATATAGGTTTAATATAGCCTAATAGATAAAAATATGTCAAAAAAGCCCAAAATGCTAAAATAAGGTGGGCCTACATGCCTGGTGTACCAACGGGCCGGCTCGATTAGTACATGGGTCGTGTCGTGGCTGCAGGCTGCAGCGGGCGGGCCAGCACAACACGGCCCGATTATTAAACGTGCCATAGCGGGCGGGCCGCGCCGTGTCAGGCCGGCCCGTTTGGCCAGGTCTGTGCTCAATCACCAACCTATCATGCAACTCCTTTCCGTTAAAGATTTTGGACAGACATGGGTGCATCGAACATCTACAAGATTGGTTTTTTATCTGCTTCTAAATGGCATCCCTGGAAAACGATTCTTGTGCGCCACTCTCCCCACTTATCTTTGTCCTTGTTTTTGACCTACTACAGTCCATCTTCAATGAAGCCATGCATCACAGTCTAATTGACTCTCCTTTGATACACACCCCGTGCCCTGACTACCCCATCATTCAATATGTTGATGACACTCCCATCATCCTCCATGCTCAAGAAGTTGCCATTCTACACGGTAAGAACCCAATGTTATACTATGCCAATTACACATGACTCAACGTCAACTATTATAAATCCAACATGGTGCCTATAAATGTCTCTAAACAGAAAGTCCAATCACGCGCTACCATCATAGTGTATCAAGTTGGCAAATTACCATTCACCTACTTGGGACTACCTTTGAGTACAGCCAAACCAAGAATTGAAGATTTTTTTGATCCCAACGATGCAAAAGATTGAAAGAAGACTTACTGGATGTTCCTCTCTCCCCTCATATGGAGATAAGCTGATACTCCTTAAAGATGTTTTCTCTAGCATGCATGCCTTCATGATGTCTTGTTGTGCTTTCTCTATGTCTGGGTTGGACCAAATCAAGAAGTACCTCAAGCATTGTTTTTGGAGAAAATATGGTATGGAAGACAAAGAATGTGCTCTTATTTCCTGGGATAAAGTATGTAAGCCTAAAAAGCAAGGGGTCTAGGTGTACTTGATCTCGTCATCCACAAAAAAGCCCTTCTTTTAAACAATCTTCACAAATTCATGATGAATTATGATCTCCCTTGGGTAAATATGATACAGGAAACCTATTACTCATCTACTACCCCCTATGAGAAAAAGGTTGGGTCTTTTTAGTAGAGATCGATGCGTAAGCTTTTACCAATTTATAATTAAGCAACATGCCTCATGTGTTATTGGCAATGGCAACACAATTTTCTTCTGGGAAGATTCATGGAAGAATGAGCCTCTGGTCAATGATTATCCAGAACTTCACTACTTATGTCTTAAATACAACCTTCCCCTGAAACAAGTTCTTGTCCAAGATCAACTGGTTGACCTTTTCCACATGCCATTGTCAACCCAGGTTCACCGGCAATTCTTGGAAATTCAGAACAATCTCCATGTTAGGACACCCTCACTCAATCAGACACTTGGAATTTTCCATAGGGAAACAACTACTATGCTACCAAGATGTACAACAAACGGGCGGACAGAGATATGGCACACTCTATGGTAATAAGCTTTGGAAATGTGGAGCCATACTCAGATACAAAAATAGTTGGCTCCTCCTATAAGATAGAGTTAACAACAAAACTCTTCTTCACAAGAATTCTCTCTACCTTCCCCGTTATTGTTTTGTGTTGTGCAATGAGACACAAGTAGAGACTCAGTTGCAACTGTTTTGGGACTGCACTTTCTCCATGACTACTGACAAAAGATCATACCGGAAAAAATTTGTGGGATTTCTTTCTTTGATGAAGTTCAGCTTGCCCTATCTCGATTTCCTGCTGATTTGGAACTGGGCATAATTATCATGGGTTGCTGGAGTATATAGAGATTCAACTCAATGACAAAACTTTCAAAAATGCAGCACAAAGTACCAACAACTAGAGTTTCTATCTTAAGGAAAAGTTAAGTGTCAAAATTATGCGGCTGAAGCCACTGGAAGCTGATAACCTTCGGCCTATGGTGCACAGTTAATCTTAGAACCTGATTTCCCACTTTTACCTATTTATTTCCTATGTGGCCAAGAATAGGCATTCGATGATGTAATTTTTTACCCTGCTACCCTTTACTTTTGTTTGTATTGTGTACATAATTAATACAAAATTACCCTAGAACAATTGTTCTATGGTTACGGGGTAAAATAACTTTGCAAGTTTTGAGACTTCAGATCCTGCTATAAATCAAGATTTTCAAGTTATATGCGAGGTACGTTGTATATTGACTAAAGTTAATTTTCTCAAACAAAATTGGCAAAGGGAGCGCTAAATGTAGCTTATGCAATCGGGATGAATTGATTCAATGTCTTTTTTTATTTTCATTTAGCTAGAGCAATGAAGCGTATAGTCTAGGATCACCCTACTTATCACCTCACCGGGGCGTCACTAATATGTTTGGTAATTTGTCGAGGGGCTCTTGAAAAGTTGTGGGTTGTGACCTTGGTTGGATCTTGTCCTCTATGTTGATAGTTATGGCTTAGTCGTGATGATAATGTTTTAGATAAGAAATAGTAACTCTCCTATGCATACTATGTGCTATTACACATTGGCTTCATAGATGGTTTATTCCCCACATTGTATTTTTCTTACATTTTATGAGATTTTTCTATGGGAAAACTTTCCGATCTATTAATCATCTCTCATGGAAGTACAAAGAACATCATAATTAACAAAATTACAACTAGATTTGTAAACCATCTAGCGACTACTGCATGCACTAGAGCAAGCCGGAGGTGCACTGTAGTCATCAACCTTTCCTCACAAGAGCAGGGCAAACCTTGTTGTAATAGACAGTCTAGAATTCGTCGACCTAAGACCCCAGAGGACCAACACACTAGAATAACAACATTTTCCGATGAAGAGAAGCTTAGAACGAAAGGTACAACCTGACACCACAAGAACAAAGATTGGATCCAAGTAGATCCATTGAAGACTAGCATCGATCAACTTCCATGAGATCCACAATAGAGACACCCCCACACGTCCTCTGGTGATGCAAGATGCACCACTAAAATAGGATAGGGAAAAAAGGACCTTATTAGATCATCGAGGAGTCATCGTGTCTAGTTCTCGCGAGGACACAAACCCTAACTAAACTAAAAATTGTAACTAAAAATGGAGATTGAGCCCTCCTGCCAGCAAGGGTCGGGGTCCACTATGCCTCCATGGCCTTACGACCATCGAAAACGTGGCAGGCTGATGGTAGCACTGACGAGAGATAGGGAAACCTAATCATCCTATCTCCCATAGATGCAACCTGAAGAAGTACTTCAGTGGGGTAGGTAATTTTATAATAGTTTACAAGTTAGCTACGAATTACTAAAAATATACCAATGACATAGATCCAGAATCTGAAGAGAAAAGTAACTATACAACAACATGGTCTAAACAAAATACTACGTCGAGGCCACAAATTTCTTGTCTCTGAGCACTTAGAAGAATACAATGGAGCTCCTCCTTATTCCTTTTCCAACAAGCTTATAAATTTTCTCATAAGATTTTGAGTATAAAATCACCAAGTGTATTTGAAACGGCCCAGAATTTTCCAAGAGGACTAATTCTAGAAAGAAGGAAACTTTTAAGTTATCGATTAATACACTGATTTTCTCCTAGATGCCATTTTGCCATGGTGTCCATGTAGGGAAAAGCTAAGTCCAACATGTATGCGCAGACTGGCAATGAAAAAACAAATGACCTCTTATTTCCCACACCCATAAATCACATTTGAGACACGGGTAATCAAAAATGAAGAAGTCATTTCTCTGTAGCAGGGCCTTGCTATTTAGTAATCTAAAACTTTGTAGATTGTGGTCCCTAGGGAATATTTCCAAACATCCTAGTTGTTTTAATTCCGTAGCTGGGATCATGTTGTCATCTCCTCAAATACAACATATACCAATTCAAATAATATGGCTCTCCAGAAAAAGATTGACCGTTCATTTCGGCTTGAATTATCACCATGAGATTTATACAAGGGTGGAAGTTTCAAGCAATCACTCCACAAGAAAACAACTGGTAGCTGTCCCTCGAAAAGTCCATGTTGATAATGGATTTCACATACCGTCGAAGCTAAATATGGTAGATACCTCAGTTTGGTATCCTAGCTAGGCGACTTGGCAAGATGGTAACAGGGACAATGTTTTTTATCTAGGTTCAGGCTCTCACTGAGGAGATAATACCCTACATCATGCTTAGTGTTTATTGTGTTAGGTTGCATATATAATAAGGTGAAGTACCAAGGGATATGAGTCTATCTACGATGAACTTGACCCCCGGATTATAATGTATCGGGGGTCCTAGGGCTATACAACTAGGACGGATATGTCACTAGAGGCTGATTCCTCCATGGCTCTGGTATCTTTGTATTGTACTCCAACTTTTCCAGAATTTTCGTCGAATCTTCCATTGGGCCTCCTAAGGTGACCAACGATAAAACCCACCTAGGGGTCCACAACCCGGCCCACTAGGCTAGGAACTGACGTTAGCAGTGATACGTCTCCAATGTTTCTATAATTTATGAAGTATTCATGCTATATTAATACCAATTATACATAGTTCTGGTGCACTTTCATATTATTTTTATAACTAAAATATTAATCTAGTGCCTAGTGTCACTTCATGTTTTCTCCATGTTGTTGGTTTTATAGAATATTAATATCTAGGAGGGTCAAAATATCCCAACAATTTAATATGATTTTTTCTGGAATATATCAGATTTTTTGGGCGAAGGAATCAACGCAAGGCAGTGCCCAAGGGCTCCACATGGCCAGGTGGTGTGCCACCCCCAGGGCACACCGTGGGCCAATGTGGTTGCTCCTTAAGTCGGTTGGAGCCCTTATTTCACCAGAAGAATGCTATTTGTATGAAGAAAAAACTCAAAATTTCAGCTTGATTGGAGTTGCGCATCTCCGGCTATCAAATAAACGGTGCTCGGTTAGAAAACGGAACCGAAAACAGAAAAGAAAATTATCCAATTTAGGGGATAGCTCACTGTCTTCCCAAACAGCCAGGTGTTGGTAATAAAACCGACAAATCTTGGGTAAGGGGTCCCAAGCTGTGGATCCAAGAACCATGGTAACAATGAGTAGGGACACGATGTTTACCAAGGTTTGGGCCCTCTCGAAAAGGTTAAACCATACATCCTACTTTGATTGTATTTATGATGGGTTATCGAGTACAGGTCAATGATCTACCTCGAGATCGTTTGTGTAAGATCTAAACCGAAGGTCAATAGTTGTGATTCTACGGGCTAAACCCCAGGGCTTATATAGGTACCCAAGGGGAGCTAGGTTCCATGTTTGAGGTTGGTTGAGGTGGTGCAAAACATAGAACCATTCTTGGGGTGCATGCCAAGTCTTCGGAGGTTTCCTCCATGCCACGGACTAGTATTGATCCTTATGAGGTACTTCAGGCGGTGGTTCAACAGGCTCATAGTTCGGACCATGCTAACCAATAACTTCACGCCGATACCCACAAGTCCAGGACACCCTCAGTAACCCCTGCACTGGTCTCCAATCGCTAAGGGCGAACACACTCTTAGGATTGTTGAATTCTGGATATCTTGGGCTTGGCAGGTGAGTTCCTCTGAATTGTAGAGTACGACTCCGAAATCCTTGTGCTGACTCAAGTTCGAAGGGTCACCGCAATAGGAAACGGTCAGTTTCACATATGACAACTTTAACCGAACCGTCACCACTTAAAATACGTCTGGGCCAGTCATAATTAATAACATCGTGCTTCGAGGCAGTTCCCTTACTAGACCCTTTCAAAAAAAGTGGAGATCATGCCCCGGATTTAAAGGGATATCATCAAATAGGTATGATCCAATTGCCTCATTTGACATCGTGGTGCTCTTGATTTATACTTATGAGGTGAAGAAGGAGTCATGCTTGCTTGATATGATAAGGGAATAATATTCTTTAAGAATAGTATATTTTGAAAAGTAATGATTATGTTATTTATGTTTATAGATATTATTATGTCAATATCAATTAGTTCATCGTTTCTCAATGAACATACTTAAAAATAGATTACATGTTGGGTAGCATGTCGCATCAAAAATTCAGTTTTTATCATTTACCTACTCGAGGACGAGCAAGAATTAAGCTTGGAGAAGCTGATACGTCTCTATCGTATCTATAACTTTTTATTGTTCCATTCTATTATATTACCAATCTATGATACTTTATATGTAATTATATACTATTTTATATCATTTTTGGGAACTAACCTATTAACCCAGTGCCAAGTGCGAGTTGCTGTTTTTTTGCCTATTTTTGGTTTTCTTGGAAATCTGTACCGAACTAAGTCCAAACGCTACGAATATTTTTGACGATTGTTTTGGACAAACGAGACCCATGAAGCTTGGGAAGGAGACTAGAAGCAAGACGAGGAGACGACAAGGGCAACGGGGCGGCCAGGGGGTAGGCATGCCCTGATGCCTTGTGGGCCCCTCGTGACTCTGTCTCACCTAATTTCACATCCATAAATTCCATAAATTCGGGAAACCAACACGGAGACACCCCAAATTCGGGAAACCAACAGGTTTTCCGCCACCGCAAACCTCTGTTCCGACGGGAGGCCATTGATACTCGTGATCTGCGTTGGGTTTTCCGTGAACAGGAGGCAATCGCAACACAAAGTGGGTAAATATTTTCCTTATTTATGAAACCAAGGTTTATCGAACCAATAGGAATACCAATCCCCAACTGTATTTAGCGGCTGTACACAAAAGAACAAACAACTTGCACCCAACGCCGGCAAGAGGGTTGTCAATCCCCTTGATCTCATTATTTGCAAGCAAGTGAGTTGTGTAGATAGTTGTAGATAATAGTAAAGTGCAAAATAAAATAAAAGGTAATAAATAACAGCAAGGTAATGATAGCGTTTGCAAATATATAAGTGAATAGACCCGGGGGGCGTAGAGTTCTTTAGTGGCATCTCTCATAAGCAAAGCATATGGTGTGTACACAAATTACTGTTGGACAATTGATAGAAAAGCGAATAGTTATGCGATTTTCACGGCAATGATCGTGTGTGTATAGGCATCACATCCATAAGAAAATAGGTCGACTCTTGCCTGCACCTATTATTATTACTCCACTTCAAGGCTGCTTCTATGCTTGCCTCTCTATGTATTAAGTTTATGACAAACGGAGTAATGCTTGGAGAACGATGACATGATGTAGACAAAGTAAACTCAATCAATATGAATAAACCCCATCGTTTTATCCTTAGTAGAAACAACGCAAATACACAAATTGTCCCCTTCTACCACTAGGATATAGAAACGCGCTAGGTTGAACCTACTACAACGCACCACTCCCGCTGAAGAAATATCAATCTAGTTGGCCAAACTATCTAAAATGATCGGCAAGCATTATGAAGCTATGATGATCATGCAAATAAGAATCATAGTAATCAGATTTGACTCAAATAATTCTCATGAATTATCTAAGCATAAACTCACAATTCATCGGATCCCAACAAACACACCATACAAAGGGATCATATCGGATAGATCAAGGCAAAAGATGTGATGAACATTGTATTGGAGAGAGAGAGAGATTTCCATCTAGGTACTATCTACGAACCCATAGGTCTGTGGTGAACTACTCACACATCATGGTGAGGGCAACAAGGTTGATAAAGAGGCCCTCCGCAATCGATCTCCCCTCCGGCAGGATGTCGGAATGGAGGTGTAGCTGGCCTCCCATCAGAACAGAGACTTGCGGCGACGAAAAAAGTGTTTTGGGAGCGCTTATGGTGTTTTTAGGGTAGATGAGAATTTATAGGAGAGAGAACGACGTCAGGGGATGCTCCAGGGGGCCACCACATATCTAGCCACGCCCCTGGTGGCACTGCTGGATATGTGGTGGGGACCTGGAGCCTCTCCCGGCCTTCCCTTGAGGCTTCTAGGTCTTGTATTGGTCCCAAAAAATGTTAAAAAGTTTCATGGCAATTGGAATCCGTTTGGTACTGTAAATGTGAAAAGGCAAAAACAACAGAAAATAGGAACTGGCACTGGGTAAATAGGTTAGTGCTCAAAAATATTATAAATTGGTAAATAAATACCCAAAAAGTATCCTATAATGATAATATATTAGCATGGAACAATAAAAAATTATAGTTCCGTTGGAGACGTATCAGCATGCCCAAGCTTAATTCTTGCTCGTCCTCGAGTAGGTAAATGATAAAAACATAATTTTTTATTTGACATGCTACCCATTATGTAATCTTTGGTATGTATGCTCATTGAGAAATGATGAATTAACAAACAACAACATAGTAATATTTATAAGTATAAGAAACAAAATCATTAATGTTTTAAAGTATACTATTCTAAAATAATGTTTACCCTACTCATCTTAATATATTAGCACAGCATGACTCCGTCTTCACCACATTGATCCAAATGTTAAGCACCACGGTGTCTAAGTCAGGCAATTGGATCGTACCTTTTCAATATGCATCAACTTTTTATACTTCACGCAATACATGAGTACGAGCCATTGTACATAGCATATAGGTGGTATAGAATACGATTGTGATGCCCCCAATTTGACTGTACGCTAATCATACATGCAATTGCGTATGACCAAGATTAGGGACTCACTAACCGATATCACAACACAGCTCTAAACACAAATTAAAGTCATACACCTTCATATTCCAAGCCAGGGGCCTCGAGGGCTCGAATACAAAGCTCGACAAGCATGAGTTAGTGGAAGCAAATAATACCTGAGTACAAACATAAGTTAAACAAGTTTTGCCTTAAGAAGGCTAGCAAACACATAATACGGATCGAAAGAGGCGAGGCCTCCTGCCTGGGAACCTCATATCCTACTGCTGGTCAGGGGCAGCCTCCACATAGTAGTAAGCTCCAGCGGTGGTGTATTAGTCATCTCTGGGGTACTCCATCTTTGGGGCTCCGTCGTCTGAACGCAACAATCGTATCGAGGGGGAAAGAGAAAGCAAAGCAGTGATGAGTACTCGTCCAAAGTACTAGCAAGACTGACATCAGAACTATACTAAGTATGCATCAGTATCAAGGAATGGGGTTATATCTGCACTGACTGCAGAAGGCAAGAATGAGGGGGAAGGCCTAGTCCTATCGAAGACTAGCATCTTCGACATCTTGCAACATTAGAAGAGAGTAGATTGGTATCTCATATATAACAATATTATTGTAGCAAATTTTATTAAGTAACCACGCCAAGAGATTCTTCCTCGACTCCCCGCGAGAAAGCAATCTCGGAGCCAACATTCATTTCAATTTAAATCACAACTTTAGTTATATCAGGTCAAGGTACAACTCCAAGTCATCCTGTTACTGTGGACACGGCTATTCGAATAGTTAAATTCATCCCTGCAGGGATGCACCACATTTCCAACACGCTTGATCACCTCCGGCCGAACACACTTTCCTTGGTCATGCCCGACCTCGGGATTTCAACACGTCCTCGCCCTACCTACTCTCAACAGAGAGGCCAACCCGTCGGTCTAAATCCTAAGCGCGCAGGGGTCATGGCCCACTCACCCTTTGCACTCCCACATGATGCATACGCGGCCCGTGTCGGTCCTGGCACCCCTTAATACAAGACGGTGCTTTTACGCGAGCCACCCGGGCGCGCGCCGCTCCATTGCTGACTTCCGAAGAGCTTCGGCTGATACAACGACGTTGAGTACCCATAACTTATCCAAAGTGAAGTTTTAGTGCGTAAAAGTTCAATCGACCAACTCAGATCAAATACCCAACCCATTAGCATTTTATTAATGCAGGACGAGCGCGACCCATGATGTGCGGTCCCGTTGCCCCATCTCGAGGATGTGTGACAAGGGCCTCACCTGCCCGGCCACGCCTCGTCATCATCAAACCGTGGGTACCCTTCAGGACCGACCCATCACCAACATCTGTCTGTAACCAAGTCATAGTACCGTGTGTATAAAACATCAAGGCGGGAACTGAGGAATCACCCTCAATGGTCCCCGCTCGATGTAACCATCAAGCTGGACTTAGAGGAATCACCCTTGGGGGTCCCACACTTAAGGCGGGGGGCTGCACGACAGAGTTGAAATTAGGAGTGGCAGAGAGGTATCACCCTTTGTTTACCAAGACTGACTAGCTATACTACAGAGCTAACATCATGAGTACTTCATGAGGTGTCACCCTCGATACTCGATAGTTGCTCTGCACAGTCGTACGACCAAGGGGGTGTGTGCTGCTGTGTCGGGCATGGCTTGTCGATCATGATGACCGAGTAACTGATAATTAAAGCGGGGGCAACTAAGACTAAGGAGTCATAGGGGTCACTGATCCACCTATACTAAGTGGTTTAAAGAAGCAGTAGGTACAGTAGCGGTTTATCAAAAACAGGCTATGCATCAGAATAGGAGCTATCTATAACAATAGCAAAATCTAATGCAAGATTGAGAGGGAAAGAAAGCGATATCCGAATGCTCAAGGGGGGGTTGCTTGCCTTGTTGCTCTGCTGCAAAAGGCTAATTGTCAGTCGCGCAATCGTACCTAGCAGCAACATCTGTCTCGGGGTCTACCGGTAAGAAGAGGGGGGAAGAAACAATAAATATAAAGCATACATGTGCAACATGATGCATGACATGGCAATATGCAGAGCTAGGCATGCACTAACACAGTACTACACGTCATAGCCGGGTCAGAAGAACATCTAATGATATTTTCCGGGTCTCTCTCATTTACCAGACAGACGAATTTGATCGAAAAGTTCCACGTTCGTTATGATAGGGCACGTGACACACGAACAGACTACGTATTCAGATTCGTGGGATTTTCATGAACAACTTTCATGTATAAAATGTTTTCATCTGACTTGCGATTTATTTTATATTAGTTTTTAAAGTTTTACTAATATTCTGAATTTAACAGATTTAAATTAATTCAATAAATGTAATTATGACACCAACATGATGTCATGCTGACATCAGTAGTCAACAGTCAAAGTTGACTGGTCAAACTGAAAAGTGGGCCTCACATGTTAGTGACACTGTTTTAATTATTGTTTAATTAACATTAATCAGATTAATTAAGGGGGTGGGACCCACCTGTCATTGACTATTTAGATTTAATTAATTAGTAGAATTAATTAGACAGCTGTAATTAGGCCTAATTGGGTTGGGCCCACATGTCATAGGCTATCTAGCTTTTAATAGATTAGTTAACCTAATTATGTTTTTAATTAAACTAATCAACTATTTAATTAACTAATTAATTATTTTTAACATTTATTTTTGTTACATTTTTTATTTTTATTTTTTTGTTCTAAAAACATTTTAGGGGGCGGTGGGCCCCTCTGTCATACGGTGTGTGTGTGTGTGGGGTGAGGGTGGGGTTAGTGGGGATTAGCCCACTAACCCAATCGGACGGCCGACAGGGAGCTCCGACACGGCCAGGGGCCACTGGAGCGAGGAGTGGGCGCGATAGCCGGAGCCAAGCCAACGACGGCGGGGCAGAAGGACGACGCGGTGAACGGCGCGTGAGGGGCGCGAGCAGCACGCAAGGCCGGTGCGGGATGGCTGCGGACGTGGCCAGGGGGGTTGCAAGGACGACGACGCGGCCGGACACAGTGGGGCTGCGGCGAGGCCGCGCGGAAGCGAGGCCACGGGCGTGCGCGCGGACGCGTACATGGGCACGAGAGCGGGGTGTGGCGCATGACAGGGGCGTGGTGGCCATGGCGAGAGCGCGAGCGGCGACGCGCATCAAGGGGAGTGGACACAGCTAGCGGCGGCGGCGCGGGACGGGTGAAGAGACGAGGCGAACGACGATCAGGGGCCTCCCCAACGGTTGTAGGGGGCGGGTTCGGCGAGGCTCGATGGAGCCGGCGGTGAGGAGGAGTCCAGGGAGGCGTCCGGCGGCGGAGGGGCGGCGCCGTTGCATCGGGGTCGGGGGTGGTTCCCCGATCAAGATCCAGTGGGGGGAGAACATGGGGGGTGGCTGTCGGTGGCTAGGGTTAGTGGGGTGAGGGGGGTTATAGCCGGGGGGTGGGCTGGCCGGTTGGGGCCGAATGGGCCAAGTCTCAGTTGGGGAAGGGGGGGCTTTGTTTCCTTTTCTTTTTTTCTTGTTTTTATTTCTGTTTTTGTTATTATAATTTCGTGTTTTAGGTTTATTTTAATTTAGTGAATTTAATTATTTTCAAAAGTGTTGATTTCTTCAACACAATTGCCTATGCATTATTTTCTGCATCTAGAACATTTTTTTGTTTTTTTGAAACTTTAGTTTTCAGTTTTAACTTAAATTTGAATTCCATTACGAATTTCAACAAAGTGAGATTAGCAACATGATTAAGCTTGATCAAGACCATTACTGTAGCTTAATTATAGACATCAATGTAGCATGGATCCAGGGTTTCACAATGATGGTAGGTATCAAAGGGGTAAAAAGTGGAGAAGATGGCCTCATACCAACAAGGCGTACCAACGAGCTATGGATATGCTCATCGATAGATGCTAATGCAAGGAGTAGGGATTGCCATGCAAATGATGCACTAGAGTGATAAGTGTATGAAAGGTCAATTGAATCTAAGAGGGGTGTGTATCAAACTTGCTTACTCATGAAGACCTCAGGCAGTTAAGGAAGCCCGTTGACAAGGATATGTATTTAGGGTAGGGTCCTAGGCAAGGCCTACATACCCTACCTAAGGACACTGCATTGGGGCACTTGAAGATCAAGCATAAACTTCCGAGTGGATTCCATGAGATGTCCGAAGTCACTCGACAGGATATCCACTCGGAGACTCCTTCCTTCACTCGGCGGTAGCGTGTCACTCGGAAGACCTCGTTCTCATTCGACGCCAGAAGACCAGGATCCATCATTAAGAGCCCAATGGGCGGACGTTGATTCAATAGGCATTAATAGCTTTTATTACGTATATTACCAGTAACGGAAGACTTTAACCCCACGATCAGACCCTTAGATGCTGGGTAATTATGAGGGGGCAGCGAACTCTATATAAGCCGCCCTCCCCTCCTGCACAAGGGTTCACAACCATTGTAATCTCGATATTCCACATGACATAAGCTCCCAAGCACTAAGACGTAGGGCTGTTACCTCCACGAGAGGGGCCTGAACTCATACATCCGTGTGTACATCCTCGTCGTAGCTAGGACTCTGCCCTCTCCTTTCGTACCCCTACCATCTACTGTCAGGCTCGTTCCCACGACAGTTGGCGCCCACCGTGGGGCAGGCGTCTAAGCGATTTCCGGCGAGGTTGTATTTTCCGTCCTTCAACATGTCTTCCGGCGGTGTTTTTGCTATGGGCCACGAGATCCGTTTTGGAGCGCTCACCTTCATCTCCGACGATTCGGCATGGCTTCAGGAAGCGCCTCTCGACATCGAGGCGCTCCCGGTCCGCGGGGCCGCACACTTCCGCGCAAGTTCCTACAATGTGTTGCTGCATCATCCTTCGACTCCCTACTCGTCAGCTCCCCTTGCTGTTCGCGGTCGCAAGCGGTCCGGCCGCTCACGACTTCAACGCTGGGTCAAACACGCAGTGGCGCGTCAAACTTCTCCATAGATTGCAGCACTCGAGCCTGCTGGGTCCCTTCATGGCGTGTTCGAGTCGGATTCCGATCTGTCCAACGTGCCTTTCGAGTGTGAAAATTGCGATCCCGCAACGGAGGTCTTGATGGCAGGCTCTCATCAGAGTTCGCTGCCTGGCTTTGGCCGCGGCAGGCATGAGGCTAGCGGTCCGTCGAATGAGCAGCCGTGCCGCGAAGAGGAGGTTCTTCATACTCCCATCATTGGCATGACTGCCGAGGCTTAAGCTTTGAAGGCCGCGCACATTTGTCTAGAAGAACTCGAGGCAGAACTTGACGAGCGCGCTCGCCAGCGCCCCCCACGCCCCAGTCAACGTCAACGGAAGCTGTTTCGGACTGGATCTCACAATGACATTGAGGTATACCATACTCCTGTGTTCAATGTTGTTATTGCTGCTAGGATAGCAGATTCCATTCAGCCGTCCCGGTAAGAGGCTGGAAGAGGGTTGATGCATATCAGAGCACTGTTGGATGCAGCGCAGCGTCAGAATTCAGTAGTTTCCCAGTCTCGCAACAGGATACATAGCAATTCACCCAGGGCAGAGACCGTTCAGTCGGCACACAACCCTGGATCGCCCTTGCGCTGTCGGGGCGGAGGTTTCCATGAAGAGCAAGTCAGAGACCAGTTCCACCGCGAAGACCACCGTCGAGTGCCCACTCCTCCGTGGAGTGGTCCGTATGCGCCCCGGCGCCAGGACGATAGGCGTTCCTTTGGTGATGAGCGGAACACGGGTTTTGACGCCTGCGACCTCCTCGTTCAGAAGTGGATTGTTAGGGATAGAGCCCACAGAGAAGGACACGGCAGAAATGTTCCGAGTGGAAGCTCAGCCATGGTGTATGGTCTCGAGTGTTTCAGCAAAGCCATACGTTCTGCAGAGATCCCCCCAACTTCAGAATGGCGGCGGGAATCGGAAATTTTTCTGGCGAAACAAAGCAAGAGACTTGGTTAGATGATTACCGAGTGGCTATGCAAATTGGTGGCGGAAATGACAATGTTGCAATGAAGCACCTGCCCCTGATGTTAGATGGTTTAGCTCGAGCTTGGCTGAATCGTTTGGCTCCCTCCAGCATACATTGTTGGGAGGATCTTGCCCGAGTGTTTGTCCGAACCTTTGAGGGCACCTGCAAGCGTCCAGCAGGTCTGGTCGACTTACATCACTATGTCCAGAAGCCCAATGAAACTTTGAGAGATTATATTCAGTGATGGTCCACTCTGCATCATACAGTGGAGAATGTGTCGGAACACCAGGCTGTTTGTGCGTTCAAGGCCGGTGTGAGATACAGAGAGCTATATCTGAAGTTTGGGCGGACGGGTGATATTTCACTCGGCAAGATGATGGAAATCGCCACTCAGTACGCCAATGGCGAGGAAGAAGACCGCCTTCGTAGTTGTAAGGGAAAGGCAGTTGTCAATGAGGCTGGTGGCAGCAACAATCGGAAACAGAAGCGAAAAGCTGAAGATCCGGTTCAAGCAGAAGCGGCAACACTGGCGACTCAGTCAAAGAACAAGGGCAAAGCTAAAGCACAGTATGCCCCCAAGAAAGGGAAAAATCAGTCAGGAGCTAATATCATGGATCAGTCATGTGTAATACACATGAGAAACGATGCGGAAGGCAATCTGATTTTTCCCAAGCACACCACTCGACAGTGTCGGACCCTTATCCAGCAATTCAAGGGAGACCTGTCGAGTGATAAAACTCCTGAGAAGGGAGATGAAGATGAGGATAAGGAAACATTCCCGGATGTCACTGCTACGCTGGTGATCTTTGCTAATGTCGAGAGCAAGAGCCGTCTGAAAGTCATCAACAGAGAAATCAACATGGTTGTACCAGATACCCCCACCTACCTCAAATGGTCCCAATATGATATCACATTCAACCAGACAGACCATCCTTCTCATGTGGCCACTCCCGGTCGACAGGCTATAGTAGTTGATCCGGTGGGGGGGGGGGGACTCGACTTAGAAAGGTCCTCATGGACGGCGGTAGCGGCCTGAACATTCTCTATGCGGATACCCTAAAAGGGATGGGCATTCTGATGTCCCGTCTGAGTGAGAGCAGCATGCAGTTTCACAGGGTCATCCCAGGAAAGAAGGCCAAGTCACTCGGCCAGATAGCATTGGATGTGGCATTCGGGAATGACAAAAAATTCTGAAAAGAAAAGTTGACATTTGAGGTCGTAGATTTCAAGAGTGCTTACCATGCCATTCTAGGTTGATCCACTTATGCACATTTCATGGCCCGACCATGTTATGTGTATCTCAAGTTGAAAATGCCAGGCCCTAAGGGTGTGATCACAACCACTGGCAATCGACAGTGGGCCAAAGAATGACTCCAGCAAGGCTCCAAGATCGCCGATCACCAGATGGCCATGGTTGAGTTGGAGGAGTACAAGAAAACCACCGACCCTGCTGATTTCCTCCGCGCAAAGAAGTCGGCTTTGGAGTCAGCATTTCAGTCGGCAGGGCAAGTGAAGAAGGTACACGTCCATTCGACGGATCCTACTGCTGCCCCGACGAATATCTCATCAACACTCGATAGCAAATAGGCAGCCGAGCTCATCCAATTCCTCCGTAAGAACCGGGATATCTTTGCATGGAAGCCTGCTGACATGCTGGGGATTCCCAAGGAGCTGGCTGAGCACCGTCTGCGAGTGGATCCGAAAGCCAAACCCGTCAGAGAGCATTTGCATCGCTCAGCAGCGGAGAAGCGCAAGGCAATCGGAGAAGAAGCGACCCGTCTCTTGCAAGCCAAGTTCATTTGGGAGATTTAACACTCCGAGCGGCTCTCGAACGTTGTGATGGTGCGAAAGAAAGATAAGTCGTTGCGCATGTGCATTGACTTCAAACATCTCAACAAGGTGTGCCCAAAAGATCATTTTCTGCTCCCCCGCATAGATCAAATTGTTGACTCAATAGCGGGGTGTGAGCGCTTATCGTTTTTGGATGCTTATTTGGGTACCATCAGATCCGTCTGTATGGCCCGAACAAAATAAAGACAACCTTCATCACCGTATTTGGGTGTTTTTATTACATCACCATGCCTTTTGGTCTCAAGAATGCTGGCGCTACTTTTATGCGCATGATTTAGAAATGTTTACTCGACCATATCCCTCGGAATGTCGAGGCGTACATGGACGATATAGTGGTCAAGTCCTGCAAAGGTTCCGACCTGCTGGTTGACTTGGCCGAGACATTCGCCAATCTGAGGCGATTCGACATAAAGCTAAATCCGGCCAAATGTACTTTCGGCGTCCCTGGCAGCAAGTTGTTCGGTTTTATCGTTTCAGAGCGAGGAATTGATGTCAACCCTGAGAAAATCAGTGCCATTACCCGTATGAAGTTTCCCGTGCGAGTGCACGACGTTCAGAAGCTCACAGGTTGCTTGGCAGCATTGAGTCGATTCATTTCTCGTCTTGTTGAGAAGGCTCTACCTTTATATCAATTGATGAAGAAGTTCGACACATTCGACTGGACTCCCAAAGCTAAAGCAGTGTTTGTTGAGCTCAAAGCGCTGCTCTCCACCCAGCCGGTGCTTGCCGCTCCTGCTAGCAAGGAGCCCTTGCTCCTGTACATCACGGCCACAAATCAGGTCGTCAGTACAGTACTGACTGTCGAGCGGGAAGAGGAGGGTAAAGCTTATAAAGTCCAGTAGCCAGTTTATTATGTCTCGGAAGTATTGTCCCCCTCAAAGCAAAGATATCCACACTATCAGAAGCTGGTTTATGGTATTTACCTATCAGCGAAGAAGGTGGCGCATTATTTCCAAGACCACTCGATTTCGGTTACCAGTGATGCTCCTCTGTCCAAAATTTTCAATAATTGAGATGCATCAGGTCGAGTGGCTAAATGGGCAATTGAGCTTGGACACTTTGACATCAGATTCGAAGCCAAAAAAGCAATCAAGTCCCAAGCATTGGCAGATTTCATGGCCGAGTGGATTGAACAGCAACAGCCTATCCAAGTTCACTCAACGCATTGGATAATGTTCTTTGATGGATCCGAAATGTTGAATGGGTCCGGTGCTGGTGTTGTCTTGATATCTCCCAGAGGCGACAAGCTCAGCTATATCTTGTAAATTCACTTTGATTCCTCCAACAATGAGGCAGAGTATGAAGCACTTTTGTATGGGTTGCGCATGGCTATCTCACTCGGCGTCAAGCGCCTAATGGTTTATGGCGACTTAGATCTGGTGGTGAATCAAGTGATGAAAGAGTGGGATGTTCGAAACCCCACTATGACTGGATACTGCAATGCAGTTCGAAAGTTGGAGAAGAAGTTTGAAGGCCTGGAACTTCATCATGTTCCCCGACTGAAAAACCAGGCGACCGATGAACTATCCAAGATTGGTTCCACTCGGCGGCTTGTCCCCAGCGGTGTGTTCTTGTAGCACTTGCACACTCCTTCGGTTCAACAAGATCCTTTCACTAAAGATCCCCCACAGGCTTTGAGTTCCAGCGACTTGACAGAAGTCGATGTCCCTGCAGTGATTGATCTGGTCATGGAAATTCTGGTTATCATTCCCGATTGGACTGTGCCTTACATTGCCTATATCCTCAGACAAGAGCTCCCTGAAGATGAAACAGAGGCTCGACAGATTGTGCAAAGGTCCAAGGCTTTTACTGTGTTAGGAGATCAGCTGTTCAGAGAGAGTGCGACCGGTATCACCCAGCGCTGCATTTCCCCCGAGGAAGGTCAAATGATTCTAGATGAGATTCACTCGGGAACTTGCGGCCACCATACGTCCTCAAGGACAATTGTCGCTAAAGAATACCGAGCTGGTTTTTACTGGCTAGAGGCTAATGAGATGGCTAAAGACATCGTTGATCATTGCGATGGTTGCCAGTTTTGTACGAACCTGTCACACAAGTCGGCGTCTGCTCTGAAGACAATTCCTCTTGCCTGGCCGTTTGCGGTTTGGGGACTCGACATGGCTGGCCCCTTTCGACCCGGAAAATAACGATTCACTCATTTGTTGGTAGCGGTCGACAAATTCACCAAGTGGATAGAAGCCAAGCTAATCAAGAAGCTGATCTCCCGCACGATGGTCACGTTCATGAGAGAGATAATTTATCGGTACGGCATTCCAAAAAGCATCATCACGGACAACGACACTAATTTGGACTCAGAAGAATTCAGGAACTTCTGTAACTCCCAAGGCACACGAGTGGATTATGCATTTGTTGCGCATCCTCAAACCAATGAGCAAGTCGAGTGGGCTAATGGTCTCATCCTGCAAGGCCTGAAGCCTCGTCTCATGCGCGATTTGGATCATGCCGCTGGAGCCTAGGTAACTGAGCTGCCGTCTGTTTTGTGGGGTCTGAGGACAACGCCTAATCGGTCGACTAGAAGAACTCCTTTCTTCCTTGTCTATGGTGCTGAAGCCATATTGCCGAGTGACTTGGCCCACAGTTCTCCTCGAGTTGAGCTATATTTTGAGGCTGAAGCTAAACAGGCCAGACAGGACGGTGTAGATCTTCTGGAGGAGGAACAAGAGATGGCTCTGATCCGGACTACTACCTATCAACAGGACCTCCGGTGCTTCCATGAGAAGAATGTCAAGAGTCAGTCGTTTCATGAGGGAGACCTGGTGCTTCGAGTGAATCAACACCGACCTCACAAGCTTGCCCCTACATGGGAAGGTCCTTTCGTTGTCACTAAGGTGCTAAACAATGGGGCCTATCACCCTGTACAATCTCATGAAGCAGATAGACGAGCCATGAGCCTGGAATGCAGATCTGCTCCGGTGTTTTTATACTTGAGACAAGAATCTTCTGATGTAATAAGAATACTTCATCAATGCAATTCACATTTCTATAATGTATTGTCGATTCCAATCGTACAGTTTCATTCTTGGGAATACTCCGAGTGGTGAGCAATCCTCACACTCAAGGGTTTAGCTGCGAACATGCTTCACCTAAATTAAAAACCCTGTCGGGTGATAGCAGTCAATTCACTCGACGGCCTATTTGCGAATCCGTCTTCGCTCAGGTTCAAAAATACTCCGAGTGATGAGAAATCCTCACACTTGGGGGGCTTAGCTGCGAATCGACATTCGCCTAAGTTTGAAACTACTCCGAGTGATGACCAATCCTCACACTCGGAGGCTTAGCTGCAAACATGCTTTCACCTAAGTTAAGAACCCTATCGTGTGGGTAGCAGTCCATTCACTCGACGGCCTATTTGCGAATCCGTATTTGCTTAGGTTCAAAAATACTCTGACTGATGAGCAATCCTCACACTCGGGGGCTTACCTGCAAATCGACATTCGCCTAAGTTTGAAAATATTCCGAGTGATGAGCAATCCTCACACTCGGGGGCTTAGCTGCGAACAAGTTTCGCCCAAGTTAAAAACCTCGTCGGGTGGATAGTTATCCATTCACTCGACAACTTAGCTGCGAATCGACAATCACCTAAGTTCGAAAATACTTCGAGTGATGAGCAACCCTCACACTCGGGGGCTTAGCTGCGAACACGTTTCGCCTAAGTTAAAAACCTCGTCGGGTGGATACTAATCCATTCACTCGAGATCTTAGCTGTGGAATGACATTCGCCTAAGTTCGAAAATACTCCGAGTGATGAGCAATCCTCACACTCGGGGGCTTAGCTGTGAACATGTTTCGCCTAAGTTAAAAACCTCGTCGGGTGGATAGTAATCCATTCACTCGACAGCTTAGCTGCGAATTGACATTCGCCTAAGTTCGAAAATATCCCAAGTGGTGAGCAAACCTCACACTCGAGGGCTTAGCTACGAACACGCTTCGCCTAAGTTAAAAACAAACTCAGTCGAACAGTCGATTGAAAGCCAAAACACGAATAAAATCCAAAGGGTAAACCGCGGATAAATGTTTCGTGCAGAAGCAAATGTGCTCAGGCCTAAGGCCTGAATGAAGTTTTAAGGGATACAATTTCACTCGGCATACCGAGGCGAATAAAAGTATTTCTCAAGAGACCAAGTTTTTAAAACAGGTGACGGGCTGGCTGGATCGACAAAAGTGTCCAAGTCGATGTCGTCAACGATTCTGGTGGCTGCCTCAATGAAGGTTTCCATGAAGTCCTCAAACTGGAGTTTCTTCGTGTTTACCACCTGGAGCTCCTTCAGCTTCTCTTCCCTCACATCCCTGCAATGGACCTTGACAAGTGATAACGCCACATTGGCCCCACAGCGACCAACACATTTCTTCCAGGCCTGTACTCGACTAGGAAGTTCATTCAGGCAAGCCATTATAGAGTTGAGGTCGAGCTGAAGAGTGTCCATAGGCCATAGCTCCTTGTCGATTCTCTCCATTGCAGATTTCAGTCTGGCAATATATGCCTGTACGCCTTGGACCCGGAAGTTGAGTCTGAGCATGTTCATGACTACTGCATCTACGACTCGTGACTTAGTGGGATCCAGATTGGGCTCAACCTCCTGTGTCTCCTTCTTGAAGTCTTGGCAGAATTCTGTTGAAGAGTTGGAATGGGTGGGGAATCGGTGAACTGTGACCTTCAAAGGTTTTATAAACTTCAGTCAACAAGAAACACTTACCATCATGCAGAATATACATCTTCCTCGAGAATTCGCCCAGGTGCTTCTCCAGGCCGTTGCTCCGCTTGTTCAGCTGCTCGGTCCTTTTAACAAGGTCCGCACGCTCCTGCTTCAACTTTGCGTTCTCCTCCTCGAGTTTCTTGGCGGCCGTCAGCTTCCGATCTGCGGCTTCAGTTTTGTCCCTGGCCACTCGTTGGGCGTCAGTAAGTGCCTTGTCCTTCTCCTCCAATGCCGTCTTCATGGAATCTAAAGAAACAACATTGTTGAGTCGCGCTTGGAGTCGACGCTTTTAATTGTGTATGTCTCTTCAAGTGAGAGCACTCGGTTCAAAATGTGAAGAGCGAAGATGGGAAGATAGAAAGTCAACAGTAATTACCTCCTAGAGACTTCAGCTAAGCACGCGCTCGCTCCAAAGCATTGTTGGAGGCCTCCAGATCCGCTTACAGCCGGTTCCTCTCATCCTCCAGGTCCTTGTACTGCATCCCAAGTTCGCAAGCCCTATGAAACCGACAAAAGAAAGGAATTCAATCGGCAAGTAATGCGAAGGACAGTCAACTGGGCTTTATGTATCGACCTATGATGTCCATCAAGCAAAAGTCCACTCGACATGTCGAGCGACCTTGGCGCTCCGCGCGCTATAAGCAAATTCAAAGCTGTCTCTATTAAGACCCGTGCCGGTGCAAGCACTCTACAGTGGTCTCAGGGACTACACCCAGTGGGTGCACTAAGAGTGCCCCCACTAAGACGGTTAACTCTCGATCCGTCGAGTAACTCGTCAGAAAAAATATATGCACTCGACATGTCGAGTGACTCCAGTACTCCGTGTACGGCAAGTTTTTAAGACTACTACTAATCGCCTACGATCAACAGTAGCCTCGGGGACTACACCCAGTGGGTGCACTTAGCGTGCCCCCACTGGTTATTGAAACGTTCGACAAGGTCAGCCTGTCAGAACATTCACCCGCCACTCGACCCATCGAGCGACGCGCCTCCCTGCTCTGTGAAGATCAATCTATCCTTATGCAGCGTCATATCATGGTTTGTCAATAATATCCATGAAACCTACAAGGTAGCTTCGGAGCGGTGTGATCCAAGGCGAAATCTATCTGTATACAATAAAACTCTAAGACCCCTGCCAGTGCAAGCACTCGACAGTGGTCTCGGGGACTACACCCAGTGGGTGCACTAAGAGTGCCCCCACTGAGACGGTTAACTATCGATCCGTCGAGTAACTCGTCAGAAAAAAATATGCACTCGACATGTCGAGTGACTCCAGTACTCTGCGTACGACAAGTTTTCAAGACTACTGCTAATCGTTTGTGATCAATAGTAGCCTCCGGGACTACACCCAGTGGGTGCACTTAGCGTGCCCCCACTGGTTACTGAAACGTTTGACAAGGTCAGCCCTGTCAGAATATACACTCGACATGTCGAGTGACTCTAGTACCACGCGTACTATCGATTCCAATCCTACTCGACTACGATCCGTCCTATTCGAGTGGAGAAACTTCAAACATTCTAGAATAATCACCCAGTGGGTGTGCAATCAAGAAAAGACAGGAATTCAATCAGAAATGTACTTACAATCGAACTTACTCGGACATTGGTGCGGAGGGCCGCGCTGACGTCGTAATCCAGCTTGCTGGCCTCGTACGCCTCCTTGGTTCGTAGCATTATCTGCTCTGTGTGGATCATAGCCTCCTTCACAGCTCCGGTCTGATCTTCCGAGACGGGATGCAGAGAGAAAGCCATCATAGGCAAAATCGGCATTGTTGCTGGAGCGGCTGAGGCAGTCTGATTGGGTCCGGTTGGAGCCGATGTCACAATGGTCGAGACAGTTGGAGGAGCATTCGGTAGAGGTGCTGCAGGTTCGGCTCTGAGTTGTGTCGAGTCACCT
This sequence comes from Hordeum marinum, assembly GCA_022496015.1. Lineage (NCBI taxonomy): Eukaryota > Viridiplantae > Streptophyta > Magnoliopsida > Poales > Poaceae > Hordeum > Hordeum marinum. The sequence goes on along the minus strand of CM039678.1, from coordinate 422,454,132 downwards.
ATTCCCTGGGAGGACTCTGCAGTCGAGCGCTGAAGTGCCTGTGCTGATGAAGCTCTTCGGGTGCGGGTGTGCGAAGCGTCCAGGTGCTCCTCGTCGTCTTCCACCTGAATGATCTCTGCAACATCAACCGACAGTGTTAAATTTTGCAAATGATGAATCCCATTCGGATGAATCAAGAATTTATTAACCTCTATGAGAAGTGGCAACGTCAGCAGTATCAATGTCCATTGCCTCCCCTCCGTCCCAATGAGGCGAGGTCACAGACGTAGCAGCTCTGATGGATCGAACATCACTCGGTTAGCTACAACTCAAGGTCATAGTCGACCAAAAGAATTCAAAAATAAATACTTACATGGAGACAATAGGTACGGCCATCCTCATGTGAGGCAGAGCCTTGCGAGGTTTGGTCGTGACCTACTTGGGTTGCTTGGCCAGCCTCTCACCCGACTCAACAGTCGAAGAGTGGCCTCGCTTTGGGTTCTTCTCACTAGGGCCCAGAGCCCTATCCTCAACAGCTGCCGGATCCTGGCAGGATTTGGTGTGGCCTCCGCGCCGAGGAGGTGACTCGACTTCTTCCTCTTCGCCGGAGTCCTCGTATTCATCCTTAGTGTCAGAGGGACCGTCGCCGTCCATGCTACCACCCTCTCTCACCACGCCATCTTCAACATGGTTCCCGTTGGGAACGGGCGAGTGCATGTGCGTCCACTCTTGCATGATTCAAGCAAAGAAGTCAGTTCATAAAATCAATATATCACTCGACAATACAAATACATCAGTCGACACTGTACAACTCACCAGATTCTTCGGCGGGTTTTTGGCCGAGCAAGGTCGGATCCTCTTGGCTCCCAAAGGGTTGTCGCAGGCTCTAGTGATGCTGCGAAGCCACTGCTCGACAGTTTTTTGTGGAACCTCTTCTAGATGCGTCCTAGTCGAGTCCTCAGGGCCCGTGTAGTGCCACATGGTGTGATCTCTTGCTTGGAGCGGCTAAATATGTCGACTAAGAAACGTCTCCAACGGATCCATGCCAGTTACCCCACCCGGGATCAACTGCACCACAGCCTCAACAAAGATTCCCGTTTGGATATGTTCCTCTTCGGTCACTTTCAGAGACTTGGAGACGACTGGACGGTCGGGTGTATAGGGGGGAAGGTCAGTCGACATGTTGGGTGATGCCATATCCTTGCAGTAGAACCAAGTCGACTGCCAGCTTCTAACAGACTCAGGAAAAGTCATGGCACGGAAGGAACTACGAGCTCTTTCTTGAAGTCCTAAACCTCTGCACAACTGAAGCACATGAGTCTTCCCGTCGGCAGGGAGAGCTTTCTTCACGGTCTGGGATCTGACCATGAAGATGTGCTTGAACAGCCCCCAATGGGGAGAGCAACCCAGAAAACACTCACAGAGAGTAACGAAGGCACACAAGTATGCAACGGTATTCAGTGGGAGATGGTGCAATTGGGCGCCGAAGAAATTCAAGAATCCTCTAAAGAAGGGTGGGGCGGCATAGATAAACCTCGTTCGACATCGGAGAGAAGGAGGACCCGCTCCCCGTCGCATGGCTCTAGCTCGCGCTCTCCCTCCGGCAACCTCCATGCGCCATCCGCCACGAGCCCGTCGGGGACAAGGCCCTCCATGTCCTCGCAAGTGACTACGGAGGGGAGAAAATCCCCCTGCATTCATCCCGCCGGCACGGTGAACCGAGTGGTTGAGGGCTTCTTGCCCTTGAGCTTCGTCGCCCCCTTCTTTGACCACTCCAGCTTCGCTGCCACGTTCTTCATCATCGGCGCGGCGGCTCTCGTCGAGGAGGAATGGAGTGGGGCGTTGGAGGCAGAGGAGGTGGAGTAAAGGAGAAAGAAAGGGCGGAGGTACCATGCAAATCGCGGCGCGCGGAGATTTATACTCCGCCGAGTGTCTCGCTGACCAGTGGGCCCGCGAGATCACCGCACACGCCAACCGCTGACGGCACCCAGTACGTGGCGAGATGACCGGTGCGAGAAGCGAGGCGTCGTGCCTCCACTTGCCCTGATCGTGGCATCATCATTGCACGTGCGCGCGCTTCCCAAATTTTCGTATCTCGCAAAATCTGGGTCTGACAGATCGACCCGTCACCTCCAAAGATGCCTTTGGTTCACTCGGAGCAAAACACGCATTGAACATCCACTCGGACACTTTAAAGGCTGAATGGATCCGGGCGAACGGAGAAGAATTCAATCGATGTAATCGTTCAAGCCCCGAATATCATTCGGAAGATTTGGCGTGTCGATCCTGAATTGACGTTAACACTCTGAGTTCAGTTGACGCAAGTTTCATTGGAATCCCGAATATCATTCCAAAGATTTGATGCCTTAACTCAAGATTGGCATTGATACCCCATTTCGCCACTCGAACCCCGATCCATTCGGGGGCTAATTATGAGGATATGTACCTAGGGTAGGGTCCTAGGCAAGGGCTACATACCCTACCTATGGACACTGCATTGGGGGACTTGAAGATCAAGCATAAACTTCCGAGTGGATTCCATGAGATGTTCGAAGTCACTCGACAGGATATCCACTCGGAGACTCCTTCCTTCACTCGGCGGTAGCGTGTCACTCGGAAGACCTCGTTCTCACTCGACGCCAGAAGACCAGGAGCCATCATTAAGAGCCCAATGAGGGGAAGTTGATTCAATAGGAATTAATAGCTTTTATTACATATGTTACCAGTAACGGCAGACTTTAACCCCACGATCGGACCCTTAGATGCTGGGTAATTATGAGGGGCAGCGAACTCTATATAAGCCACCCCTCCCCTCCTGCACAAGGGTTCACAACCATTGTAATCTCGATATTCCACATGACATAAGCTTCCAAGCACTGAGACGTAGGGCTGTTACCTCCACGAGAGGGGCCTGAACTCATAGATCCGTGTGTACATCCTCGCCATAGCTAGGACTCTGCCCTCTCCTTTCGTACCCCTACCATCTACTGTCAGGCTCGTTCCCACGACACCCATCATTGGAATATACAAGATAAATTTATTATATGAAACGGTAATTCCCACTAGCATATGGAAGTGGCAACATAGGGTACTCTCTATATGAAGAACATGGTGCCTCTTTGAGACACAAGTGTGGTAAAGGATAGTAGCAAAGTCCCTTCTCTCTTTTCTCTCATTTTTTATTTCTTTTATGGTGGCTTTTCTCTTTTTTTCCTTCCCCATTTTCTCTTTTTTATATATGGTGGGCTCATTTGGTATCCCCCATTTTTACTTCATTTTCCATCCGGAGTGTTATCCCGACTTGTGGGGGAGTCATAGTCGCCATCATCCTTGCTTTACTGGGACAATGCTCTAATAATGATGATCATCGCACTTTTATTTACTTACAACTCAACATGAACGATTGATAGGAAGATATGACTTTGAACGAATGCCTCTGGCAATGTACCAGGATGTGCAATGATCTAGTGTGACATGTATCAAAAATGAAGAACGGCGACTTTGCCACAAATACTATGTCAACTCTATATGATCATGCAAAGCATTATGATGATGAACAAACTAGTCATGTGAAGTGGCGATGTAATTTGCTTGGCAATATATCTCGGAATGGCTATGGAAATGCCATAATAGGTAGGTATGATGGATGTTTTTAGGAAGATATAATGAGTCTTATGTGCAATAGAGCGTATCATTTCACGAGGTTTGGATGCATCGATGAGTATTTGCACCAATCCTCGAGGTGAGAATGGGCTATGCACGATACCGAAGAGGCTACCAAATATGAGAAGGTGAAGATGTGTATGTCCATGGTGTCACATTAGTCATAAAGAACTCACATAATTATTTCAAAGTTTTATTAGTTTTATCGCAAATCAAAGCACTCCTCGCATGCCCTGAGGGAGGACGTTGGTAGGAGTTAACCATCGCACGCCCCCGACTCAAAACAACACTAGGATTTCAACAAGGAATATAAATGCTCACACATCATCACCGTGCCTCTTTAATTTTTAGATGAATAACAAGTTAACACCTATTAATCTCGACACTTCTATGAATCAACAATTTTGGACTCACACCTTTTCCATATTACTACATCAATGTCATTTCCCCATAACTTCTCTGTATCTGCTACATGATGGTTATGATTATCATTCATTGAATACCTAATATTCTTGGACTAGTATTATGACCCATACAAATTACCGTTAATATTAATTCATCTCTCAAACAAATATAAGTTAATAACGAGAGCATATTATTTCTATAAAATCTACACGCCACCGTGCTCAAAAAGATATAAGTGAAGTACTAGAGCAACTACCTAGTTCAAAAGATATAGGTGAAGCACATAGAGTATTCTAGAAAATTATCATGACGGCTTGTATCTCTAAAATAGGTGTGTATAGCAAATGATTATTGTTACAAACTGAAAGTAAAATCAAACAAAAGGAAACTATACTCCAAGCAAAACACATATCATGTGATGAATAAAAATATAGCTCCAAGTGACATACCGATGGATTGGGACGAAAGAGGGGATGCCTTACGGGGAATGCCCAAGCCTAGATGCTTGAGTATCCTTAGAAATATACTTGGGATGCCTTGGACATCCCCAATCTTAGGCTCTTGCTACTCCTTATTCCGTAGTACATCTTGTTCACACCCAAAACTTGAAAACTTCAATCACACAAAACTCATCAAAACTTCGTGAGACCCGTTAGTATGAGAAACATATCACATACTTTAGGTACTATGATAAATTGATTAAAATTCATTTTTGCATAATAGGTACTGTATTCTAACTTTTCCATGGCTTACACCCCCGATATAGTCCATGGCATAATCAAAACAAGCAAACTATGCAAGCAAAACAGAATCTGTTTAAGACAGAACGGTCTATAGAAATCTGTAAAGAGCCCATACTTATGTAACTGTAAAAAATTTAAAATATTATGAAAATGTAAAGAATTTTTATGACAATACTTTGTTAAAATTTCATATCATTATCATACTCTAGTAAAAAACGAAAATTCCTGCACTAGAGTCCAAGTTTCTGTTATGTTTCAGCAGCGTTTCCACTCATCTCTTGGGTCATCCAAAAGGCTTTACTTGGCACAAATAGTAATTAAAATGTAAAATATAATAATTACAGAGGCAAAAATCATGTTATCACACAAAAACAGAAAGTAAAAACAAAAATAAGGATGCATATTGGGTTGCTTCGCAAGAAGCGCTATTGTTTTATGCCCCTAGCTAGGCATAATGCATAGTTTCAAGTGTTGTCATATTTGAAACTCAACCCATTGGTAGATATAATTATTGATTCATAAGGTGGTTTAATTATCTTCCTAGGTATGTGTTCCATCCCTTTCTTTAATGGCAATTGGAATCTTATGTGTCCCTCTTTCATATCAAGAATTGCACCTATAGTTCATAAAAATGGCCTTCCAAGTATTATGGGACAAGAAGGATTGCAATCAATATCAAGAACAATGAAATATGCAGGCACATAATTTTTGTTTGAAATAATAAGCACATCATTTATTCTACGTAAAGGTTTCTTTATGGTAGAATCCGCAAGATCCATGTTTATGGAACACTCTTCAATATTAGTGAGACCAAGCACATCACATAAAAGTTTAGGTATAGTTGAAACACTAGCACCAAGGTCACAAAAGCATTGCATTCATATTTATTTATACTCATTTTGATATTAGGTTCCCACTCATCATGCAAGTTTCTAGGAATAGAAATTTCAAGCTCAAGTTTGTCATCATAAGCTTTTATCATAGCTTCTACTATATGTTCGGTAAAAGCTTTATTTTGTTCATAAGCATTGGGTGAGATAATAATGGATTGCAAAAGGTAAATAAATTCTACTAAAGAGCATTTATCATAGATAAAGTCCTTGTAATCCAAGATAGTGGGCACATCACTAGTTAAAGTTTTGAGCTCCCCAAACCCATTTTTTTTCTTCAGTTTTAGCATTAGAATCGTCACCCTCCAAGCAAAGGGGATGCTCCTTAACTAAAGTTGACTCATATCAATTCCCTTTATCATTCATATTCAGAGAAGTAAACAAATATTCAATAGTTGAAACACCAATCATTTTAAGATCTTCATCATGATTCATAACTGGGAAAGATTCCGGGATTCCGGTTTATTGGACATCCTGTTTACTAGAGTGGTTTGTTTATCGGAGATTTTTCCTAATAATTATTAAGTGTGAGAAAATTGTGATTGAAGTCTAGACACCTCTTTATTGATTTCATCAAGTTGCATACTAATAGCATCGAGCAAAATTGAATGTTCCTTTATTTCGAAGGAAAATAATTTATTATGCTCAAATTGTGAAGTCATGAAGGTTTTCATAGAACCCTCTATATCCGTCATTATTTGGTAGAAATAATTATTGTAATTGTGACAAGGTGACCACACAATCAAACCAATAAGCAAGACAAGTAAACTAGCAAGTAAAGCAAACTAGAAGAAAGCTAGTAACAAGCAAACGTAAATATTTTTGTATTTTTGATTTTTATGAGACACACTAAATATAAAAAAAATAAAAATAAAAATAGGTGAATTAAATTTTGTGCAAATTTACTTGATAGTTGGTGATGGTATTCCCCGGCAACGACGCCATAAATCCTTCCTGATACTCGTGATCTGCGTTGGATTTTCTGTGAAGAGGAACGGGTAATCGCAACACAAAGTGGCTAAGTATTTCCCTCAGTTATGAAACCAAGGTTTACTGAACCAATAAGAATACCAATCCTCAACCATGTTAAGTGGCTACGAAGAAAAGACCAGACAACTTGCACCCAACGTCGACAAGAGAGTTGTCAATCCTCTTTATCTCGTTATTTGGAAGCAAGTGAGTTGTGTATATAACTGTAGACAATAGTAAAGTGCAAAATAAAATAAAAGGTAATAAATAAAAGAAAGTTAATGATAGAGTTTGCGAATATATGAGTGAATAGACCCAGGGGTCGTAGAGTTCTCTAGTGGCATCTCTCATAAGCAAAGCATACAGTGGGTAAACAAATTACTGTTGGGCAATTGATAGAAAAGTGAATAGTTATACGATTTTCACGTCCATTATCTATTGTATATTGGGATCATGTCCATAACAAAGTAGGCCGACTCCTGCTTGCACCTATTACTATTACTCCACTTCAAGAGAGCTTATGCTTGCCTCTCTGTGTATTAAGTTCGTGACAAACAGAGTAATGCTTGGAGAACGATGATATGATGTAGACAAAGTAAATTCAATAAATATGAATAAATCCCATCATTTTATACTAAGTAGCAGCAACACAAGGATGCAACTTTTCCCCTTTTGTCACTGGGATATAGAAACTCGCCAGGTTGAACCTAATACAACGCACCACTCTCACTGAAGAAATATCAATCTAGTGTTGGGGAATGTTGCATGGGAAACAAAAAATTTCCTACACACACGCAAGATCTATCCATGGTGATGAGCATCTACGAGTGGGAGAGTGGATCTACATACCCTTGTAGATTGCTAAGCAGGAAGCGTTAGGAAATGCGGTTGATGTACGAACGTCTTCATGATCCAAATCGCCAAGCGTCCCGCGATCCCATCACAATCCTTCTCGTGATCCAATCACGATTCGTCCCGCGATCCCATCATGATCCATCCTGCAATAAAATCATGAATCGTCTCGCGATCCTGATCATGGTCCTTCTGATCTAGCGCCGAACGGATGACGCCTCCACGTTCAGCACACGTACAACTCAATGAGAATCTCCGCCTTCTTGATCCAGCAATAGGGACCGGAGAGGTAGATGAGTTCTCTGGCAGCGCGACGACGTGGCGACAATGGTGGTGGAACTATTCCGACAGGGCTTTGCCTAAGCACTAACGGAATGATCTAGAGGAGAAACTACGATCTAGATGAAGTAGAGGGAGCACGTGGCAATTAGGGTTAGCTCTTCCCTCCAAATCCTCTAGTATATATAGGAGGTAGGGAGGGGAGGAGGCAGCCTCAAACACTCAAGGGTTGGCCAAAATTGGAGGTGGAGGAGTCCTACTCCAATACTACTTGGGGCTGGTTTGACTCTTCCCACAGCCCATGTGGTCCTTTGGGTCGAGACACCCCTCGTGATGGGCCCCCGGTACCCTGCCGGCACTCCCGGTACACTACCGAAATACCCAAAACTTTTCCAGTGACCAAAACAAGACTTCCTATATATATATCAATATTTACCTCCGTACGATTTCGGGGCTCCTCGTGACATCCAGGATCTCATCCGGGACTCCGAACAACCTTTGGTCACCACCATACATAACTCTACTATACCGAAACGTCACCGAACCTTAAGTGTGCAACCTCTGCGGGTTCGAGAACTATGTAGACATGATCGAGAAACCTCCACTATCAATAACCAATAGTGGACCTAGATGCCCATATTGGTTCCTACATATTCTATGAAGATCTTTATCAGTTGAACCTCTATGTCAAGGATTCAGTTAATCACGTATGATGTTCCCTTTGTTCTTCGGTATGTTACTTGCGCGAGATTCGATCGTCAATATCTCCATACCTAGTTCAATCTCATTACCGATAGGTCTCTTTACTCCTTTTGTAATACAAGATCCCATGGCTAGCACTTAGTCAGATTGCTTGCTAGGCTTATTGTGATGTTTTATTATCGAGTGGCGCCTGAGATACCTCTCCGTCACACGCAGTAACAAATCCCAGTCTTGATCCATGCCCACACAACAGACACCCTCGGAGATACCTGTAGAGCATCTTTATAGTCACCCAGTTACGTTGTGACATTTGATACACACAAGGTATTCCTCCGGTGTCAGTGAGTTGCATGATCTCATGGTCATAGGAACGGATACATGACATGCAGAAAACTATAGCAATAAATTGACATGATCATATGCTATGTTTATAGTTTGGGTCTTGTCCATCACATCATTCTCCTAATGATGTGATCCCGTTATCAAATGACATCTCATGTCCCTGGCTAGGAAACCTTGACCATCTTTGATCAACGAGCTTGTCTATTAGAGGCATACTAGGGACATGGTGTTGTATATGTACCCACACATGTGTTTGAGTCGCCAATCTATACAATTATAGAATGGATAATAAACTATTATCAAGAACAAGGAAATATAATAATAACCAATTTATTATTGCATCTAGGGCATATTTCCAACATCTAGTTGGCCAAACTATCTCAGTAGACCGGAGAGCATTATGAAGCTATGATGATCATGCAAATAAGAATCATAGTAATCATATTTGACTAAAATACTTTTCGTGAATAATATGAACATAAACTCACAATTAATCGGATCCCAACAATCAGATTTGGCTTATGTGGAAGCAGACAATGAGGAGGCGCGTCAAGACGCATTGGATGCTCTGGATGAGGCACACGATCTTGTAGCGGCTCGATCGACGATTTATCAACATGATGTGCATCGCTACCATAGCTGCAGGGTCAAGACCCAGACGTTCCAAGAAGGCGATTTGGTGTTACATTTGACCCACCATGGGAAGGACCTTTCATGGTTAGCAGGAATCTGAATAATGGGTCTTATTATCTCATCGACGTACGAGACGAGTCATGAACCTCCGGGCAGGAAACTCACCGGCCGTGGAACATCGCTCATCTACGGCCTTACTATACTTGAGTCATCGACTCTTACTTTTGTACATAGATATTTTCTTGTATTTATAGTCATATAATAAAGTTGGCATTCCTGCAAGACGGGGCCTCTGCCGTTTTTGTTTCTTTGGCATTACAGTTTTGTGCAAAGATGAACACCTCCATATGGTCACTTGGGGGCTTCCAACCCACCGGGTTTAGCTTGCTCACCCTTTTGGCCGGCTCTTCAGCCAAAATAGTACCATCGTGCGATGACTTACAAGATGGCGGCTTACAAATCAGCGTCCCACGCGATGGTGGCATGCAAGATGGTGAAAGGATCAAGGTCGCTCAAGAGAATGAGCCACCATGTTGCGAGCCGTTCAAACATGGGTGCCCCGTTTACTGATGAAAGACTTAAGGTTACTAAAGAGGATGAGCCGCCACATTGCGAGCCGTTCAAACATGGGTGCCAGACTTTATCGGCGAAAGATCTTAAGTCACTCAAGAGGGCGAGCCGCCATGATGCGAGCCGTTCAAACATGGGTGCCAAGCCGCTCAAGAGGGCGAGCCGCCATGATGCGAGCCGTTCAAACATGGGTGCTAAGGCACTCAAGAGGGTGAGGCGCCATGATGCGAGCCGTTGAAACATGGGTGACATTGGAGCCAAAGAGGACGAGGCGCCATGATGCGAGCCGTTCAAACATGGGTGCTAAGTCGCTCAAGAGGACGAGGCGCCATGATGCGAGTTGTTCAAACATAGGTCCCATGCGGAAATATGGGTCGTGGACCAGTGCAAGGTGCGAGAACGGGTGAAGGCTGCCCCCATTTTGGTAGAGTCGGTACCTGCCTGTATGTAGTTGCTGCTCGCGCAGGGGTGCAAGGAGCTGTCAACTCACCCCCTCCGAGGGCCTCATACAACGGCGAGGGAAAACTCTCTCTCATCTGCTACGTACTCTCCGCCAAGTGGCCCATCATACTCTTAACAAGTGACGTTGTTTAAGGTTCAAACAATGGATTTATGTCACGTGAGAAGTAGCTTATGGGCCCCGAGGCACTCTCTCCGTTATAAATTCTGGTCTGTTGCGCCCTTAGCAGTTAATCTCGCCTAGAGACCCTGAGCCGTGCAAGATTGGCGGTCACTCTCGTTAGAGACCCTGCACTGTTAGGCGGTTCAAAGCAACAGTTTCCCCTTCAAAGGGGCCAGAATATGAGTTTTCAAAAAACAAAAAACAAGGGAAAAGCAAGACCATCATACATTACATCATCCATTACACCATACATATTGCATCATACACATTGCATCATAGTTGCATCATACATTGCATTCATATCATTAGTGTGACCAGAGCAAGATGAAAGATGAAGCAAGATTATATTGGAGATCTCCGGGTTATGCTTTTTTCTCAAGGCCGCCTAGGCATAGGAAGATTGCAAAGTATATATTACAGGGCTCTCTAAGAGATTAAAAGATAAAAGGCTTATAAGTTTTCCACTTGTTCCGGCTCTGCTGGCCGGGTTACAATCAGTCAAGGACAAGGAATCTAATTGATTGGCAGTTCATCCTGCGCCGGGTCTTCGGGCTCTTCGATATGAAGACGATCCACATCCCAGTTGCAGTTTAGTAAGGCTTCGAATTGAGCGTCATTGAGAAGTGGAGATGGATCAACGTCAGGACCGAAGAGCGACTTACGACGTGCAGGGACCAGGTCTCTAGCTTCAAAGGTAGGGAAGTGCAGCTGTTGGTTGTTTTTGTCGTAAGCCGCCTAATATGGAACCAGGTCCGTTTCTTCAACCAATATGTAGGCAAGCTGCCGGGAGGCCTTAACTCACTTGGCGGAATCGGCTTCCGTGAAATCTGAGCCGTCATCCTTCTTGGAAGGGAAGCCGTTCATCATCTCTTCATCAGTTAGTTCTAGAGCAAAGGCCAGGGACCGGCTCAGCGCAACTATAGCTCCTCTTCTGGCGGCTGATCGCCTTATCTCCTCCACCTGTTTGGGCAAAGTTGATAAGACCTCTAGGACTCCCTTCATAAATTTGAGGACGTACTTGGCCGTCATCATAGCCTTGATGGTGCAAAGGGCCCCGCTATACAGTTGCTCCGTCAAGGTGTAGACTGCTTTCAACTTCATCAGACTATTAGAAGATAGCTGGCGGCTCCTTTTGCTTGCAAGGAAAGGTCCAAGGTATAAGCCGCCTGGTGGGTGTTTATTTACTGAAAATATTTTTGAGTCATATGCACTTACCAAAGATAGTAGCAGTCATCTTGGATATGTGATCCTTGAGGGTATTCAGCTCTGCCGAAGCAAGGTTGAGCCAGTCCTCTACATCACTTGCACGCTTCACCAAGATGGCTTGCTCCGTTTCGGCAGTCTTCTTATATACGAGGAATTCAGCTTGGAGTTTCTCAAGCTCTTCAACAGCCGCCCACAACTTTTCTTCTGTTATGGCCCGGGCTGTCTGTTGGGCTGATAGGTTCTCCCTCAAGTCGGCCGCTCAGACTTGGCAGTATTTAATGCCTCCCGCATTTCACAAGGGAAAGGTTATCAATATCAAAGTCGCCAGGATGAAGTCACTCTTATAAAGTCCCAAGCATGTTACAAGCAATATAGTTGGCACTTGAGGGCTAATGGCTGTGTTTTTATTTTCAAGTCTGCGATGAAAGTTCCGGCTCATCATTATCATAATGCCTCGGACTTGGGGGCTACACCCGGTGAAACTTTTTTACATGTGAAAGATTCGGATCATCATTATCATAATGCTCTGGACATGGGGGCTACAATTGGATCTATAACTAAGTACCGGCTTATATGCAATTTAATCCAGTACTTGGGAGTCACAGGTTAAAGCTCTATATAACAGAACTGAAGGTTTGGAAGACCCGACCTATTTTTTGTAATATTAATCCGATTCTTGGGGGCTAAGTACGAGTATAAGAGAGAGAGAGAGAAGATGGAGGATACCTCATATTTCTTTTTCATTAAGCCAACAAGCTTGCTCTCCATATTGCGACTGGAAGACAGGCGGTTCAGATAGCCGGCGTGTAAGTCGTCTATAGTCATCTTCTAAGGCAGGGAATTCGAAATCATGCTTCTCAGTAGAGTAAGTATCAACTTTGCTAGAATGCTTCATCAGAGTATGGTGTGTGGGAGATTGATAACCTGTCCCAGTGATGGTGACATCCGGGAAAGGTGTGTCTTCAGTGGAAGGCTTAGGGTCAGCCGTGGGGTTATCACAAGCCGCCGAGTGATGAGCCGCCAGCTCTGAGGGCGGGGGAGACTGCTCAGGCATTTTTTGCCAGCGTCAGCAGGTTTAACCGGAGAGTGGCACGGTTCAGCAATATCCAGTTGTTTAGTAGTCGGGGCAGTGGTAGACCCGCCGGCCTTTCTGCGTTTGGCCTGCGCCCTGAAAAAGCACGGAGTCAACACATAGTATAAAGGTGATACAGGTAATATATACACAGCAGAGATGAAAACTTACTCTGGGTTGACCTTCATGGGAGGAAGTTTGGAGGCGGTTGAGTCGCCAGAGGAAGGAGGGGATTCCTACAAAATTAAATCAGTAAGGTACAGTAATAAGACTACATGTCAGAAACGTAAGACGTATATTGGGTCCATGTTAAGTACCTCAGCGGGACGTTTCCGCGGTGCCGGGGCGTTGGGTAAGCCGGTCGTAAGGTCCCCAGAGCCCATACTCTGGGTGTGATGTCGAGAGTCGTGCTGTTGTTTTTTCAAGGAAATTTTGGGATCTAAGTAAGCTAGAGGGTGCGAAAAAGGAATTTTTCGGACAACCCGCCGTATCTTCGGTTAGGGGAACTTTTCTGAGACGAAGGAAAGATAAGTTACCTCAGGGGTGTTGGCGTGGTTCATTTCTGTCTCCTCCTGAGTAAAGATCATCATCAGTAAGTTGTATAAAAAGACGGCCAAGGGAATCAGGTTCTACCTCTGAGTCATGAAGCTCAAAGCAAGTTTTGAGCCGACGTTTTTGGCTTGCAGCCACGGGTGTTACCCGCCTAGACTACTTCTAAGCAAGAGGAGTATATCTTTTCCTCTAGAAGTCAGAGTTAGCCTAAAAGCAAGAGCCGCCAAAAGAGATTAAGGCTGTTACATATATATAGTTAAGACGAAGGTACAAGAGATTTGAAAGCCGTCCTTACATCTGGGGCCGGGTTTGCGGCGCGGAAAGGCTGTAACCCGACGGTACGGCAAGCCTCTTGGGGCTCAAGGGTAAGTCCCTTGATAGCAGAAACACTATTCTCTTCTGTCAGAGTGGTATGATTGAAGCAGAGGGGATCATTTGTGTCACCCGTATACTCACACATAAGCCGGTCATGCCGGCTCAATGGCAAGACCTTCCAAGAGATCCAACAGCGGGTTAAGTCAATTCCTGTCAAACCATTCGCCAAGAGGGCTCTGATCTTGGCAAAGGCCAGAACATACTTTTCTCATGCTAAGGTAGACATCTAGTTTGGAAGTTCAGTCGTGGTGCAAAGCCAGGTAGGACGATAACCCGGCAGTGGATGTTCTCCCTCTGGAGAGGTGTCTTTACACAAGAACCAAGTTCTGTTCCAATCCTTGGGGTGACTTGGCATTCGAACGGCTAGAAAAACCATATCCCTTCTTCTTTGGATGGAGACTCCGCCAAGCTCCAAGCTTGGGCCAGCCGCCACTTCCATTTGGCGGTTGACGTAGAAAAAGTCGCGGAAAAGGTCAACTGACGATTCTTCTTGTAAGTAAACATCACAAAGGACTTGGAAGTTGCACAAGTTGGAGACATAATCAGGGGCAATGTCCTGAGGATGCAGTTTAAAGAAATGGAGGACGCCTCGGAAGAACATAGACCCGGGCGGGCTGAAGCCACGTATAAGGTTGCCAGCAAAGATAACAAGTTCACCCTCCCGTGGGATGGGTTTCTTCTCCAAACTCGGAACCCGCTGATACGTCTCCAACGTATCTATAATTTTTGATTGTTCCATGCTGTTATATTATAAATCTTGGATGTCTTATTATCATTTTATAGTAATTTTATATCATTTTTGGTACTAACCTATTGACATAGTGCCAAGTGCGAGTTGTTTTTTTTTCATGTTTTTTACATCGCAGAAAATCAATATCAGACGAAGTCCAAATGCCATGAAACTTCACGATAATTTTTTATGGGCCAGAAGGAACACAACGGGCCCTGGCTGCGCCTGGGGGTTGCCCTGAGGGAGGCACAACCCACCAAGGCGCGCCAGGAGGCCGAGGTGCGACCTGGTGGGATGTGCCCACCCGGGTCCCCGGACCCCCTCTTCGCTCTATAAATATCCCAATATTCCAGAAACCCTAGGGCAAGAGACGAAATATTCATCCAGCCTCCGTAGAGTCCAGAACCACCAGATCCAATCTAGACACCATCTCAGATGGGGTTCACCACCTCTAGTGCTGCCTCTCCGATGATGCGTGAGTAGTTCTTTGTAGACCTTCGGGTCTGTAGTTAGTAGCTAGATGGCTTTCTATCTCTCTCTGAATTCTCAAAACAATGGTCTCTTGGACATCGATATGATGTAAAGCTTTTGCGGTGTGTTTGTTGGGATCGATGAACTTTGAGTTTATGATTAGATCTATCTTTTTATATCCATGAAAGTTATTCGAGTTTCTTTGATCCCTTATATGCATGATTTCTTATAGCCTCGTATTTCTTCTCCAATATTTGGATTTTGTTTGGCCAACTTGATCTATTTATCTTGCAATGGGAAGAGGTGCTTTGTAGTGGGTTCGATCTTACGGTGCTTGATCCTAGTGGTAGAAAGGGAAACGACACGTATGTATCGTTGCTACTAAGGATAAAACGATGGGGTCTATCTCTACATAGATAGATCTTGTCTACATCATGTCATCATTCTTATTGCATTACTTCGTTTCTCCATGAACTTGATACACTAGATGCATGCTGGATAGCGGACGATGTGTGGAGTAATAGTAGTAGATGCAGGCAGGAGTCGGTCTACTAATCTTGGATGTGATGCCTATGTAATGATCATTGCCTGGATATCATCATGAGTATTTGAAGTTCTATTAATTGCCCAACAGTAATTTGTTCACCCACTGTTTACTATTTTTCTCGAGAGAAGCCACTAGTGAAACCTACGGCCCCCGGGTCTCTTTCTCATATTATTTGCCTTCGCGATCTACTTTTCTCTTGCATTTATTTTCAGATCTATATTTCCAAAAATACAAAAATACCTTGATGCACTTTATTTTATTTGGCGTTCAATCAATCATCATCTACAAATCTTTCTCTCGTCCACGTGCCTTTCTGGCGCCGTTACCCGAAAGGGATTGACAACCCCTTTAACACGTCGGGCTGCGAGTATTTATTATTTGTGTGCAGGGGCTGTTTACGTTGTGTTGCTTGGTTCTCCTACTGGTTCGATAACCTTGGTTTCATATCTGAGGGAAATACCTACCGCCGCTGTGCTGCATCATCCCTTCCTCTTTGGGGAAATACCGACGTAGCTTCAAGCGACATCAAAAGGAATTTCTGGCGCCGTTGCCGGGGAGGATCTTCAACATATACCAGGTTCTTAATCACAAATCTCATCTCCTTGCAATTTACATTATTTGCCATTTGCCTCTCATTTTCCTCTCCTCCACTCCACAAAAATTTGACGTTTTATTCGCCTCTCTTTTTCCGTTTGCCGTTTTCTTGCCGGATCTGTTTTTGAGTGCAATCTTGTTGTGTGGTCATCATGACTCAAGAGAACACCAAGTTATGTGATTTCTAAAATACCAACGACAACGATTTTATCGACACTCCGATTGCTCCTCCCGCCACTAGTGCGGAGTCTTATGATATTAATAGTGCTTTGCTGAATGTTGTTATGGAAGATCAATTTTTCGGTACTCCTCATGACGATGCCGCGTCCCATTTTAATACCTTCGTGGAATTATGCGATATGCAAAAGAAAAAATATATGGACAATGATGTGGTTAATATGAAATTATTTCTGTTTTCTTTGCGTGATTCTGCAAAATTTTGGTTCTCTTCTTTGCCTCGCAATAGTATCGTTTCTTGGAATAAGTGCAAAGATGCTTTTATCACTAAGTATTTTCCTCCCGCAAAAATTATTTCCCTCAAAACCCAGATCATGAATTTCAAGCAACTTGAACATGAGCATGTTGCATAATCTTGGGAAACGATGAAAATGATGCTAAGGAATTGCCCAACTCATGGGTTAAATCTTTGGATGATCATACAATTTTTTTATGCGGGATTGAATTTTGTTTCTCGTAATCTTTTAGATTCCACCGCGGGTGGTACTTTTATGGAAATTACTTTGGGTGAAGCCTTCAAATTTCTTGATAATATCATGGCAAATTATTCACAATGGCATACCGAAAGGGCTTCTACTGGTAAAAAAGTTAATTCGGTTGAAGAAATTTCTTCTTTGAATGAAAAACTTGATTCTCTTATGAAATTGGTTGCTAGTAAAGGTTCTCCTATATATTTTAATTATATGCCTTTGTCTACTTTGATTGATCAAAATAGTGATGCATAGATGTGAATTTCATTTCTCGAAACAATCTCAATAACAATGCTTAATCCTAGGCCTTTTCCTAGTAATTCCCCTAAAAATTATGGTAATTCCTATGGAAAACAATCTATAATAACAGTAGGAACACCTCTGATGTTGAGAGTAATATTAAATAATTTATCAATACACAAAAAGTTTTCAACACTTCCATAGAAGAAAAGTTGAGCAAGATTGATGATTTGTCTAGAAGTGTTGACAGAATTGCTCTTGATGTGGAAAATCTCAAGATGAATTTTTTTGTGCCTAATGTAGATGAATCAATTAAAGCTCTTTATGTTTCTATTGATGAAAGTAAGAAAAGAACCGCTATGCTTAGAGCTAAAAGAGAATTTTCAGAAAAATCGTTTTCTAGTGATTTCTTTCGTAAAAATGATGAAGATCTTAAAATGATTGGTGTTTATTCTATTGATTCTTGTTTAGTAAAGTTAAGATTGATGAAAAAGGAACTGGATAAGAGTCAACTTTAGGTAGGAGGTGTCCCAATATTTCTGAGGGTGAAAATCTTGTTGAGAAAATTGATGAAAGTGGGTTTGGAGAGGTCAAAAATTTAACTAGTGATGTACCCACTCTTTTGAATTAAAAAGACTTTAATTATTATAGTTTCTCTTTGATTTATTGTATTTCTTTGTTGCAATCCATGATAAATTCACCCCATGCTTACGAACAAAATAAAGCTTTTACTAAAAATATTGTTGATGCTATGATGAGAGCTTTCTAAGAAAAATTGGAATTAGAAGCATCAATTCCTAGAAAATTGCATGATGAATGGGAACCTACTATCAAGGTCAATATTAAAAATTATGAGTGTTTTGCTTTGTGTGACTTGGGTGCTAGTGTTTCTACAATTCTGAAATCTTTATGTGATGTGCTTGGTCTTACCCATATTGAATCATGTTCTTTAAATTTGCACTTGGAGGATTGTACTATTAAAAAGCCTATGGGAAGAATTAAGGATGTTCTTATTCTTGCAAATAGTAATTATGTTCCCATATATTTTATTGTTCTTGATATTGATTGCAATCCGTCTTGTCCAATTATTCTTGGTAGACTGGTTTTACGCAGTATCGGTGGCGTGATTGATATGAAAGAAGGCAATATTAAGTTCCAATTTCCTTTGAGGAATGATATGTAACACTTTCCTAGAACAAGAATTAGGCCACCATATGAATCAATCATGAGGGCATCTTATGGATCTCAGAACAAAGATGACAAAACTTAGATCCTTGCTTTATGCCTAGCTAAGGGCGTAAAACAACAGCGCTTGTTGGGAGGCAACCCAATGAATAAAATTTATTTTTGCTTTTTCTTTCTGTCTTGAGTTTTTACACAATTATGCAACTATTATGATTGTGTTTTTTGTGTTTTAATTAGTGTTTGTGCCAAGCAAAGCCTTTGGGATCATGTTGGGTGATAGTTTCTTTGATCTTGTTGAAAAACAGAAACTTTGTGCGCCAGTCGGAGAATAATTAAAAATCACAGAAGCGTGATAAATTCTGAATTTTTTACACAAGATTTATATACAAATTTCTCACGTTTTCCTAATTTTTCAGAATTATTTGAGTTACAGAGGTATTCAAAATATCCAGATTGCTATAGACTACTCTGTTTTTGACAGAATCTGTTTTCTTTGTATTGTGTGCTTATTTTGATGGCTCTATGGTTTTCTTTGATGAATTTTTGCCATAGAAAAGTTGGAATACAGTAGGTATAATACAAGAAAAAAATATGAGTTGGTTTAATACAATACTTATAGTAGTGATTTATTTTTCTTATACTAACGGATCTCACGAAGTTTTTGTTGAGTTTTGTGTGATTGAAGTTTTCAAGTTTTGGGTTATCCTACGATGGATGAAGGAAGGATGGAAGAGCCTAAGATTGGGGATGCCCCGACATCCCAAGATATTATCCAAAAATGAGCAACCAACTAAGCTTGGGGATGCCCCCGAGTGGCATCCCCGCTTTCTTCCAACGATCATCGGTATTTTACTCGAAACTATATTTTTATTCATCACATGATATGTGTTTTGCTTGGAGCATCTTGTATGATATGAGTCTTTGCTTTTTTTATTTCGTGTTTTAAGTTTTTATCCCTTGCTGGACACACCTATTTGATAGAGCCAAAATTATATCATGACTTGTTAGAATTTCTCTCTATGCTTCACTTAAATTTTTTATGAGCAATGCACTTGCTCTAGTGCTTCACTTATATCTTTTTGAGCACGGTGTGCTTAATATTTTTGAAGAAATACTCTCTTACTTCACTTAGATTTATTTGAGAGTTAGTAAAAAATTTAAGAAATTCTCTCTTGATTCACTTAAATTATTTTGAGAGAAAGAAGAGAAATTATGCTCTTGATCTTCACTTATATTTGTTTGAGCTTATGAAAAGCAACACATGAAAAAATTAGTCCCAAGGTGATAGATATCCAAGAAGGATATAATAAAAACTTTCATGAAGATCATTGGAAAAAATAAACTTGATTCTTAGTAATAGTTTTGAGATATGATGATGTGATATGTGAGTTATGTTGATGAGTAATTATGCTTTAGGAGGAATATTGGTGTTAAGGTTTGTGATTCCCTATGCAAGTACGAAAGTCAATAGTCATGCGATGAAATTATATCCTACTTGTGGTGCATTATTTGGTGTTATTTATGCTTAATGCTTGCTTATGAGATTATCTGTTTCTTGGTTGGCCGCTTCTCAATCTTTTGCTAGCCTTCATTTTGCACCAAGTATGAGCTTTACTTGTGCAACCAAATCCTTAAACCCATTTTTTGCCACATGGGTCCACTATACCTACCTATATGCGGTATTTCCGTGCCGTTCTAAGAAAATTTGTATGTGCCATCTCTAATTTTCAAAATAAACTTCTCTTTTGTGTGTTTGTTTCGCTCGCGGAGCGGTGAGGGGTGGCTAATATTTTCCATGCTAGATGTGTTATTCTCACGATGAGTGTTTATTCACTTGTCATTGCACGAGAGTAAGGAAAAGGTATTAGGGATGCCCAGTCCCGAAATGCAAAAATGAATTTACTTTATGTTGTCAAATAATAAATTCCTTGGAAAGTGTTGGTATGGAGGGCATCCGTGTTACGGTTAGCCATCAAAAGTGAAAGAATGGTGTAAAAAGGAATAAACTTTATTTTCTGTTTGGGAACCGCCTATGATATATCTAGCATGGAAAGTGTTGGGAACTCTAAGTCGTTTTCATTGGTGGGATGGATACACCTCCCAAAATGTTTTTATCTCTAAGTTTTTTGCTTTGAGCTCTGGCACCTCTACAAATCCCTACTTCCCTCTGTGAAGGGCCTTTCTTTTACTTTTTGCAATTTTTTGTTTGAATTTGAGTCTCCATATTCTCTTACCAAAG
Organism: Hordeum marinum; assembly: GCA_022496015.1. Taxonomy (NCBI): domain Eukaryota; kingdom Viridiplantae; phylum Streptophyta; class Magnoliopsida; order Poales; family Poaceae; genus Hordeum; species Hordeum marinum. The sequence goes on along the minus strand of CM039678.1, from coordinate 422,433,565 downwards.
CACCAACAAGTAGGCAATATGATCGTACTTAAGTATTGGGTGTAGCTAATATTCGAGTGTGTTTCATAAATGGATCAATGTTTGAGCATGATGGGCTAGGGATAACTTATTTTAGCATTGATATTTTGAAAGACATGGTTGCTTGTTGATATGCTTGAGTATCTAAATTATTATGTCAAAACTAGACTATTGCTTTGAACAACTAAAGGGCCAAATGTCCATGCTATAAGAAAACGAATATGATCTGACATGTTAGGAAACATTCCACATCAAAAATTCTGTTTTTATCGCTTACCTACTTGAGGACGAGTAGGAGTTAAGCTTGGGGATGCTGATACGTGTCCAATGTATCTATAATTTTTGATTGTTCCATGCTGTTATATTATCAATCTTGGATGTTTTATAATCATTTTATAGTCATTTTATACCATTTTTTGGTACTAACCTATTGACATAGTGCCAAGTGCCACTTGTTGTTTTTTTCATGTTTTTTACATCGTAGAAAATCAATACCAGACGACGTCCAAATGCCATGAAACTTCACGATGATTTTTTATGGGCCAGATAGAACACAACGGGCCCTGGCTGCGCCTGGGGGTGTCTCGAGGGAGGCACGACCCACCAAGCCACACCAGGAGGCCCAGGCGCACCCTGGTGGGTTGTGCCCACCTCGGGTGCCCCTCGGACCGCCTCTTCACTCTATAAATACCCCAATATTCTAGAAACCCTAGGGCAACAGACGAAATATTCATCCAGCCGCCGCAGAGTCCAGAACCACCAGATCTAATCTAGACACAATCTCGGATGGGGTTCACCACCTCCATTGGTGCCTCTTCGATGATGCATGAGTAATTCTTTGTAGACCTTTGGGTCCGTAGTTAGTAGCTAGATGGCTTTCTATCTCTCGTTGAATTCTCAATAAAATGGTCTCTTGGAGATCCATATGATGTAACTCTTTTGTGGTGTGTTTGTTGGGATCGATGAACTTTGATTTTATGATCAGATCTATCTTTTTATATCCATGAAAGTTATTTGAGTTTCTTTGATCTCTTATATGCATGATTTCTTATAGCCTCGTATTTCTTCTCCGATATTTGGGTTTTGTTTGGCCAACTTGATCTATTTATCTTGCAATGGGAAGAGGTGCTTTGTAGTGGGTTCGATCTTGCGGTGCTTGATCCTAGTGACAGAAAGGGAAACGACACGTATCTATCGTTGCTACTAAGGATAAAATGATGGGGTCTATCTCCACATAGATATATCTTGTCTACATCATGTCATCGTTCTTATTGCATTACTCCATTTGTCCATGAAATTAATACACTAGATGCATGCTGGATAGCGGTCGATGTGTGGAGTACTAGTAGTAGATGCAGGCCGGATTCGGTCTACTATTCTTGGACATGATGCCTAAGTAATGATCATTGCCTGGATATCGTCATGAGTATTTGAAGTTCTATCAATTTCCCAACAGTAATTTGTTCACCCACCGTTTGCTATTTTTCTCGAGAGAAGCCACTAGTGAAACCTACGGCCCCCGGGTCTCTTTCTCATATTATTTGCCTTTGCGCTCTACTTTTCTCTTGCATTTATTTCCAGATCTATATTTCCAAAAATACAAAAATACCTTGATGCACTTTATTTTATTTGGCGTTCGATCTATCATCATCTACAAATCTTTCTCCCGTCCACGTGCCTTTCTGGTGCCGTTACCCAAAAGGGATTGACAACCCCTTTAACACGCCGGGTTGCGAGTATTAGTTATTTGTGTGCAGGGGATGTTTACGTTGTGTTGCTTGGTTCTCCTACTGGTTCGATAACCTTGGTTTAATATCTGAGGGAAATACCTACCGCCGCTGTGTTGCATCATCCCTTCCTCTTTGGGGAAATACCGACATAGCTTCAAGCGACATCAAAACGAATTTCTAGCACCGTTGCCGGGGAGGATCTTCAACATATACCAGGTTCCTAATCACAAATCTCATCTCCTTGCAATTTACATTATTTGCCATTTGCCTCTCATTTTCCTCTCCCCTAGTTCACAAAAATTTGACGTTTTATTCGCCTCTCTTTTTCCGTTCGCCATTTTCTTGCCGAATCTGTTTTTGAGTGCAATCTTGTTGTGTGGTCATCATGACTCAAGAGAACACCAAGTTATGTGATTTCTCAAATACCAACAACAGTGATTTTATCGGAACTCCGATTTCTCCTCCTGCCACTAGTGCGGAGTCTTGTGATATTAATATTGTTTGCTGAATCTTGTTATGAAATATCAATTTGCCGGTACTCGTCATGAGGATGCCGTGTCCCATCATAATACCACCATGGAATTATGGGATATGCCAAATAAAAAAGATGTGGACAATGATGTGGTCAAGATGAAATTATTTCCGTTTTCTTTGTGTGATTCTGCAAAAATTTGGTTCTCTTCTTTGCCTCACAATAATATCAATTCTTGTCGTGATAAAACCACGACACTATCCTTGGTATGTGGGCTTGAAATTATACATGGAGAAAAATGGATCGGAGGGAGTCTTGATACGTTGTTGTTTTTATTTGTCATATTATAAAAAGCTATATGTACCATCCATATTACACATCTATCAACATCTCTTTGTTGAATAAGTGCATCTATACAACTGATAATTGTATTTGATGTATTGGCGACATAAGAGACTCTTTGTATCTTGCTTGCTGAGTGTTTTTGAGAGAACCACTTTAATTATACACCTCCCATGGATTTATAAACCTTAGGTCATCCAGTTGAGGAAAATATGTTGATGTCTACAAAACTCTACGCTTGGAGACCCAACAAAGTCTGTAAGAATAAAGTCACGTGGTAGACATTCAACTATTTATGGTGCCATTGTCGGGGAGGTGAGTGGTTGAAGGTATATTATTTATATCTTGCAATTTAATCTTGTAGTTTCTTGTTTTATTCACTAGTTTGGTTTATGAAATAAAAATACAAAAAAATTAAAGTAGAGTGTGCGAGATTCTCTATCTTTATAAAGTTTTTCTTGAAAACTATGAATATGATATTTTTTCTCAAGTGTTAGAAGAAGAATTAACAAAATGTTTGATGCGAGTTCATTGAATCTTAATCATGATTGCAATGTTGTTAATATGTATTCTATGAATATCAACTTTGCTATAGATATCCAAAGCTTTAATCTTGAGGATGACATGTTTGATGAAGATGATCTTTTTAGTCCCGCTACTTTTGATGAGAAAATTTAGTATGATGAAAAAATGCCTCATATTTATGATGATTACAATGATGGAAGTGGATTTGGAAGAGTGTCAACTTTATGTAGCAATGATTCACTATTTTGGATGATACCATGTTTTGTCAAAAAATATGGACACATATATTGTTCGTATGCAATATTTGTTGATTTTGTATTTCTTGGGTGAGGTTGAGTAAAATAGTTCATGGTTACACACACATGTGTGTGTGTATAAACCTATAAAAATATCTATGTGTTTCACAATATTTCAACCATACATAAATGAAAATCAGATGTATGATGTGTTGAATCCTACATGATTTGATGTGTTGAGTCCTACATGATTTTATGTGTTGAGTCCTACATAACTTGCAATCACGTGAATACGTAAAAGAAGCTAATAAGTTGTGAAAGAGCATGGTGCCCCCATTTTTGGTTTTGGTAATTGATGAAAATCCCTATGGACTATGGTTGCTTTGAGTTATACTTTAAGATTTGTCCATATGCAATGCTTGAAGACCATGTGAAGATGCTATGGACAATCTCTTTGAAGGTTGCGTTGTGCAAGTTCAAGTAGAGTATCACAAAGAGATCACATGCTTGAAGCTTTCCATCCATTCTTCCGATAATGGACACGTGAAGATGCATTGAAGAGATCCTCACCCATAGTGGAGTATGGGGGAGTGATTCACTAATCTCCATCTAGTCAACGCTATCAAGAAAAATGGTCCAACTTGAGGGGGTCAAGATCGTCATCATCTACCTCAAGTGGATTATGCGCAGGGCAAAGGTATATTCTTAATAGGTTTTATATATTACCGGCCTCATGATGTTAGTTGGGAGACCGGTTTATAGGATCGATAGTCGTACTATCAAGGGGGATCTTGAGTGAGTAGCATGCTCGTTTTTGAAAGCACACTTGCTCCCTTGGTGATTTTTGTAATTAATGTCAACATACATATTGGTTGACCTATAGTTTCCTCAAGTACACATGAGGGATAGTTCATGCTAGGCAAGCTTATGGATGGAGATGTGGACCCTTCAAACTACTAAGGACAAGGATTGGCAAAAGGCTCCAAGACTGTATCTTTGATTTAGTGATCCAAGGTCACGCTAAGTCCAAAAGAAATTCTATACTATTAAGAGGGGATGAGGTTTTGATGGTGACTCAATTGCTTGAGTGCTTAGAAATTTGCAACAAAAACCGTCAACCACTTTACCATATTCTAGGGTTTTGGGACAAATAGAATATGTTTTGATGGTGACTCAATTGCTCAAGTGCTTAGAGATTTCCAAACGGATGTCCGAGCTAGATATTTGACACATCGCCCTAAACTCAACCAGATTCCCATCTAGATTCGACATGGCTCTGGTATATCGGAGATTGCCATAGATTCCTCTATCGGAATGTGACAATTTTTTGTACAGTTGTTGTAGATACAATTCTGCATAATTCCACACAAGCAATCATCAAGGCGATGCTTGAGGAAACAGGGACGATGAACACAAATTTGTCGTCCGAAAAAACTGCAATATGCAGACAAGCCATCAATGCTTCTAGCGATCCCATAATGGAACTCTCAATTAAAGCACCAGTGTCGGTGTCAAAACCGGTGGATCTCGGGTAGGGGGTTCCGATCTGTGGGTGTTGGATCGATGGGTAACAGGAGACAAGGGAGACAGTAGTTACCCAGTTTTGGGCCCTCTTGGTGGAGGTACAACCCTACGTCTTGCTTTGTTTGTATTGGCGATGGTGTATCGAGTACAGAGTTGATCTACCTCAAGATCGTATGTAGTGGTCTAAACCCTAAGAGCTATGGTCGTATGATGATATGATCTATGATGATCTGATTGTCCCTAATGACTAGCCTGGCCTCGGCTTATATAACACACCAGAAGCCTAGGATAACAAGAGTCCTAGTCGGCTACGTCGGCGGAGAGGAGTCCTTGTCTTGATCACCAAGTATTTGGGAATCTTCCTCATATGCGTCAAGGGCTGTCTGAATTGGCCCATTAATGAACCGCCTTGGAGGTCCTCGGCGCGACCAACCTATTGGGAGACGACGTGGTGAGTACTCCCTAGTCCAGGACACCGTTAGTAGCCCCTGAACCGATCTTCAAGTTAGGGACGCTCCTCGGTTCTTCCGAACAGCTCTTTGTCTTCAGCCATTGGTCTTGAAAACTGCTTTAATAAATCTACCCATCTCTGATCTCGAGGATCGCCGAGGTGAATCCGAAGAGTTCACAAGTCGGGCATCCAAGGAGCCCCTTTAAGTTATTGGCCTGTATTAATGCCTCATTATTTTTACGCCACAACTTGGGTCCAAAGTGTTTCCCATGTGGCAGTATCCTCTTGTGTCCCAGCTCCAATGCCGAACTATATTCGAGGTGTCTTTTTGAGCCCGGGCTCCAACGTTGGTCGACATCCGAGGTGTCATAGGATACCTCGGTCTCTGAATATTTGAAGTAGTTCATCTGAGCGTAAATATCGGGATAGTCTTTTATGGAGCCAGCCGTTCGCATTTGAGCTTTATGCCGGACTGCTTCCGAAGTGTCTTCGATCTTGAGCTTTATGCTGGAATGCTTCCGAGTTCCAGCGCCGGACCGCATGTAAGCTCCAACGATGATCAGCGTCCGAGGTATCGTAAACTACCTCGGTGTTTAAAAGATTGAACGAATCGAGCCAAGCTTAATGCCATAAATGCCCTCTATGGAGCCACACACTTGCGCCCGAGCTTTATGCCGGACTGCTTCCGACGTGGTGCACCACCCCGACCACGGGCTGATTTTTTGTGGATATTTTCTATTGGTGCAATTTATTCTCTGCCGTGATATATAGTCAGTAGCCCTCAAGGTGTGTGTCGATCTAAAACCTGAGATGCCCCTGAAGGAAAAAATAATAATCAAAATGAACCACTAATCACAGTAGCCCGTGAGATTTAGGTCGATTTGCAAAATCATCCCGGGGATCAATTTTTTGCTCGGTGGCATTCGTTAGGTACGTAAACGCGATACACAGTAGTATCCGAGACTCGGGTTGGGTGCGGCCGACCAACCTAAGGATCGAATCCCCTCAGAAACTGTATTGCACTTTGAATTTTCTGCATAGAATAGGCAATGCAGTAGCTCCAGAGCCTTAAGTTGGGCACGGGTGGTCGAATTAAGGATCGATATTTGTTTGATACAATTTTTGTTACGTTTGACGCAATTTATGTGTAATGATTCTATGTATCCAAGTACTTTACATCATTAATGCTCATATCCGCATTGTACATGACTTTGTTGACCGACCATTGGCTTCAACCTCCTTGGCCAGTAGCTGAGGAGTCTTTGTCCTACTTTATAAAGCCCTTATAAAGGTAAAGATTTACGGCAAACAAGGCAATCCGGCCATACGGTTTTATAAACAAAGGTACACGGAGATATATGTTATATTACTATGTAAGAAACATCTTCTGGGGGAAATATTTCATTTATAATTTACTTTTGCCAGGATATCATGTTGACCATGATCATGAAACCCCAACTCTGATAAATGCGAGGGGTGATATTGAGGATTTAGTTTGGTGAATGTTCCCGAACTTTGTGGTCTTTAATGAACCAAAATTTTCACTTCCATCGTTGCCGAACAATTATATTCTTAAGATGGTTAGCTTTCAGCTTCACCCAGTCTGAGGTACTAACCTGGATGACCCAGAAGTAACAATCACAGAGGTGCTCCCTTTACCCCCTAGCCGAACAATCGGGAACGTAGGGGATACGCACAGGAGCCAGGCAACCCAGCTTCGCCAAAATCTTAAATCAAATTGATGCATATTTACGGCTTTATAACGATGATGACGGAAGGCAGCACTCACATATTCAATACAAAAGCTTTTATGCTATATGCTATTTTTGACTCCTTTGTGGCCGTTTATCATTTGAGAGTGGCCCATCGTTGGCTTCTACCCCTTTGTAGATGCTACGCAAGGTGTTTCCGCAATAACAAGAAAACCCTTAGCCGACGTCTCGGTGCCCGGAGGCAGTTGTGTTAGCGGAAACAAGGCAATCAAATATCCGGGCTTTATAACTTTCACTTAGTCATAGGAGCATATGTTTGGGGGCAACTTAATAGCCCCCGGTATACGTCAACTCCTCGGATTATTCGAGGTCGAACCACCCACAACTTGGCCTCTTCAAGTAAGAAAGGCCCTTCATTTTACTCGGATAACCTCGATCGGCTATATTTGGTTGAACACTGCCTGCGATTTGCTGATCGATTTATGCTTGTTGTGACACACCTTTTGGTTTCTCCAACTGAGGCACTTAACCAGTTAAACCGGAAGTGACAATCGCAGTGGTTCTCCCTTTACCCCTTAGTCGAACAAAGTGAAAATGTAAGAGGTAAGCACAGGAGCCGGGCAATCCATTTATAGACCAAAGACACAACTTGAAATCAAAGGATACAAATGCGAAATACCAGGAACATTTTTCCGAGGACTGCATGGAGTACCTTGGTTTTTGGTGGGTTTGGTGTTAACCGCAGACCCCCTTTAATATTGTCGATGCATGAAATGCATCTCACATTGTACTGCAAGATTTATGCTCGGAAATAACAAAAAACTTATGCAATTTCTTTTGTTTAGACAGAAGAAAATTGGGCCAATCCAAAATTGGTCTAAAATTTAATTTGTGCCTCGGTCGTGCTTGAACATGATACATCCGATCTCCGGACTCCAAGCGGCTCAGCCTTTGGCTTCAACTTCCATATCCCGAAGGCGGAGTGTTTCTCTGAGGCCTATTGAGAAAACTATACTCGAGCGGATTTAGAAAGAAACCAGATTATCCGGCTGTTGACCACATGCTAGTGTCAGAAAAATGAGTAGTAGAAAAAGACTTTGTAACGACTAAGAAGAAAACATAGTTATTATAAAATGGCTCATACAAATTTAAGAGCCTCCGATTAAATCGGGTAAATAATTTTTTTAACAAACTAAGTTTTTTTGTTTAACAAAAAATATAAAGTTTGGTTGCACCGAACAAAAAGTAAAATTTCAAAGAGAGTTGAGCACGAAAACGACTTAGTTGTTTAGTGTGCTCGGTGCGGTTCGGGGTTGTGGCGGTACGGAGACGTAGCCCTCGCTTTGGCCCATGTCTCAGCCCCCAAGCCCGAGGTAATCGAGCGAAGAGATCGAATCGAGATGTGGCAACACAACACGGTTGTTGCGGCGAGGCCCCCGGTCCAACCGAGGAGAGTAGTTCGGCAGCCTGACGACGAAGCCCCCAATTATCTTGGGAAAAGAAAGTGTTTTTAATAAACAAACTTTTTTATTTAACACAAATATAATGCTTGGTCAAACTGAAAAAAGTTAGAAATTGAAAAAAGTTGAGCATCAAAGTGACTTAGCTGGTTAATGTGCTCATGACGTGTGTCGAGCTTGTAGTGGGTCAAGGTCCCAGCCCCCAAGCCGGTCGCGAGGTAGCCGAAGAAGAGATCGGCTTGATGAAACACTGCCCAAGGGCCGAGGAGAAACCCCCAGTCCAGTCGAGCAAACAGTGTAGTTCGGCAGCGTAAAGACAAAGCCCCCACGTCCGTCGACCATGTCAACGACATAATTTGGTTGATGGAGGCGTGATGACAATGTAGGCATGCCAAGGTGACCGCATGACACAGCCGAAGTCGATTACCTATGCACATAATATAGTAAAAGTCAAGAATAATAACAAATAAAGGTAATAATATATTTTTAATATTTCTTCTACTTAGTTAATTTAACTGAAGCAAATAATTAAAAGAATATGACCTGGGCGCCGAGGTGGTTGAGCGAAGAGTTCGGCTAGATGAAGTGGCAATGCTGCACGGTCGATGTGGCAAGGGAAGTCCTCGGTCCAGCTAACATGGCAAAGCTAGTCGGCTGGTGACGCCGAAGTCCCTGGCACAAGTTGACGAAGAGATGGCAAAGCCCCCGGTCTAGCCGAGGTGACAAAGCAGGTCGTCTGGTGAAGCCGAAGTCTCATGCCAGCCGATGTGCCAAAGTAGGTCGGCCTGGTGGGCGCCGGCTTGAAAAAGTGACGGCACGGCAATGCCGATGCAGGTCGAAATTCATGACGAGGTCAATGCTAGGTTGGTGAAGCAACGAAGCGCCCGACCCGTACAACCTGCAGATGACGAGGTTCTCTTGATGATTATTCGGCACTCGCGATGCAGAACTCTTTGTCGGCTAACCGAGATGATGAGAAAATTTCCTTCAAAAATGACGTCTAACAACCCGTTCATGAAAAAGATGAACTCGGGTCGGATTCGTTTTCGCGCAGAAAATAGATCCAAAATTTGTCATACTCATCTGACGTTCCCTGGAGTTTGGAAGGTCAGATCGAGATGAAATTTTGAGGTTGATCGGTATAGGAATTCCGCAGCCGGTGAACGGTGGGATTTTCAAATGGATGTCCGAGCTAGATACTAGACACCTCGTCCTAAACTCAACAAGATTCCCATCCAGATTCGACATGGCCCCGATATATCGGAGATCACCATAGATTCCTCCATCGGAACGTGACAAAATTTTGCTGGGTTGTTGTAGAAAAAATTCTGCATAATTCCACTGAAGCAATCGTCAATGCAACACTTGAGGAAACGGGGACGACAACCACAAATTCTCTGTCCAGAAAAACTGCAATATGCAGACGAGCCATCGATGCTTCTAGCGATCCCACAGTGGAACTCTCAATTAAAGCACCAATGTCGGTGTCAAAACCGGTGGATCTCGAGTAGGGGGTCCCGATCAATGGGTCTTGGATCGATGGGCAACAGGAGACAAGGGAGACTGTATTTACCTAGGTTTGGGCCCTCTTCATGGAGGTAAAACCCTACGTCCTGCTTTGTTTGTATTGATGATGGTGTATCGAGTACAGAGTTGATCTACCTCGAGATCGTATATAGTGGTCTAAATCCTGACAGCTATGCTCATATGTGTAGGGTAACGCAGCAAAAAACAAAAAAATTCCGACCTACGCACCAGCCCAGGACCACTATGAAGACTACATACAAGGTTTGATCTTTTCGTTACCGACTCGTAGCGCAGCGGAAGTAGAGTCGATGACGATCGGTGGTGCAGATCCCCGTAGCTAGGATTTACAGCCTCCCAAGCGCGAGGATGTATACCCTCATCTGCCCCGCGGACAGCCCTCCGGGAGGCAGTCGGACAGTCCCCCGAACGGTGTCACGGACAGCCCTTCGGGAGGACCTCCGAAGCTCGGACTGTCACTCGGACAGCCCTTCGGGAGGACCTCCAAAACTCGGACGGTCACATTGATAGCCCTTCGGGAGGCACTCTCGAACTAAGACCAAAACTACAATCTCTCTACAGAGTTGCACACATACGGTGTCATCTATCCGGCAGGGCTTCGCCGTCCAGAACTAGTTCCTGCCGGAACCCAGACAGCCTTTTGGCTCTACGAAACTATTTCGCTGGGAGGGAGAGAGAGAGCTTGCAAAGCAAAGCATGTGTATGAGAGCACAAGGATGAAGAAATGGCAGCCCACATCTCCTCTATTTATAGGAAAACCAAGGGGTAGGGTGGTTTTACAATAAAACCCAAAATGCACATGAATGAAGTCCTTCCACAAGGGCATAAAAGTGAAACCAAGGAACAAGAGGGACTCCATGAAGGAGTCCACCATGTGGCCGGCCACACCCTCATGTGGCCCCCCAAAAATGGCTCCAATCCATCCATGTCATCCCCAAGATCTTTTGGAGCAAAGCCCCAAAAGGTGGCTTTCCATAAAGTAGTCCAAAAAGCACTTTCACTATTCACGGCGACATTTTTCAACGTCCGCTCGAACTGAAAATATTTATGTGGGCTTAGAACAATTCTAGTACCCCACTAAAATAATTTTCAATGCGATCCGGAACAATTCCGGAATAGTGATTTTCATCTGCGAAAAGCATCTGAAGCAGTTCCGGCAGCTCCGGAACATTTCCGGTTATTCTTTCGGAAAATTCCCAGAATTTTCCAGAATGATTCTGGCACCCTCCAAGAATTATCATGCATGTGCCGAAACCAATTTGACATAATGGTATCCCTTGAAACGACTTTTCAGTTTCACCGAAACTGTTCCGGTGACCTGTCTACGGAACTTTTCCACTGTCCGAAACTTTTCCGGTGTCCGAAACTTTTCGGTGATTTTCTCTCAGACTCCCTGTCTAGTATTCAACAGATAGATGACCCTTAAGCGTGTGACCCTATAGGTACGGTGATGCATAGACATGACCCGGAACCCCTTCCGATCAATGATCAACATCGGAGCCGTGGACACCCATATCGATCCCTATACCCACACGAAAAAATATTCGAGTGAACCTCCAGTTGCCGTGTGCTATTCCTGTTGCATCGCGATATGTTACAAATACCCGAGGTGAGACATGTTGGCATCCTCGTGGATCAACAAATTGTCCACTGTGCCAGTTACCTCATTAACGGTATTGTTCTCTTTTCTCGTTCCCGTGTTCCGGCATCCCCGTGATCAAATCACAAAGTGTCTGGCCAGACGATGATGGATACCGTAACACCGAGAGGGCCCAGAGAGATCTCTCCATCGTCGGAGGAGCAAATCCCAATCTGGATCTATCAAGTTACTTCACATACTTTTCCATGAACCCGTAAGCCGCCGTAATAGCCACCCATTTACGGATGACGTTTAACAAACCCCAAAGTTCATGAAGCAAGCATGAAGAAACTCGATACTCTCTTGGTCTAAGGAATTATGCAAACATTAACTTCTCTGTGTTATTAACCATTAACTTATGACGAATGTATCTCATTGCATAACATCAATTCGGGTCGATTCAACACAAATGTTCTTCTAACATTATGCCCTCAAAATTGCCGGCATAGCCATGCCCATGATCAGGAAAACAGGATCATCATGCAATACTTGAGCCAGTCTTTGAGGCCAGACTAGGAATACATTTTACCGTTTATTATCCCACACGTGCACATGAGTTTCCCTCCAAGCCTCGTTTTATTTGTAGACTCGAGAATCATTGCAGTTATAGCATGGAACATAAACATAATTATGAACAGGGAGATAATCAAAAACATTTATTATTGCCTCTAGGGCATATCTCCTACAGACTCCCACTTGCACTAGAGTCAATAATCTAGTCAATGCTAATGCACTTTACACCTATGGCATACTGGTGTAAAATATGCTTCGCTTGTGGTATAGCCTGATGTCCAATGGATCCGACAACTTCAGCTCCGTGTGGAACATTGCATATCCTCGTGTTTTCACGCTATCACAAAATTCGTATTTTTTGTGACTTGGCTTTGCATATGTGTGAATCATTGGTCGAAACCTGATTCCTCAGGCTGAGCTATGGAGCAACTATCTGCAATAGTGTCTCATAGACCAAAGCCATCTTGGAACCATACTAATTTCATGAATGAACTATATGATTCAACAACTTCTTTGTCACTTCCAAAGCGTCAACATACCTAGCCTTTGTTATAGAATTCGCCACAGTATCTTGTTTGGAACAATTTCCAACTACCACGCCACCATATTGTTGTTGGGAGACGTAGTAGTAAATCAAAATTTTCCGACGTTCACCAAGATCTATCTATGGAGAAACCAGCAACGAGAGGGGAGAGATTGCATCTTCATACCTTTGAAGATCGCTAAGCGGAAGCGTTACAAGAACGCGGTTGATGGAGTCGTACTCGCAGCGATTCAGATCGCGGTAGATCCGATCAAGTGCCGAACGGACGGCACCTCCGCGTTCAACACACGTGCAGCCCGGTGACGTCTCCAACACCTTGATCCAGCAAGGAGGAAGGAGAGGTTGGGGAAGGGCTCCAACAGCAGCACGACGGCGTGGTGGTGGTGGAGTAGCAAGGTATTCCGACAGGGCTTCGCCTAAGCGCTGCGGAGGAGGAAGAAGAGAGGTAGGGCTTCGCCGTGAGAGAGAGAGATCAAATCCTGTCTCAAAACATCCAAAACCTCAAGTATATATAGGAGGAGGGACGTGGAGGGCTGGCTTGGCCTCTACTCCAAAGAGGAGATGGCCGGCTGAATTAAAGGGAGAGTCCACCTCCCACAAGGGAGGTGGATCTCCTCCTTTTAAATCCTTTTTGCCTTATCTCCTTATCTCCAGCCGCATGGGCCTTTAGCAAAAGTCTTGCCCAGCCCAATAAGGGCTGGCACACTTTATCTAACAGCCCATGTGGTCCTTTGGTCGTCACACCCCTCCCGGGGGTCCTCCGGCACCCTCCCGGCACTCCCGGTACACTACCGATGAGCCCGAAAACTTTCCGGTGACCAAAACTGGACTTCCTATATATCAATCTTTACCTCCGGACCATTCCGGAGCTCCTCGTGACGTCCGGGATCTCATCCGGGACTCTGAACAACCTTCGGTAATCACGTATACCTTTTCCCTATAACCCTAGCGTCATCGAACCTTAAGTGTGTAGACCCTACGGGTTCGGGAGACACGTAGACATGACCGAGACACCTCTCCGGCCAATAACCAACAGCGGGATCTGGATACCCATGTTGGCTCCCACGTACTCCACGATGATCTCATCGGATGAACCATGATGTCAGGGATTCAATCAATCCCGTATACAATTCCCTTTGTCTATCGGTATGGCACTTGCCCGAGATTCGATCGTCGGTATCGCCATACCTTGTTCAATCTCGTTACCGGCAAGTCTCTTTACTCGTTCCGTAACACATCATCCCGTGGCTAACTCCTTAGTCACATTGAGCTCATTATGATGATGTCTTACCGAGTGGGCCCAGAGATACCTCTCCGTCACACGGAGTGACAAATCCCAGTCTTGATTCGTGTCAACCCAACAGACACTTTCGGAGATACCCGTAGCGTACCTTTATAGCCACCCAGTTACGTTGTGACGTTTGGCACACCCAAAGCATTCCTACGGTATCCGGGAGTTACACAATCTCATGGTCTAAGGAAATGATACTTGACATTGAAAAGCTTTAGCAAACGAACTACACGATCTTGTGCTATGCTTAGGATTGGGTCTTGTCCATCACATCATTCTCCTAATGATGTGATCCCGTTATCAACGACATCCAATGTCCATGGTCATGAAACCGTGACCATCTATTGATCAACGAGCTAGCCAACTAGAGGCTCACTAGGGACATGTGATGGTCTATGTATTCACACATGTATTACGGTTTCTGGTTAACACAATTGTAGCATGAATAATAGACAATTATCATGAACTAGGAAATACAATAATAACCATTTTATTATTGCCTCTAGGGCATATTTCCAACAGTCTCCCACTTGCACTAGAGTCAATAATCTAGTTACATTGTGATGAATCGAACACCCATAGCGTTCTGGTGTTGATCATGTTTTGCTCGTGAGAGAGGTTTAGTCAACGGATCTGCGACATTCAGATCCGTATGCACTTTACAAATATCTATGTCTCCCTCCTGAATGTAATCACGGATGGAGTTGAAGCGGCGCTTGATGTGTCTTGTCTTCTTGTGAAACCTGGGCTCCTTCGCAAGGGCAATAGCTCCAGTGTTGTCACAGAGTAGAGTCATCGGGCCCGACGCATTTGGAATCACTCCTAGGTCGGTGATGAACTCCTTCATCCAGACTCCCTCCTTTGCTGCTTCCGAAGCAGCTATGTACTCCGCTTCACATGTAGATGCCGCCACGACGCTTTGCTTGCTGCTACTCCAGCTGACTGCCCCTCCATTCAAAATATACACGTATCCGGTTTGCGACTTAGAGTCGTCCGGATCTGTGTCGAAGCTAGCGTCGACGTAACCCTTTACGACGAGCTCTTCGGCACCTCCATATATGAGAAACATGTCCTTTGTCCTTTTCAGGTACTTCAGGATATTCTTGACCGCTGTCCAGTGTTCCGCTCCGGGATCACTTTGGTACCTCCCTACCAAACTTATGGCAAGGTTCACATCAGGTCTGGTACACAGCATGGCATACATGATAGAGCCTATGGCTGAAGCATAGGGGATGACACTCATCTCTTCTCTATCCTTTGCCGTGGTCGGGCATTGAGTCGTACTCAATCTCACACCTTGCAACACAGGCAAGAACCCCTTCTTGGACTGATGCATACTGAACTTCTTCAATATCTTTTCAAGGTATGTGCTTTGTGAAAGACCAATGAGGCGTTTCGATCTATCTCTATAGATCTTAATACCTAATATGTAAGCAGCTTCTCCAAGGTCCTTCATTGAAAAACACTTATTCAAGTAGGCCTTGATACTTTCCAAGAGTTCTATATTATTTCCCATTATCAGCATGTCATCAACATACAATATAAGAAATGCTATAGAGCTCCCACTCACTTTCTTGTAAATACAAGGTTCTCCATAAACCTGTACAAACCCAAACGCTTTAATCACCTCATTAAAGCGAATGTTCCAACTCCGAGATGCTTGCACCAGCCCATAGATGGAGCGCTGGAGCTTGCATACCTTGTTAGCATCTTTAGGATCGACAAAACCTTCCGGCTGCATCATATACAGTTCTTCCTTGAGGAAGCCATTAAGGAATGCCGTTTTGACGTCCATTTGCCAGATCTCATAATCATAAAATGCGGCAACTGCTAACATGATTCGGACTGACTTTAGCATCGCTACGGGTGAGAAAGTCTCATCGTAGTCAACTCCTTGAACTTGTCGATAACCCTTAGCGACAAGCCGAGCTTTATAGGCGGTGACATTACCGTCCGCGTCAGTCTTCTTCTTAAAGATCCATTTGTTTTCAATGGCTCGCTTATCATTAGGCAAGTCCACCAAAGTCCATACTTTGTTCT
Organism: Hordeum marinum; assembly: GCA_022496015.1. NCBI lineage: Eukaryota > Viridiplantae > Streptophyta > Magnoliopsida > Poales > Poaceae > Hordeum > Hordeum marinum. Next base: position 422,417,523 of record CM039678.1, on the reverse strand, counting down.
CATACATGGATCCTATCTCGGATTTCATGGCCTCAAGCCATTTGTTGGAATCCGGGCCCGTCATCGCTTCTTCATAGTTCGAAGGTTCACCTTGTCCAACAACATGATCTCTAGGACAGGATTGCCGTACCACTCTGGTGCGGAACGTGTCCTGGTGGACCTTCGAATAGCAACTTGATCTGAAGTTTCATGATCATCATCATTAACTTCCTCTCTAGACGGTGTAGGCTCCACAGAAACAACTTCCTGTGCTGCGCTACTCTCCGGTTCGAGTGGAGGTACAATTTCCTCATCAAGTTCTATTTTCCTCCCACTTACTTCTTTCGAGAGAAACTCTTTCTCGAGAAAGGATCCATTCTTGGCAACAAAGACTTTGCCTTCGGATCGTAGGTAGAAGGTATACCCAATAGTCTCCTTGGGATATCCTATGAAGACGCACTTTTCCGCTTTGGGTTCGAGCTTCTCAGGTTGAAGTTTCTTCACATAAGCATCGCATCCCCAAACTTTTAGAAACGACAGCTTAGGTTTCTTTCCAAACCACAATTCATACGGTGTCGTCTCAACGGATTTAGACGGTGCCCTATTTAAAGTGAATGCGGCAGTCTCTAATGCATATCCCCAAAATGATAGCGGTAAGTCGGTAAGAGACATCATAGATCGCACCATATCCAATAGAGTGCGATTACGACGTTCAGACACACCATTTCGCTGGGGTGTGCCGGGCGGCGTGAGTTGTGAAACAATTCCACATTTCCTAAGGTGCGTGCCAAACTCGTGACTTAAATATTCTCCGCCACGATCAGATCGTAGGCATTTTATTTTCCTGTCACGTTGATTCTTGACCTCACTCTGAAATTCCTTGAACCTTTCAAAAGTTTCAGACTTGTGTTTCATTAAGTAGACATAACCATATCTACTCAAGTCATCAGTGAGGGTGAGAACATAACGGTAGCCACCGCGAGCCTCGACGCTCATTGGACCGCATACATCAGTATGTATTATTTCCAACAAGTCAGTTGCTCGCTCTATTGTTCCGGAGAACGGAGTCTTGGTCATCTTGCCCATGAGGCATGGTTCGCATGTGTCAAATGATTCGAAATCAAGTGACTCCAAAATTCCATCAGCATGGAGCTTCTTCATGCGTTTGACACCAATATGGCCAAGACGGCAGTGCCACATGTAAGTGGGACTATCGTTATCAACTTTACACTTTTTGGTACTCACACTATGGACATGTGTAACATCACGTTTGAGATTCATCAAAAATAAACCATTGACCAGCGGGGCATGAGCATAAAACATTTCTCTCATATAAATAGAACAACCATTATTCTCGGATTTAAATGAGTAGCCATCTCGCATCAAGCGAGATCCAGATACAATGTTCATGCTCAAAGCTGGTACTAAATAACAATTATTAAGGTTTAAAACTAATCCCGAAGGTAGATGTAGAGGTAACGTGCCGACGGCGATCACATCGACCTTGGAACCATTCCCGACACGCATCGTCACCTCATCCTTGGCCAGCCTCCGCTTATTCCGCAGCTCCTGCTTGGAGTTACAAATGTGAGCAACTGCACCGGTATCAAATACCCAGGAGCTACTACGAGCGCTGGTCAAGTACACATCAATAACAAGTATATCACATATACCTTTAATGTTGCCGTCCTTCTTATCCGCTAAATACTTGGGGCAGTTCCGCTTCCAGTGACCGGTACCCTTGCAATAAAAGCACTCAGTCTCAGGCTTGGGTCCATTTTTCTTCTTCTTCCCGGCAACTTGCTTACCGGGCGCGGCAACAGCTTTGCCGTCCTTCTTGAAGTTCTTCTTACCCTTGCCTTTCTTGAAACTAGTGGTCTTATTCACCATCAACACTTGATGCTCCTTTTTGATCTCGACCTCCGCTGATTTCAGCATCGAGTACAACTCAGGAATGGACTTCTCCATACCTTGCATGTTGTAGTTCATCACAAAGCTCTTGAAGCTAGGTGGAAGCGACTGGAGGATTCTGTCAATGACCGAGTCATCCGGGATATTAACCCCCAGCTGAGTCAAGCGGCTGTGTAGCCCAGACATCTTGAGGATGTGCTCACTGACAGAACTATGCTCCTCCATCTTACAGCTGAAGAACTTGTCGGAGACATCATATCTCTCGACCCGGGCATGAGCTTGAAAAACCAGTTTCAGCTCCTGGAACATCTCATATGCTCCGTGTTGCTCAAAACGCTTTTGGAGCCCCGGTTCTAGACTGTAAAGCATGCCGCATTGAACAAGGGAGTAATCATCGCAGCGTGATTGCCAAGTGTTCATAACATCTTGTTCCGCTGGGAGAACGGGTGCGTCACCTAGCGGTGCATCTAGGACATACAATCTCTTGGAAGCTATGAGGATGATCCTCAAGCTACGGACCCAGTCCGCATAGTTGCTTCCATCATCTTTCAGCTTGGTTTTCTCTAGGAACGCGTTGAAATTGAGGGTGACATTCGCGTTGGCCATTGGATCTACATCATAGATTGTAAAGACAATTTTAGACTAAGTTCATGATAATTAAGTTCACTTAATCAAATTAATGAACTCCCACTTAGACAGACATCTCTCTAGTCTTCCAAGTGATACATGATCCATGTCAACTTGCCCGTGTCCGATCATCACGTGAGACGGACTAGTCATCCATGGTGAACATCTTCATGTTGATCGTATCTTCTATACGACTCATGTTCGACCTTTCGGTCTTCCGTGTTTCGAGGCCATGTCTGTACATGCTAGGCTCGTCAAGTCAACCTAAGTGTTTCGCGTGTGTAAATCTGGCTTACACCCGTTGTATGCGAACGTTAGAACCTATCACACCCGATCATCACGTGGTGCTTCGGAACAATGATCCTTAGCAACGGTGCACAGTTAGGGTGAACACTTCTCTTGAAATTTTATTGAGAGATCATCTTATTTACTACCGTCGTTCTAAGCAAATAAGATGTAAACATGATAAACATCACATGCAATCAATATAGTGACATGATATGGCCAATATCATTTTGCTCCTATGATCTCCATCTTCGGGGCACCATGATCATCACTGTCACCGGCACGACACCATGATCTCCATCATCATGATCTCCATCATTGTGTCTTCATGAAGTTGTCTCGCCAACTATTACTTCTACTACTATGGCTAACGCTTAGCAATAAAGTAAAGTAATTACATGGCGTTTATGATTGACACGCAGGTCATACAATAAATAAGACAACTCCTATGGCTCCTGCCGGTTGTCATAATCATCGACATGCAGGTCGTGAATCCTATTACAAGAACATGATCAATTCATACATCACAATGCATCACATCACATCCTTTGGCCATATCACATCACAAGGCACATGCTGCAAAAACAAGTTAGACGTCCTCTAATTTGTAGTTGCAAGTTTTTACGTGGCTGCTATAGGTTACTAGCAAGAACGTTTCTTACCTACGTCAACACCACAACGTGATTTGCCAATTTCTATTTACCCTTCATAAGGACCCTTTTCATCGAATCCGATCCGACTAAGGTAGGAGAGACAGACACCCGCTAGCCACCTTATGCATCTAGTGCATGTCAGGCGGTGGAACCGGTCTCACGTAAGCGTACGTGTAAAGTTGGTCCAGGCCGCTTCATCCCACAATACCGCCGAATCAAGATAAGACTAGTAGCGGCAAGCAAATTAACAAACTCGACGCCCACAACTGCTTTGTGTTCTACTCGTGCATAGATTCTACGCATAGACCTAGCTCATGATGCCACTGTTGGGAGACGTAGTAGTAAATCAAAATTTTCCTACGTTCACCAAGATCTATCTATGGAGAAACCAGCAACAAGAGGGGAGAGATTGCATCTTCATACCTTTGAAGATCTCTAAGCGGAAGCGTTACAAGAACGCGGTTGATGGAGTCGTACTCGCAGCGATTCAGATCGCGGTAGATCCGATCAAGTGCCGAACGGACGGCACCTCCGCGTTCAACACACGTGCAGCCCGGTGACGTCTCCAACACCTTGATCCATCAAGGAGGAAGGAGAGGTTGGGGAAGGGCTCCAACAGCAGCACGACGGCGTGGTGGTGGTGGAGTAGCAAGGTATTCCGACAGGGCTTCGCCTAAGCGCTGCGGAGGAGGAAGAAGAGAGGTAGGGCTTCGCCGTGAGAGAGAGAGATCAAATCCTGTCTCAAAACATCCAAAACCTCAAGTATATATAGGAGGAGGGACGTGGAGGGCTGGCTTGGCCTCTACTCCAAAGAGGAGATGGCCGGCTGAATTAAAGGGAGAGTCCACCTCCCACAAGGGAGGTGGATCTCCTCCTTTTAAATCCTTTTTGCCTTATCTCCTTATCTCCAGCCGCATGGGCCTTTAGCAAAAGTCTTGCCCAGCCCAATAAGGGCTGGCACACTTTATCTAACAGCCCATGTGGTCCTTTGGTCGTCACACCCCTCCCGGGGGTCCTCCGGCACCCTCCCGGCACTCCCGGTACACTACCGATGAGCCCGAAAACTTTCCGGTGACCAAAACTGGACTTCCTATATATCAATCTTTACCTCCGGACCATTCCGGAGCTCCTCGTGACGTCCGGGATCTCATCCGGGACTCCGAACAACCTTCGGTAATCACGTATACCTTTTCCCTATAACCCTAGCGTCATCGAACCTTAAGTGTGTAGACCCTACGGGTTCGGGAGACACGTAGACATGACCGAGACACCTCTCCGGCCAATAACCAACAGCGGGATCTGGATACCCATGTTGGCTCCCACGTACTCCACGATGATCTCATCGGATGAACCACGATGTCAGGGATTCAATCAATCCCGTATACAATTCCCTTTGTCTATCGGTATGGCACTTGCCCGAGATTCGATCGTCGGTATCGCCATACCTTGTTCAATCTCGTTACCGGCAAGTCTCTTTACTCGTTCCGTAACACATCATCCCGTGGCTAACTCCTTAGTCACATTGAGCTCATTATGATGATGTCTTACCGAGTGGGCCCAGAGATACCTCTCCGTCACACGGAGTGACAAATCCCAGTCTTGATTCGTGTCAACCCAACAGACACTTTCGGAGATACCCGTAGCGTACCTTTATAGCCACCCAGTTACGTTGTGACGTTTGGCACACCCAAAGCATTCCTACGGTATCCGGGAGTTACACAATCTCATGGTCTAAGGAAATGATACTTGACATTGAAAAGCTTTAGCAAACGAACTACACGATCTTGTGCTATGCTTAGGATTGGGTCTTGTCCATCACATCATTCTCCTAATGATGTGATCCCGTTATCAACGACATCCAATGTCCATGGTCATGAAACCGTGACCATCTATTGATCAACGAGCTAGCCAACTAGAGGCTCACTAGGGACATGTGATGGTCTATGTATTCACACATGTATTACGGTTTCTGGTTAACACAATTGTAGCATGAATAATAGACAATTATCATGAACTAGGAAATACAATAATAACCATTTTATTATTGCCTCTAGGGCATATTTCCAACAATTGTGTATCACACAAAAACCTCAATTAAATCGAAAATCACATGGAGAAATGGTGGAGACTGTATCGATGTAACATATTACACCGAACTCTTCATGATTTCTGCTTGCGAGAAAACATGTCATCACTACTACTCTAGTACTCAATGACATCTTTAACTGTTGTGCTATGATCAGTACTTTGATCACTTTGGTTATCCATACTCGTAACAACTTTGGTGTATCGGACATATCTGGTGGTTTTACATACCATGGAATACATGATTAATCCAAACACAAGAGTGTGTGGAATCTTCATCATGTATTTCACTCATCAGTGTTTTGGGACACTAAGTCTTGCAAAAACTCTTTCCATGTTACTTCGGCAAGAATCACTCCTTGGCGTTTTAAATGCTAAAAGGTTTTAGCACCTTGTCAATATGTATTCATTGCTTAGCCCCGTTAGGTAAATCTATCTCCATAGATCATCATGCCTAATATTGAGGCTATTTAGCCTAAGCACTTCATCGAAAAAACTATTTTCAAATGAAGTCCTAATTCGTGTCAAGAAATTTAATTCCAATTAACAATGTGTCAAGTACACAAGGTTTTTAGAAATAGTATTATGCTCCCACTTACTTTCTTGAATCACAAGCATCTTCGATACCCATTTGATGAAGTCAAACTCCTTTGACCATTCCATCAAAAACGAAGATTCCAACTCCGCTTTGCTCTCTTCTGTCCATCGCTGGAACTCTGAAGTTTGCATACTTACTAGCATCCTCTGGATTGACAAATTACTTTGGACTGTATCACATACAAGTCCTAGGTTTCATTTCCATCAGATGGAAATCCTTTTGTCATCCATGTTTCATATCTCATGATTGATATATGTATTAATTGCTAGTTCAACCCGAACCGACCTTAAGCATCGCTATGGTGAAACAACCTCATCGTAGTCAACTCCTTGAACTTGTTATTTCAACAAGTCAAGCTTTATGGATAAAACATTTTTATCCGTACCAGTTTTTAGTTCCATAAATATTCGTTGGACTCTAAGTCCTCTCAAAGGTGTATAAAGGTTTTAATCTTGAATCACTTATATGGAAACTATCTCGGATTGTATTGGCATTTAGCCAATCCCGGAGTCAGGGCCCATCAACGCTTCCTTGTGTATTGTAGGTATACTGTTGTCCAACAACAATATCTCGTTTGCGCACCTGATAGGTTTGCATGAGCTTTGCCTACGTGGTTCAGCTACACGTTCAACTCAAGTCCATACATTTTATTGTAGAGACTTACGTATCAGTCATAGTAGGAAACAACAGATTCACTTCCAAGGTTTCTTTCCTTTGAACTGATGACGAAGATACTGGTTATCTCGTCGAGTTGCACTGTCCTCCCACTCACCTTTTGTAAGAACTATTCTCTTTAAAAGCATACCGTTTTGTGGCAAAACCCTTTGCCTCGGTATAGTGGTGGGGGAATACCCAATGACTTGGGATAACCATACAAAATAGCACTTGTCTGATTTGGAATGGGTTTGTAACCTTTTACACAAGCCCCAATTTCCAAATGTTAAGAAAAGATATAACATGGTTGGGCGTACCATACCATAGCGTCATTTCAACAGGCCTGATGGATCTCTTTTTAGTGTAAAAGCCGCAGTCTCTAAAGCATCACTCTATAAAAGGGATAATGGCAAATCTATTTATGTCATCTTTGATCTTACCATGTCATAAATGGTTCGATTACATCTTCACGGACTTTCCACTTGCAGTGGTGTTCCGGGAGGTGCAAGTTATGAAACTCTTTTCACAACTCATCAGACAATCGCTAAACTTGTAACTCGAATATTCCTTTCCGCAATCAAATTGCAGAAACATAATTTTCTTGGTACAATAACTTCTACTTCATTTTTGAAAACCTTTCGAATGATTTCAAAAGATCTAGACTTATGTCTCATCAAGTAAATATCCATATATCTACTTGAGTCATTTTTGAAGGTAGACAAATCCACTGTTTGCAACAACATTTATTTGACTACACACATCATAATGTATGATTACCAATAAGTTCTTTGCTCGTTCCTTATGGCTTGTGAATGGTATTTTAGTTAGTTCACCTTTTCGAGGAAAGTCACAAGTGTCAGATGGTCCAAAATCAAATGACTTCAAAATCCATCATAATGGAATTTTCCATGCGGGTTTCTCCAATGTGACCAAATGCAGTGCCACACATATGTGGTATTCTTTTAGTCTTGCAACATTTAGCGTGAGTGTTATGGATGTATCATATTTCCATCAATATTCAGAACATATATCTCATCTAGGATGGAATCATGGCCCTTCATGTTATTCATAATACTGAACAACAACTGTTGTTTTTATGAACAAATCTTTTGCAACAAACATTGTGCAATGGGCTAGAGTGTATGAAACTAAAATGAATTATGAAAGTAAACCTAGAGGTAATGTATTATTATCAATATTCATAACATACGTCTCAGTCATGATGAAAGTATGGCCCTTATGTTATTCATAACACCGAACATGAAAAGTTATCTTATGAACAACCTTCTTGCAAGATACCTTATGCAAAGGGCTAGAGTGTATGAAACTCTAAAATGAATTATGAAACTTAATACATAGGGAATACAACGATGGAAGGCATAGTAACATTTACTATGTTCCCTACGTGTATCTAAACCTCATTCTTGGCTAGTCTTTCAGGCCATAGTAGTTCTTACATCGAGTTGCAACAGAATGCAATCGAGCAGGTTTCTTTGTGACCAACTCACAATACCCAAGAATTAGTGATAACATGTTTAACCATAATTCCCAAGAACTATATCTTTGACCAGCCTTCTATACATCAAAAACTTGTATGACATTCATACATGAGCTGGATATTCCAGTCTTCTTTCCTTTTGCCATTATATTTCTAACAGTTTAACTTTGTAGTATTTCTCCTACTCTCAGAAGAAGCACCCAACTTAAGAGTGGCATTAGCCCCGGACTTCCTAGGTGTGAAAGTCTTACTAACACCCTTCAGACACTTCCTTTCTCTTTAAGTTGTTGTTTTATTCACCTTTCATCATATGACAGGCGTTCTCCTGGATCCCTCTCTTATCAGTCTAATGCATAGTAAACTCCTTTACTAATAGTTTGCAAACAAACATTGCTTTGGATATCTCATATCTTTTAGCTTTTGTCTGTCTCTGAAAATGACTTTCAGATTCCATGAATATCACATAACTATCCGAACTTTCGAAGTTTCGGTCTCATGGAAGCAAACATATTTGACTTGACCGTAACGGAATTTTAGCTTTTTGGATCGAAGGACGAGAGTCAGATCATCCATAGCATTAGCGGGAGAATACCGAAAACATGCGATAGGACAAGTCCTTCTCGGCACTCTTGAGGACAATCCTCACATTACGTTACCAACTGTAAAGTTTTAACCAGATATTTAACAGCTATTCAATTTTAATAGGGAAGGTGGAAACGCGAGCCATTATTCTACAACTATTTTGCAAACCACACTTAGACAGTGTTCAAAATAAATTGCATTGAGAATTAAAACAAGTTAATTCTACAGTGTGCTCCCACTCAAATCAATATCTCTCATAATTGATTGTGAGTGATTCAAGATCCAAATTACAATTCAACACCAAGGATGTATCCATCTCAAGTGACGAGAATTCCAATCGGTAGGCCAACTTGCCAATCACATCTCTATGTGACTCTTGTTCATCTTTCGATGCGTGTGTTCCGAGCTCATGACTTTCATGCCTGAACATCAAGACAACCAAGTGATCTCGCTGCGAGGTCTCAACTCACCTGCCTCACACTTCTCTAATCGTTCGTACCCATGTAACCATGTGATACCCCGAAGAGATAGGTGCCGTGACGGTGCTACACTTGGGAGAACACTAACTACTTGATATTCTAAGTGAGAGATCACCCTAATAAAAAGCGACTACCGCGCAATCAAGAAGGGTGCATCAAGAGGGATAAACATCTCAGGCAATTCATAATTAGCATGACATGGTATAGCCCCTTCTGACGGAGAAGTCAAGTATTTCTTCGTCTTCGGCATTCGCATCGGTGTTCACCTTTGCGAAGATTACCACCAACTTTTTGATGCACCAAATAATATTGCTATCTCTATAGCTTAATAAAATAAGTGCATTACATAAGGTTGACACGTAGGTCATTAAAGTGCAATCATATGGCTCCACCCATCATGCCGAATCATGACACGCAGGTCATGTTAATCAATTTACATCATATAGTCATCTCATACATAATCAAATTATTATGAACACTGCTATACCACATCACATGCACATGCAAACCATCCTGCAAAACCAAGTTAGACGCCTCTAATCAGTCCATGCAAAAACTTGTTTTTCGTGGCTTCTAAGGTTTCGAAACAAACCGAAGCTACCAACGTCCATCATCAAGTATGATAATTCAAGTTGCTAGATTAACAATCCAGGGTGTATGAAACACGAGATAATAAAATCTCGAGCCCCATACTAAACTTCGTCAAACGCATGACCCCCGTGCAGATCACATCTGCATTGCCCTTTCATCTGTGAAACATCCATCTTTCTCAACTATGGTGGAACCCAAAGAACTGTTAGCACTTCGTTGATCTGTCAATCAGCATACTCAGGAGCAGCATGAAAGGATCGCGGATTGCGAGAACTTTGTGAGATTCCACCATTCCGTTAAGATCAGGACTACGCAAATTCCAGGGAAGCAACAAGAACATCGGGTTACAGATTTCATCTGCTACCCGCACAAATAATTTTTAGTAATAGATCTCATCTACTACCTAATTATATTATGCAACACCCATACATCTCCATGTATTCTAGATCGCAACCTGCATCTACGCATAAACTCGCTCTGATACCACCATAGGGTAACGCAGCAGAAAACAAAAAATTTCCGACCTACGCACCAGCCCAGGACCCCCATGAAGACTGCATACAAGGTTTGATCTTTTCGTTACCGACTCGTAGCGCAGCGGAAGTAGAGTCGATGACGATCGGCGGTGCAGATCCCCGCAGCTAGGATTTACAACCTCCCAACCGCGAGGATGTATAGCCTCATCTGCCCCCACGGACAGCCCTCCGGGAGGCGGTCGGACAGTCCCCCGGACGGTGTCGCGGACAGCCCTTCGGGAGGACCTTCGAAGCTCGGACTGTCACTCGGACAGCCCTTCGGGAGGACCTCCAAAACTCGAACGGTCACATTGACAGCCCTTCGGGAGGACCTCCAAAACTCGGACGGTCACATTGACAGCCCTTCGGGAGGCACTCTCGAACTACGACCGAAACTACAATCTCTCTACAGAGTTGCACACATACGGTGTCATCTATCCGGCAGGGCTTCGCCGTCCAGAACTAGTTCCTGCCGGAACCCAGACAGCCTTTCGGCTCTATGAAACTATTTTGCTGGGAGGGAGAGAGAGAGCTTGCAAAGCAAAGCATGTGTATGAGAGCACAAGGATGAAGAAATGGCAGCCCACATCTCCTCTGTTTATAGGAAAACCAAGGGGTAGGGTGGTTTTACAATAAAACCCAAAATGCACATGAATGAAGTCCTTCCACAAGGGCATAAAAGTGAAACCAAGGAACAAGAGGGACTCCATGAAGGAGTCCACCATGTGGCCGGCCACACCCTCATGTGGGCCCCCAAAAAATGGCTCCAATCCATCCATGTCATCCCCAAGATCTTTTGGAGCAAAGCCCAAAAGGTGGATTTCCATAAAGTAGTCCAAAAAGCACTTTCACTATTCACGGCGACATTTTTCAGCGTCCGCTCGAACTGAAAATATTTATGTGGGCTTAGAACAATTCTAGTACCCCACTAAAATAATTTTCAATGCGATCCGGAACAATTCCAGAATAGTGATTTTCATCTGCGAAAAGCATCTGAAGCAGTTCCGGCAGCTCCGGAACATTTCCGGTTATTCTTCCGGAAAATTCCCAGAAGTTTCCAGAATGATTCTGGCACCCTCCAAGAATTATCAGGCATGTGCCGAAACCAATTTGACTTAATGGTATCCCTTGAAACAACTTTTCAGTTTCACCGAAACTGTTCCGGTGACCTGTCTACGGAACTTTTCCACTGTCCGAAACTTTTCCGTTGTCCGAAACTTTTCAGTGATTTTCTCTCACACTCCCTGTCTAGTATTCAACAGATAGATGACCCTTAAGCGTGTGACCCTATAGGTTCGGTGAAGCATAGACATGACCCGGAACCCCTTCCGATCAATGATCAACATCGGAGCCGTGGACACCCATATCGATTCCTATACCCACACGAATAAATATTCGAGTGAACCTCCAGTTGCCGTGTGCTATTCCTGTTGCTTCGCGATATGTTACAAATACCCGAGGTGAGACATGTTGGCATCCTCGTGGATCAACAACTTGTCCACTATGCCAGTTACCTCGTTAACGGTATTGTTCTCTTTTCTCGTTCCCGTGTTCCGGCATCCCCGTGATCAAATCACAAAGTGTTTGGCCAGACTATGATGGATACCGTAACACCGAGAGGGCCCAGAGATATCTCTCCATCATTGGAGGAGCAAATCCCAATCTTGAGCTATCAAGTTACTTCACATACTTTTCCATGAACTCGTAAGCCGCTGTAATAGCCACCCATTTACGGATGACGTTTAGCAAACCCCAAAGTTCATGAAGCAAGCATGAAGAAACTTGATACTCTCATGGTCTAAGGAATGTTGCAAACATTAACTTCTCTGTGTTATTAACCATTAACTTATGAAGAATGTATCTCATAGCATAACATCAATTCGGGTCGATTCAACACAAATGTTCTTCTAACATTATGCTCTCAAAATTGCCGGCATAGCCATGCCCATGATCAGGAAAACGGGATCATCATGCAATACTTGAGCCAGACTTAGAGGCCAGACTAGGAATACATTTTACCATTTATTATCCCACACGTGCACATGAGTTTCCCTCCAAGCCTCGTTTTATTTGTAGACTTGAGAATCATTGCAGTTATAGCATGGAACATAAACATAATTACGAACAGGGAGATAATCAAAAACATTTATTATTGCCTCTAGGGCACATCTCCTACAATATGATGATATGATCTATGATGATCTGAGTGTCCCTAATGACTAGACTGGCCTCGGCTTATATAACACACCAGAGGCCTAGGATAACAAGAGTCCTAGTCAGCTACGTCGATGGAGAGGAGTCCTTGTCTTGATTACCAAGTATTGTGGAATCTTCCTTGTATGCATCATGGGCTGTTCAAACTAGCCCATTGATGAACCGCCCTAGGGGTCCTCGGCCCGGCCCAGCTGTCGGGAGACGACTAGGTGAGTACCCCTTAGTCCAGGATACCGTCACCCTCCACCACCACCTTATCAAAGGTAGGGCAACTAGAATGAAGCTAACACCTCCCATACCCATTTTCTGAGAGAGAACCACCTAAACTTGTGTTGAGATCAAGAAATTACACTCGAACCATATGATCCTTGATTTCTAGCCTCCCTAAGTTGCATTGAATGCAACCCCTCTTTTCTACCAAGCCAAAAATTTGTGAGAGGGTGGTTGAGTGTTCAGGATACTATCTTTTGAATCACAAGAGGAAGGAGTTCATCATCAACACAACATCTATTATCTATTGGAGAGTAGTGTCTTCTAGATTTGTTAGGTATCGCTTGGGAGCCTCCAAATCGTGTGAAGTCGAACCAAGAAGTTTGTAAAGGCAAGGAGATCACCTACTTCGTGAATATCTACCCTGAGTGAGGCTAGTCCTTCGTGGACGTAAGCCATGATAGCATGGAGAAGGTTGCTTCTTCATGGACCCTTCGTGATTGGAGCCCTTCGTGGACTCACACAGCCGCTACCCTCTATTGGTTAAAGCACCATCAACATGGTCGTACGATATCTCCACCTATCGGAAGCACGCGAAAAATCACCATGTCTTCATTAAATTTAATCTTCTCGTCTCTACCTCCCTATAATTTCTCGCACTTGCATAATATTTACTTTCCGCTACTCAATCTCTAGATATGCATGTGTATGAAATTTTAGTTGTGACTTGACTTGTGCTAAGATCTTCCTAAATCCCAAGAGAACTATAAATTTGTCATTTGTCATGTTAAGTGTCTATTTACCCCCCTCTAGACCACTGTTGTCGATCCTATAATTTTGTTCATAGATAGATAAAATCTATGCATCCTTGTCATCATTTGTCTTAGTTCTTGTTTGTCTTTTCTCTATGTGAGGTTTTAGAGATCGTGGTTATCCTCATATAAAGCTCAAGCTCATCGAAAGTAGATTTTTTTATGCATCTTCTATTGCATTTTTGGTGTGAAGATTTGTCGGTTCTTATTTGAGGAAAGGTTCTGTCCTTTATATTATTCTTTTTTATCCATTCCTAGTTCTTAATATTTTCATTCGTGATTTGACAACTCATGTCATTAGATTCCTATCAAGATCGAGTACGTCCAAATCAGACATCATTTGCAAAAGTTCTGACAGTCATGTCCATGTGCATGGATCCTTTCATGTCCGGGTGGCCAGATGCAACAAAGAGGCTGGACACCGGCTTCAGACATGTCTGGGTGCCCAAGTCGGTTCCAAGTGCCCGAGTTTAACCGAGAGCTGAGAAACAACCTCGGCCAAGACCGTGTGCCGGGGTTCTCCATGGCCTGGGTGTCCAGGTCTCACCCTCCTCTCTGCCTTGTCCGGATGCGTGGTGTCCCGGACCCCTGGGTGCCTGGCCATCCTCTGTCATGTCATCACGATTTATATGCCCCCAAGTGTCGGAGGCCTATAGCCCCAGGTGACCAGGGTAGGGTGTTTGTTCCCTAGTTGGTCCGGGTGCCCGCATGACGGTATCCTCGACTAGCGGGTCCCGGCCGAGCTAGCCTAGTCCATGGGCTGGGCTGGCGGCCCATCAAGAAGGAAGGACACTGGAGGCCTCAACCCATGGCGTAAGCATATCAGACTTCACTAAAGACTTGATGTGTACTCCAAGTATGGCCATTAGATTCAGCATGTAAACCTTACATGGGAACCGACCATATGTAACCATAGATACCCCCGCTGCTTATATAAGCTGGAGGTTTTAGTCCATAGAAGATACACAGACATTCATCATCATCACCCCTCGGGTTTAGACCACAACTTACGATCTCAAGGTAGATCAACTCTCTACTCTGATACATGATGCATCTCCAACGCATCTATAATTTATGTAGTATTCATGCCATGTTTACCATAATTCTATATGATTTTATAAGAACTAACCCGGACTGATGTTGTTTTCAGCGGAACTGCCATGCTGTCGTTTTCTGTGCAGAAATAGAAGTTCTCAGAATGGGCTGAAAATTTAGTATGATTTTTTGTGGACCAAAAGAGACTTCCGAAGCACTGGAGTTGGTCCAGAAGAGCCACGAGGAGGCGGCAAGCCTGCTAAGCATGGCCACCCCCCTAGCCCACGCGCTAGCAGGCTTGCCACCGCCTCATGGCACCCCTTGACGTGAGATCGACACCAAAAATTCATATAAATATAGAAACCTCCGAAAAGAAACCTAGATTGGGAGTTCTGCCGCCGCAAGTCTCCAGATCCACGAAAAATCAATCGGGAGCCCGTTCCGGCACCCTGGCGGAGGGGGAAATCATCACCGGAGGCCATCTTCATCATCCCGACGCTCTCCATGACGAGGAGGGAGTAGTTCACCCTCGGGGCTGAGGGTATGTACCAGTAGCTATGTGTTTGATCTCTCTCTCTCTCTCGTGTTCTTGAGATGGCACGATCTTGATGTACTGCGAGCTTTATCGATATAGATGAATCACATGGAGTTTTCTCCTCTCTATCTTGTTGTGATGAATTGACTTTTCCCTTTAAAGTTTTCTTATCGGATTGAGTCTTTAAGGATTTGAGAACACTTGATGTATGTCTTGCGATGGGATATCCGCGGTGACAATGGGATGTTCTATTGATTCACTTGATGTATGTTTTGGTGATCAACATGTGGGTTTCGTGACCTTGGGAATCTATGCATAGGGGTTGGCACACGTTTTTGTCTTGACTTTCCGGTAGAAACTTTGGGGCACTCTTTGAATTTCTTTATGTTGGATTGGATATGATGAACCTGAAATTATGTGATGCACATCGTATAATCAAGCCCATGGGTACTTGTGGTGACACTGGAGTATCTAGGTGACATTAGGATTTTGGTTGATGTGTATTTTAAGGTGTTATTTTTGTATGAAATCTAGGGATGTCCGTGACACTTATAGGGATAGCTCATAAGATTGATCAGAAAAGATAACTTTGAGGTGGTTTCGTACCCTACAATAATTTCTTTGTTAGTTCTCCGCTATTTGTGACTTTGGAGTGAACTCTTTGTTGCACGAGAGGTACTTACATATGATTCAACTATGTCAATATTGTTGAGAGAAATTGCACTAGTAAAAGTATGGACCCTAGGCCTTGTTTCCAAGCATTTATACAACGGTTTGCTCACTGTTTACTATTTGTTAACTTGCTGTTTTTATATTTCCAGATTACAAAAACCTATGTCTACCATCCATATTACACTTGTATCACCATCTCTTCGCCGAACTAGTGCACCTATACAATTTACCATTGTATTGGGTGTGTTGGGGACACAAGATACTCTTTGTTATTTGGTTGCGGGGTTGTTTGAGAGAGACCATCTTCATCTTACACTTCCCACGAAATGATAAACCTTAGGTCATCCACTTGAGGGAAAATTGCCGCTGTCCTACAAAACTTTGCGCTTGGAGGCCCAACACGAGTCTACAAGAAGAAGGTTGTCTAGTAGACATTAATACAGCCATAACATAAGCAAGAGCATGACATAGGCTTTACCTCCTTAAAGAGTGACTCAACCTAGGTAAAAGCCTCGTGTCCCATGTCTCTTGTTACCCATCAATCCGAGCTCAAAACTCGGCCCCCCTACTCGAGGTCTGCTGGTTTTGACACTGAGATTGGTGCTTTCATTGATATCTTGTTGTGTGATCCCACCTATCCCACATCGAGTATTGCCCTAGTAATCCAGGGCCTACTGACGTTTCTATATAAAACAACAAAGCGGGGAATGACAACCCACAAGTGTAGGGGATCAATTGTAGCCTTTCTCGATAAGTAAGAGGGTCGAACCCAACAAGGAGCTAAAGGTAGAACAAATATTCCCTCAAGTTCTATTGACCACCAATACAACTCTACGCATGATTAACGTTTGCTTTACCTAGAACAAGTATGAAACTAGAAGTACTTTGTAGGTGTGATAGGATAGGTTTGCAAGATAATAAGGAGCACGTAAATAAAAGTAGGGGTTGCTACAAGAAAGAAAATAACTAAGTTAGTCATAGTACGGATCTTTTTGTCACAAGAAAGTTATTTGTCCCTAGACAATCGATAAGTAGACCGATAATCACTATTGCAATTTTATATGAGGGAGAGGCATAAGCTAACATACTTTCTCTACTTGGATCATATGCACTTATGATTGGAACTCTATCAAGCATCCGCAACTACTAAAGATCATTATGGTAAAACCCAACCATAGCATTATATGGTATCAAGTCCTCTTTATTCCCATACACGAACAACCTACTTACTTGGGTCTGTGCTTTTGTCACTCACGCCACCCACCATAAGCAAATCATGAACATATTGCAAACCCTACAATGGAGATCCCTCATGATTGAGAGACACGGAGAGCACCATAGGAGTGCACCAATAATAAAACATGCAACTCAAACCAATCATGATCATCAATCAACCCATGGGACAAAGCGGATCTACTCAAACATCATAGGATAGCCATACATCTCTGGGAAATAATTTATAGCGTTGAGCACCATGTTTAAGTAGAGATTACAATTGGGAGAAGAGGTGTTGAACCACTGCATAGAGGGGGAGATATTTGGTAATGACGGTGGCGAAGTTGTTGGTGTAGATCGTCGTCACGATGATGGCCCTGGCGGCGTTCCGGTGCCACCGGGAGTGAGGGGGAGAGCCCCCCTCCTTCTTCTTCTTCCTTGCCCCCCAAGATCCCCCTTCCTTCTTCTTCTTCCATGCCCACCCAAGATGGGAGGAGGATTCCCCCTATGGCCCATGGCCTCCATGGCGGTGGAGGGGCGAGATCCCCTGCAAGATTGGATCTCTCTCTCTCTTTTTCCTTCTGTTTCAGTGTTCCCTGATTCTGGCCTTTCACCCTTTCTTGAATTACCGGGGATCCGTAACTCCGATTGGGCTGAAATTTTAACACGATTTTTATTCGGATAATAGATTTCTTGCGGCGAAAGAAGGGCCCCAACAACCTTATAGGGTGACCACAAGAGCCTAGGGCGCGACCAGGGGTGTAGGCCACGCCCCTAGCTTGTGGGCCCCTCGGGCATCGTCTCGCGTTGATTCTTTTCCCCAAAAATCACATATATTCAAAAAAATCTCCGTAGGTTTTTATCGTGTTTGGACTTCATTTGATATGGATTATCTGCGAAACAAAGAACATGCAACGAACAGGAGCTGGCACTGGGCACTCGATCAATATGTGAGTCCCAAAAATAGTATAAAAATTTCCAAAAGTATATGAAAGTTGTAGAATATTAGCATGAAACAATAAAAAACTATAGATACGACGGAGACGTATCAGCATCCCCAAGCTTAATTCCTGCTCGTCCTCGAGTAGGTAAATGATAAAAAACATAATTTTTGATGTGGAATGCTACCTAGCATAATCTTGTTCATGTAATCTAATCATGGCATGAATATTAAGACATGAGTGATTCAAAGCAATAGTTTATCATTTGACATTAAGACAATAATACTTCAAGCATACTAATAAAGCAATCATGTCTTCTCAAAATATCATGGCTAAAGAAAGTTATCCCTACAAAATCATATAGTCTGGCTATGCTCCATCTTCCCCACACAATGTATTTATATCATTCACAACCCCGATGACAAGTCAAGCAATTGTTTCACACCTTTTATGTTCTCAAACCTTTTCAACTTTCACGCAATACATGAGTGTGAGCCATGGATGTAGCACTATAGGTGGAATAGAGTATGGTGCAGGTTGTAAGGAAAAGTAGAAGATAGTCTCACATCAACTAGGCATATCAACGAGCTATGGAGATGCCCATTAATAGATATCAATGTGAGTGAGTAGGGATTGCCATGCAACGGATGCACTAGAGCTATAAGTGTATGCAAGCTCAAAAATAAACTAAGTGGGTGTGCATCGAAGTCGCTTGCTCAAGACGACCTAGGGCAATTTGAGGAAGCCCATCATTGGAATATTCAAGCCAAGTTATATAATGAAAAATTCCCACTAGTATACGAAAGTGACAAAATAGGAGACTCTCTATCATGAAGATCATGGTTCTACTTTGAAGCACAAGTGTGGAAAAAGGATAGTAGCATTGTCCCTTCTCTCTTTTCTCTCTCTTTTTTGTTTTTATATATATTTTTTGGTGGACATTTTGGCCTCTCTTTTTTATTTGGGCTTCATTGGTCTCTTTTATTATTTTTAAAGTCCGTAGTCTCATCCCAACTTGTGAGGGAATCATAGATTCCATCATCCTTTCCTCACATGGGACAATGCTCTAATAATGATGATCATCACACTTTTATTTACTTACAACTCAAGAATTACAACTCGATACTTAGAATAAAATATGACCCTATATGAATGCCTCTAGCGGTGTACTGGGATGTGCAATGATCTAGCATAGCAAATGACATCAAAAAAACGGACAAGCCATGAAAACATCATGCTAGCTATCTTACGATCATGCAAAGCAATATAAAAATGATGGTGCATGTCATAATAAACGGAACGTTGGAAGATGCATGGCAATATATCTCGAAATGGTTATGGAAATTCCATAATATGTAGGTATGGTGGCTGTTTTGAGGAAGGCTATTAGGTGGGTTTAATGCACCGGCGAAAGTTGTGTGGTACTAGAGAGGCTAGCAAAGGTGGAAGGGTGAGAGTGCGTATAATCCATGGACTCACATTAGTCATAAAGAACTGACATACTTATTGCAAAAGTCTATTAGTTATCAAAGAAAAGTATTAGACACATGCTCCTAGGGGAGAGGTTGGTAGTAGTTAACCATCACGTGCTCCCGACCCTCACACAAAGGATGACAATAAATAAACAAATCATGTTCCGACTTCGTTACATAACGGTTCACCATACATGCATGCTACGGGAATCACAAACCTTTAACACAAATATTTCTACCAATCAACAATTACTCACTAGCATTATTCTAATATCACCATCTTTATATCTTAAAACTATTGCAAGGAATCAAACATATCATATTCATCGATCTACAAGTTTTATGTAGGATTTTATGACTAACCATGTGAATGACCAACTCCTGTTAACTCTCTAAATAGATATAAGTGAGGCACGAGAGTTTAATTGTTTCTACAAAATATATGCCCACGCTCTGACAAATATAAGTGAAGGAAAAGAGCATTCTACAAATGGCAGTTTTCTATGTGTAGAGAAACAAGCAATCCAAACTTCAAAAGATATAAGTGAAGCACATGAAGCATTATATAAAGCCATACTCAAAAGATATAAGTGAGGTGCAAAGAGCCTTCTATAAATCATCCAAGGACTGTCTCATACTAGCATGGTGCATTATTAAAATAAAAATAAAAAGAGCGCGACGCTCCAAGATTTACACATATCATGTGACGAATAAAAATATAGCTCCAAGTAAAATTACCGATGGTTGTTAGAAGAAAGAGGGGATGCCTTCCGGGGCATCCCCAAGCTTAGTTTCTTGGGAGTCCTTGAATATTACCTTGGGGTGCCTCGGTCTTCCCCAAGCTTACTCCCTTTCCACTCCTTATTCCTTCATCCATCGTGATGTCACCCAAAACTTGAAAACTTCAATCACACAAAACTTAACAAAACCCTTGTGAGATACGTTAGTATAATAAAACAAATCACCAGTTTAAAAACTGTTGCCAACCAATTCATATTTTGTTTTTGCATCATACCTATTGTAATACAAATTTCCATGTCTTATACCACTAATACAATCGATAGTTTCATCAAAGCGAGCAAAACAATGCATAAAAAAAAGAATCTATCAAAAACAGGACAGTCTGTAGTAATTTGAACATTCACCATACTTACGTAACTCTAAAAATTCTGACAAATTAGGATAAAATAAAATAATTGCATAGCAGTATTGTGTTAAAATGTCATAAACTTTTGACATCCCAGTAAAAATGTAAATTCACACACTACAGCCAAAGTTTCTGTTTTTGCACTGCACACACCAAACAAGCAATCTAATCATCCTAAAGGCAAATCCTGGCACACTATTTTTATAATACAATGGATTTGTCAAAGGGGGTAATTTTTTTTGTTGAAAAGTTTCTGTAATCAAAATTCACAAAGTTTCCATGGGCATGAACAAAGTTCAAGGCTAGCCCCCACTTCAACGTTGCCCGTCTTTCTCACTTTCACTTTTCTTTTCGAAAAAGTTTTAAGTTACCCACTTTATTTTTTTGTTTTCAAACTATATAAAAGCACACGACGGAATAAAATTAATGTCTAAAACTTTCGGGTTGTCTCCCTGGCAGCGCTTTCTTTAAAGCCATTAAGCTAGGCATATAGTGCTCAAGTAGTGGATCCACCCGAATCCCAAGGTATATCAAAGAAATTTTAATTAGCAATCATTTGTAATTGAGTAGTGAGCACAAAGTGATATAAATCATGTGACAACGAATTCTAACTCTCTTCCTATGCATTGGCATGTCATACAAGAACAATTCATTCACACCAAGTAAAGGCCAATGCATAGCATACGTAGTTTCTTGCATTTTTATTGTATCGGAAACATAGAGAGGTGGAGATGTATTTCATATCTCATAATAATTGCAAGTAGGTGAAGCAAGCACACACATATTATATCTATCAAAATCATCATGTGTAATAGTAAAAGGCAACCTATCTATATAATCCTTAATAAGTGCAAACTTCTTCAATATAGTGTAGTTGGGAGAATTCAAAAAGATAATAGGACTATCATGTGTGGGTGCAATAGCAACAATTTAATTATTAACATAAGGAACTATAGCAAGTTCATCTCCATAAGCATAATTCATATTCGCATCACGGCCACAAGAATAGCAAGCATCAAGTTCATCAAAAAGGGATATTTCAAATGAATCCAAGGGATCGTAGCAATCAACATAGCATTCATCCTTCGATAAGAGCGAAGGGAAATTAAACAATGTATGAGTTGAAGAGTTACGCTCATTAGAAGGTGGACACGGGTAGCTAATCCGCTCTTCCTCCTTTTGTTCTTCGCTTCCCTCCTTATCTTTTTCATCTAATGAGCTCACAATTTCAGTAACTTTCTCTTCCATAGGTTCCTGCAAAATATTAGTCTCTTCCAAGGCAGTGGTTATTCTTTAAATAAATTATTTAATATAAGCATTAGAAGCATAGTTTTCATATCAATATTTAAGTATGGCAAAATTTTCAGATTTGTAGAGAGTAGCATCATACTTTTCAATGAAAGAAGCAATTTCATAGGCACACTTAAAAGCAACAAATTCTTCAATTTGTTCAACATCATTATAGCAATAGGCCTCCTTGACATAAGATTATAATATTTCATCATCATTAAACACACATTGGTAGGGAAGGTGTTTTTTATATTCTTTAGAATAACAGGTAAAGTCATAAATTTCACATAGATTCCAAGCATAACAACACAAAGTATTAATTTGATGCCACAAGATTTTCCCTTTTTGAGATATGCGGTGTCGCACATAATGAGCATGCTCATTTAATGATTTTCCCTCAACTAAGCTAGTTGGGTTTCTAGCACGAGCACAATTGGATCGAAGATCACCCAAGTAATATTCGTCGGTGGTACAGAACACTAGTGGTTCCTCAACTTTTCGAGCAGCAAGTACATCTATTTTTTTTGGTATTCTGCATTTCCAACCCATATCTAAAGATACAAAACAAGTTCCTAACAGAAAAATAAAATTACTTAGTGATAAAGCAAACAAGCACACACATGAATATTCACCCCACGCTATTGCTCCCCGGCAACAACTCTAGAGAAAGGTCTTGATAACCCACAAGCGTAGGGGATCAATTGTAGCCTTTCTCGATAAGTAAGAGTGTAGAACCCAACAAGGAGCTAAAGGTAGAACAAATATTCCCTCAAATTCTATCGACCACCGATACAACTCTACACACGCTTAACGTTCGCTTTACCTACAACAAGTATGAAACTAGAAGTACTTTGTAGGTGTGATAGGACAGGTTTGCAAGATAATAAGGAGCACGTAAATAAAAACTAGGGGCTTCTAAGATAAAGAAGCAACTAAGTTATTCTTAGTAGGGAGATTTTTGTCACAAGAAAGTTATTTGTCCCTAGACAATCGATAAGTAGACCGATAATCACTATTGCAATTTTATACGAGGGAGATGCATAAGCTAACATACTTTCTCTACTTGGATCATATGGACTTATGATTGGAACTCTAACAAGCATCCCCAACTACTAAATATCATTAATGTAAAACCCAACCATAGCATTATAAGGTATCAAGTCCACTTTATTCACATACACAAACAACCTACTTACTCGGGTCTATGCTTTTGTCACTCACGCCACCCACCATAAGCGAATCATGAACATATTGCAAACCCTACAGCAGGGATCCCTCATGCTTGCACAACATGGAGAGCACCATAGGACTGCACCAATAATAAAACATGCAACTCAAACCAATCATAATCATCAATCAACCCATAGGACAAATAGGATCTACTCAAACATCATAGGATAGCCATACATCATTGGGAAATAATATATAGCGTTGAGCACCATGTTAAATCCCCTCGCCCAGCACCGATAAGACTTTATCCGAGCTCTCCGAGTTGCTACTAAATTTTTGTGCTATGGAGGACGTCTTGTTGGCAAAAGAACCCATCCGGTCAGGAGACTCTAAAACCTCCAAGCCCACTCGACAACGGGAGCCTTAGAGGCACCCTATGCTAGTAGAATCATTGCAAAATAGAAAAAAGGCAGGATCACGGACTGCTCTAGATAGACTGCTGGACAAACCGTGCCCTATAGACTTGGCTCTGCTCAACACCAATCCAACCCACAACCTTCGAACTTGTTGGGTTGTGAAACAAGTGGCCAAAGGTGGCGAGTCCCTCCTCGCCGACAATTGCTCTATTAATTGCTCAACAAAGTCCTCGGATGAAGTTGAGGTCCTGATGGTCTACCAAAGGCATAGATCGGGAAATCAAAGAAAACATGCGTTACAGGAGTTTTGTCACATGCAATACACACATCTCCGAACGCATGATTAGACATGCCGATCACGTTCAAGAAACACGATCAGCCAATGGTCGACCTAAGCTGATGTCTAGCTGCCCTGGTCCTTGACCCAATAGTAGACGGATGTTGGCTACATAAAGGGCTAATGTATGGTAGTAGCATCTTAGACCTCATCTACGAGGGCACACTCAAAAAAATGCAGCTTGATACAACTCGCATCCGGGACAACTCCATTACGTTCAAAGGAAATATCGCCGACCTAGAAGCGCGATGCAAAGGACAAATACCCTCGATGTAGTCTTTGATACTCCCGAGAACTATCGGTCCAAGGAATTGACCTACCATGGCGTACCCTTCCGAAGTGGCTACCATGCCCTTCTTGGACAGGATCCATTCGCAAAGTTTCACGGAATACCGCATTATGGATACATGAAACTCAAAATGCTAGGTCCTAATGGAGTGATCACCGTTGCCAGCAACCCGAATCGGGCACTCAGGGCCGAGAATAAAACGACCTCACTCAGTCTAGAGTATCTAGCCGAGGCCTTCGCAACTGAAGAGTTAATGACACTTCGGGCTTCGGTCGACAAGGATGATGTCATTCTGGACAAAAGATTAGAGCCGACCTCATTTAAACCAGCAGATGAGATTGTCAAATTCCAAGTACACCCAACTAAAATAGAGTCCATCGGTGCCCAGATGACCCAGAGATTAACAAAGCCATGCGAAACTTCTTTCAGGAAAATTGAGATATTTTCACCTAGCACCCATCAGATATGCCATGTATCCCAAGAACTTTGTCCCAACACATCTTGAATGTCATCAAAGGATTTAAACCATTCAAACAAGCACTCCGGCAATTCTCCAAACCTAAACATCAAGCCATGGTCAAAGAACTGACTAAATTACTAGAGGTTGGGTTCATCTGAGATATAAAACACCCCGAATGGTTGGCTAACCTGGTGATGGTAACAAAGAAGTACAAATCTTGGCGGTTAAGTGTCGATTTTAAAGTCATTCTACCCCAAGGATTCTTTTCCTCTACCACACATAGACCAGATCATGGATGCCATGCAACACACAATTCTCTGTGCTTCCTCAACACATACTCGGGGTACCATCAAATCAAAATGAAAAATCTGATGAAGAAGCAATAGCCTTCATAATGCCCTATGGGCCATCTTGTTTCAAAATAATGTCGTTCGGACTAAAAAACGCCGGCGCAATGTACCAGCGTATGATTTAGACATGCCTGGAGAAGCATATCAGCAAACTAGCCGAGGCCTATGTAGACTATGTGGTTGTCAAAACAAAGGATGTCGGGCAGCTAGTCAAGGATCTTGGTGAAATTTTCACTAGTCTCCGGGATATCACATTAAGCTCAATCCGGAGAAGTGCGTCTTCGGGGTACCAGTAGAAAAATTGCTCGGATTCATCATTTCCCATAGAGGAACCGATGCCAAACTAGCCAAAATCCGAGCTCTAGCTGCATTGGCAATACCACAAACTCAAGAATGTCCAAAAGTAGGCTGGCTGCATGGTGATGTCTACTACACAACCTTGTTCTTGTAGATTCATGTTGGGCCTCCAAGTGCAGAGATTTGTACGATAGTGACAATTTTCCCTCAACTGGATGGCCTAAGGTTTATCAATCCATGGGAGGTGTATGATGAAGATGGTCTCTCTCAAACAACCCTGCAATCGAATACAAGAAATCTCTTGTGTCCTTAACACACCCAATACAATGGCAAATTGTATAGGTGCACTAGTTCGGCGAAGAGATGGTGATACAAGTGTAATATGGATGGTAGATATAGGTCTTTGTAATCTGAAAATATAAAAACGTCAAGGTAACAAATAGTAAACAGTGAGCAAAATGTTGTATAAATCCTTGGAAACAAGGCGTAGGGTCCATACTTTCACTAGTGCAATTTCTCTCAACAATATTGACATACTTGAATCATATGTAAGTCCCTCTCATGCGACAAAGAGTTCACTCCAAAGTGACAAATAGTAGAGAACTAACAAAGAAATTATTGTAGGGTACGAAACCACCTCAAAGTTATCTTTTCTGATCAATCTTATGAGCTATCCCTATAAGTGTCACAGTCAACCCTAGAGTTTGTACTAAAATAACACCTTAAGATACACATCAACCAAAACCCTAATGTCACCTAGATTCTCCAATGTCACAACAAGTACCCATGGGCTTGATTCTATGATATGTATCACATAATTTTAGATTCATCATGTTCAATCCAACACAAAGAACTTCGAAGAGTGCCCCAAGGATTCTACCGGAAAGTCAAGAAAAAAACGTGTGCCAACCCCTATGCATAGATTCCCAAGGTCATGGAACCCGCAAGTTCATCACCAAAACATACATCAAGTGGATCAATTGAACATCCCATTGTCACCACGGATATCCCATTGCAAAACATACATCAAGTGTTCTCAAATCCTTAAACACTCAATCCAATAAGAAAACTTCAAAGGGAAAGCTCAATACATCACAAGAAGATAGAGAGGGGAAAACTCCATATGATTCATCTATATCAATAAAGCTCGTGGTACATCAAGATCGTGCCATCTCAAGAACATGAGAGAGAGAGAGAGACAGAGATATCAAACACATAGCTACTGGTACATACCCTCATCCCCGAGGGTGAACTACAACCTGCTCGTCATGGAGAGCGTCTGGATGATGAAGATAGCCTCTGGTGATGGTTTCCCTCACCGGCAGGGTGCCGGAACGGACTCCCGACTGGTTTTTCGTGCCTTTGGAGGCTCGCGATGGAGGAAATCCTATATTTATAGGTTTCTTCTCAAAGGTTTCTATATTTATAGGATTTTTTGGCATCTATCTCACGTCAAGTGGGGCCTCGAGGCGGTGACAAGCCTACTAGGCACGACCAGGGGGTGGCCACGCCTAGCAGGCTTGTGACCTCCTCGTGGATCTTCTGGCCCAACTCCAATGCTTTGGGGGTCTCTTTTGGTCCAAAAAATCATACTAATTTTTCAGCCCATTCCGAGAACTTTTATTTCTGCACACAAAAATGACACCATGGTAGTTTTGCTAAAAACATCGTCACTTCGGGTTAGTTCTAATAAAATCATACCAAAATCCTATAGAATTATTGTAAACATGGCATGAATACTTCATAAATTATAGATATGTTGGAGACGTATCAGCATCCCCAAGCTTAATTCCTGCTCGTCCTCGAGTAGGTAAATGATAAAAGAAATAATTTATGAAGTGTGAATGCTAGCATAGTGCACAAATTTGATCAATGATAGTTCCAAACACTTTTTCTAGCATCATTATATATCATAAACAGTAGCTCATCTCATAAAACTTCTCATGATGAAGTAACAAGCTATTCACGTGTTAAAGTATAGACCATGAAGTTTCTTGAAAACTAAGAAACTATGCTTTCAGTCACCAAACAATTGCAATTCATCTTATTTTCATGAAGGGTCTATGTAAGAGCTTTGATTTAGCAAATTCCACATACTCAACTATCATATAGTCTTCCATGATTGCTAACACTCAAAGCATATTTTTAGAGAAAATGGCGTCCCTCGAACACAAAGAAAGATAGGGGCTTAAAGTTTTGCCTCCCAACTTTTTTATCATATAGATAATTGTCAACAATAATAATTCATGATCAAATATATTTGAATGGACATATATGCTTGGATCTTTCCCCAACACATGACGCTTTCCAAGAGAAAACGGCAAAATATAGGAAGTGGTGAAGATCACCATGACTCTTGCATAAAGGTAAGTACATGAAAGTAACAGATAGACCCTTCGCAGAGGGAAGCATTGATTTGCACAGGTGCGAGAGCTCGAACTTTAAAACAGAGATGGATAATAATTTTGGCCGGTATGCTTTCATTGTCACCATAACAACCGAGAGATCTCGGTATCTTCCATGCTAGATACATTGTAGGCGGTTCCCAAACAAAATGGTAAAGATTTTACTACCCCTCCACCAAACAATCACACGGCACGGTGAGCCGAATCCACGGGAACCGTCCATACCAACAACATTCGTGGGGGAGTTTTGTTTAATTATTTGCATTTTTTTCTTTGATTTAGGGAGTGGGAATCCCTATTACCAGCCACTTTCTTGTGAATGATAGTGAATCCACACATATCGTGAGAATAACCCACCTAGCATGGAAGATACTGATAGTCCCTAGTCATTATATGAGAGATTCGGGCATACTAAACAGAATATTATTTGAAGGTTTAGAGTTTGGCACATGCAAATTTACTTGGAACGGCAGGTAAATACTGATATAGGTAGGTATGGTGGACTCAAATGGAACAACTTTGGGTTTAAGGTTGTTTGGATGCACAGGTAGTATTTCTACTTGGTGCAGAAGTTGGCTAATATGAGGTGGAAGCAAGCACCACATGTTGGAGGATCCATAACAATATAACTTCTATACAAATATACCCAAGCATAACTCATTACGTTGTCTTCCTTGTCCAACTTCAACTAATTTTCTCAAGTTTGAAAATAATTAATGGGTATTCACAATCATAGAATATGTCCAAGATATTATATTTATATGTGAAATCTCTCTTCCTTCAATATTCTTTCATGAATGGTTCAAGTAACCAATGCGGTGTTTGCTAACTTTCAATAAATTTTACCACCTATACTTCTTATTTTTGATGTCATTACTCCACATGGGATAAGCATATAAAACATATATAATTTCAGATATATGATATTCAATTCATTCAACCATTTACTTATAGGATATAAGTGAAGCACGAGAGTAAATGAGAAAACTACTCCAAAACATATAAGTCAAGATCAATGAGTAGTCAAATAATTAAGTACCTATGTGAGGACTTTCTCTCTCTCTCTTTCAATAAAGATTTTCAGATCTGAGTATTTTATTTAAACAGCAAGCAAAACAAAAATAGCACACCAAGAATAGCACACATCATGTGAACGAATAAAACTTTAGGCTCAACATACGCTAACTGATATTTGACGAAGAGAGGTGGGATGAGTAGCATCCCCAAGCTTAGATGCTTGAGACTTCTTTAATTATTTAATTGGGGTGCCTTGGGCATCCCCAAGCTTGAGATTTTGCATCTTGTTCAATCCTCTCATATTATGGTTTCACCTATTCTCAAAAACTTCATCCACACAAAACTCAAAAAGGAACTTGTGAGATAGGTTAGTACACTTAAGAACAAATCAACACTTCATGTATTGCCAAGACAAGTTGCACAATAATTTTAAAACATTAGGTACTGTATACTATCATTTCCACAATTTATATCTACCAATATAGGCTATGGAAACTATAGGACAAGTAGATAACAAAACTACGACAACAATCTGTCCTAACAGAGCACTCTGTAGCAATCTATTAAACCAGTATACTTCTGTAACTCAAAAAATTATGCAAATTTACTATACGCTATAAAATTTATAAGAAAACACTGTTTAAAAAAATTCAGAAACTTTCCACGTCCAGTAAAAATATGAAAATTCTAACACTACAGCAGAAGTTTTGTTTTTACCATATCAAAACATGTAATGCAAGCGTCCTAAGGAAATTCTTGGAAATTTTATTGAAAAACAAGATTATAAATAACACCTAAAATATAAAAACAAAATAAAATTATTCCCCAAGCAAAACTCATATTATGTGACGAATAAAAACATAGCTTCAAGTGGGATATACCGATAGTGTTGAAGACGAAAGAGGGGATGCCTTCCGAGGCATCCCCGAGCTTAGACACTTGAGTCTTCCTTGAATATTACCTTCGGGGTGCCTTGGGAATCCCCAAGCTTAGGTTCTTGTCACTCCTTATTCTGCTCATATCGGTGTCTCACCCAAAACTTGAAAACTTCAATCACACAAAACTTAACGGAACTTCGTGAGAAGGGTTAGTGTAGTAAAGATAAATCATTCAGTTAGGTACTGTCAAGACAAGATTCATAATTATTACTTAATTATACCTACTGTATTCCATCATTCCCACAATTTATATTACTCAATATAAGCTATAGGAACACTTTAAACAAGCAAACTATGCATGCAAAACAGAATCTGTCAAAAACAGAACAGTCTATAAAGATCTGAATGATCACCATACTTGCATGACTCTAAAAATTCTGAAAAATTAGTACATATCACATAATTTCATAGAAATGTTGAGTAAAAATTTCAGAATTGTCTCACGCTCCAATAAAATCAGATAATTCATATACTCGACGCAAAACTTTATGTTTTTGCACGGAATCAAACAAGCAAGGATCCACGCTATCCCAAAGGCTTTACTTGGCACTTAATTGAAATAAAAGACACAAAACATGAGTACTACAGTATATTAATAATGTGAACACATGAAAATATAAGTTTAAGTGTTGGGTTGTCTACCAACAAGTGCTTTTCTTTAATGCCTTTTAGCTAGGCATGATGATTTCGATGATGCTCACATAGGAATAGTATTTGAACATGCAAAAGAGCATCATGAATCTCATTGCATGCACATTTCATTCTAACACACTTCCAATGCATAGGGATTTTGTGAGCAAACAATTTATGGGAGCAATAATCAACTAGCATAGGAAGGCAAAACAAGCATAACTTAAAAACTTTTAACACGTAGAAAGGAAACTTGATATTATTGCAATTCCTACAAGCATGTGTTCCTCCCTCATAATGATTTTCATTAGCTTCATGAAGTAATTACACAATATAACCAGCACATATAGCATTTTTTCATGATCTCAAGCATAGAAAATTTATCACTCTTGACATAAGCAAACTTCTTCTCATTCATAATAGTGGGAGCAAACTCAACAAAATAACTATTATATGACACTTGATTGACATAACCACTTTGAATATTAAAATCATGATGACAAGTTTCATGGTTGTCATTACTCTTTATAGCATATGTGTCATCATAATAATCATCATAGATAGGAGGCATGTCATAATCATAATAGTTTTGCTCACCAAAACTTGGGGCACACAAAATATCTTCTTCATCAAACCTAGCATCCCCAAGCTTGTGGCTTTGCATATCATTAGCATCATCAATATTCAGAGAATTCATACTAGCAACATTGCAATCATGCTCAACACTCAAAGATTTAGTGCCAAACATTTTAATAACTTGTTCTTCTAACACTTGAGCATAATTTTCCTTTCCATCATTTTCACGAAAGACATTAAAAAGATGAAGCATATCAGGCAACCTCAATTACATTTTTTGTAGTTTTCTTTTATAAAACCAAACTAGTGAAAAACAATAAACTAAAATATTTGATTGCAAGATCGAAAGATGAACCTTCAAGCACTCACCTCCCCGGCAACGGTGCCAGAAAAGAGCTTGATGTCTACTACACAACCTTCTTCTTGTAGACTCGTGTTGGGCCTCCATGTGTAGAGTTTTGTAGGACAATGACAATTTTCCCTCAAGTGGATGACCTAAGGTTTATCAATCTGTGGGAGGTGTTGGATGAAGATGGTCTCTCTCAAACAACCCTACAATCGAATACAAGAAATCTCTTATGTCCCCAACACACCCGATACAATGGAAAATTGTATAGGTGCACTAGTTCGGCGAAGAGATGGTGATACAAGTGTAATATGGAGGCTAGATATAGGTTTTTTTAATCTAAAAAAATAAAAACAGCAAGGTAACAAATAGTAAACAGCGAGAAAAATGTTGTATAAATGCTTGGAAACAAGGTGTAGGGTCCATACTTTCACTAGTGCAATTTCTCTCAACAATATTGACATAGTTGAATCATATGTAAGTCCCTCTTGTGCGACAAAGAGTTCACTCCAAAGTCGCAAATAGCGGAGAACTAATGAAGAAATTATTGTAGGGTACGAAACCACCTCAAAGTTATCTTTTCTGAGCAATCTTGTAAGCTATCCATATAAGGCTTTATACAATGCAAGGTGCTTAGGAGAGGTTCTTAGAGAAATAAACCAGGCTTTTCTTAAGCATCAGTGCTTATTTGTATAGGATAGATGCTTAGTTAGGCGTATCTCATGTAAAAATAGGCACCGGTGCTTCAGCAAAACCCGATTTATTTTTTTAAGCACCTCCCTAAGCATCTAGCATTGTACAAGGCATAAGTGTCACGAACAGCCCTAGAGTTCGTACTGAAATAACATCTTAAGATACACATCAACCAAAACCCTAATGTCACCTAGATACTCCAATGTCGCCACAAGTACACATGGGCCTGATTATATGACATGCATCACATAATTTCAGATTCGTCATGTTCAATCCAACACAAAGAACTTCAAAGAGTGCCCCAAAGTTTCTACCGGAAAGTCAAGACAAAAATGTGTGCCAACCCCTATGCATAGATTCCCAAGGTCACGGAACGCGCAATTTGATCAGCAAAACATACATCAAGTGGATCAGTAGAACATCACATTGTTACCATGGATATCCCATTGCAAGACATACATCAAGTGTTCTTAAATCCTTAAACACGCAATCCGATAAGAAAACTTCAAAGGGAAAACTCAATTCATCACAAGAAGATAGAGAGGGGGAAACTCCATATGATTCATCTATATCAATAAAGCTCATGGTACATCAAGATCATGCCATCTCAAGAACACGAGAGAGAGAGAGAGAGAGAGATCAAACACATAGCTACTGGTACATATCCTTAGCCCCGAGGGTGAACTATTCCCTCCTTGTCATGGAGAGCGTCGGGATGATGAAGATGGCCTCTGGTGATGGTTTCCCCCTCCGACGGGGTGCCGGAGCAGGCTCACGATTGTTTTTTCGTGGCTCTGGAAGCTTGCGGTGGCAGAACTCCCGATCTAGGTTTCTTTTTGGATGTTTCTATATTTATAGGAATTTTTGGCGTCGATCTCACGTCAAGGGGGGCCATGAGGCGGTGACAAGCCTGCTAGGCGCGGCCAGGGGGGTGGCGACGCCTGGCAAGCTTGTGACCTCCTCGTGGATCTTCTGGCCCAACTCCTTTGCTTCGGGGTTTGTCCAAAAAAACATACTAAATTTTCAGCCCGTTCTGAGAACTTTTATTTCTGCACAAAAAACAGCACCATGGTAGTTCTGCTAAAAACAGTGTTAGTCCGGGTTAGTTCTAACAAAATCATACCAAAATCATACAGAATTATTGTAAACATGGGATGAATATTTCATAAATTATAGATACGTTGGAGACGTATGATATGGCCACCCTTAGTCGATTTATATCTCGTCCGGGAGAAAAAGCCCATATGTTGTATAAACTCCTGAAGAAAATGAAAAAATTTAAAGGGCTAGTGAGGCAGGAGATGCTCTAGATGAAATGAAAAAGATCATCGCTACCAATCCAATACTCATGATGCCTAGAGTGGAGAAGCCGATGTTGCTATACATCTCGGCGAGTAATCAAGTCGTCAGCATGGACCTGGTGGTCAAACACAACACTGGAGGTCATATATTCCAAGTACAAAAGCTAGTATATTATGTTTTAGAGGTACTGGCCCTCATAAAAAACTAGATATCCTCACTAACAGAAGATTGCCTACGCAGTCTTAATTACATCTCAGAATTTGAAGCACCACTTTCGTGAGTGTTCTATCACCATGGCATCTGAAGTCCCTTTAGGCGACATCATCAAAAATAGATACGCTACTGGGCGCGTCATGAAGTCGGCAATAGAACTCCTTCCTTTCGAAATCATCTTCACCCATGCCAAGCTATTAAAGGTGTTGGCCAATTTCGTGGTTGAATGGACAAAATCCGAACTCGCTAGAGAGTACATTACATACTCACATTGGATAATGTACTTCGACGGCTCTAAAATGTTGGCTGGGCTAGGAGTAGGGGTAGTTCCCACCTCACCCAGTAGTGAAAATATACGGTATGGGTTGCAAATCATGTATACCGACTCAAATAATGCAGTCGAATATGAGGCTCTTTTACACGAACCACAGGTAGCCATGTCTATGGGATTCCAGCGTGTGGAAGTCCGAGATGACTCCAACCTTGCCACATCACAAGTAAATGGCGAATTTGATGCAAAGGACCCAAAGATGAGACCATACCGAAATGTCATCTTGATTATATCATTTCGCTTCGAAGGACTGGAATTCCATCATATACCACGGGATAGATACCAGGTCGCTGATACCCTTGCAAGGATGGGCACAAGGTCTGATCCGGTAGATGATGACGGAGTCCCCTCGATGCCTATGATAAGCACGTAGAAGAGATTGCTTCCTCCCCGACAATGGCGCCAAAAATTCCTTTGACGTGGCTTGAGAGTGTGTCGGTATTTCCCCAAAGAGGAAGGGATGATGCAGCACGGCGACAGTAAGTATTTCCCTCAGTTATGAAACCAAGGTTATCGAACCAGTAGGAGGATCACCACCACCCAATAAGCAGCACCTGCACACAAACAACAAATACTTGCAACCCGATGCGAAAGAGAGGTTGTGAATATCTCTACGGTAAAAAGATAGATTAGGTAATAATAGATAGGAGGGATAGATCTCTCAAGAATACAAAATAAAAAAGGAAATAAAATATGCAGCAATATGTTTTGGGGTTTTTGGTTTTGTAGATCTGAAAACAAAGATGCAAAAAGATAGATCTGAAAGCAATATGTTGAAAAGTAGACCCGGGGGTTGTAGGATTCACTAGTTTGTTCTCTCAAGAGTATAGCGCATGGTGGGTGAACAAAATACTGTTGGGAAATTGATAAAAAATCGAATAGTCATGACGATACCAAGGCAATAATCATTTTATAGGCATCATGTCCAAGATAAGTAGACCGACTCCTGCCTGCATCTACCACTATTACTCCACACATCGACCACTATCCAGCATGCATCTAGTGTATTAAGTTCATGGAAAAACGGAGTAATGCAATAAGAATGATGACATGATGTAGACAAGATCTATTAATGTAGGAATAGACCCCATCTTTTTGTCCTTAATGGCAACGATACATGTGTGTCTTGCTGCCCCTTCATTCACTGGGAAAGAACACCTCAAGATCGAACCCATCACAAAACACCTCTTCCCATGGCAAGAAAAATCGATCTAGTTGGCCTAACTAAACCAAAGATTCTAAGAAGTAATATGAGGCTATAAGTAATCATGCGTATAAGAGATCAAAGAAGACTAAAAAAATATTCATGGATAGAAACTGATCACGAACTCAAAATTCATCGGATTCCAACAAACACATTGCAAAAGTTTACATCAAATAGATATCCAAGAGACCATTGTATTGCGAATCATAAGAGAGAGAGAGAGAGCAGCCATCTAGCTACTGCCTACGGACCCGTATGTCTATGGTGGACTACTCACGCATCATCGGAGAGGCACCTATGATGAAGATGAACCCCTCCATGATGGTGTTTAGATTGGATCAAGAGGTTCTGGAACTTGTGGCGGCTGGAATTGTGCTTCGTCGACTCCCCTAAGGTTTTTGGAATATTTGGGAATTTATAGGAATCAAAGGCGGTGGAGAGCAGTCCCAAGGAGGGAACAACCCATCAAGGCGTGCTCGGGCCCCCTGGCACACCCTCATGGGTTATGGTCTCCTCGGCCCACTCCCTCGGTACTTCTTTGGCCCACTAGGTGTCTTTTGGTCTAGAAAAAATCTCCAAAATATTCTTTCGCGATTGGACTCTATTTGGTATTGATTTTCTACGAAGTAAAAAAACAAGCAAAACAACAACTGGCACTTTGGCACTATGTCAATAGGTTAGTCCCAAAAAATGATATAAAGTTGTTATAAAATGATTGTAAAACATCCAAGAATGATAATATAACAACATGGAACAAGCAAAAATTATGCATACGTTGCAGATGTATCAGCATCCCCAAGCTCAATTCCTACTCGTCCTCGAGTAGGTAAATGATAAAAACAGAATTTTTGATGTGGAATGCTTCCTAACATGTTCATAATATTCTTTTCTTTTGTATAGCATGGACATTTGCACTTGTAAATGATTCAAATCAATAGTGTGGATTTAACATAATGACTTCAATACTCAGACTGTCAACAAGCAACCATGTCTTTCAAAATATCAACACTAAAGAAAGTTATCTCTAGCCCATCATGCTCAATCATTGATCCATTCATGAAACACACTCAAATATTAGCTATACCCAATGCTCAAGTACGATCATAGTGCCCCCTAGTTGGTGCTTATAAGAGAAGATGGAGACTCAAAGTGAAAATAAAAATTGCATAAAGTAAATAGATAGGCCCTTCATAGAGGGAAGTAGGGATTTGTAGAGGTGCCAGAGCTCAAGGTTTAAACTGAGAGAGAGAAAATATTTTGTGTGGCATGCTTTTCCTGTCAACGAAAATGACAATGTAGCTAACAATACTTTCCATGCTAGATATATCATATGCGGTTTCCAAATATAAAATAAAGTTTATTCCTTTTTCCACCAAACTTTCACTTTCCATGGCGGGCCGTATCGACGGTTGCCTTCCATTCCAACACTTTCCAAGGAATTTATTATTTGTCAACATAAAGTAAATAGATATTTTTCATTTTGGGAATGGGCATCCCTATTACCGCGGCACTCTCGTGCAATGACAAGTGAATAAACACTCATCTTGAGAATAACACATCTAGCATGAAAACATATTGGACACTCCCCACCATTTCATGAGTGGTACGAGCACACAGAAGAGAAAATTTATTTTGAAAATTTAGAGATGGCACATACAAATTTGCTTAGAACGGCATGGAAATACCGCATATAGGTAGATATGGTGGACACATAAGGCAAAACTTGGTTTAAGGGTTTTCGATGCACAAGTAGTATTTCTACTTAGTACAAATGGAGGCTAGCAAATAGATTGAGAAGCAACCAAACCAAGAAATGAAAATTCACATAAGAAAGCATTGAGCATAACTGACACCGAATAATGCGCCATAAGGAGGATGTAACTTCTTTGCATAACTATTGACTTTCGTGCATGCATAGGGAATCACAAACCTTAACATCAATATTCCTACTAAAGCATAATTACTCACTAACATGACTCACATATTACTATCATCATGTTTCAAAACTATTACAAAGGATCAAGTTTAATTTTCCCAATGATCTTCGTGAAAGTTTTTATTATATCCTCCTTGTATATCTATGACTTTGGGACTAGTTTCACATATTGCCATTGCTTTTTGGCAAGCTCAAACAAGTTTAAGTGAAGCGCATGAGCATAAAGATTTCATCTCTCAAAATAGTATAAGTGAAGCATGAGAGGATTTCCTCAGATTTTAATAACTATTAAATTAATCTAACTGAAGCATGAGAGTATTTCTGGAAAAAAATCCAAGCACACCTTTCTCAAAAATATATAAGTGAAGCACTAGAGCGATTCTATAGCTCAAAAAGTTAAAGTGAAGCACATGAGGAATTCTAACAAATGATGGCATAATTTTGGCTCTGTCAAATAGGTGTGTCCATCAAGGATACAAAGGAAAAAAACAAGCGAAACAAGAAAATATACAAGACGCTCTAAGCAAAACTCATGATATGTGACGAATAAAAATATAGTTCCAAGTAAAATACCGACGGTCGTTACAAGAAAGAGGGGATGCCACTCGGGGGCATCCCCAAGCTTAGTTGCTTGTTACTCTTTGGATATATCTTGCGGGTGCGGTAGCATCCCCAAGTTTAGGCTTTTATCACTGCTTATTCCTTCATCCATCGTGATCTCACCCAAAACTTGAAAACTTCAATCACACAAAACTCAACAAAATCTTCGTGACATCCGTTAGTATAATAAAGCAAATCACTAATTTAGGTGTTGTTGCAAACCCATTCATATTTTATTATTGCATTATACCTACTGTATTTTAACTTTACCATGGCTCATACCCTTCAATATAACCCATAGATTCATCAAAACAAGCACACAATGCAACGAAAACAGAATAGGTCTTAAACACAACAGTCTATAATAATATGTACTCTAGCCATACTTATATAACTCTAAAAATTCTTAACAATTAGGACAAAGCAAACCATTTGTATAGCAACACTGTGTTAAAATTTCAGCTCAAGTTCATGTTCCATAAAAAATGAAAATTCATATACTGGACGCGAAGTTTCTGTTTCAGATTCAGCATCGCTTCTACTCATCCTATGAATCATCCTAAAGGCTTTACTTGGCACAAACACTAAATAAACCATAAAAACACAATTATAAAAGAGGCATAATTGTGTGAACACTCAAAAAAATAAAGGAAAAAGGAAAAAATATTTATTCATTGGGTTGCCTCCCAACAAGCGATGTCGTTTTACGCCCCTAGCTAGGCATAACGCATAGATTCAAGTATTGTCATCTTTGGTTTTCAAATCTTGAATCACACAACTAGATTTCTTCAAGGATTTTGCATGCACGTTTTTAGCGATAACACTCTTAGGAAGAAAACCAAAAAATCATTCTTGTAAATAGGATCTCTTATGATTTCAACAAAGTCGGGCTGAATACTAATCATTTTAAGATCCCCTTTGTGGACACTAGGTGTAGCAATTTTTTTCTTGGTGACTTGCGCTGGTTTGCCAATTTTTACGGGAGTTTTTCCAACAGGTTTGATAGAAGAAAAAACCAAACCCAAGTTACTAGAAAATCTCTTCCAACTTATCAATACGGTAAGGACTTTCTTCTACCCTTTTGTTAACTATGGTTTCCTTCTCCTTTAGCAATTTTAAAGCATCTCCCACCTTAGATCCAATTTTATTAGCAAGATTATGTATCTTCTTGTCCAAACTTTCAAGATGTTCTTGGGTAATCATCTTCTTTTCAATAGCATCTAATCTCCCCATAACGTGTTCGAGAGTTAAAGTTGTTTCATTGATCATGATAGGTGGTCATCCCTCTAAGCTCCCCAAAGCATTAAAGGCATCCAAAGATGGGCACATTAAAAAATTCCCATCGGTAATCATATCAAGGACGAATTTATACCAACTGGTGATGCCGACATAAAAACTGCGAAGAAGAACAACGGTAGATTGCTTATGGATAGATCTATTATGAGAATTGCAAACCTATACAAAGCATTTGTTAGGTCCTCCCCTCCCTTTTCCTTAAAATTAAGAACCTCATTATCAGGCATAGGTGCAATAAAAGAAGAACTAGCAATAATGACAAGGCAAGAGATCTGGCAAGAAAAAGGCAAACGAAAAAGAGGGCGAATAAAACGGCAAATTGGTGAAGTGGGGGAGAGGAAAACGAGAGGCAAATGGCAAATAATGTAATTGCAAGGAGATGCAATTTGTGATTAGGAACCTGGTAGATGATGATGGGGTCCCCTCGGCGTCTACAATAAGCACGTAGAAGATACCGCTTCCTCCCCAGCAACGACGCCAGAAATTCCTTTGATGTGGCTTGAGACTGCATCGGTATTTCCCCAAAGAGGAAGGGATGATGTAGCACAACGACGGTAAGTATTTTCCTCGGTTATGAAACCAAGGTTATCAAACCAGTAGGAGGATCACCACCACCCAATAAGCAGCACCTGCACACAAACAACAAATACTTGCAACGCGACACGACGGAGAGGTTGTGAATCTCTGTACGGTAAAAGATAGATTAGGTAATGATAGATAGGAGAGATAGATCTCTCAGAACACAAAATAAAAGGGAAATAAAATTTGCAGGATTATGTTTTGGGGTTTTGGGTTTTGTAGATTCAAAAACAAAGATGCAAAAAGATAGATTTGAAAGCAATATGTTGGAAAGTAGAAGTGGGGGTCGTAGGATTCACTAGTGGCTTCTCTCAAGATTATAGCGCATGCTGGTTGAACAAATTACTATTGGTAAATTGATAGAAAATCGAATAGTCATGACGATATCCAAGGCAATGATCATTATATAGGCATCATGTCCAAGATAAGTACACCGACTCCTACCTGCATATACCACTATTACTCCACACATCACCGCTATCCAGCATGCATCTAGTGTATTAAGTTCATGGAAAAATGGAGTAATGCAATAAGAATGATGGCATGATGTAGACAAGATATATTCATGTAGGAATAGACCTCATCTTGTTATCCTTAATGGCAATGATACATGCGTGTCTTCCCGCCCCTTATGTCACTGGGAAAGAACACCGCAAGGTCGAACCCATCACAAAGCACCTCTTCCCATGAGGCTATAATTAATCATGCATATAAGAGATCAAATAAGACTCAAATAATATTCATGGATACAAACTGATCATGAACTCAAAATTCATCGGATCCCAACAAACACACCGCAAAAGTTTACATCAAATAGATCTCCAAGAGACCATTGTATTGAGAATCATAAGAGAGACAGGAAGCCATGTAGCTACTACCTATGGACTCGTAGGTCTATGGTGGACTACTCACACATCATCGGAGAGGCACATATGATGAAGGTGAACCCCTCTGGGATGGTGTTTAGATTGGTTCTCGAGGTTCTGGAACTTTTGGTGGCTGGAATTGTGTTTCGTCAAATCCCCTAAGGTTTTGGAATATTTGGGAATTCATAGGCATCAGAGGTTGTGGAGAGGGGTTCCGAGGAGGGCACAACCCATCAGGGCGCACCAGGACCCCCTAGCGTGCCATGGTGGGTTGTAGTCTCCTCAGCCCACTCCCTCGGTACTTCTTAGTGTTGGAAATATGCCATAGAGGCAATAAATAAAGTGTTTATTATTATATTTCCTTGTTCATGATAATCGTTTATTATCCATGCTATAATTGTATTAATTGGAAACACATTACATGTGTGGGTAAATAGACAACACTTTGTCCCTAGTATGCCTCTAGTGAACTAGCTCGTTGATCAAAGATGGTCAAGGTTTCCTAGCCATTGACATGAGATGTCATTTGATAATGGGATCACATCATTAGGAGAATGATGTGATGGACAAGACCCAAACTAAAAACGTAGCATATGATCGTGTCAGTTTATTGCTACTGTTTTCTGCATGTCAAGTATATGTTCCTATGACCATGAGATCATGCAACTCACGGATAGATCGGGTTTTAAGGTTTTTGCACAGGATTTTTCAGCCACGTGTTGCCCGTTCCTCCAGTGCATAGTTTCTCCTCTAGATCGGTTTTCTGCGGTGCTTAGGTGAAGCCCTGCCGAAATAGCTCCACCACCATCGCTGGAGCGCCGTCACGCTGCCGGAGAACTCTTATACCTCTCCGCTCCTTCTTTTTGGATCAAGACGGCGGAGATCGTCATCAAGTTGTACATGTGCTGAACGCGGAGGTGTCGTCCGTTCGGCGCTAGATCGGAAGGATCGTGTTCAAGCTCGTGGGACGGATCGTGATCAAGTTTGTGGGACGGATCGTCATTGGATCGTGGGACGGATCGTGATTGGATCACAGGACGGATCGTGATTGGATCGCGGGACGCACGGTGATTTGGATCGCGAAGACGTTCGACTACACCAACCGCGTTTCTTAACACTTCCCGCTTAGCGATCTACAAGGGTATGTAGATCCACTCTCCCTCTCGTAGATGCTCAACACCATGGATAGATCTGCATGTGCGTAGGAAAATTTTTGTTTCCCATGCAACGTTCTCCCTCAGTGGCATCATGAGCTAGGTCTATGTGTAGATGAGATCTCGACTAGAACACAAAAGGTTTGTGGGTGTTGATATTGAGATTGCTTCCTCCCGTGGTCGGATTTTGGTTTAGCGGTATTGTGAGATGAAGCGGCCCGAACCAACATTACTCGTACGCTTACGAGAGACCGGTTCCCTCGACCGCAACTTGTTCCAAAGATGGCTTGTGGGTGCCAGTTTCTCTCACTTTAGTTGGATCGGATTCGACAAAGGCGGTCCTTGAGAAGGTTGAAAAGCAACTAGTGTATCACCGTTGTGGTTTTTGCGTAGATGAGAATTGTTCTTGCTAGATACTCGTAGCAGCCACGTAAAACATGCAACAACAATTAGAGGACGTCTAACTTGTTTTTGCAGGGTACGTTGTGATGTGATATGGCCAATTACATGATGTGATATATGTGATGTATGAGATGATCATGTGATGTATAGATTATCACGACTTGCATGTCGATGAGTACGGCAACCGGCAGGAGCCATAGGGTTGTCTTTAATTATTGTATGACCTGCGTGTCAATCATTAAGCGCTATGTAATGCTTTAGTTTATCGCTAAACGGTAGCAATAGTAGTAGAAGCATGTTGGGCGCGACAACCCCGATGGCGACACGTTGATGGAGATCAAGATGATGAAGATCATGGTGTCATGCCGGTGATGATGGAGATCATGCCGGTGCTTTCTAGATGGAGATCAAAAGCACAAGTTCATGGCCATATCATGTCACTTATGAATTGCATGTGATGTTAATCCTTTTATGCACCTTGTTTTGCTTAGGACGACGGTAGCATTATAAGGTGATCCCTCACTTAAATTTCAAGATGAATTGTGTTCTCCCCGAGTGTGCACCATTGTGAAAGTTCGTCGTGTCGAGACACCACGTGAAGATCGGGTGTGATAGACTCTACGTTCACATACAACGGGAGCAAGCCAGTGTTGCACACATAGAACACTCGGGTTAAACTTGACGAGCCTAGCATGTACAGACATGGCCTCGGAACACAAGAGACCGAAAGGTCGAACATGAGTCATATAGTAGATATGATCAACATAATGATGTTCACCATTGAAGCCACCTCAACTCACGTGATGATCGGACTTGTGTTGGTGGATTTGGATCATGTGACACTCAGATGGCCTGAGGGATGTCAATTTGAGTGGGAGCTTTAGTAATTTGATTAACTAAACTCATTATCTTGAATAATAGTCTAAGTAAACCTTGCATATTTATGTTGTAGATCAATGGGTCGCGTAGTAGCACCCCTGAATTTTAATGCGTTCCTAGAGAAAGCTAAGTTGAAAGATGATGGAAGTAACTTTGTTGACTGGGCCCGTAATCTGAGGATTATCCTCACGGATTCCCAGAAATCATATGTCCTTGATGCACCGCTTGGTGACCAACCAGAAGATATGACCTCCGAAGACGTTAAGAACGCTTGGGAGGCACGTACTGGAGATTACTCAATAGTTCAGTGTGCAATATTGTATGGCTTAGAACCGGGACGTCAAAGACGTTTTGAACGTCATGGAGCATATGAGATGTTCTAGGAGTTGAAGTTTATCTTTAAGAAGAATGCCCTGATCGAGAGGTATGAAACCTCCGATAAGTTCTATGCTTGAAAGATGGAGGAGAACGGGTCTATTAGTGAACATATACTCAGAATGTCTGGGTATTCAACTTGTCTAGCGGAGTTGGGAATTGCCCTTCCGCCAGAGGCGATCACTGACAGAGTTCTTCAATCACTGCCACCTAGTTACAAGAGCTTTGTGATGAACTATAACATGCATGGGATGAACAAGTCAGTCGCCGAGCTGTTTGCGATGCTAAAAGTCGCTGAGTCTGAAATCCAGACAGAACATCAAGTGTTGATGGTCAATAAAACCACTAGTTTCAAGAAAAATGGCAAGGTCAAGGGCAAGGGCAAGAAGGGTGAAACCAAGAAGGACGGCAAAGCAGTTGCTAATCCTGGAAAGAAGCCCAAGCATGGACCCCAAGCCAGAAACTGAGTGCTTTCATTGCAAGGGAACTGGTCACTGGAAGCAAAACTGCCCTAAGTACATGGCTGACAAGAAGGCGGCCAACGAATATCTGGATTAAGCATGAACATTATA
This sequence comes from Hordeum marinum, assembly GCA_022496015.1. Taxonomy (NCBI): domain Eukaryota; kingdom Viridiplantae; phylum Streptophyta; class Magnoliopsida; order Poales; family Poaceae; genus Hordeum; species Hordeum marinum. Next base: position 422,373,890 of record CM039678.1, on the reverse strand, counting down.
TCTGGATCTTGTTTATTGCGAGGCGGTTACTCATTTAAATCAAAGAATAAAGGTTGTTCTATTTATATGAGTAATATCTTTTATGGTCATGCACCCAATGTTAGGGGTTTATTCATATTGGATCTTGATAGTGATGACACACATGTCCATAACATTTATGCCAAAAGATGTAGAGTTCATAATGATAGGACCACTTTCTTGTGGCACTGCCGTTTAGGTCATATTGGTGTAAAACGCATGAGGAAGCTCCATGCTGATGGACTTTTGGAGTCACTTGATTTCGAATCACTTGACACATGTGAACCATGCCTCATGGGCAAGATGACTAAAACGCCGTTCTCTGGAACAATGGAACGGGTGAGTGACTTATTGGAAATCATACATACTGATGTGTGCGGTCCAATGAATGTTACAGCGCGTGGTGGATATCGTTATTTTCTCACCTTCACAGATGACTTAAGTAGATATGGGTATATTTACTTAATGAAACACAAGTCTGAAACGTTTGAAAAGTTCAAGCAATTTCAGAGTGAAGTTGAGAATCATTGTAACAAGAAGATTAAGTTCCTGCAATCTGATCGAGGAGGTGAATATCTGAGTTATGAGTTTGGCAGTCACTTAAGACAGTGTGGAATTGTTTCACAGTTGACACCGCCCAGAACACCACAGCATAATGGTGTGTCCGAACGTCGTAATCGAACCTTATTAGATATGGTGCGTTCTATGATGTCTCGCTGATTTTCCACTATCGTTATGGGGTTATGCATTAGAGACAGCTGCATTCACTTCAAATAGGGCACCATCAAAATCCGTTGAGACGACGCCATATGAACTATGGTTTGGCAAGAGGCCAAAGTTGTCGTTTCTTAAAGTTTGGGGATGTGATGCTTATGTCAAAAAGCTTCAGCCTGAAAAGCTGGAACCCAAAGCAGAAAAATGCGTCTTCATAGGATACCTGAAAGAGACAGTCGGGTATACGTTCTATCTCAGATCTGAAGGCAAAGTGTTTGTCGCTAAGAACGGAACATTTCTTGAGAAAGAGTTTCTCTCGAAAGAATTGAGTGGGAGGAAAAATAGAGCTTGATGAGGTTATTGAACCTTTACTTCAACCAGAAAGTAGCGCAGCGCAGAAAGATGTTTCTGTAGAAACTACGACAGTAGAAGAGGAAGTTAATGATGATGATCATGAAGCTTCGGATCAAGCTACTATTGAACCTCGTAGGTCGACAAGGTTGCGTACTAATCCTAAGTGGTACGGCAACCCTATCTTGGAGGTCATATTGTTGGACAACAATGAACCTACGAGCTATGGAGGAGCAGTGATGGGCCCGAATTCCAAGAAATGGTTAGAGGCCATGAAATCCGAGATGGGATCCATGTATGAAAACAAAGTATGGACTTTGGAAGTATTACCTGATGGGCAAAAGGCCATTGAGAACAAATGGATCTTTAAGAAGAAGACACACGCGGACAGTAATGTCACCGTCTATAAAGCTCGACTTGTGGCAAAGGGTTTTTCACAAGTCCAAGGAGTTGACTATGATGAGACCTTCTCACCCGTAGAGATGCTTAAGTCTGTCAAAATCATGTTGGCAATAGCTGCTTATTTCGACTATGAAATTTGGTAGATGGATGTCAAAACAGCATTCCTCAACGGTTTCCTTGAGGAAGATTGTATATGATGCAACCAGAAGGTTTTGTCGATCCAGAGAATGCTGACAAAGTTTGCAAACTCCAGCGATCCATTTATGGACTGGTGCAAGCATCTCGGAGTTGGAATAAGCGTTTTGATGAGGTGATCAAAGTGTTTGAGTTTATACAAGTTTACGGAGAAGCTTGTATTTACAAGAAAGTAGTGGGAGCTCTATAGCGTTTCTAGTATTATATGTGGATGACATATTACCGATTGGAAACAATATAGAAATGCTGGAAAGCATGAAGGAATATTTGAACAAGAGTTTTTCAATGAAGGACCTAGGAGAAGCTGCTTTCATATTAGGCATTAAGATCTATAGAGATAGATCGAGACGCTTAATAGCACTTTCACAGAGCACATACCTTTATAATGTTTTTAAGAAGTTCAAAATGGATCAGTCCAAGAAGGGGTTCTTGCCTGTGTTACAAGGTGTGAAGTTGAGTAAGACTCAATGCCCAATGACTATAGAAGATAGAGAAAAGATGAGTATCATCCCCTATGCTTCAGCCATAGGCTCTATCATGTATGCAATGTTGTGCGCAAGACCCGATGTCAGCCTTGCCATAAGTATGGCCAGAAGGTTTCAAAGTGATCCTGGAATGGAGCACTGGACAGCGGTCAAGAATATCCTTAAGTACCTGAAAAGGACTAAGGAAATGTTTCTCGTTTATGGAGGTGATGAAAAGCTCATCTACAAGGGTACATCGATCCACTCTCCCTCTCGTAGATGCTCATCACTATGGATAGATCTGCGTGTGCATAGGAAATTTTTTGTTTCCCATGCAATGTTCTCCCTCACTTTGGCCCACTGGGTGTCTTCTGGTCTAGAAAAAATTGCCAAAAAGTTACGTCGCGATTGGACTCCATTTGGTATTGATTTTCTGCGAAGTAAAAACAAGCAAAAAAACAACAGCTGGCACGTTGGCACTATGTCAATAGGTTAGTCCCAAAAATGATATAAAGTTTTTATAAAATGATTGTAAAACATCCAAGAATTATAATATAACAGCATGGAACAAGAAAAAAAATATAGATACGTTGGAGACGTCTCAAATGGCGCCATGGACATAGCCCAACCTTAGGTATTTCCTACGTAATGAGCTACCTGACGGCCAAACTAAAGCATGGAGGATAATTCACCGATCCAAGCCCTATCGGGTCCACGAACGTGAGCTATATAAAAGAAGCATCATAGGTGTCCTCCAAAGGTGTATAGAGAGAGAGGAAGGATGTGAACTCCTTGTAGAAATCCACTCCTACATGAGCGGACATCATGCCACAGCTCGGGCTCTAGTCAATGAAGCTTTTAGAGCTGGATTTTATTGTCCTAGCACCAAACAGGACGCAAAAACCTTGGTCTAGCTGTGCCCCGGCTGCAAGATTTTTGCCAATCAAGGTCACATGCCTACCACGGCTCTTAGGACTATACCGATTACCTGGCCTTTTATGTTCGGGGGGCTAGGCATGGTCCGCACTCTTAAAGGGGGCTCGCACAAAAAGAAATACTTGTCATGATTGATAAATTGACAAAGTGTATCGAAACAAAATCGATCACAACTGCCGAGGTTGTCCAGGCTGTAGAATTTATGTCTAGCATAGTGCACCATTATGGTGTCTCCCACTATAATTACGGATAATGGCACAAATTTTACTACCAACGAGGTTAAGGTGTGGTGCGCAAAGATTGGCATTCAACTTGATTATGCCTTTGTTTATCACTCTAGACCAACGAACGGGTTGAATGCGCAAACATACTTGTTTTCAATGGTATGAAGCCACGCTTAGTCCGCTCCTTGAAGGAGGTCGGCTGCCATTGGTTAGAGGAGCTCGACTCCATACTATGGGGCTTATGCACTATGCCTAACCGATCCACAAGTTACCCACCTTTCTTCATGGTATATGGAGCCGAGGTCATCCTATGATGTGACCTCATTCAAAATACACCTAGAGTGCACACATGTTAAGAGAGAGAGAGAGAGAGAGAGGCTGAGCTAGATCGACAGGATGACCTTGACGCCCTCGAAGAGGAGAGGAATGTGGTTCGGGCACGTTTCACCTTTTCCCAACAACAGGCATGACGCTACCAAAGTAGGGAAGTTCGGGCGAAATCATTCAACAAATGTGACCTAGTGATGAGGATTCATTTGAAAAGCAGAAGCAGGAACTTCACCCAAGGTGGGACAGACCGTTCATAATTAACCAAGTGCTCACGAGAGGTGCATATCGTATTCGAGACCCCTAGGATAACAAACTAGAGTCGAATCCCTGGAATGCCCCCATGCTCTGATGTTTTTATGGTTCACCGCAGACACCCCCATTTTACCTCTTTTGATCCTTGTTAAGCATTTAATAGCTATACGCTTTCTGCCTTTTATTTTAAGTTAAAACATCCCTTGCTAGTTATGGTCGGTAAATCCAAAGTGATATGACTCCTTGATTAACTTCCTTTTATATGTTTCGGATATATTAACTTACATTTGGTGGGTATTTGCGGCACACATACTATATGTACGATATATACTATGCTTCAGGTTTTTTCATAGCTGGAAATATTCCATGTGCTATCGGTGCCTCCTTACACTCTAATCGTTTTTCCTTGATATGCATCAACTTGACTTAAATTTTGGCCAAGCTGGGTTGCCTGGATCCTATGCTTACCCCTACATTCCCGATTGTTTGTCTAGGGGGTAAAGGGAGCACCTCTGCGATTGTTTCTATAGGGCCAACCGGATTAGTACCTCAGACAGGTGAAGCCAAAAGCTAGTGTTCTTCAGAAAATAGTTGGTGGCAGCGATCGAAATGGCATTATTATAACCGGGGGCTTTACGCCCACCTCGGTTATATCCAGCAGGTCGTTGTGATCACCAATGATCACTGAAGAAAAGGAACCAACAGAGAACCTATTTTTCTTGGAAGATGTTTCTTACGCATAAATGTAATATAACATAAGCTCTGGATCACTTTGCTTTTTGAGCCACATAGCCGGACTTCCTTGCTATTCGAAATATCTGGTCCACTTGTTCGGATCAGAAGTAGGAGGCACTCCTTAGCTACTGGCCAAGGACGGAGAAGCTGAAGGCTGGCTAACAAAAAGTTTGTACAATAGGAGCGGTTCAAATGGCATAAAGTACATGAATACATGGAGTCATTACACATAACTTAAAACTTATTAATATTGTCTATCAAGGACATAATGCTACAATCCCATTGAGTAAATGAGCGGCAGACATCACATAATCATAGACCAGCTCCCTCCCAGCAAGACGATATTTTCCAAGTCGGTATGCGGCGTCGAGCACCTTTGAGGCATTCGGCGAGATCGAACATGCCCTCGGACACTTCTTCTTCTTTAGTTCATAAAACTTTAAAACCAACCTTCATAGCCTTCTGAGCTTTTTCATGCTCCTCGGTCAGCTATGCAAGGGCTTCCTTGGGCAAAGGGCGTCGAGCCTCTTTTCATTGGCCTGTCAACAAAGCCGGGTGATGTACATGTTAGTCCGAAGCAGTCATGCTATCGTGTCAAATCCTTGCTTGAAAGGACATAATTACTAGACATAGCTTCACTGATTTTCTGGCTTTTAGCCTCGGCGGTTGCCACCTAGGCCTTCAGCCAATCAATTTCATGGGTTTGTGGGTCATTTTTCACTTTCAAGGCACTGACCTCTTCCTTGCACCAAATCAAAACAAGATGATCAGCTTGTCTCTATGACTCAGCATATATCTGGTTTTCACGAGCCTGCTTCAAGTACGTTTCTGATTGACCGATGACTACTGTTGCTAAGGAAACAAAAAATATCAAACATGGACTTTGAGTCCCTCACAAATAAATCATATACCGGGTGCACTTTACCGTGCACTTATTTGGTAAAGGTTTTTATTTGTGCCACCTTGGCCTCCGAGGTGCTTAGCCGCGTCTTGGCTAAGCCAACTCCTCGGACATGTCTTCCTTCTTCTCTTGAGACGACTAGAAAATAATGTCATGTTCTATCAAGCCTCGATATGGTCACATTTCTCCACACTTCTACTTCGGGGCTACTGGCCTGCGTGTTGACAATATCTTGTATGATTCGAAAAATCCACCAGTCAGATGTACCATACGATCAGTGTCTTGGGGGCTACTGCCTAGTACGATATTATGTACTTTTTTCTAGACAAGCCTTCGCGTATAAACACCGACGACCAAATAGAGTTGGTTCCTGCATAAAGTAAATTCGAAAGGAATAAGTAGGTGAAAACCATTGGACATGATGTCCACCATCGCTTCAAAGGAGAAACGAGCAGTGCCAAGATAAGCATCCATCGAGCTAAGGGCGTTGACATCTTGACTGTTAAATGCAGGATTCTTCAAAGCAGCTCTTCGGCGCCAATGGTTCATTGCGCTTTTGACCTCGGAGACAGTAACCGAACAGGTCCCCGAAGTGGCACTTCGGGGGACGTCCCCCGAGGTAAAAGTCGGCTCGATGCCAGTCCTTGGAGGCGGATTGTTTTCCCTCCCGACTATCGTTGCTTTGGTGAACGACCTATGCAGAACCAAGTAATTAGGTGTGTGATCCTTGACTTTTGGAAAAGATCATAAGGCTGGTGAGAATTACATGTTCAACGTATGAGCGTCACACTCCGCCTTAATTGTCGTCTTTGTTGAGGGTCAGCCTGTGCGGCAATGGAAGGGCCCCCGAGAGGGGCCGTATCGATGCACGAACGCTTCGAACGTCGACCCTTAGGAAGAGGAGTTAGGGCGCTTGGGTTTCCTTGAGTTGAAGTTCTCTTTCGAGTAGCAACGGGAAGAAGTTTTACCGATGAGGAAGGCCATATCCCTGGTAGGTCCGAGATCATAGCCACTCGGAGGTCATCAAGGATCTCTTGATAAAATGTTCCCTCCCCATCTTCATGGAAGATGGGGTTGTTGTCACGATGATATGTCCCAAGCTCAGGAGTGGGACAATTCAACTTCTTGACCAAGCGCCTCTGTCTCTAGTAAAGCATAGTGACTGTTTAGAACCAACAGAGCACGCTACTTGGATGAAGGAAGAAGTTTAAATAGACTTACTATGTCGCTAGGATTATGGTGAGATAGGTCGTCTATGAATTCTGTCTTGGCAAAATCCGCAGCTTCTCCCTTATATATGCTAGCTAAGGCTGCGCTAAAGGCCACATCATTTTTGAAGTCTTTCTGAATTTACCGAGTGATGTCATCATTTCCGTTGTACATACACAGCAGATGCTGGCATTGCCAAAGAGTTTGGACTCTTCATATGATGGCTATTGCCATCACATCTATAATAGTCACGACGATATTGGTCAGGCATTTTACCTTAGCCATGAGACGGGCCACGTCGGTGTTGTCCTTTTGAGCAGTGCTCCATGGTCTTCAGCGAAAGCATTTCTTTGGAGGGTCCGAGGAGAAATATGGGATCCCGGTCCAAACTAGGTCATGCAGGGGGTGTCGACCATGTAGAACCACTCGGACATCCATGTATCGTATTCCTAAGGAGTGCCAGTGGGGTAGCCGGTCCCAGCTATTCTGCATACCTCAGTGGCTCCTACTTCAAGTAATTTCCCGTATCGAGAACATGGCATCACACAAAAATATCTCCTCCATAGACCAAAGTGTGCTTCATAGCCGAGGTACATCTCCCATAGGGCGATGAACCCCGCGTTGTGCAATACCAAATTGGGGGTCAAGTGATGGAGTTAGATTCCATAGAACTTGAGCAAGACTCGGGGGAAAGGATGGATAGGGAACCCCAGGCCACGAAGAAGAAAGGGGACAAAACATACCTTCTCACCTCCGAGAGGGATAGGATGGATATCGGCATGTGTTTTCCCGTCGACGGATATTAGTCCGGGGCGAATTGGGCCAAATTCGGACCTAGTAGGTAACCTTGAGTGGAAATCCAGTACAGTTGGAGGCGCGTGACGGGGTAACTTCCCAAGTCGCCCTTGAGGGGACCATGCAGACTCTTGTAGGAGCCCGTGTCGCTAGCCATAGATGGAACTCTTGAAGCTAGACTCCGAGGAGGAAAATGGTGTTGAACCGTGATAAGGAGAAGCCAACATGCGCTTGGACACATCATTGGGCCAGGTACCAGTTAAATAAAGCAAGGAAGGGGCGACGCTTCGATGTCGAGCCATAAAAACAGCTCGGTTCCCTAGGCATCACGACACTCGAGGTGGCACGTGGTGGGTCTGGGGCCGAAGTAAACACGCATATTCAAATTGAATACTCCAAAGTTGGAAAAGGAACTTGCTTGTCGAGCCAGAGAATCCAAAGTCGAAGTTACACATCAGAAGAAGATTGTCATCCTCAGCATCGAAGACCAGTTCAGGGGCTACTGACGGTGTCCTGGACTAGGGGGTCCCGGCCGAGTTGGCCTACTCCATGGACCGGGCTGACGAACTGTCAAGAAGGAAGGAATCCGGAGACCTCAACCCATGGCATAAGCATATCAGACTTCACCAAATACCTCACGTGTACTGAAAGTATGGCCATTAGGTTCGGCATGTAATCCCTAGATGACAACCGACTACATGTAACCCTAGATACACCTGATGCCTATATAAGCCAGAGGGTTTAGTGCGTAGAAGATACAGAGACATTCGTCAGCATCACCCCTAGCGTTTAGACCACAACTTACGATCTCGTGGTAGATCAACTATGTACTTTGATACACCCATAATATAAGCAAGATGAGTACATAGGGCTTTACCTCTTTAAAAAGGGCCCGAACGTGGGTAAAAGCTTCATGTCCCGTGTCTCTTGTTACCCATTGATCCAATCTCACAGCTCAGGGGGCCCTACCCGAGGTATGTCAGTTTTAACACCGACACTAGGGTATGGCGTTTGTTCCCTAGTTGGTTCGGGAACCCGAGGTGGCGGATGCGCAATGACTCTTTTCAATTGGGGGGGCCTTTTTCCACCTCCAACCCTAACTCAATTGCAAGTCCTCTCCATAATTGTTGATCTCTTGGATCTTGCTTACTCTCGATTCCTCCTATGGTTCTTGATTCTTTTTGAGGGAAAAGAGAGAAGAGTCTTGGATCCATATTTTCACCAATAATTTCCTCCTCTAAGTGAGGGGAACCTTGTTTATCTAGATCTTGGAGTTTTTTTCTCGTCTTTTGTTCTTCCTATCATATTCATCCATAGCATTTGTTGTTGTGGTGGGATTTCAGAGAGAAGGACTTGAGTACTCCATGTTCTATTGACATTGCATTTGGTGCATATGTTTGAGTTCTCCATAATGATACGTGGAAGTGAAAGTTTGAGAAGGTTATTATCCTTGGGTGCTTGGGCGCCCTAGACGGTTGGTGTTGTTGCAGATCTCAATCATTGTGGTGTAAAGCCTCAGGAAAGCTTCGGGAACCTCCAATTAAGTTGTGTACATTGCACCGAGCAAATCGTACGGGTTCGGTGATCGCCCTCAAGGGTCTGCAATTGTACGAGTTCGGTAATCGCCCTCATGGATGCCTTACTGGAGTCATGCCAGCTTGCATTGTGCGAGGGTGTGCTGAGAATACGGCGAGCCATTTTGGCGCTTGGGGAGCATTGTGCCTCCACACTGCTCTAACAAAGATTAACATCCGCAATGGTGTGAACTTCGGGATACATCGTCGTCTCCGGGTGCCTCGGTTATCCTTACCCGAGCCCTTTACTTATGCACTTACTTTGTGATAGTTATAGTACTTCAAGTTATACCTTGCTATCACATTGTCGTTTATCTTAGTTTGCATAAGTTGTTGGTGCACATTGAGCATAGTTTATTTAGATTTTATGCTTGGTAAATTAAACGCTAATTTATTATTGATATATTCAAAGTCTAAACCGTAATTATTTTTAAATCCTTTATTCACCCCGCCTCCCCCTAGGCGACATACACGTACTTCCAAGTTGCACGATCAAAAAATTGCAATATCTATACGTACTAATGAAATAAATACGTATTCTTGATGCGTCATGCTATTTTATAAAAAAACTCAAGTTTTGGTAATCAACGATCAGTACATATTAATTTTTTTTAAATCCATATCTTTTTAATCCTAACTTCAAATTTAACATGTAATATATGAAATTTGATTAGAAAAATATGTACAATCTGAATATGATATTATTTTACCTGTTAACCATTTAAAAATTATATTTAAGATGAAACCTTAATCAATAGCGCATGATCAGTCTTTTTTTCATACCGATGTCGATCCGAATTGAAAATGATCACTTCGGCAAAACTAGAATGAAAAACAAAAACAATATATATAACTGCACATGCACGTCTCGTAAAAACCTGACATAAAAAATGGTTTTTTCATACTATGCCAATAATGAGATGTCTTAAGATTGAGAACATTCAAACATGTTGTGATAGTGTGAACACTAAGGCCACCATTGACGAGTGAGACGAAGGCTAAATGGAAACACAGATAGATGCCATGTGTTGAAATAAAGGACATGGACTTATTAAAGTCCGGAGTCGTGGTTATTAGGTAAGGGAGTGTCTTTTTCATCCTTTGCAACGCACGGGCTCATTTGCTAGTTTCAATTAAAAGACTACATGCTTTCACAACTGCCATAGGTTGGTAGATACAAGTGAGAGCTTTCACAATATCAAACCAAATTAAACAATTTCTTTGAAAATGGTTACAACAGGGTTCATAGTAAAATTGCATAGGGGATTCATCTAAGAAAACAAACAACTGACATGAAAAGAAATCCACACAAATATAATCCCCCAAACATCCCTACAACATTCCTTTGAATAAAAGAGGCCCTTTGTTGAGGTGGTTCATGCGAGTATAATTACACCACATGTATTTGGCACAAATGGTATGTGAGAAAATGGACATTGATATTTTGATTTCACATGGAAGAGGACCACAGTTTCTATAACATGCGTGTAGTCCTAAATACATGGTAGTAAATGTAAGGGCATTGCATAACTTAACATATATCAATAATACATTAGTATCTTTGAAATACATATTAAAAACTGTAGTTACCGCCGTAGAGGACGGCGATTTAGTAATAGGGAGGATCTGCTCCCTAGGATGAACAGTAAAATATAGCAAAAAAGGGAAAACATGGCCCCAAAGATGCACAAGTTTACTTTACTAGGTGTATGACAAATTTCCTGATGGTTTTTCACATAAGAAGCTGTGAACAAAAAAAACTGGCCTTTTGAGTAAGGTTGAAATTTTCAATTTTGTAGCAATGATCACGTATTTTATGTCCCGAGCTCGTCGGATGTCAAGCCATGAAATTTTGCACGTCCTTAAAAAAACTTGTTCATCTTTGACCTGGAAAAAAATCTTATGTTTTTTCTTTTTTGCTATTTTTAGTTTTACGGTTCATCTAGGAACATTTGTACTCGTGATCAGCAAGGATTACCACTATAGTATATGCTATCGGAAGTTTACATTATCACGTCCATTCCGTCTCATCTACAAACTCCGCACGATCTTAAGATTGCATTTTCAATCATTTCTTTGCCTACTTTCTACGCAACGGAGAAATGGGGAACTGGTGTAGGCTTCTTCACCATTCATCCATAGGAGGGCATCGGAATATATAAATCGGGAAGGAGGAATGGGTCACTTTCTCTTCCACAGTTCAACGAATGCAGAGTTGGGAAGGTGTGGACAGAATGGGGTCAGCAAAATCTAGTGGGTAGATCCGTGGCAGCTATGGATGGGGCCTGGAAGCAGCAAGCCAACAAAGGGGCTTCTATGTTTTTACAAGGCGATTTTCTTCAGCTCGCCTCGGCTCGTGATGTAGTACACACTACCTCTCCGTCTACTTCTCTGCTCAACCCTCGCCGAGCATCTCTGTCACAGGCCACACCCACCCTCTAGCGAGGGGAATCGGATCCTCTGACATAAAAAAAGAATGTTAGAGAAGCTACATTATCCTAACTTCTTTTTTTTCAATTCATACGATTAAGTCTAAAATGATTTAAATTAGTTTGGCAATTACAGATCTACTATGTCCATTCATAGTAATTACATACAAACGAATTGATGATGAAATAAAATTAATTTTAAATTATTTATATCTACAGTAAATACCAACAGTAAATAATTTGTTAATCTTTCCTAACTTTCCTTCTAAACTTTACACTAGGCAAGCGCTCTAGCAACGTGACATTTCTTCTCTATGTTAGAGGATCCGTTCCCCGAGGTACCTAAGAAGGACCCTAAGAGCATTTATAACTTGGACGCCCGGTCACTGACCTGCCATAAAAAGCTGACCCAGTTGGTCGCATTAAACAGACCTCAAATACTCGGGCTGTACGGTGCTCCTCACATTCAACCCAAATGTAAGACGGATATGGGACGGTCCTTACGTGTCCGTCATGTCGGCTTGGCCCAGACTGGTCCACCTGTATCCCACAAATATTCCCATCCGAAAAAACCCTAGACCACAGTCAATTTGAACTTCACTCCACTCCACTCCGCTCTCCGCCCACTCCACTCTGCTCTCCGTCCACTCCACTTTAGATCCTGTTCGATCTGATTCGATGTCCGGCGACAAAAGCAACACTGGCTCGCGTGGGGAATTCAGCGGCTCTGCCGACTGGGCGAGCCTGCTACGAAAAGAGGACCCCACGATGTGGAGGAGAACACCCTCCGCATTGCGTTGAGGCGGTCGCGACTTGACCAAGGAGGCATCAACAACAGCAAGTCGTCTTCCTCAATGTCTGTCGCTCGTCAGCGCACCGTCGCGACGTCGACGACATGTCCCGCCCGATGTGCAGCTCCGGTCGCTCTCCTCCCGTCCTCCAGGTACGCTGCCCACCACAACCATCTACTCCGGAAGTGGTATCCGGCCACCGCTGGGTCCTCGTGCCCGCAACGGCACCGGCGTGCACGAGGACGCCCGAGTCTGAGGCACAAGCAGCCAACCACGAGCGGTAGCAGGGGAGGCGTTGGCCGCACGTTGGTCACGCGCGAGCGCGTCGGTCGATCCCAAGGTTGTGGTTCTCGTATTGGTCCTCCGACCCAATGCAACGAATATGGATGCGCGAGGCCTTTGTCACAAGAATGCCAAGGTGCTTCGACTCGCCAACTAAAGCAGAGCGCGAGGCAAACAAGGAGGTGACGGCGAAGGCGGCCTGCCATGCGAAGGAGCAAGACCGTCATGCGAAGGAGCAGGACCGCCTGCTTCGCAGGGTGTCAGGCCGAAGGTTCAACTCTTACTCTGACCTGATGGATGACTTCAACTCCAGCTTCGACGACAACGCACCATCGCACACTAACGCCTACTTGGAGGAGGAGCACAACTGAGCTCACAACCAGAACGGGAAGGGGTCAGCACGGAAATGGTGATTTCCTCGGCCCTTCCCTGTTTTATTTTTGTTTTATCTATGTTTTAAGTAGTTTGTAGTATGGATTTGCATTGTCCGTCGATGAACTCCGATGAACTATGCTCCGTTTGTCCGGTGATGAAATGGTGATCCGATGAAACACGTGTTGATCGTGTTTATACTAGCGTTGCATGGGTTGCATGGGTTTGAGGTTTCGAATATGAGGGATGCGGATGTGGAAGCTAACATATGAGGCGTGACCGGTCCGTCCCGTGGACGCACCCAGGTGTGTTCGGGAGCGTTTGAGAGGCCTAATTTGCCAAGTCCGGATGTAGATGTACCAGAGAAAACTTCCACGCAGATCATTAAATCACCCTAAATGTCCAGATGAGTAGTCCAGACATTTTTTTGACATCGGACATCCGCCGCTTGTTGCATTGAAGCCATCTTGGTCCGTCTATCTTGGCTATTTAAGCCTTCCAACTGTTGTCGACAAACCCTACACCCTAACTTGCCACTTTGCATCTCCTCTCCTACCCACACCGCCACGATTGGCAGGTCTAACAACAGGAAGTGGTTCTTCGCGCGCCCCTCCGTATCACAGGGACCTCCAAATTGTGGCAACCCCGCCCATGGTCTCTCGGCAAGTCAATATACACCACTCCCTCGTCCATGAAGCCAGCCCCCATCTTCTCTGACAACGAGGAGCCATAGCAACCACCGCTCCTTGCCAAGGACGCCCAAACATACAAGGAGTTTGTTTGGCAGATGGAGTTGCTGCTCGAGCGGTCCCACCATGTCCTCGGTCTAGTGTCTCCATCGCCCCCATGCAACCGCAATGTCTAAATCAGACACTGCTTCAAGGAGGAGGAGTCGTCACCCAAGCAGGTGTCACAATTGTGATAAGGAGGTTGCACCGTCATCATCGTCCTGACGGTTCTCCAGTAGATAGTGGCTCTCGGTAACCATGAAATAGGAGGAGCCACCCAACCCGGTGATCGCTGAGGGAGTCCGGGACTAAGGAGTCCTCAGGCCGCCGGCCTATCTCTTGTGGGGTGTATAGGTGGGCCACTCTGCGGCTATTACTTGAAGGCCGAGCTATGAGGCGACTTTGTATTCGGGAAGGAAACCTTTGGTGCCTTGGCGTGTCCTCCAAGTCAAGATAGCAGGATCGACATGTTTATTCCTTGATGGTAACCGACTATGTGTAACCCTAGGTAACCCTAGTGTCTATGTAAACCAGAGGGTTTAGTACCTAAAGAACAGAACCATCATCTAGTGTTTAGCTCATCTTATCTCGTGGTAGATCGACTCTGTAATCGTCATACACACATGAATACAATCAAGCATGAGTTAGGGTTTTACCTCTTTGAGAGGGCCCGAACCTGGGGCAATATTGTCCCCGTGTTCCCTGTTCCCCGTTGATCTAGGATCCACAGATTGGTACCCCTACCCAAGATCTTCCGGTTCTGACACCGACATTGGTGCTTTCACCGAGAGTTCCGCAGTAGGATCGCCAAAGGATCGATGGCTCGCCTAATCATCAACAATGACGTCTCTAACGCGGGCATTTTCATCCCTAGACAGATCTTTGCGTTCGGAAGCATCGTGTTGCACACCTGTCTGATCGGCCGTCTTGGGCAGGTCAGAAGTTTAGCTCCTGATTAGGAGATCCAGTTCAGAAACCTAAAGTTCATCACCGACTCCCGAGGAGATCTCATCCTGACAAATCTTTCGGCTCCCCTTGAAGAGCTTGCAAGTCGTGACGCCTTAATGTTGGAAGCGGTGAACCCCACCACTGGGGAGGCCCCCACTCCGGGTCTGACCTTGGAGTTTGATCCAGTCGATACGCCCAGATCAGCGTCGGTCGAATACTGCCCGGGCGCGACTTTAAACACCCCCGAAGTAGCAGTTTTGCGGATCCACCCTATGTATTCCACGAGCATGGATTCCATACACATCTCATCATTAAACGAGCTACTCGGTCGGATCCAAGCCATGGGAATAACCAACAACCAACCCTTGGTGTATGATTAGATCAGGCTTAAACCCGATGAGAGGGAAATTCACGTCCCACCTATCACACACTTGGTCACAACCATTGAGGACTCAGCCAAAGGTTCGTCGTCCCAACCACCGGAGCTGAGAATGGTTTGTATTTGGATTTCTGATCACCGGGATTGCACCCCTAGTTCAGAATCCGGACTTCTCATCGGAAAAAGATCAGGATCTAGCCTCGATTCAACACACGATCTGGAGTCAGCGTGGCAGTGTTCGGTTGATAGTTCGGACCCCCGAATTCGGCGCAACGGACTCTACGATGGTACAGGACACGACCGCCAATGGTTCAGGCTTGGATCTTGTTGGGATATAATTTTTCCCCACCCACCCCCATGTCGAGTACTCTGCAAGTAATTAGGGGACGCCTCACATATGGGACCTATTGTAAATCAAACAACAGCTAGGGGAAATGGTCCACCACTCCTGGGCTAGATTCCTCCTTGTCAAAAACAAGATAGCAGAATACAACAATCAGGACATCACAGTAGCCTTTTGATATAATTGTTGTGACGAAGGAATCTTGAATGCCCTCGCCCGTTGCCACATTCAAAACTTCGCCGAGTTATCGGACCTGGTACACAAAAACTGCTATGGAAAGTACCTCGCAGGCTCAACATATGTGCACAGAGTCAATCCATGCCGAGGAACCAAGAAGAGCTTGGAGGAAGCATGCATCCCCATGCCGGCCGGCCAAACATGAGTCTGTCAAGAAAAAAGAATAAACCCCTTGCAGGATCCAGAACTTTCCTTGATGACTCCCCCATACAATCTGTCCTGCTAAATACGAACCTGACTCGCAGCCTTCGAGCTTACCACGTGACGTGGCTTGAGACTGC
The DNA here is from genome assembly GCA_022496015.1 of Hordeum marinum. Taxonomy (NCBI): domain Eukaryota; kingdom Viridiplantae; phylum Streptophyta; class Magnoliopsida; order Poales; family Poaceae; genus Hordeum; species Hordeum marinum. The sequence goes on along the minus strand of CM039678.1, from coordinate 422,358,000 downwards.
ATTGGTATTTCCCCTAAGCCGAAGGGATGATGCAGCACAACGAGGGTAAGTATTTCCCTCAGTTAAGAAACCAAGGTATGAATCCATGGAAGAAGATCAAGGAACTATGTAAACAACACCTGCACATGAAGAACAAATACTTGCTTCCCGACGCGTAAGAGAGGTTGTCAAGCTCTCAACGATAAAAAGATAGATTAGATTGTAATAGGTTGGGCAAATAGATCTTGCAAGAACACAAAATAAAAGAAGTAAACAAAAAGTACAGCAAGGTATTTTGGGGATTTTTTATTAATAGACCCAAAAACAAACACGGTAAAAAGATAGATCGAAAAGCAATATGTTGGAAAAGTTGACCAGGGAGCCGTAGGTTTCACTAGTGGCTTCTCTCATGAGTATAGCACACCGTGGGTGAACAAATTTCTGTTGGTCAATTGATAGAAGATCAAATAACATGACGATATCCAAGGCAATGATCATTATATAGGCATCACATCCAAGATAAGTAGAGAAAAACAATTCTGCATCTACTACCATTACTCTACACGTCGACTGATATCCAGCATGCATCTAGTGTATTAAGTTCATGGAAAATGGAGTAATGCAATAAGAACGGTGACATGATGTAGACAAGATCTATTCATGTAGGAATAGACCCCATCTTATTATCCTTAATAGCAACGATACATGTGTCCCTTGCTGCCCCTTCTGTCACTCGAAAATGGCACCGCTAGATCAAACACATCACAAAGCACCTCTTCCCATGGCAAGAAAAGTCAATCTATTTGGCCTAACTAAATCAAAGATTCGAAGAAGAAATATGAGGCTGTAATTAATCATGCATATAAAAGATCAAAGAAGATTGAAATAATATTCATGGATAGAAACTGATCATGAACTCAAAATTCATCAGATCCCAACAAACACACCGCAAAAAGTCATTACATCAAATAGACCTCCAAGAGACCATTGTATTGTGAATAAAACAAAGAGAGGAAGCCATCAAGCTACTGCCTACGGACCCGTAGGTCTATGGTGGACTACTCACGCATCATCGGAGAGGTACCCATGAAGATGGTGCACCCCTCTGTGATGGTGTTAGATTGGATCTCGGGGTTCTAGAACTTGCGGTGGCTGCAATTGTGTTTCGTCGACTCTCCTAGGGTTATCTAAATATTTGGGAATTTATTGAGCTTATAGTCAACGGAGGGGGTCCCCGAGGTGGTCACAACCTATCAAGGCGCGCCCTGGTGGGTTGTGGGCGGCCTGGGCTCCCTCCTGGTTACTTCTTTGGCCCACTGGCCTTCTTCTGGTCCAAAAAAAATCTCCAAAAAGTTTTGTCTTGATTGGAATCCGTTTGGTACTAATATTTTGTAAAGTAAAAAAACAAGCAAAAATAGCAACTGGCACTATGTTAATAGGTTAGTCCCAAAAAATGATATAAAGTTCCTATAAAATGATTGTAAAACATGCAGGATTGATAATATAACAACATGGAACAATCAAAAATTATAGATATGTTGGAGACTTATCAGCATCCCCAAGCTTAATTCCTACTCATCCTTGAGTAGGTAAATGATAGAAACAGAATTTTTGATGTGGAATGCTGCCTAACATGTTCATCACATATGCTCTTCTTTTGTAGCATGGACATTTTGACTTTTAGATGGTTCAAAGCAATAGTCTAGTTTTGACATAGAGACTTTAATAATCAAACATATTAACAAACTTCTTTCAAAATATCAACACTGAAGAAAGTTATCCCTAGCCCATCATGCTCAATCATTGATCCATTCATGAAACACACTCAAATATTAGCTACACCTAATGCTCAAGTACGATTATAGTGTCCCCTAGTTGTGCTTTATAATAGAAGATGGAGACTCAAGTAAAAAATAAAAATTTCATAAAGTAAATAGATAGGCCCTTCACAGAGGGAAGTAGGGATTTGTAGAGGTGCTAGAGCTCAAGGTTTAAATTGATAGAGAAAAATATTTTGTGTGGCATGCCTTTCGTGTCAACGAAAACGACTAAGAGCTTTCACTACCTTTCCATGCTAGATACATCATAAGTGGTTCCCAAACAAAAAATAAAGTTTATTCCTTTTTCCACCACTCTTTCACTTTCCATGGACTTCCGTACCAACACTTTCTAAGGAATTTATTATTTGACAAGATAAAGTAAATTTCTTTTTTCATTCGGGACTCGGCATAATTACTCAACAACATAACTCACATATTACTATCATCATGTCTCAGAACTATTAAAAAGAATCAAGTTTAATTTTTCCAATGATCTGGATGAAATATTTTATTATATCCCTCTTGAATATCTATCACTTTGGGAGTAGTTTCATATATTGCCACTGCGTTTGACAAGCTCACATAGATTTATGTGAAGATCATCATCATAAAAGTTTTTGTCGTCGTTTTCTCATGACAAATGCCATGGGTAGGCTTATCATAAGAGGTTGGGGCCAGAGGATGCCGACGGGCTCGGGGTGCGGGATTAGGCACAAGCGGTGGTGACACATGATGTACCTAGGTTCAGGGCCCTCTGTGGGAGGTAACACCCCTAGTCCTACTTGGTCTAGTTGGATGGGTTGATGTGTTTACAAGGGTGCTCCTAGAGCTGTGTCTAGAGGAGGAAGAAAGAGCAGGCGACTCCTCTTCCCCCATTCTGAAGATGATATGTAAGGACAGTTCCGTGTGGGGTGTGTGCGTGAGAGTTCACTCTGTCCTCGTTGCATGGGGGGCTCAGGGGGTTTTATAGGCCAACCCCCCGGCTTATAATATTTCTAAGGTACAACGATGGGGGGACCTGGCTGGCAACCTCTCCAGATGACCAGGGGGTCCAGCCCTTTGAGTCGTCTCATCGTTTGTAGGATCCACCAGTTGTGTGGTCCCATCGCCTGTAGGGGGCCCGCCAGCCGGATCAGCGATTGGGCCTCGCCCACCTGTCGTGGCACGGGTCGCCCCAGAGTCGTCGTCTAGTGCCAGCCGGCCAAAGTCTCCGGTACGGTCGGCTACACTGTAGCCACGCCAGGGTAGGTAATCGAGTGGGCGAGGTTGTGTCGGCACTGTTTTCCCACCCAGTCGCGCTCGCCAAGGTCAGCGGCCTGGATGGCCAGACTGTAGCCATGAGCGCCCGTGCGTCAGCGGCCACTGTGGCCATAGTGTCGCCCGTCGTGGCGGTCGTGTCATGTCGTCGTACCCACGCGCAGAGGGACGGGACGTTGCATGTCCGCCCCAGGGTCAACGGAAGAGGTGGCCCGGAGGCAGCCGGCCGGGGGATCAAGCCGGCTCCTTGACCAGCCGTCCGTGTCGCCAGTCGATGGCAGCTCGAGCTTGTCGTACCCCAGCCGGCCATGGGCAGCCGGTCGCATAGTTTTTCTTCGAAATGAAAGGGGGAAGAACCCTGTTGCTTTGGCCTACCCGGTGGTAATAACCCCGTCAGTAGTCCCCGAAGCCGGTGAGGGCCCGCGTCCGGCAGATGGAGGGGAGCCGGCGGCTTCCCCACAACGGTAGCCGCCACCGGCGCAAAAACGAAGAGTTAGCCGGGTCGGCAGTTGGACCCGATGCCTTGGGTTCCGGCACGTCGCCCCTGGTCCCGGGCCAGCCCGCCGCGCGCCACACGGCAAGTAATGATGTGGCGGGCCCCACGCACGCGGGGAGATGGGACGTCGCCCTGGGCCTAGCCCGCTAGGCCTCGGGCATAGCCCATTAGGCCTTGGGGCGCACGCCAGGATCCTCTGTGCCCCAAAGCGGCCATTACGACCCGAGCCGATCATACGTGCGCGGAGTTTCTGGGGGAGTGGGCGCAATTAATCCTCACGTCCCCCAGTCGTGGCCTCCCCTTTAAAAGGGGAGGAAGGACAGGGGCGGAAATACCTGCATCCCACTCGCCCCCTTGCTGCCTCGTCTTCTTGCCTTCGCTGTCTTCCTCTCCCCCTCGCGCAACTCCGCGCCCGCGCGCCGCCGTTCCGCTGCAATGGCCAACGGGCGCGGAGGAAGCTAGGTCGGATCCATCATCACCGAGGGGGACATCACAGACCTCCGCCGGGCGACGAGGTTGTACCGGCGTCGCAGTCGGGGGAGCACGTCGTCTTCCTCTCGCACTTCTCCCGTGGCTTTGGGCTCCCGATGAGCCATTTCTTTTGACTGCTCATGGACACCTTCGACCTCCAGCCGCACCACCTCGGCCCCAACGTGATCCTTCACCTCGTCGGCTTCGTGTCGCTATGCGAGGGGTACCTGGGGGTCCTCCCTTTTCTTGATTTCTTCAACGCCCTCTCCTACCTCAAGGCGCTGAAGAGCAGTGCCTGCGGGGGCATGGCGGTGTGCTGCCGCGGCACCGTGCGCTTCCCGCCCTTCTCTCTTATCGAATCCGTCAAGGGGTGGCACCAGACGTTCTTCTACGTGAAGAACGCCGACCCAAACCTGGACTACATCCGATTGCCGCCGTTCGTCAATGCGTAGTCCTTCGGGATGAACTGGCCGGGAGCCGCCCCGCGTGGCATGGATCTGGCGGAGCTCGGCCGTCTCGCACAGCTAAAGAGCACTGAGGGGTTGGTCGCTACCAACCTGGTGGCGGCCTTCATATCATGCTAGGTGATGCCTCTCCAGTTGAGGCCGCACCGGATCTGCGACATGTCCAGCCGCTGAGACCCTTGCCGGCTGACCACCGTCGACCTGACACCGGCTCAGGTGGCGACGTGGGTGAACGCCCTCACGATGTTCAAGCAGAAGCCCGCGTTGTGGTCATTTGGCATGGAGCCGTACGACCACATCCACCCCCCTGGTAAGTCTTTGACGAGGCATCTTCTCTTTGTCAATTCTCGCTAGCCAGCAGCCGACAGCAGACCTTACTTTGTCGTGCTGACTGCAGCTGTTGGTGCGACAGAACATGCCGGACGGCCTGCACCCCCAAATCTTCAAGGCGGAGCACGAACACTCTAACTCTGAAGACTATAAGCGGGGAGGCTCGCCGGAGGAGGGGGTGGACTCCTCGGGAGGATTCGAGGACCGGCAGACCCGCGAGCCGGGGACCCCAGTGGAGCCAAAGGGTCCAGTGCAACTGGGGAGCCCAACGAAGCCGGTGAGTTCCCTATTGCCCCCCCGATCAGGGACTAGACGGACGACGACGATGATGATGATGATGATGATGATGATGTGATGATTCTGAACGAGCCTCCTCCCTCAGCTCAACAGGGCCAGCATGGGTAGAGCGAGGAGCGACCGACTCAAGCCCCAGCGACCGGAGCCGCCAGTCGGGCGAAGAGGCCGGTGTAGGAGGAGCCGGCGGCCCCGCCACCCACCCATAAGCGGGTCAAGGTGGCCGCGCGGAAGCCGCCGGCGTGCACCAAGCGGGACTTGCCCCTCGTCATCGGGTAAGTTTTTCTTTTTCTTGTGTGTGTCTCCTTCCGGGTTGCGAGCCAGTGGAGATTGACCCTTGTGCACTGTAGGGACCCAATCGAGCTCCGCGAGGGGGAGCCGGCGAGGGATCCGATGGATGCCGCTAGCCGGTTGGCCTGTGAGCATGCGGCTACCCAACGGGAGGAGAAGAGGAGGCTCGCGGAGCTGCGAGCCTCAAAGTCTGGAACACGAGGTCGGGCCTCGCACTCCGGGACTTGGAGCGGCGGGAGGTGGAGGAGGTCCACGGACCCCGCGCGGGCGTCGGACTCGGCGGCGTAATCGACACGTCTGTCGAGGCCCGCATCGAGCGAGCCATGAGGGGCGGTCATGGAGCCGCCTGTGCCTCCGTCCGCAGAGGAGGCGGCCCGAGTGAGGGCGGTGGCAACGGAGCCGACCCTCGAGGCGACCCGGCCAGAGGTGCCGGTCGTGACACCGCACGTGGCCGAGCCGGCTCGGGTCGACGTGCCAGAGGCTCCGGTGGCCCCGGAGGCAGTGCCAGATGCGGCATCGGAGGCCGTGCTGGAGGCGGCGGCCATGAAGGCGGAGGCGCCGTCCATCGCAGTCATCGCGTCGGAGCGGAGGGAGGAGGAGGCGGTGACGGCGCTGAGCACGAGAGGGGGAGGTGACTCCCGGGCTCTTGCCATCATCAACCCACCCCTGGCGGCCGGCACCATGGCGAGCCCGGGAACGGGCGGAAACGGCAGCCGGGCTCAGAGGACCCTGAGGACCATGCAGGAGGTGCTTCGGGACTGGGAGGCGCTGGTGCGCATCCCAACCCTTCCGACTCCCTGGGCAGGCGCCCCGGTCCCCTTGTTCAGGGAGTTGGGGAGTGTTCTGGACCGGTGCCACCAAGAGCTGACCCGATTCGTAGAGGCGGCAGACGCCATCCTGCAGCGCGTGGAGGTAAGCATGGTCACCTTTGTTAGAAATTTCAATGGGGGCGCGCAAGCGCACCCACTGGGTGTAGCCCCCAAGATGCGGGTCGGCTGACCGGCTGACGGGCAGCCAGGCCGGATCTCCTTGAGCGTCTCTTGACTTCGACTCCATGTGGTAGGAGGGGAACACCTAGTGGTAGAAGCTGTTCGAGGAGGCGGTCGCCGTCCACGACCGTGGCAAGCACGGCTTCTACCGATTGGAGGAGTAGTTGACACAGGTGCAAGGTATGCCAAGTCTTGTGGGAGGGGCATGTAGCCCTCGGGAGCTAGGGCGGCTGCCTGGCAGCCGGAACAGACGTAGAAGGGTTGGCTGACGCCTGTTTTGTTTTTGCAGACGAGCTGACCACCCTCCGGGCGGAGAAGACCGGGGCCGTCTCCGAGCGGACCGGCTGGCGCAAAGCGTCTAGGCGGTCACACAGGAGAAGGACCGACTGGCCGCGCTGCTGCTGGACAGGGAGGAGGTCCAGGACCGCCTCCAGGCTGACGTGGCGCGGGAGGTGGCGACCGAAGAGACGGCCATCAAGGAGGCGGCTGACGCCGCCCAGCAAACTGCTTCCCTCCAAGGCGAAGTGACCCGCCTTGAGAGGACGCTCGAGGAGCTTAAGGGTTCCCTCGCCGGGGCGGAGGCGGCGTTGGCATCGGAGAAAAATCCATCGCTCCACTTTGCCATCGAGGTGGACGACTCCATCGAGCGTAGTGTCTGCTTTCCTTCTTTCAGCCGGTTAAATTTTTCTCTTGTTGGTTCTTGTTTTTGATTTGCCCTTCTTTCCTCTTCTTCCCTTTCTTCTCTTAGGATGCTTCCCGGAAACCCAGCACCGCGTTGAGCGCACCGTCGAGGAGCACCGGGCATGCCTTCGAGAGCACGGGCGCTCCATCAAGGAGGACACCGCGTGGGATGTGGCGGAGCTTGGGCTCGCCATTAAAAATCGGCTGATCCACCTCGAGCGGAGCGTGGAGCGGCTGAAGACGGCCGGCAAGGAGGTCATCATCGCCCTGTGGCCGGACCATGGGGGAGCTCTGGCGAACCGCATGGCCTTGTGGCTAGAGCACGTCGTGGCCCGGCTCGAGGCCTGGAAGGCGTCAGCGGCCCGATCCGGTCCGCAAATGGCGCTCCGATTTGTCACGTCATGGTATCGTGGCGTGGATTTGGGCCGGCTGGCCACTATGCGGGACCAGCCAGCCGAGGAGCGGGAGGCCCGTGAGCTGGCCCTCATCCGGCGGGCCACTGAGCTCGCGTCGTACGTCGACGCGGATGAGTTCCTGCCAGCCCTTGGCGAGAACGGCAAGCCGGTGCCTGAAGACTCCTTCGGCATCTCCCAAGGTCCGGCGGACAAGGAGGTTGCCGACGAGAGCACCGACTCGAGCGGCAAGACGACTGGGTCCACGGAGGCCGCCTCGAAGGCCAAGGAGGCCGACCCGAAGGCCGCAACCACCTCCGTGATGGGAGTCGAGCCGCCCAGCGACGCACCGGCTAGCGACGCGCCAATGGCCTGAGCCCCCGGGCGTTTCATCTTTCTTTTTCTTTCCTGCATGTTAGGCTCAAGTCCACCCACTTGGGGTGTAATGTAATGAACCGTGATGTCGTCGATAAATCGGACGGTCGTGGGGCCGTCCAGCTTCTTGATTGGTCGTGCCTCGATCCACTTGGTGAATTTGTCGACAGCCACTAGCAAATGTGTCATGCCGCCTCGTGCAGTATTGAAGGGACCCACCATGTCCAGCCCCCAGACGGCAAAGGGCCACGAGAGGGGGATGGTCTGGAGGGCTGATGCCGGCAGGTGGCTTTTCGTGCTGAAGCACTGATAGCCCTCACACTCGTCGACCAATTTCTTGGCCGCCTCGAGAGAAGTGGGCCAGTAGAAGCCGTGGCGGAAGGCCTTGGTCACCAGGGTCCTGGAGGCGGCGTGATGCCCGCACTCGCCCTAGTGGATGTCGAGGAGAATGTCCAGACCCTTTTCCGGCTCGACGCAGCGCTGAAAGACGCCGGTGGTGCTGCGATGTATGAGCTCGTTGTTGACGATGCTATATGCCGAGGCCCGACACTGAATTTTCCTTGCCAAGGCCTCGTCCAGGGGGAGCTCGTTGCGCAGAAGGAACGCCAAGATAGGCTGGGCCCACGAGGGAGCTGAGACGGGGCCGTCTCGGGAGCCCCTAGACCTGGATGATCAGTCCCTAGGACCGGCTCGCCAGCCCCCAGGACCGGCTCGTTGATTATCATCATGAAGGCCGCGTCGTTGGAACCGGCGGCCTCGGACGCAGCCGTCTCAACTAGTTCCGGTAGGGCGGCCAAGGTTGTGGGAGCCAATGGCGAAGATGCCGTAGGGGCAGACGGAGCCGCCGATGGGCCGGCAGCTTCTGCTGGCATGAAGATCGATTCTGATTTTGGGGAAGGCTTGATCGACGGCTTGAGCAGACGCTCGAGGGAGACGCCGGTTGGGATGGCCTGCCGGGTGGAGCCGATCTTTGCGAGCGCGTCGGCCGCCTCGTTGTCTGCCTGTGGGACGTGACGAAACTCACATCCCTCGAAGGAGCAGGTGAGATGTTGTACAAGGAAGCGGTAGCTGGCCATGTTGGCGTCCCTGGCATCCCATTCGCCAGAGACCTGGTGCACCACGAGGTCGGAGTCGCCGAAGCATAGTATACGCCTAATGCCGATCTCCTTGGCGAGCCAGAGGCCGTGGATGATGGCCTCGTACTCGACCACATTGTTGGAGGCGGCAAGGTGGATCTGGAGGGCATACTTGAGCTGGTCATCTTTTGGGGAGGAAAGGACTATGCCGGCACCCAGGCCGGTCCTCATTTTCGAGCGGTCGAAATGCATGTGCCAATGTGTGGAGTCCGGGGGAGGTGGCACGAACTCGGTTTCCGCCCAGTCGACGAGGAAGTCGGCCAGCGCCTATGACTTGATGACGGTGCGAGGTTCGTACCGAATCTTGTGATCGGCGAGGGCGATGACCCATTTGGCGATCCGGCCAGTGGAGTCCCGACCGCTCATGATCTCGTTGAGCGGGGCTGTGCTCACCACGGTGATGGTGTGCTCTTGGAAGTACTGCTTGACCTTCTTGGCGGCAAAGTATATGCCGGAGCACGTCTTTTGGTAATGGGGGTAGTTCTGCTTGGACGCGTAGAGGACCTTGCTAAGGTACTAGACGGGACGCTGGACTGGCAGGGACTTGCCCTCCTCCGGCCGCTCGACCACCAGGACGACGCTGATGACGCGGGCGGTCGCCGCGGTGTAGGCAAGCAAGGGTTCCTTCTCAGCCGGCGCGGCCAGGATGAGCATGCGGGTGAGAGCCTTCTTGAGGCCGCGGAAGGCCTCGTCCGCCTCGTCAAGCCAATCGAACATGCCCGGCTTCTTGGTGTGACCTGGCTCAACCAGAGCCATCTTGCGAAGGAGCCCATAGAGGGGCAGGGCCTTCTCCCCTAGCCAGCTGATAAACCGGCTGAGCGAGGCGAGGCAACCGGTGAACTTCTGGACGTCCCGGAGCCGGGTCGGCTTGGGCATGCACTCGATTGCATTGATCTTCTCTGGGTTAGCTTCGATTCCACGGGCGGACATGAAGAAACCCAGGAGTTGGCTGGCTGGGACGCCAAAGACACACTTCTCCAGGTTGAGCTTGATCTTGTATTCGCATAGGTTCGCAAAGGTCTCTTGGAGGTCGTCGAGGAGGCTGAAGTGCTTCTTGGTCTTGACGATGATGTCATCAACGTAGATGTGGACGTTCGTGCCTATCTGAGGCAGGAGGCACTTCTGCATGCATCGCTGGAAGGTGGCGTCTACATTCTTCAGGCCGAAGGACATGGTGTTGTAGCAGTAGGCCTCGAAGGGCGTGATGAAGGAGTTCTTGAGCTGGTCTTTCGGATCCAGCTTGATCTGGTGGTAGCCGGAGTAGGCATCCAGGAAGGACAACAAGTCGTAGCCAGCCGTGGAGTCGATGACTTGATCGATCCGCGGCAGGGCGAATGGGTCCTTGGGGCACGCCTTGTTCAGGCTAGTGTAGTCGATGCACATGCGCCAGGTCTTATTTTTCTTCTGCACCAGGACTGGGTTGGCCAGCCAGTCTGGGTGGAATACTTCCATGCTGAACCCGGCTGCGAGCAGCTGGGTGATCTATTCTCCTGTAACATGCCGCTTCTCCTCGGAGAAACGGCGTAGGAGTTGCTTGACCGGCTTGACGTCCGGTCGAACGTGTAGTTTGTGATTAGTGAACTTCCTCGGAACACCCGGCATGTCCTTGGGGGACCATGCAAAGATGTCCCGATTCTCACGGAGGAAGTCGACGAGCTCACCTTCCTATTTGCTATCGACGTGGGAGCCGATGGTCACGCACTGAGCCGGGTTGGCCGGGTCAAGCAGGATTTGCTTGGTGTCCTTGGACGGCTGGAAGGAGGCCTCACCGACGGACTGCGAGGGGGGAGCCGGCACGGCCGGCTGGCTAGCGGCAAGGGCCACGAGCCGGTCGAGCTGCCGCTTCTCCTTGGCGATTTCCAGGGCCTCGGCCAAATGGCTGCCGTCTCGAGCACACTCAGTCGACATCTTGTAGTCGCCCACGATGGTGATGATTCCCTTGGGGCCCGGCATCTTGAGGTTAAGGTAGGTGTAATGTGGGACCGCCATGAATTTGACAAGGGCAGGCCAGCCCAACAGCGCATGGTAGGGACTTGCGAGGTCCACGACCTCGAACAGCACTGGCTCGCGGCATTAGTGGTCGGGTCCGCCGAAGAGGACGTCGAGCGTGATCTTGCTCACACGAGAGTAGGACTTTCCAGGCACGATGCTATGGAAGACCGTCCGGGTCACCTGTAGGTCTTCTATCTTCAGCCCCAGCTTGTGCATCGTGTTGAGGTAGAGAATGTTGATGTTGCTGCCACCATCTACCAGCACCCATGAAAAGCGACAGGTGCGCTTCTTGGTGATGATGATGGGGTCGAGGACCAGGGTGTAGCTGCCAGGACTCGGCATCACGACGGGATGATCCGCCTGACTCCAGGTGACCGGCTTCTCAAACCAGTGCATGAACTGGGGAGTTGCCGGCATGCTGGCGTTCACCTCATGATCGAGTCGGCGCTGAGCGTGTTTGCTCGTCTCTTCACTGGTGAAGACGACATAGCAGTCATCCTGGTTAGGGAACTGGTCGATCAGACGACCGTCGTTCTGTGCCGGAGTCGGAGCCGGCGCCGAGGCGGCAGCTAGGGTCGGGCCGGCGCATGGGCAGGCGGCACGGGAGGAGCCAGAAGGCCGTCCCCCGGGCCAGTCGCTGTGAGAAGCTGCACTGCCGGAGCGTGTGCATAGAGGGTTTGGCTCCTGAGTGGTTCTTGCAGGGGAGGTCGAGCATCTGCTCGAAGGTAAGCTTCGGCTGCCAGGCAGCCTTGCCAGTGCGCTGGCGTAGGCTGGAAGACTGGACAGCCGGCTCCTGCTCCTCGATGGTGGTGACCTGCCGGCTCCCGTAGTGGGGATCCGGCTGGTCGTTCTTGCGTTTGTTGTTCTAGGACTGCCGGTTGTCGGCGGCCAGACGGGACATTGCCGGTGTTGTCGTTGCCTTGGCAGGCGGGGTCGTCTTGACCCGGATGGCTGAATCAGCCGTGGTGTACTTGTCCGCCTTGGTCATGAGCTCGGCAAGCGTGGCCGGCTCGGAGCACAGAAGCTTGTGCTTGAGGGGGGTGTTGTCTCGACAGCCTTCGATGAAGTACTGTATGGCTTGCACCTCGTGCGCCCCCTCGCAGGAGTTGCGGAGCTCGGTCCATCGAGTGAGGTAGTCGCGGAGGGGCTCATCTAGCCCCTGAACGCACATGGCGAATTCACGGGGGCGCCCGGGCCGCTTGTAGGTGTCGGTGAAGTTGCAGATGAAGGCTTCTTCGAAGTCTGTCCAGGTGTTGATGCTTCTGGCCGCCAGGTTGTTGATCCAGGTGCGGGCCGAGCCGATCAGCATGAGGGGAGGGGAGCAAACGGCTACGCGCTTGTTCCCCCTGGCGATGCCGACCACGGTGGTGTAGTCGATCAGCTAGTCCTCGGGCTTGGCGGCCCCGTTGTACTTCGGGGTGTCTCGGGGGAGCGTGAAGCCGGTTGGGAAAGGCTCGTTGCGAATCCGAGGGCCAAAACAGGCCAGGCCAATCGAGCCCTCCTCCTCGAGGAGGGCCGACTGCGCAAGCCGGTCGATGCGGAGGTGAGCATCGTTCTCGCTATGGGGGACATGTGGGCTGAGCCGAGCCGAGAGCTCGGGGCGGATGGCAGGTGGAATCGATCGTTCCGGCTCGCGCCATGGGGTGGGGTATGCCCGCGGCTGCACCGGCTGCCGGCACCTCGTGGTGGCGGCCGCTGCGAGGTGGGTTGTTGGTGTGCGGGCTGTTAACAGCCGGCTACTCGCTCCCCGGCAGCTGAGAGGGTCGGGGATGGCTAGCCTCGACTCGGCGGCCGGAGGGGCAAGGGGAGCAGGAGTGTTGGGCCAGCTGACGGCCAACAGTCCCCTTGCCCTTGCGCTCGGGATGGGGGCCTTCGGAGGCGGAGCCGCCAACCACGAGCGGATGTTGCTACGCGTCGGTGGCGTCGATGAGGTCCTTGATGTGACGCTCGTGGGCGGCACATTCTTCGCCCTCCAACGTAGCCAAGTTCTCGTAGGCTACCTTGAGGGCCCGCAAGTTGGCTGCGGGGGTGTCATAGATGGGAATTTTGCCACCCAGAATCTCGGTGACCATGCGACCGCGGTCACGCACAGCCCCATGCCGGCTGGGCTGAGTGCCAGCCGGGGTGAGACCATAGGCGGAAGCGTATTCCCGCTGGGCGGCCTCCATGCGGCGCCGCGTGGCCGCGAGGGCGGTGGCGTCCTCGAACAGGACGCGGCAAGCCGCGTCAAGCTCGGCCGGGGCAGCATCGGGGTTTGCCGTCGGGGCAATAGGGGTGCTTAAGCCCCGATGGGCCGCACCGAGCGGGTCGAAGGTGCCGATGCGGGCCGCGGCGGCGTTAGCATCGGCCCGCGCACGTCCGGAGGAGGTGGAGGAGATGATGGCCATTGCCCCACGCGATTGTGGGAGCCGCCGGACGGGGTCGCAGCGAGTGCGCCCATAGCCGTGGGCGGACCAGCGCAGATGAGCACCTAGTTGGGGTACTCGTTGGTGGCCGGAGCTTCGGCGGGGCTGGGCCTCCCGAAACGCTCGGTGAGCGCGTCGATGTTGAGCGCGAGGTCGATGGAGCTGCCCATAGGGCGTGCCGAAGCAATCCCCACATGCCCGCAGTTTCGCCTGGACGTGCGGCGACGGCGAGGAATGGCGAGGGGTCCCACCCAGAGCATGAATCCGGCCAGCGCCGCGTAGGGCCCCACGGTGGGCGCCAACTGTCGTCGTTTTCTCACGATAGATGCCATGGGTAGGCTTATCGTAAGTGGTTGGGGCCAGAGGACGCCGACGGGCTCCGGGTGCGGGATTAGGCACAAGCGGTGGTGACACACGATGTACCCAGGTTTAGAGCCCTCCATGGGAGGTAACACCCCTAGTCCTACTTGGTCTAGTTGGATGGGTTGATGTGTTTACAAGGGTGCTCCTAGAGCTGTGTCTAGAGAAGGAAGAAGGAGCAGTCGGCTCGTCTTCCCTCGTTGTTAAAGATGATATGTAAGGAGAGTTCCATGTGGGGTGTGTGCGTGAGAGTTCTCTCTGTCCCCGTTGCATGGGGGGCACGGGGGGTTTTATAGGCCACACCCCCCGGCTTACAGTATTTCTAAGGTACAATGGTGGGGGGACCCGGCTGGCAGCCTCTCCGGCTGACCAGGGGGTCCCGCCCTTTGAGCCATCTCGTCATCTGTAGGGTCCACCGGCTATGCGGTCCCGTCGCCTGTGGGGGCCGCGAGCCGGCTCTGCGATCGGGCCTCGCCCACCTGCCGCAGCACGGGTCGCCCGAGAGGCATCGTCTAGTGCCAGCTGGCCGAAGTCTTCGGTATGGCCGGCTGCACTGTAGCCACACCGGGGCGGGTAATCGAGTGGGCGAGGGCGTGCCGGCACTATTTCCCCACCCGATCATGCTCGCCAAGGTCAGCGGCCTGGACGGCCGGACTATAGCCATGTGTGCCCGTGCGTCAGCCGCCACTGTGGCCATAGTGTCGCCTATCGTGGCGGTCGCGTCGTGTCATCGTACCCGCGCACAGAGGGAAGGGACGTTGCATATCCGCCCCAGGGTTAACGGAAGAGGCGGCCCGGAGGCAGACGGCTGTGCCAAGACGACCGGGGGTCAAGCCGAATCCTCGACCAGTCGTCTGTGTCGCCAGCTGGCGGCAGCTCGAGGCGGCCATGGGCAGTCGGTCGCATAGTTTTTCTTCGAAGCAAAAGGGGAAGAACCCTGTTGCTTTGGCCTACCTGGGGGTAATAACCCCGTCAGTTTCATCTCTCAAAATAATATAAGTGAAGCATGAGAGGATTTCTTCAAAATTCACTAACTCTCAAATTAATACAAGTGAAGCATGAGAGCATTTCTTCAAACATATAAAAACACGCCATTCTCAAAAAGATATAAGTGAAGCACCAGAGCAATTCCATAGCTCAAAAAAATTGAAGTGAAGCATATTGAGCAATTCTAACAAATCATAACATAATTTTGGCTCTCTCAAATAGGTGTGTCCAGCAAGTATAAAAAGAAAATCAAGCAAAGACTCATACAAGACGCTCCAAGCAAAACTCATGATATGTGACGAATAAAATATAGCTCCAACTAAAATACCGACGGTTGTTAGAAGAAAGAGGGGATGCCACTCGGGGCATCCCCAAGCTTAGTTGCTTGTTTCTCTTTGGATATTATCTTGGGGTGCCATAGGTATCCCCAAGCTTAGGATCTTCTTACTGCTTATTCCTTCATCCATCATGATCTCACCAAAACTTGAAAATTCAATCACACAAAACTTAACAAAATCTTCATGAGAAACGTTAGTATAATAAAGAAAATTACCACTCTAAGTATTGTTGAAAACCCATTGATATATTATTATTGCATTATATCTACTGTATTCTAACTTTACCATGACTTATGCCCTTCAATACAAGCCATAGATTCATCAAAACAAGCACACAATGCAACAAAAAACAGAATATGTCTCAAACAGAACAGTTTGTAGTAATCTGTACTCTACCATACTTATGTAACTCTAAACATTCTAAAAAATTAGTACAACATAAAGAATTTTTAATAAATATTGTGTTAAAATTTAAGCTCATTATAACACTCCAGGAAAAAAATGAAAATTCCTGCACTGGAGTCAAAGTTTTTGTTTCAGATTCGCCATTGTTTCTACTCATCTTATGAATCATCCTAAAGGATTTAATTGGCACAAACACTAAATAAAACATAAAACACAAACATAACACAGACATAATTGTGGAAACACTAAAAATCAGAAAGGAAAAGATAAGATAAATTTTGTTCATTGGGTTGCCTCTCAGCAAGCGCTATCGTTTTACGCCCCTAGCTAGGCATAATGCATATATTCAAGTATTGTCATCTTTAGTTTTCAACTCCTTATGCACACAACGAGAATTTTTCAAGTATCTAGCATGCATACTTTCCATGACAATATTTCTAGGAATAGGGTTGAAAATTTTGTTCTTGCCATTAAGGTTGTTTACCACTTCAACGAAATTGGGGTGAATACTAATCATTTTAAGATCCTCATTGTTTCTACTAGAAGTGGTACCTTGTTCTTAGGAACATGCATAGATTTGAAATCTTTAATAATAGGAGTTTTTTAAATATTATTAATGGTAGAAAAATCTGAACTTAAGTTACTAAGGATTTCTTCCAACTTATCAATTCTAGTGGGGCTCTCTTCCATTGTTTTGTTTACTTTGGGTTCTTTTTTCCTGTAACATTTTAAGAGCGTCTCACGCTTTTGATACAATTTTATTCGCAAGATTATGGATCCTTTTATCTAATTTCTTAATATTTTCTTTGGTGAACATTTTCTTTTCAATAGCATCCAACTTTTGCATAACATGCTCAAGAATTAAAATGGTTTCATTGATAGTGATATGTGGTGAACTCACTAAATTTCCCATAGAATTAAAAGCACCCAAGGCGGGGCACATCAATAAATTCTCACCGGTAATCGTATCAAGGACGAACCTATACCAAGTGGTGATGCACCCATAAAAACCGCAAAGAAGAACAACGGTAGATTCCTTACGAATAGATTTATTATGAGCATTGCAAAACCTATACCAAGCATCGTTGACATTCTCCCCTCCCCTTTGTTTAAAGTTAAGAACCTCATTCTTGGGGGTGCACACAATAACGGAAAAACTAGTCATACTGAAAAGGTAGACGAACAAGAGATCTGATGAGAAAAAGGCAAACGAAAAAGAAGACGAATAAAACGGCAAATTCGTGAAGTGTGGGAGAGGAAAACGAGAGGCAAATGGAAAATAATGTACATTGCAAGGAGATGAGATTTGTGATTAGGAACCTGATATATGTTGATGATGTATCCCCAGCGCTAGATATTGGCACGTTGAAGAGATTGCTTCCTCCCTAGCAACGGCGCGAGAAATTCCTTTGACGTGGCTTGAGACTGCATCACTATTTCCCCAAAGAGGAAGGGATTATGCAGCACAACAACGGTAAGTATTTCCCTCAGTTAATAAAACAAGGTATCAATATGTGGAGGAATATGAAGCAACTATGTAAACAACCCCTACACACAAAGAACAAATACTTGCAACCCGACGTGTAAGACAGGTTATCAAGCTCTCAACGATAAAAAACATAGATTAGATAGTAATAGGTTGGGGAAATAGATCTCGCAAGAACACAAAATAAAAGAAGTAAACAAAAGGTGCAACAAGGTATTTTTGGGTTTTTGGATTAACAGATCTGAAAAACAAACACGACAAAAAGATAGAACACAAAGCAATATGTTGGAAAAGTATACCCAAGGCCGTATATTTCACTAGTGGCTTCTCTCATGAGTATAGCACACGGTGGGTAAACAAATTACTGTGGGAAAATTGATAAAGATTGAATAGTCATGACGATGTCCAAGGCATTGATCATTATATAGGCATCACGTCCAAGATAAGTAGACCGAAACGATTCTGCATCTACTACTATTACTCCACACATGGACCGCTATCCAGCATGCATCTAGTGTATTAAGTTCATGGAAAAACGGAGTAATGCAATAAGAACGATGACATGATGTACACAAGATCTATTCATGTAGGAATAGACCCCATGTTGTTGTCCTTAATAGCAACGATACATGTGTGCCTTACTGCCCCTTCTATCACTCAGAGAGGACATCGCAAGATCGAACCCATCACAAAGCACCTCTTCCCATGGCAAGAAAATTGATCTAGTTGGCCTA
The DNA here is from genome assembly GCA_022496015.1 of Hordeum marinum. Taxonomy (NCBI): domain Eukaryota; kingdom Viridiplantae; phylum Streptophyta; class Magnoliopsida; order Poales; family Poaceae; genus Hordeum; species Hordeum marinum. Next base: position 422,340,318 of record CM039678.1, on the reverse strand, counting down.
TGTAAACCAAAGATTCTACGAAGAAATACGAGGCTATAAGTAATCATGCATATAAGAGATCAAAGAAGACTCAAATAATATTCATGGATAGAAACTGATCATGAACTCAAAATTCATCGGACCCCAACAAACACACTGCAAAAATCAATACATCAAATAGATCTCTAAGAGACCATTATATTGAGAATCAAGAGAGAGAGAGGAAGCCATCTAGCTACTGCCTACACACCCGTAGGTCTATGGTGGACTACTCACGCATCATCGGGGAGGCACCCATAAAGACGATGCACCCCTCCGTGATGGTGTTATATTGGATCTCGTGGTTTTGGAACTTGTGTCGGCTGGAATTGTGTATCATCGACTATCTTAAGGTTTTCTGAATGTTTGGGAACTTATAGAGCTGATAGTTGGTGGAGGGGGTCCCCGAGGTGGCCACAACCCATTAGGGCACGCTTGGGGCCTCTGGCGTGCCCCGTTGGGTTGGGGGCGGTAGGGCTCCCTCCTGGTTACTTCTTTTCCCACTCGCCTTTTTCTGATCCAATAAAAATCTCCAAAAAGTTTCGTCTTGATTGGACTACGTTTGGTACTGATATTGTGCGAAGTAAAAAACAAGCAAAAAGAACAATTGGCACTTTGGTACTATGTCAATAGGTTAGTCCCAAAAAATGATAGAAAGTTGCTATAAAATAATTGTAAAACATCCAAGATTCATAATATAACAGGATGGAATAAAAAAATTATAGATATGTTGGAGACTTATCACCAGGTCATTAGGAAAGTTGCAAACAGCGGATAGTCTAACCTCGGAATTCACCCTCAAGCAGACGATCATCAACACCACCGGAGAACAACCCCGAGATCCTAAGATCTACGAGACGTTTCCCTTAAAAAATCATAGGATAAGATCTCTTCGAGAACTCAACCAAATACACTAGGTGGCAACACCGAATTCATGGACGAATGATACATCTCCATCGTATCTATAATTTCTGAATGTTCCATGCTATTATTTTATCATTCTAGGATACTTTTTGAGTAATAATTTACCAGTTTATATTATTTTGAACACTAACCTATTGACAGAGTGCCCAGTGCATGTTCCTATTTTCTGTGTGATGTTTACTTTTCCAGTTTACAACACAAAGCGAAGTCCAATTGCCCCGAAACTTTTTTATGAATTTTTCTTGACCAAAAGAAGACCTAGAAGCTCCGGGAGAAGACTGGAGGCCACACGAGGGAGGCACAAGCCAACGGGGCGTGCCTAGGGGGTCATGCCCTGATGGCTTATCCCTCCCTAGTGGCCCTCCTACCCCAGTTATCTAGCCTATAAATTCACATATATACCAAAAAACAGGGGGCGTCCCGAAACACTTTTTCCTCTGCCATAATTCTCTGTTCCGCCGCAATCTCATCTGGAGCTCCGTTCTGGCACCCTGCCAGAAGGGGGATCGATCACGGAGGGCCTCTTCATCACCCTTGCTTCCCTCATGATGATGTGTGAGTAGTTCACCACAGATCTACGGGTCCGTAGTTAGTACCTAGATGGATCTCTCTCCCCCCTCTTTTGATCTTCAATACAATCATCGTCACATCTTCACTTTGATCCATCCGATGTAACTCTTTTGTGCGGTGCGTTTGTTGGGATCCGAGGAATTATGGGTTTATGTTCAGATTATTCATGAAAAGTATTTGAGTCTTCTTTGAAATTATTATGATTATTTTTTGCATGATCATTATTTCTTTGAAATTCTCTCCGATCTGGTGATTTGCTTTGGCCAAGTAGATTGATATTTCTTCAGTGAGAGGGGAGAGTTGTAGTGGGTTCAATCTGACGAGTTTCTATATCCCAGTGACATAAGGGTACATGATACGTCTTTGTGTTGTTGCCACTAAGGATAAAATGATGAGGTTTATTCATATTTCTCTAGTTTACTTTGTCTACATCATCTCATTGTTCTCCCTGCATTACTTTGTTTGTCATCAACTTAATACTTAGAGAGGAAAGCATAGAAGCGCCCTTGAAGTGGAGTAATAGTAATAGGTGCAGGCAGGAGTCGGCCTATTTATTTTGGATGTGATGCCTATATACACATGATCATTGCCGTGAATATCGAATAACAATGCGTTTTTCTATCAATTACCCAACAGTAATTTGTTTACCCATCGTATGCTTATTTTCAGGAGAGATGTTGTTGGGTAAAACTATGGTCCCCAGGTCTATTAACTTATATATTTACAAACTTATCAATACCTTGCAATTATTATTTACTCCCTTCGGTCCTTTTTAGTGTGCATTTAAGTTTTGTCCGGAGTCAAAGTATCTCTACTTTGACCAAACTTATAGAAAAAAGTATTAACATTCACAATGCCAAATCAATATTGTTAGATTCTTTATGAAATGTAGTTTCATTCTATATAAATTTGGTATTATAGATATTGATATTTTTTAATATAAATTTGGTCAAACTTTATAAAGTTTGACTTGACAAAAATTTAATACACTGAGTAAAAAGGACCAGAGGGAGTACTTTTTATTTTATTTTGCAATTTATAATTATCTACTATTATCTACAGACTTCACTTGCTTGCAAATAACGAGATCAAGGGGATTGACAACCCTCTTGTCCGCGTTGGGTGCATGTTGCTTGCTCTTTTGTGTGCAGCCGCTGAAGACAGTTGTGGACTGATATTCCTATTGGTTGATAAACCTAGGTTTCATAAATGACGGAAATAGTTACCGTATTGTGTTGTAATTACCCGTTCCTCTTCATAGAAAACCCAACGGAGATCACAAGTATCAGGAAGGATTTTTGGCGCCGTTCCCTGGGAATATCATCACCAACTATCAACTAACTTCACACTAATTATCATTCACTTGTTCTTCATTTTATTTGTTGTTATATTTAGTTTGTCTCATAAAAAACAAAAATACAAACATATTTTACCTTTTTTTATTACTAGTTTCTTGATTTGTTTGCTTGAAAGTTCCTACCATGTCTTATTTTAAAATTAGTGGTGCTTGCGTCTCTAGTACGAAAGCCCTTGAATATCCAACTCGCCTTGTGACGAAAATGCTAAAAGAAGTTTTTGATGAAGTTGCTAAGGAAAAAAACTTGATAACCTATCTAAAAATGAACCTATCATGCAAACAAAGAAACTCGGCATAGGTAGTGAAAATGTTATTGGAAAGAGTGTGATTCAAGATTTTTTCACTTGTGCGGGATTGTTGCCCTTGATAGTAGGCTTTATTGTTGCTAGGACTACAAGCTATGCGGATGCCATATCATTGCTTATAGTATAATTAGAAAGACAAATTGTCCATATGCATCCTTTCATATAATGGTTGTTTCTAGAATTCTATAATATTCAGGAAGCTTCTACTAAACGTCTAGCCACTATATTTATTTCTCAAGAATTTAATAATATCATGCAAGAGGCTAGATATATATTTGCCAGTTATAGGATTAAGTGACCACCCATAAAATGAATTCTTTATGAGTTGGAAGGTATAAGAAAACTGACATCCACGGACTATGTTGCTTATGATGAAAACCTTAGAAAGAAGGTTCCACCTAATTTCCTAGTTGATAAGATTTCTGAATATAACGATCAATTTTATATATCAATACTTGGAATGGGTTATGATCTTGAGAGAGAATTAAGTAAATACCTCTATCGAAACCTATAAAATGAGGAGTTAACTATTACTTACGAAAAATCTAAAGAGGAGCCTCCAATTCCTCCCGAGATAGATCTTTCGGATCCTTGTGTTGTGAAGTTTAGTCCCTTTAATTATTTTTGCTTACCTATTAGTAAACTTTCTGGTAAAAGAAGGGAATATGATTATAGCATGATGCATCATTTCCAAGATTGTTACAACACTTGAAACTGTGCATTATGCCTAGCTAGGGGCATAAAATAATAGCAATTGTTGGGAGGCAACCCAATAGTTATCTTTATTTTGTTTTCATTTTCTATTTTGGCGTGACAAAATGATTATTGCCTCTGTAATGATTGTGTTTTTATGTTTTAATTAGTTTTTGGGCCAAGTAAAGCCTTTGTGATGACTTACATGATGAGTAGAATTGATACGGCGCAAAAAGACAGAAACTTTAGCGTCCAGTGCATATTTTCTATGATTTTACCGGAACGTCTTTTTTATCTGAATTTTTTACACAGTATTTCTATACAAATTCTTCAGGTTTTCCTATTTTCCAGAGTTTTTAGAGTTACAAAATTATAGGTTCTCTACATATAATTACAAATTGATCCGTTTTAGATAGATTCTGTTTTTGCTTGCATAGTTTGCTAGTTTTGATGATGCTATGGATTGTATCAGGGGGTATAAGCCATGGAGAAGTTAGAATACAATACCTATTATGATATAATGAGACATGAATCAATTTATAACAGTATCTAAAGTATTTTATATGTTGCTTATACAAATGGATCTCATGAGGTTTTGTTGAGTTCTGTGTGATTGAAGTTCTCAAGTTTCGGGTGTTATAATGATGCACAAAGGAATAAGGAGAGGCAAGATCCTAAGCTTGGGTATGCCCAAGGAACTCCAAGGTAATATTCTAGGAAGACTCAAGTTTCTAAGATTGGGGAGCCCCGGAAGTCATCCCCTCTTTCGTCTCAATCCATCAGTATGTCACTTGGAACTACATTTTTATTCGTCATATAATAAGAGTTTTTCTTAGAGCGTTGTTTTCTTTTGTTCGATTTTATTTTTTGTTGGCCACAATCATCATTTACTGGACACACCTATTTTAGAGAGACACACCTTCATCATGATTTGTTAGCATACTCTATGTGCTTCACTTATATTTTTGAGCTTAGCATTTGCTCTAGTACTTCACTTATATCTTTTGAGCATGGTGGCATATAAATTTTATAGAAATAATTGAACTCTTGTTCTTCACTTATATTTGTTTGGGTGTTAATAAATAGTGATGGCAATTTGCATGGATTATAAGACCGGTCTAAAAATAATAGGTATTCAATGAATGATAATCAAAACCATCATGTAGCACATAAAAGTGAAATTGTGGGTTAATGATATTGATGTGGTAATATGAAAAAGGTGTGAGTGCATCATTGTTGGTTCATAGATGTATCGGTATTAAGGGTGTTAATTTCTTGTTTATCTATGGTGATGTGTGAGCATTTTTATTCCTCGTTAAAATCCTAGTGTTGTTTCGGGTCGGGCACGCGCGATGGTTAACCCACAATTTAACCATTGTGCGCCTTCGACCTAAACAACACCAGGATTTCAACGAGGCGTAAGAATACTCACACATCATCACCATGCCATAAACAATATTTAGATGAACAACAAGTTAACACCCTTTAATTAACGATATTTTTACTAACCAACGATCATGACCTCATGCCCTTTCATATTACCACATTAATATCATTAACTCACAATTTCTCTTTTATGTGCTACATGAAGGTCTTAATTATGCACTCATTGTTTACCTATTATTTTTGACTAGTCATATAACCCATGGAAATGACTCTCATTATTTATTATCTCTCAAAAAACATAAGTGAAGAATGAGAGTACAATTATTTCTTTAAAATCTATATGCCACCATGCTCTAAAAGATATAAGTGAAGTATTAGAGCAATTGCTTAGCTCAAAAGGTATAAGTGAAGCACAAAGAGTATTCTAAAAAATCATGGTGATAGTGTGTGTCTCTCGAATAGGTGTATCCGGAAAATAATGATTATGGGAAACTAAGAACAAAAGGGAAACTAAAGTAATGATGCTCCAAGAAAAACTCATATCATGAGATGAATAAATATATAGCTCCAAGTGACATACAGATGATTGAGACGAAAGAGGGGATGCCTTCCGGGGCATCCCCAAACTTAGACGCTTGAGCCTTCCTAGAATTTGACTTGGGGTTCCTTGGGAATCCCCAAGCTTAGTGTAAGAGAACATTTCTCAATGTGTGGTTTTGGTAATTGATGACACACCTATGGACTAATGGTTTCCTTGAGTTATATTCGAAGGATTTGTCCATAGGCACTTCTTGAAGTCCATCTGTTGGATTTCAAGGAGTTTATATGATGACCAAGGTGGTATTCAAGGTTTATCCAAAGACTGGTCATGTGAGAGTTGAGCTTATTGCAAGGATGTCTTGAAGAATAACATTGTGTGGGCATTCATGTTTACCTTCAAGACATCATGTTTATGAGGAGAGAAGATAAGATACAAGGTTGATCAGGACTAAGTCAAAAAGTGAATCAAGTTGATCACCACACAAAGCATACCAAATATACCGAGAGGGGTTGAGGGATCCCATGGTATGGTAAGCATTGTCCATTACGCTTTGTGTACTAACCCATGGTCTACGTGAGAGTTCTTTGTGGGGTTAGGTATATTTCCATGGGCTTGCATCAAGAGGGAGATCCCATACATCCCATGGAAGATGAGATCAAGTGGTGATCGTCATCAAGGTTGTGGTGTGCAAGCTCAAGTGAAGCATCACAGAGAGATCATGCTTGAGACTTATCGTTCATGGTGGTGACAATGGACTTGTGAAGATGTGCCGAAGAGTGGCTCACCCATAGTGGAGTATGGGGGAGCAATCTACTAGTCTTCATCGAGCCGGCGCAATCAAGAAAGGTGGTCCATCTTGAGAAGGACAAGTTCATCATCATCTAGCTCAAGTGGACTATGAGCAAGGCAAAGGTTTGACCTTGATAGGGTTTTCTATTTTACCGGCCTCATAGTGGTAGTTGGGAGACTGGGTTATAGGATAGATAGTCGTACTATCAAGGGGGCTCTCAAGTGAGTAGCTTGATCGTATCGTTCGTTGACAGCTCAAACCATTGCATTCTTGGCATCATTATCTTTCTTGGTTTTTGGTTAGTTTTTCTATTTGAGGTTTCTCGAGTTTATGGTCAGCTTCATGACAAGCTCAAGTTCATCGAAAACGGGGTCCATATGCATCTTCTATGATGTTTTTGATGTTGGAGTTTTTGTCGGTTATTCATTGATAGAGGTTTGACATATCTATACCATTGGCATTTTTATACTGCCTCTTCTTAGAATAACCAACAAGCTATCCAACAAGCTTGAGTTTGCTCAATTCGGAGCTCGTATGCGAAAGTTATGGTAGTTTCAGTGCCAGAGCTGTTTTTTCTCCGAACAAGCGGTAGTACTGCTCGGTAGCACGGTAGTACCGCTTTGGGCGGTACTTCCGCTATGTACTACCACTGTCACTACCGCTCATATATGCCTTCTGGTGCCTATAGGGTACTCTGGCCATTTTCAGCGGAAGTACCGCTCTAGAGAGAGCGGTAGTACCGCTTCAGCAGTACTACCGCCCTAAAGAGCCGCTCGAACTACCGCTTATTTTTTTAAGAGGAAGTACCGAGTGGTACTACCGCCCTAAAGAGCCGCTTATTTTTTTAAGTGGAAGTACCGTTCCCTTCAGAGCGGTACTACCGCTTTGTTGTTCCAGGACGGGTATAAGCGGAAGTACCGCTCCCCTGAGCGGTACTACCGCTTGTGTGCGAGTTGTGGGGATAACGGTTGGATTTTCCCTCACCTATAAAAGGGGGTCTTCTTCCCCAATGGTTTTTATCTCTTGAGCTCGTGTTCTTCCCCCATTGTTGACCTTCTTCGAGCTTGCTAACTCTTAATCCCTCGAATAATTCTTGCTAGTTCTTGAGAGAAAAGAGAGAGGAGATCTAGATCCACATTTCCACCAATCACTTTCTCCTCTTTGTGAGGGGAACCCCTTGGATCTTGATCTTGAAGTTCTTTGTGTTCTTTGTTCTTCCTCTCATTTCCTCCCTAGCATTAGTTGTTGTGGTGGGATTTGGGAGAGAAGGACTTGGGCACTCCATGTACCCTTGACATTGCATTTGGTGCATAGGTTTGAGTTTTCCACGGTGATACGTGGAAGTGAAGTTTGAGAAGCTTACTACTCTTGGGTGTTTGAGCACCCTAGAGCTTGTTCGTCTTGGGTGCTTTGGCACCCTAGACGATTGGTGGTGACTAAGAGCTCAATCATTGTGGTGCAAAGCTCTAGGCAAGCTTCGGGGTCTCCAATTAGGTTGTGGAGATTGCCCTGAGCATTTGAGGTCACCTCGGAGCCATAATACATTTTGGCGAAGCTTTGTGGTGCCGTTGGGAGCCTCCAATTAACTTGTGGAGTTTGCCCCAACCTTGCTTGTACGGGTTCGGTGACTGCCCTCAAGGGTCCCTTGGTGGAATCACGGCATCTTGCATTGTGCGAGGGCGTGAGGAGATTATGGTGGCCCTAGTGGCTTCTTGGGGAGAATTGTGCCTTCACACCGCTCCGAACGCAGATTAGCATCCGCAAGGGTGTGAACTTCGGGATACATCATCATCTCTACATGCCTCGGTTATCTCTTACCCAAGCCCTTTACTTATGCACTTTACTTTGTGATAGTCATATTGTTTCATGATATATATATATATATTGCTATCACATAGTTATTTATCTTGCTTAGCATAAGTTGTTGGTGCACATAGGTGAGCCTAGTTGTTTTAGGTTTTGTGCTTGACATATTAAACGTTAGTTTTATTCCGCATTTATTTAGGCCTAAACTGTAATTATTTTAAAGCGCCTATTCACCCCCCCCTCCCTCTAGGATACATCCATGTCCTTTCACTTAGGCTCTTGCCGCTCCTTATTCCTTCATCCATCGTGATAGCACCCAAAAATTGAAAACTTCAACACACAAAACTCAACAGAAACCATCGTGTGATCCGTTAGTATAATAAACATATCAAATACTTTAGATATTGTTATAAATTGATTCTTATTTTATTATTGTATAACAAATGTTATTATAACTTCTTCATGGCTTATACCCGGATAAAATCCATAGCATCATGAAAACAAGCAAACTATGCAAGAAAAAACATGATCAATGTAAAACAAAACCGTTTGTAATGATCTACAAAGAAACAATACTTATGTAACTCCAAAAATTCTAAAAAGTTAGTAAAACCTAGGGTATTTGTATAAAAATATTGTGTGAAAATTTTACATCAAAACATGTTCCAGTAAACTCAGAGAAATCTCTGCAGTGGACGCTAAAGTTTTTGTTTTTGCATCATGTAAATTCTACTTTTCATGCAAGTCATCCCAAAGGATTTACTTGGCACAAACACTAATTTAAACATAAAAACAATCATTACAGTAGTAATAGTCATGTTATCTGAAACAACCAAAAATTAAAAGCAAGAAAATAAGATAACGATTGGGTTGCCGCCAACCTAGCGCTATTGTTTTATGCCCATATCTAGGCATAATGCATATGATCAAGTGTCACATCCTTCTTGTTAACCTCCTCAATAACACAACCATGTTTCTTAGGAAAAATATGAAGCTTGAAAATAGGGTCTCTTATCAAGTTTATAAAATTGGGATGCACATTAATCATTTTAAGATCCCCGTCTCTTTTGATAGGAGTGATAATAGTGTTTTTGGGAATATATATAACCTTGGGATTTTTCTTTTGAGAGGTACTAGCTTTAGTTTTGTACGGAGTGAAAGCGAAACCCACTTTGTCAATAACCTCCTCCATTTTATCAATTCTACTCAAACTTTGTTCTACCCGCTCGTTGATAGTTGTATCTTTCTCCTTTAATGTTTTCAAAGTTGCTCCTACCTATGATCCAAATTGAGTAATATGATTATGGAGCTTTTTATCCAACTCCTCAATTTATTCTTTAGTAGGAATTTTATTTTCAATAACATCAAGCCTTTGCGTAACATGTTCCAAGCTCAAAATAGTTTCATTAATGATAATAGGTGGTGACCCAACTAACTTTTCCATGACCTTACAATCATCCGAAGTGTGACTTATTAAGAAATTACCATCGGTAATGGTATCTAGTGCAAATCTATACAAAGTAGTAATACCCACATAGAAATCGTGAATCAAGATATTGCAGGATTGCTTATGAATTGATTTATTTTGACTATTGCAAATCCTATACCATGAATCTTTTCAACTTTCTCCTCTCTTTTGTTTAAAATTAAGCACCTGATTATCGGACAAAAGAAGAACTAGCAATAGCAACAAGCAAACTAGCAAACTAGTAAAGATAAATATTTTTGTTTTTTCGATTTTTATATAGCAAGCAAAATATAGCAGCAAAAAAATTAAAACAAGTGAATGATAATTTTTGCAAAGGTACTTGATAGTAGGTTGGTGATACTCCCAGGCAACGGTAGTAGAAATCCTTCCTCATACTTGTGATTTGCATTGGGGTTTTCCACGAAGAGGAGCGGGTGATGCAGGACAATATAGATAAGTATTTTCCTTAGTGAGAACCAAGGTTATCGAACCGATAGGAGTAATACGCAACCCCCGTCTTCAGCGACTGCACACAGAAGAGCAAACACTTGCACTCAATGCGGGCAAGAGGGTTGTCAATCCCCTTGAAGTCGTTACTTGCAAGCAAGTGAGTTGTGTAGAGGATAGTTGATAATTATAAATTGCAAAATAAATGAAAAGTAAATAATTGCAGCAAGGTAATGAAATCTCTTGTAAATATATAAGTGGATAGACCTGGGGGAGCATAGTTTTCCCTAGTGGCATCTCTCATGTAGAAGACAACTGGTGGGTAAACAAATGATTATTGGGCAATTGATAGAAAAGCATATAGTTATGCAATATTTATTCATGCGGTGATCATTACATATAGAAAGCACGTTCATAAGCAAATAGACCAACTCCTACATGAATATTTTACTATTACTCCACCCATTGACCGCTATCCAGCATGTATCTAGAGTATTAAGTAAAACAGAGTAATGCTTGGAGAACAACAAAAAGATGTAGACACGGTAAATTCAATTAATATGAATGAACCCCATAGTTTTATCCTTAGTGGCAACACTACAAAGACATGTCTTGTCCCTTTCTATCAGTGGGATATAGAGTACCGCCATATTGAACCCACTACAACGCGCCTATCCCACTGAAGAAATATCAATTTAGTTGGTCAAACTATTTCAATAGATCAGACAGAATTAAAAAGCTATCATATAATCATGCATATGTATATAAGGACCAGCAAGGAACTCAACATAATTTCATGAACAATATGAACATAAACCCACAATTCATCGGATCCCAACAAACGCACCGCACAAAGTGATTAGATCGAATAGATCATCGCGAAGATGTGATGAACTTGTATTGAAGATCAAAGAAAGAGAGAGAGAGAGAGAGAGAGAGAGAGAGAGGAGAGAGAGATAACCATATAGGTACTACTACGAACCCATAGGCCAATGGTGAACTACTCACACATCACCATGGGAGCAACAATGTTGATGTAGAGGCCCTGACCCCCCTCCGGTAGGGCACCGGAACAGGGCTCCAGATGGGCCCATGACAAAACAAAGACTTACAGTGGTGGAAAAAGTGTTTTGGAAGGCTCTTTAGGGTTTTCCCAATATATTTAAATTTATAGACCACAGAGGGGCGTCGGGAGATGCAGGGGCGGCCATAAGCAAACACGACACGGCCACCCCCTGAGCGCACCCTGTTGGCTTGTGGGGCCCTCGTGGGCCCTCCGGCCTCCTCCCCAAGCTTCTAGGTCTTCTTTTGGTCTATAAAAAATTATCAAAAAGTTTTATGGCAATCGTACTTCATTTGGTACTGTAAACCTGAAAAGCCAAAAACATGCAGAAAACGGCAGCTGGCACTGGGCACTGGGTTAATAGGTTAGTGCTCAAAAATAATATGAATCAACAAATAGATTCTCAAAAAGTAACCTAGAATGATAATATTATTGCATGGAACAATTAAAAATTATAGATATTTTGAAGACGTCACCGCCTTTAGTCTTTTGTGGACCTTGCTCTCGCTTAGGTTTGGCACCCCTAGGTGCCACAAGTTTGTCCTCGCAAAGATCATTGACTTTGAGTTATTTTTCTACGTAAGTGTTTTCTGGTGGCTTATTGATGGCTTTATTAATTCAAAGCCAAGCTAGCCTCGGACCTTTTCTCTAAAACAAGAAGTATGTGCATTCTATTGTCATCTTTAAAAACTTGCACTGAATTAGGGCATCTCCATTGTAGCTCACAAAATCTCTGCCAAACGCCTGGATCGAATGGTTCAAACACTTTTAGTCTTGCAACACACACACCCATTTTTTGTTAAATCGGTAATCTCCCAACCCGGCCACAACTCGGTTGGAGGTCAGTGAGAGATCGGACACTCGCCACGTTGGTATCTTACATCTCGGACCGAGCCAAACCAAGCCGGCGTCCGCACATTTTCACAATCCACCCCTCTCTTCTCACACTAGATCCCGCCATCTTTGCCTCAAAACATCGCCGCCCATGTGCGTTCCATAGTCCTCCATCGCTACGATGGATCCGCCAAAGCCCATCACGTGGTTCATCTCTGCGCCAGAAGCAGAGTTAGTCCGCCACTGTTTCCCGGTCAATCGCCCTGACCTGCCTGATACTACTTACCCATGGTATGTTCAATCCCGCATGCAGGAATCACCGCAACACTCCACTGACATCCTTTACCCCCCCCCCCCCCCCGGCCACCCTCCCCTGTACACAATTGCCCCCAATAGGGACTACGTGTTCACAAATTCGCCGACGCTCATTCGGTCGCGGTATCTATCTGGGGAGCCTCCGCCCAGGGAGTCCCAATCATTGTTTGGTGGAATGCCTCCCCCAAGTTTGACGGGCACGTGGGACGCCACGACTACGAACATTTCACAACGGTGACGACCATGAACACGGACAAGTGGATGACCACTACTTGATGCAAACCGGCGCAAGAGGCGTCGATGGACACCCAATAGCCGTCGGTGACCGATGAGGATGCAAAGAAGAATCGGAGTTTGTTATACTCAAACAAGGAGGATGAATTGTTGTGTTTGGCGTGGTTGGACACATATGTTGATCCTTTTTCATGATATGAGACAAAAGGGGTCGACATTTTGGCACAGTGTACACAATTGTTTTCATGAGCAAAAACACTACGACCCCTACAATAAGAAAGTGCCCATAATCGCAATCCAAGCTCACCAAGCCATCAGTGGCGCATAATTGAAGAGGCCGCCAACAAGTATTGTAGTTCATATGCACAAACGCAAAGTTGATGGCCTATTGGTGTGCACTCCTAGAGCTCGTAAGTTTTTGATTCGTGTTGCTCTGTGTTGTCATGTGATTGTTTCACTCTATGTTGTAACTTGGTGATCATGCCATTGTATTTTTATGCTAGCTCAACCGTGCATTTGCGTTGTACCATAAGAACGAGGGTAAGTCATTCAGGATGATGCATCGTTGGTGCAAGTTGAATGGACAAAGCAAACAGTGCGAGATTGCTAATTTTGTCAAGACCGTCAACACCTAAGCAAATGATGAAGTTGATGATCCAAGAGGGGGAGTTAGTAGAGGTCGAGAAGGAGAAGCGAGAAGTGACGAAGAAGTTTAAGGATATCATGGCGAAGGAAAAAACATGTGGAAAGGGCATTGAGCTCAAGGGGAAAAAAGAAGGCGGAGATGTTTGACGCATTCAATGAAAATACGAATAGAAGAAAACCGAGCTTGATGAGAGGAAGCTTGCGATCAAGATCAAGCAAGCATGTGAGGCGCAAGAAATCATATACCCGAAGGACGGCGACTTGGATCCCGGTGTTTGTTCATGGTTTACGTGATGGCATGTATGCACATTTTACACAAAAGTAGGTGAGGAGAAAAGAGGCCGAAATTGTGGAATTTGATATGAACATCTGGTTCTTTTGCTTATGTTTTGATGTATATATATATAACTTGTGGAACATATGTTGTTTTTGCTATTAGTTGCATTTATTTATAACTATTTAAATGTACGGTCAAGCTGCTATTAATCTAGAAAGTCTGACAAAAGCGAAGGACAGAAAAATCTGGATGGTTACGAAGGACACACTTGGATGGCCTCGCTCTGGGCGTCTAATTTTTAATGAACGCCGCTTGATGCTGTAGACCGAGATTGATCACAGGAAAAAAACGGTTCAATATCCTACCAACTGAACAAGTATAAGCTGGTCATAGTGATAGTAATATAGATAGTATTAACATAGATGTCACATAAAATGAAAGATTATATGGCATACAATTAATAAGAAGAGAGACAAATAGAGTAACATAATATCTTGTCATCATTTTTCCAATACAAAATGGCTCTACAAAGTAATAAATGAGGACATATGTCTTATCACACCTATGACACTACCAAATGTGAAGGTAGTAAGGCCAACTCCAACGCACGACCTCAAATCGTCCGGCTGCGTCCGTTTGAGTGTGAACAGACAGAAAACCCAGCCAAACGCGCGGGAGCAAACGGACACTTGTCCATTTTTCGTCCGCTTTCGTCCTGTCCTCGACCCAAATTTCGTTTGCGTCGAAGCAGACACGGGCGGACGGACGAGATGCGTACCCATGTCCTCCCCTGGCCCGCTCATTGGGGACACAGGCTCCCCCTTTTTTCTCTTCCCCTCCCCTCCCTCCCTCCCCCCTCGCCGCCCGCCGAGCAAACCCTCCCCTCGTAGCGTCATCGCCCATTTTGCACTACCTCGCTCTCCGCCCCCTCCCCTTCCTCCTCCACCCCGTAGCACTAGCCGCCAGCTTGGTGCTCCCCTCGGCCCGACGCGGGCGACCAGCCGGTAGATCTGCGGCGGCAGGACTAGGCGCATCCTGCCAACCGGATTTGCTGCATCTAACCGTCGGCGGATGCGCCTTGCCATGGATTGGCCGGGTACCAGACCGCATAGCCCCGGCAATGCCTCAGCGCCACATACAAGTGTCGAGTCCTCCTCTAGCCGGTCGAATCTATCCCGTCGTCGGTTCGCCTCCAAAGCCATGGCCGACCATCGCCCTGGCTCGGCGCTGGCCTAGAGGCTTGCCGGCTCACCGTTGCCGCTCATAAAGTGTGATGACTGCGTGCGGCAGGTCATGCGCCACGTTTCGATGACGCCAGAACATCCCTAATGGGTGTTCGTCAAGTGCGAAAATGATGGGGGACATGCTTCTCTAGGTTCGATTTTGCTCTCCGATTTGACGGAATTTCGTTAGTTTTTTTGCTCAAATTTGTATGTAGGAGGGATGCAACTTTTGGTATTGGGAAGAAGACTACTTCGATCTTTTGATCACATGAAATTTGCTAGATGTCCGTGCACTTTTAGCTAGAATTGAAGCTAAAGATGAGACTAAAGAAAAGACCAAAGAAGAAGCAACCTCTACTTCTTTAGAATCGAAGAAGAAAAAAGTTGTCAAGCTCAAGAATTCACGGATCAACAATATGAACATGGAGAAGATATTAGTCCAACTAATGAGAGTAGTTATGAAAATTGGACATCTTCTAAAATGTCTAATTATGATTCTTGTTTTCTTTAACGTTGCTCTCATAGTAAAGAATTAATGAATGTACGTATCCAAATGTCTTTGATGAA
This sequence comes from Hordeum marinum, assembly GCA_022496015.1. Classification (NCBI taxonomy): domain Eukaryota; kingdom Viridiplantae; phylum Streptophyta; class Magnoliopsida; order Poales; family Poaceae; genus Hordeum; species Hordeum marinum. The sequence goes on along the minus strand of CM039678.1, from coordinate 422,324,855 downwards.
ATAAAAAAATGTTTCCAAACCCAACAAAAAAAATCATATAGAAAAACACCCAAATAAGATGCGACCAAGATTGGGCCGCGTGTTGAATGCACGGTCAGCGCATTCAAAAAAAAATCAGATGCCGCCGCATTATCCAATTCAGACAGGTAAAATCAAAATAAAATGAACGTCCGTTTAAGATCGTACTCGGAGTTGGCCTAACGTAGACTATGCACATTGCTGGTCTAATTTACTCCGACCAGTACTGAAAGTTTTGAAGGACAGAACTCTGCAAAATCCTTATAAATTCCCTTTAGTAAAAATGCACGTAATTAACA